>CM077080.1:85428191-86628191 GCA_039513925.1 Platanthera zijinensis
TCTTCTGAGAGAACCCTGAAGCGGTGGCAAGAAGCGTCAGCGAAAGAAAGACAAAGATTTTTTATTTTTTCGAGAAGGGTTTGATATTCGGTAATTAGATTGACGTTATCTATTTATATAATTCTTAATTTAATGATGATTAAGGAAAATAATATAATGTCATACCTGAAAATATGGTGGTAGTAGAGTCCGGGTGCGAATATCAAAAATTTGAACTTGAAAATGAAAAAACTACATGTGTACAACCCCGTATTCGCAGAGGAGGGCCCTAAAAATATACTAGTAAGGGGAGGAAAATCCGCATCTCCCCTCGGTTGGCCTTAGTATTAGGTAGGAGCGGCGAGCCAGGCGTGCGGCCTGCGGCTCGCCCCGAGCGCCTGCCCTCGGGGCGAGCCAGGCGTGCGGCCTGCGGCTCGCCCCGGGCGGCCTGCCCTCTCGGGCGAGCCAGGCGTGCGGCCTGCGGCTCGCCCCGGGCGGCCTGCCCTCTCGGCGAGCCAGGCGTGCGGCCTGCGGCTCGCCCCGGGCGGCCTGCCCTCTCGGGCGAGCCAGGCGTGCGGCCTGCGGATCGCCCCGGCGCCTGCCCTTGCGGGCGAGCCAGGCGTGCGGCCTGCGGCTCGCCCAAGGGGGGGAGCATGGCTCGGCCCCTGACCCCCTTGGGTCGTGCTTTATAGTCGTGCCCCCGGATGGAAATTACCTCTCTACCCCTCGTGTGGAGGCTTGCCATTGGCCCAAGGCCAACTGGCCGTAGGGGCATTTTGGTCATTTTCCCCTCAGGACTTGGAAAAACTATAAATAGACCCCCATGGGTGCCTTTGGAGAGGATGAGATTTCCTTACCTCCTCCTCCCTTAGCTTCATCTTGGTAGAGTAGAGAAAGCTCTCCAAGGCGCCCAGCTCAGCCACTTGGTGAGGGAGGGGAAGTGTTCTAGCAACCTTCCGGGTGTGTGGTGGGACCTCCACGCTAGAGCCGAGGGTCTATTCCTAGTTTCCTGAGCCTTTGGTCCGTGACATCCCCCCGAGTGTAGTAGGTGTGAGGTCACCCCTTCCCCAAGGGTCGAACTCCACAGAGACCAAGTTTTTGGTTTCAACATTTTGGTGCGGTGAGCGTGGAAAGTGACCAGCACAGAAGATCTCGAGAGTGTCATGGCTGGGGATCAGGGAGGTAGTGATGACCTCGGTGGTCTCCCCAACCCAGGACCCTTCGTAGGAAGGGAGGAGTTCATGGCTTCCATCGAAGGCATCATGGGGATGCTTAGAAGCATTGCCCCTCGGGCTGACAGCTCAACCCCCACCCCCCAGGGACTAGCTCCCAAGGGTCTCGGCGAGCTAACCCAGAGTGGTCTCGGCGAGCTGGCTCCCAGGGGGCAAGGCGAGATCACCCCAGTAGGGGGAGAAGTGAGTATGCCGGATAGGAGGCCTGGGAAGGAGAGATGGTAGAAGGGGTTGAGCGAGACCTCTCAGGCCGGGAGCTGTTCCCCAGCCCGGCGAGAGCTAGCCCCCCAGGCAGCAGGTCGCGCGAGTGGCGGTGGCGAGAGCTCCCCTTAGGGGGTCACCCTTCAGCGAGCTGATCATCTCAGCTCCCGTTCCCGAGGGGTTCAGGGAACTTGACAAGGCATACTACACCGGAAGGACGACCCCATCCAGCACTAACAGTGGTTCGAGGATGCCGTCTCTATCATACCAATGACGGATGCCTTCAAGTGTCGCCTCTTCGCGATCACGTTGAAGGAGAAGGCAAGGGACTGGTTCCATCAACTCCCTCCAAGGTCCATCTCGGGTTCGAAGACTTGAGTCGGAGCTTTCAGCTTCGCTTCTCCCTCCACCTCCAAGAAGAGGAAGAAAGGTCCTGAGTCCCTCTTCCTGATAAAGCAAAGGGCCGAGGAGTCGCTGGCCCATTACGTTGACAGGTTCCAGGAGGAGGTCCTTGACATCCAAGAGGTGCCAGGGTATGCCCTCCAGATGGCATTCACGGTGGGGTTGCGTGAAGGATTCTTCAAGATGAGCTTGACCCGGAAGACCCCTCTTTCCTTCGAGGAGCTGATGGAAAGGGCGGCAGAGGAGATAGCCATGGAGGCAGCCAACCCGGCCTTTGTAAAAAAGTTGGCTAAGTTGACGGAGGTGGAGTCGAAAGAGCAAGGTGGCTCAAGGCACCAGGAAGGAAGGCGGAGAGAGGAGCAGAGAGCCCAGGGGTTCCCGAGACAAGAGGGTCCGGAGCCAGGTTGGAGGCAGCAGGGAGGACCCGCCCATGGTCCAGGAAGAGCTCTCATCCAGGATGGGGGGAACTTCCATGGGGGTCAAGGGAGGTTCAACTACCAAAGGCAAGCCCCAAGGCAGCTCCTACCCCCACCACAGCAAGCCTTGACAATAGGTGAAGGAGGAAGAGGCAACGGAAGAGACCGCCGAGCCCGCCGAAGGAGGGGAGATAGAGCATTGCCGTACTGCGATTTCCACCAAGTGGAAGGGCACACCACGGCTACCTGCCCCGAGTTCTGGAAGTGAGGGGGGGCGAGAGGCCCTGCCCAACAAAAGCCGCCGGTGGAAGTTGAAGAGGTTCCACCCCGATTGAGGGAGGGGAAGTGTTCTAGCAACCTTCCGGGTGTGTGGTGGGACCTCCACGCTAGAGCCGAGGGTCTATTCCTAGTTTCCTGAGCCTTTGGTCTGTGACATCCCCCCGAGTGTAGTAGTGTGAGGTCACCCCTTCCCCAAGGGTCGAACTCCACAGAGACCAAGTTTTTGGTTTCAACATTTTGGTGCGGTGAGCGTGGTTTCAACATTTTGGTGCGGTGAGCGTGGTTTCAACATTTTGGTGCCTTGGTCATCCAGGCAGCCATCGAAGGCTTTACCGTCTCCCGGATCTTGGTTGACAACGGAAGCTCTGTCAATGTCGTTTTCAAGAAGGCATTTGACGGGATGAAGGTAGAGCCAAGGAGGGTGGTGCCTCGGACGGCCCCCTGTTCGGATTTTCAGGAGAGAGGAAGGAAGTGGAAGGTGGAGTCGGACTCCAGGTGAAATTAGGAGGGACCTCAAGAAACTGCAGGTTCGTCATTGTTGACGCTCCAAGCAGCTACAACGCCATCTTCGGGAGGCCCCTCATCAGCGCCTTCGGGTGTGTGCCCTCATCTTTCCACCAGTGCCTCAAGTTCAACTCAGAAGGGATCCAGGTCAGGATCAAGGGAGGACTCCAGGATGGCGAGGCAGTGCGACTGTCACGGCTGTCAACACCATCTCTTGGTTGGCCAAGGCGGAGGAGATGGAGAAGATCATGGAGAGCCTGAGCCAGATGGAGGTATTCGAGGAGAAGGATGATGGTCATCATGCCAGTCCCCCTGAAGGAGCCCAGCCTCGGCGGAATCGTGTATTTTTCTTATGTTGTAGTAAGTCCAGCCCTCGACCAGTTGAGTTGAGGGGGTCATGTAACCTATCTTTGTTTCCCCCTTTGAGGATGTTGGAATTGTTAAAGCTTAGGTGACATGCCCCGTCCCACCCCCCGAGAGGGTCTCCTCATGTCAGGCTCTCACTAGCTGGATGGGTCGAAGGTACCTCGGGGAAGCCAAGTTCCTTTGCTCCGATGACGGTCCCGCTGTCAGGCTCCCACTAGCTGGCAGGTCAGGCGTACCTCTCGTGGAAGCCCAAGTTCCTTTGCTCCGATGACGGTCCCGCTGTCAGGCTCCCACTAGCTGGCAGGTCAGGCGTACCTCTCGTGGAAGCCCAAGTTCCTTTGCTCCGATGACGGTCCCGCTGTCAGGCTCCCACTAGCTGGCAGGTCAGGCGTACCTCTCGTGGAAGCCCAAGTTCCTTTGCTCCGATGACGGTCCCGCTGTCAGGCTCCCACTAGCTGGCAGGTCAGGCATACCTCTCGTGGAAGCCCAAGTTCCTTTGCTCCGATGACGGTCCCCCTGTCAGGCTCCCACTAGCTGGCAGGTCAGGCGTACCTCTCGTGGAAGCCCAAGTTCCTTTGCGCCGATGACGGTCCCGCTGTCAGGCTCCCACTAGCTGGCAGGTCAGGCGTACCTCTCGTGGAAGCCCCAAGTCCTTAGCTCCGATGATGGTCCCGCTGTCAGGCTCTCACTAGCTGGCAGGTCAGGCGTACCTCTCGTGGAAGCCCCAAGTCCTTAGCTCCGATGATGGTCCCGCTGTCAGGCTCTCACTAGCTGGCAGGTCAGGCGTACCTCTCGTGGAAGCCCCAAGTCCTTAGCTCCGATGATGGTCCCGCTGTCAGGCTCTCACTAGCTGGCAGGTCAGGCGTACCTCTCGTGGAAGCCCCAAGTCCTTAGCTCCGATGATGGTCCCGCTGTCAGGCTCTCACTAGCTGGCAGGTCAGGCGTACCTCTCGTGGAAGCCCCAAGTCCTTAGCTCCGATGATGGTCCCGCTGTCAGGCTCTCACTAGCTGGCAGGTCAGGCGTACCTCTCGTGGAAGCCCCAAGTCCTTAGCTCCGATGATGGTCCCGCTGTCAGGCTCTCACTAGCTGGCAGGTCAGGCGTACCTCTCGTGGAAGCCCCAAGTCCTTAGCTCCGATGATGGTCCCGCTGTCAGGCTCTCACTAGCTGGCAGGTCAGGCGTACCTCTCGTGGTAGCCCCAAGTCCTTAGCTCCGATGATGGTCCCGCTGTCAGGCTCTCACTAGCTGGCAGGTCAGGCGTACCTCTCGTGGAAGCCCCAAGTCCTTAGCTCCGATGATGGTCCCGCTGTCAGGCTCTCACTAGCTGGCAGGTCAGGCGTACCTCTCGTGGAAGCCCCAAGTCCTTAGCTCCGATGATGGTCCCGCTGTCAGGCTCTCACTAGCTGGCAGGTCAGGCGTACCTCTCGTGGAAGCCCCAAGTCCTTAGCTCCGATGATGGTCCCGCTGTCAGGCTCTCACTAGCTGGCAGGTCAGGCGTACCTCTCGTGGAAGCCCCAAGTCCTTAGCTCCGATGATGGTCCCGCTGTCAGGCTCTCACTAGCTGGCAGGTCAGGCGTACCTCTTGTGGAAGCCCCAAGTCCTTAGCTCCGATGATGGTCCCGCTGTCAGGCTCTCACTAGCTGGCAGGTCAGGCGTACCTCTCGTGGAGGCTAAGTGTTTTCACCCCGAGGCTGTCTCGTCACCCAGGCTCCCATTAAGCTGGCATGATAGGTTGACCCCTCGGGAGGCTAAGTGTTTTCACCCCGAGGATGTCTCGTCACCCAGGCTCCCATTAGCTGGCATGACAGGTTGACCCCTCGGGAGGCTAAGTATTTTCACCCCCGAGGCTGTCTCGTCACCCAGGCTCCCATTATGCTGGCATGACAGGTTGACCCCTCGGGAGGCTAAGTGTTTTCGCCCCGAGGATGTCTCGTCACCCAGGCTTCCATTAGCCGGCATGACAAGCTGACTCAGCGAATACGTTGGGTTGGATGTTTCTTTCCGAGCTTGTGTCAACCTCGAAAAGAGCGGGGATTGTGTACAACCCCGTATTCGCAGAGGAGGGCCCTAAAAATATACTAGTAAGGGGAGGAAAAATCCGCATCTCCCCTCGGTTGGCCTTAGTATTAGGTAGGAGCGGCGAGCCAGGCGTGCGGCCTGCGGCTCGCCCCGGGCGGCCTGCCCTCGCGGGCGAGCCAGGCGTGCGGCCTGCGGCTCGCCCCGGGCGGCCTGCCCTCTCGGGCGAGCCAGGCGTGCGGCCTGCGGCTCGCCCCGGGCGGCCTGCCCTCTCGGGCGAGCCAGGCGTGTGGCCTGCGGCTCGCCCCGGGCGGCCTGCCCTCTCGGGCGAGCCAGGCGTGCGGCCTGCGGATCGCCCCGGGCGGCCTGCCCTTGCGGGCGAGCCAGGCGTGCGGCCTGCGGCTCGCCCAAGGGGTGGGGAGCATGGCTAGGCCCCTGGACCCCCTTGGGTCGTGCTTTTACAGTCGTGCCCCGGGATGGAAATTACCTCTCTACCCCCCGGTGTGGAGGCTTGCCATTGGCCCAAGGCCAACTGGCCGTAGGGGCATTTTGGTCATTTTCCCCTCAGGACTTGGAAAAACTATAAATAGACCCCCATGGGTGCCTTTAGAGAGGATGAGATTTCCTTACCTCCTCCTCCCTTAGCTTCATCTTGGTAGAGTAGAGAAAGCTCTCCAAGGCGCCCAGCTCAGCCACTTGGTGAGGGAGGGGAAGTGTTCTAGCAACCTTCCGGGTGTGTGGTGGGACCTCCACGCTAGAGCCGAGGGTCTATTCCTAGTTTCCTGAGCCTTTGGTCCGTGACATCCCCCCGAGTGTAGTAGGTGTGAGGTCACCCCTTCCCCAAGGGTCGAACTCCACAGAGACCAAGTTTTTGGTTTCAACACTACATCAGACTTCTCGAGAGGTATGAAATTTCTCGAGACAAGATAAGAAAGTTCTCGAGTAGAAAAGTTCTTTCTCGAGAAGCAATTTTGAAGTTCTCGAGAAGCAGACTAAAGTTCTCGAGAATCAATCTAGTACTCGAGAAGTAATTATCGGGAGTCAACCTTGTTTCTTGGGTAGTGATTTGTAGTACTCGAGTAATGACTATCTTCTCGAGAAATGAAGTCAATTAAAGAAGTTTCTTGATTTTGAAGTATAGACCGATCCTTTAACTCTGTTGTGAGACCTTTTACTTCAATCTTATTTGTTGAACATGACAAGTTCTATTTTGAAGAACGAGAACTTGGCCTCGTCCAGTGGCTTAGTGAAAATGTCTGCAACCTCCTTGTTAGTTGGAACATACTGGAGATTTATGTCTCCATGTTCCACATGCTCCCTAATAAAGTGGTACCTTAGCTCTATGTGCTTTGTCCTATTGTGAGATACTGAGTTGTTGGCAATTGCAATTGCACTGGAGGAGTCGCAAAATATTGGAATGTTCTTGAACTTCATATTGTAGTCTTTCAACTGGTTCTTTATCCATAACAGTTGTACACAACAACGGCCTACAGAGATATACTCTTACTCGGCTGTTAAGATTGCGACACAATTCTACTTCTTGCTGCTCCAGGAGATAAGCCTTCTTCCTAGAAATTGACAAGTCCCGGAAGTGTTTTTCCTGTCATCTTTTCTTCCTGCAAAATCTGCATCTTAAAAACCAATTAGTTCGCTATCATTACTTCTTAGGTACCATAAACAAAGATTTGGTGTACCTTTAAGGTATCTCAAAATTTGCTTTGCAACAACGTAGTGAGATTCCTTAGAGTTCACTTAAAATCTAGCACACATGCATGTTGAAAACATTATGTCCGGTCTACTAGCAGTAAGATAGAGAAAGGATCCAATTATGCTTCTGTACTTGGTTTCATCAAAAGGTTTCCCTTTCTCATCCTTGTCCAGAGACATAGCTGAACCCATTGGAGTCCTCATAGAGGTTGCGTTCTCCATTCCAAATTTCTTAATTAACTCCTTGGTGAATTTCGTCTAAGAGATGAAAATTCCCTCTTCAGATTGTTTCACCTGAAGTCCTAAGAAATACTTCAGTTCTCCCATATTGCTCATTTCAAACTTCCCTTGCATAAGTTTGGAAAACTTTTTGCAAAGATTGTCGTCAGTAGAACAAAATATGATGTCATCGACATAGATTTGCACTAGCAAAATCTTGCCTTTTATTTTCCTAAGAAATAATGTCTTATCTATCTTTCCTCTTGTGAACTTGTTCTCAAGAAGAAAGCTAGACAACCTCTCTTACCAAGCTCGAGGAGCTTGTTTCAAACCATATAAAGCTTTAAATAAAAGATAAACATACTCAGGATGGTTAGAATCAATGAAACCTGGAGGTTGTTCCACATACACCTCTTCCTTTATATCACCATTAAGGAAGGCTGACTTCACGTCAATCTGATAGATAGTGAAGCCCTTGAGTGTTGCATATGCTAGGAACAACCTGATTGCCTCCAGCCTTGCCACTAGAGCATACGCTTGATCGAAGTTGATTCCTTCTTCTTGTCTGTATCCCTTGGCGACGAGTCTGGTCTTGTTATTTATAATTATTCCATCTTCATCTATCTTATTCCTGTAGACCCACTTTGTTCCGATAACGTTCTTACCTTTGGGTCTTAGAACAAGCTTCCATACTTCACAGCGCTTGAATTGATTTAGTTCTTCTTCCATTGACATTATCCAAGATGCGTCTGAGTTTGCTTCCTCAAACTTTTTTTGTTCAACCTGTGAGAGAAAACTTAAATAAAGATTTTCATTAGTTGTACCTCTACGAGTTCTGACACCATCCCGGGGATCTCCTATGATTTGATCAGTTGGGTGATCCTTCAAGTGTCTGAGCTCTAGGGTTCTTGTATCTGGAGCTTCCTCTATCACTGGAGTGACTTCATCAGCTTGAATGACCTCTTCATCATGATAATCATCCTCTCCAATTGGGGTTAGAGTGGTGATCTTGATGAACTTTTAAGCTTTTTCTTCAGTCGGCTCATCCAAGCTTAATTCCTTCAGTCTT
Organism: Platanthera zijinensis; assembly: GCA_039513925.1. NCBI lineage: Eukaryota > Viridiplantae > Streptophyta > Magnoliopsida > Asparagales > Orchidaceae > Platanthera > Platanthera zijinensis. The sequence goes on from CM077080.1 coordinate 85,436,582, forward strand.
GAACCAACATCTTCAATAAACACACTAGAAGAATTACCTTGAAGCAAGCTCATCTCATCAAATACAACATTGATAGATTCTTCTAAACCCAGGGTTTTCTTATTAAAAATTCTATATGCCTTACTATGACTACTATAACCTACGAAAATACCTTCAAAACTCTTTTCACTAAATTTATTCGTGTGATACTTCTCATTGTTAAGTAAGAAGCATTTACTACCAAAGATTTTAAAATACTAAATAGTCGGTTTCCTTCCCTTTAGTAGTTCGTAAGGTGTCTTATTATGTTTCTTGTTTATGAGTGCTCGATTTTGCACGTGGCATGCATTGCTGATGGCTTCAGCCCAGAAATATTCTGATAGTGAGGCATCACTCAAAATGGTTCTGCAAGCCTCTATGAGTGTTCTATTCCTTCTCTCAGAAACTCCGTTCTGTTGAGGATTATGAGGAGAGGAAAACTCATGAAAGATACCAAGACTTTCATAGAATTCTGTCATGGCCCCAGACTTGAAATCTGTTCCATTGCCACTTCTGATTTTGACAACGGAGCAGCTGTATTCATTCTGAACTTGCCTAAAAAAATTAGTGAAGATATCAAAGGTATCTGAATTGTGTTTTAGAAAGAACACCCACGCAAAGCGAGAGTAATCATCAACAATAACCAATGTATAATCCTTACCTCCCAAACTTCTAATTTGTAGTGGACCGAATAAGTCAAAATGAAGTAGGTGTAAACACCTATTAGAATCTTTACCAATAATGCTTTTAAAAGTAGCCCTTATTTGCTTGACTTTTACACATGCATGACAAGGTCTATCTTTAATGCACTTAACGTTGGGTGCATCACGTACTAAATTAAGAGAAAATAATTTATTAATAGTTTTGTAATTTATATATGCTAATCTCTTGTGTCATTGGTCACCAAAAGACGCGCTATCTTTTACCAAAAAGCACACTGGCGTAGAAGAGTATATGCAAATAAAATTTAAACAAAATACATTTCTATTACGAGAAATATATTTTATCAAACACTTGTCTCTAAGTTATCGACCGATTTTATCAAACACTTGTCTGCATGAAATTCTACTATACATCCTTTGCGCAAAGCTGGCTTATGCTTATAAGATTGTGTTCCAATCCTTCAACATAAGCCATATCTGATAAGGATACACTACCATTAGTAATCATACCGTAGCCTTTAATAATCCCTCTATCAGAACCTCTAAAGATGACCTTTTGCCTGTTCTTGATTGGAGAATAATTCTAGAGTAGGCTTCTAGTCCCTGTCATATGCCGAGAGAATCCACTGTCCAAATACTAAATGGGATTTTTGGTGGCCTTTGGACATTCTTGTAAAAGTAGATCAAGTTGCCTTAGGAACCCAAACTTGTTTAGGTCCTGTGTCTCTAGTTAGCATACTCAACCTACGTGTGTTAACATTGTGAGTGGTCTTTCTCACATTATTAACTTGAGGAGTCTCATAATATCTGGGGTTAAACCAAAAATCTATGTCAAAGTGACCAATTTTGCCACAACACCAACAATCAAACATATTGTATCTTTGCCTAAAGCTCTCTTGCTTGACCTTTTGAGAGTGTAGTCTAGCAGGGGCAGCAGACTTGGAGGTAGAAGCTTCATGGTGATGTAACTAACGTGACTTCTTCTCCCTGAGAGGCTTTTCCAAAATGGGTTCAACTTTTGGAGCTTTCTTGATGTTATGACCATGACTATAAGGGTCGTAGCTCTGAAGAGTGATCTCCTCATAAGGTGCCTTCAAGACACTTTCACCAAAGTTCCGGGGATGAGTCCATCCTTGGTACTGAGACTTGGGCTCTACATAAGTAGGCCTGACAAAGTGACCGTAGGATGAGTAAAGATCAAACTTGTTTGTTGGAAGGATAACCTTTTTAAACGAAGTTTGGTCTTGAGGAGCTTTTCCCTGCTCGTTGGCTAGAGCCTTCTTGGCAGCCTTATTTCTCCTTTGGGCTTCATTTCTCCTAAAATATTTACTAGGGGAAGCCACATGGCCTAAGCAAGCTCCTTTACCCTGAACAAAGAATTCAGCCACAAGTGGAAGGACTGTCTTGGGCTTGGAGAAACTTTCAACAAGTTTCTTTTCAGCTACAAGTTGTTCTTCCAACTTTTGAATGATTTTCTCTTTCAGGTTCAGGTGCTCGAGAGCTTTATTATATTCTTCCATTGCATCATGGAATTACTTTCTGAGTGAGTCCATCATTATGACTTACTCCCTCAGATTGCTCTCCTCAGCCTTAAGAGATTGAATCTCCTTAGCTTTAGCTCTTGCGACTCTTCGACATTTGTAATAAGCCTTAATAAACTCTTTGTATCAAGTCATGAGTTCAGATTCATCGTCAAACGAACAGTCCTCATGATCATGGTCAGAAGCATCTGATTCCGAGAGATGGGTATGAGAGTTTACCTTTCTAGTGAACTGGGGTTCTTCCTCTTCATCTATATGTGCCATGAGCCCAAAGTAGGCTTACTCATTATCACTAGACTCAGATGAGTCTATGTCTTTGAGGTTCTTGGCCTTCTTGGCTACCAGGCTTATTTCAGTCTTCTTCTTATTATAAGAAGACTTCTTCTCCTCTCTTCTTCCACCCTCCTTCTTCTTGTGAGAGCAATCAGCTATGATGAGTCCTGGATTATTGCAACAATAACAAACAATGTCAGAAGAAATATGTTTGTTCGCTTTAGAGTGATACTTGTCTTGTCTACTTGAGCCTTTCTTGTGATGATCACCATCATGACGTGATATTCTGAATGAGGCAACTTTGCCTCTCCACTATTTCTTCTTATTCAAGAACTTCTTGAACTGCCTTGAGAGAAGAGAAAACTCTCCTTCAGATAGCTCTGAGCCTGAGGTACTTGACTCTGAAGCTTCTTCTTCACAGTCTCCTATGCGGGAGCAGGAGATGCAGCTTTTGATTTCCTTGAGATGTCTGCCTTTAGAGCGACAGACTTCTCCTTGGATGAAGACCAGCTTTTCTCTTCTTCAGCTTTTCTTGAGTTTATCTGGAGTTCATATAACATAAGTTTTCTAAAGAGATTTTGAGGGTCAGTGTCTGCCAGCTTACCAAACTCCCGTATTGCACAAACTTTATTGTCCCATTCCTTAGTCAAGGATCTCAAATATTTGTCATTCAGTTCTCTATTAGTGAAGACCCGGCCATAGACTCTTAGGTCGTTGATAATCTTGAAGAAACTCTCAAATGTATCATCAATAGAGTCCTTGGGACCTTGTCTAAATGCTTTATACTTCTTATTCAGAAGGGATCTTCTGTCATCCCTTACCTCTTCGGTACCTTCCATCAGGACGATAAGAGACTGCCACATTTCCTTGGCGGATTAGCAGTGAACTAGATTTTGTAACATCGAATCATCGACTGCACTTGCGATGATATTCTTGGCTTTCTTGTCTAATGAGACAAGTTCAATCTTATATTTGTCAAGATCCATAAGCTTCTTTGGAACTTGCTTTGTTGAGTCAATGGTGGAGGATGTCATAGGAACATAGGGTCCTTCTTCCACTATCATAAAAATCCTTAGATCTACATCTTCCATGAAGAACTTTAGCCTTTCTTTCCATATAGCAAAGTTAGTCTTTGTGCACAAGGGAAGCTTAGCAAAATCCTTTGCTCTGTCCATGCTTGTATCCTCTAAAGACAACTAGGAGCAGATCTGTTCAAGGTGTTAACCTTTTTGATGAACAACCTCCCTCTGATATAAATTGATGTTCTTAATTGTCTACCTAAATCACCTAGAGGGGGGTGAATTGGTGAGGTCTGCATCTTTTTGCGTAATAAAAACTTGAAAGAGCGGATCGTAAAAAATAAACAAACAATCCACAGAGAACACAAGTTTTATAGTGGTTCCCCAACCTTGGGTACGTCCACTCTCCACCTCACCGATCTAGCAACACGCTAGACTCAGCTACTTTACTATTATCTCAGATTGAAAACCAATCCTACAGCTCAGAGCAATGCCCCTACAACTCAATCCTCAAAACGGGATCTACACTCGGAATAAAAAGAACTTCCTACAAAACTCGGAGACAAAATCTCCTACAAGAGTTGAAATAGATTTTATAACAACAATAAAATAAACTTAACTTCAGATCTGAGAACTTCAGATTTCTTCCTTCTTGAAAGTTGAAACTCTGTCAGAAATAGATCGAGGAAGAATATGCTGAAATCTCTGGATCTTAAAAGCTTGAGATCAACACGATCAAGAAAGAGATATGTAGATGTTGAACGCCTTGATCTGTTGATCACTTCTTTTTCTGAATCACTTGAATCAGAGAAGAGCGGTGACAAGAATGACGATGAAGAGCAGCGGCTTTCCGAATTTAGAATGAATAGTGCGATTCAGAAAACTTATTTTCTTGTGTTATGGTTAGTCGATTTTGATAAGACCTTTTATAGGACAAGTCTAACGGCCATAATCATAATTGACTGTACACGTGGACCAATAAGAATTGAGGTTCATTTTGGAATCATTTCCATCTGGACTTAGAGAAAATTTAGGAAAAACATCTGCATTTCTATAGTGAATAACATACTACTCGAGAACAGTATTTGTTTCTCGAAAAGAGGAAGTTTGGTTCTCGAGAACAAGTACTTAAGGAAAATACGGGAAACGATATCTAGCTTCTCGAGAAGTGACTTCTATTACTTGAGAACTAGATAAGGATTTCCCGAGAACTATCATGACTTCTTGAGAACAAATAAACTTCTCGAAACGTAATTTATTCTTACTCGAGTACTAGTCTTCTACTTCTCGAGACAAAGCCTTGTCCTTCTCGAGTAATGGCTTTGTTACTCCAGTACTAGACTTAGAAAAATTCTGAAATGATTTTTCAGTAAACTCGAGAAAGAGATAAGTCTTACTCGAGTACTTCATGGCTTTCTCGACTACTAAACGAAGACTTCTTGAGAATAGCTTCTGCTACTCAAAAACTACACAGAGTAGACTCTAGAATTTTCTCCAACACTACTCGAGTACAAGATGTCTTACTTGAGTAATGGACTTAGAAAATTTTTGACTTTCTGAAAATTTTCTTTCTTCAAGGTATTTCAGCAACTATTCTTTCTCCTATAGCTTTAGTACCTGAGAAAGAAGTGTGTCACAAAAGACAGGCTACACATAAGTCAACACCAAGGATCACACAATGATGGATTACCTTGTATGGTCCTGTGTTTGGTGACTCATTGTAGACGGACATTGGTACACACTTTGCAATTATAACCTGCAAGCACTCAACTTTAAAAGAGCACCAAATACAAACTTAATTCATCTTTGTTCAAGGGTGACTTCATACAAATCTAGGTTATTGCGGATACAATACCCAACACCTTCGCACCATACATATAGTGCCACCATAATTTCAACGCAAAAATTACTACTTCCAACTCCAAGTCATGGACGGGGTAATTCCTCTCATGAGGTTCCAACTGCCTATACCTAAAGGCTATCACACTTCCATATTGCACAAACATTCAACCTAAACTGCATCCTAATGCATCACTGAAAATCTGAAATCCTTTAGTCCCTTTAGGAAGACTTAGGATCGGAGCTGTCATCAGCCTGTCCTTCAAGGTGTCAAACTCTTGACTGCACTCTTGAGTCCATACGAACTTCTGGTCCTTGCAAGTCAGGGAAGTGAGGGGTAGATCTATCCATGAAAAGTTTTCCACGAACCTTCTATAGTACCCGGCTAGTGCAAGGAAACTTCGGAGTTCCACCACGGTTCTCAAAATTGGCAGTTCCCTGATGGCTTCAAATTTTGCTAGATCCACCGCCACCCCATCACCACTAATCACATGGCCCAAAAATGCCACCTTTTCTAACCATAACTCACATTTCGAGAACTTTGAATATAGTTGGTTCTCTCCCAAAGTCTGCAATACCACTCTTAAATGAGCCTCATGCTCTGCCTCTGTTTTGGAGTATACCAAAATATCGTCAATGAATACCGCTATAAAGAGTCTAAATAATCCCGAAATACTTGATTCATAAAATCCATGAATATAGATTGCACGTTTATCAGCCCGAACGACATCACCGAGAACTCAAAGTGACCATACCTGTACCAAACGCTGTCTTGGGTATGTCCTCATCTCGAATCCGCAACTGATTGTATCCTAACTTTTAAGTACAACTTAGAGTACACCACTGACCCCACCAATTGGTCTAACAGGTCATCTATCCATAGAATCAGATACTTATTCTTGACGGTCAGTTTATTCAATTCTCGATAGTCTATGCACAGCCACATACAGCCATCTTTCTTCTTCAAAATTAGCACTAGCGCACTCCTTGACAAAGAACTGGGTCTAATATACCCCTACTCCAACAATTCCAGCAGTTGTACCTTGAGTTCGGCCAACTCCTTTGGTGCCATCCTAAAAAGAGGGCGTGACACCGGCCTAGCATCTAGCACTAACTCAATCGAGAAATCAATCTCCCGTCGAGGACGTTCTCTAGGAAGCTCCTTAGGAAACACATCCTCGAATTCTGCCACTACCGGCACTTCTCCAAGTGATAACTTGGATAGGAGAACTTCCAACAATGCTATAAGATCTACTCCTCCCTGGTTAACTGCCCGCACCAACTGCATGGCCGAAATTAGGGAACAGGCCACCCTACTAAGGCCCTCAAACTTAACTTCTGCTTGCCCTTCGCTACTCAGGGTCACCACCTTAGATAGGGAGTCAATACTGGCATGCTTCTCTATAAGCCAATCCATCCCCAATATCACATCAAACTCAGCTAACGGTAGGAATGCCGCTACCTATACGAAGTCAACTCCCCCTAGAATCCAACAAATGCGTCCCTTTGCCCCGGTGGTCATGGAAGACCCATTGGGCAAGCACACCTTCAGTTCTACGTTCGTCGAGAATGACATAACTCCAATTCTCCAGATAAAGCATTCCACAAGAAAGGAGTGCGATGCTCCTGTATCGAACAATACCCTGGCGGGGTAACCAGAAACTATCACAAAGCCTAAAATACAGACGACACTCATAAACGGTTTTGAAAGTCTAAAGCAAAAGATTAGACTTAAACTTTCCTATACCTATCACCACATTGGGTTGGCGTATCTCTTCCTGCTGCCTAAGGTTATAAGCCCTTGGCTGCATGGGTTGGAAACATGAAGCACTTGACTCCGCCATCTTTCCCTTCTCCACCGCACTAGGCCCGGAGCACACTGACTGCTCTTGCCTTGGCTCCTTCTCAGTGCCACCTTCAGTGCAAAAATGAGCTATGTGGTTCAGCTTGCCACACTAGTAGCATGATGGTGGTCCCTTGAAACAAGATCCCCCCAATGTTATACTACTCTTCTCCCAAGTCTTGTAGGGATGGGCTTCTTTTTCCACCTACTTCCTTCATATTTGCCTTACGATTATGAAGGCTTTCCTTCTCCATGTTTGGCTTCAAAACCCTTCCGACGTTGGGTTCGCTCTATATTGCTCTCCAACATCCTAGCGGCCTCGATCAACTCGTTGAAGCCCGCATTCTTCATAGCTATGAGGGGTTGTCTCTGATTCTCTCGCAATCCATGATAAAAGAGGTTGTCCCTCTCCTCATCGTCTACCATGGTCGTTCTAGCATATTGACCCAAATGAGTGAACTATAGGACGTACTCATCCACTGTCTTGTCCCGCTGCACCAAGTTCAGAAATTGTCTCTGAAGGGCCAACCACGTCGACGAAGGGATATACTAATTCAAGAAAGCATTCCCGAACTCTTCTATGGGTGGGGTGCGTCTAGGGAACTGGCAACCGCTAGCATCACCTTCCATCATGAAGGTCGCAAACTCGGACTGCTTCTCCGCTGTCGTCTCTACTGCCCTTAGCAATTCTTGAATTCTCTCCCACCGGTCCTCTGCATCAGTCAGCGTGCTGACACTCTTAAACATTGGAGGATGAAAGCTTAAGAAATACTTCATATATCTGTCTCCCTGCCCGACTACAACTCTTTTTGCCAGAGGCTTTGCCTGCCTGGCTCCCTCGCCTTGTGTGGTCGGTGTCGCATTCAAGGTAACATGAGTCATTTCCGGTGTGACAAGGGTCACAACTCTTGTCACCGCTATAGCTTGGTCTGCTATTATTACCTCTGCTAGCATATGACATAAGTCGGCTGGGGTTACACCCATGCCCATCAGACCTGGAGCAGTAGCACTACTCGGCGAAGGCTCCTCTTGCGGTCTCAACATCTCAGCATCATCTCTTGCACCCTTAGGAAAAGCAAGGTAAAACAAGAATCAGCCTCCATTCTCAAAACTTAGACACTAGGACCTTCACGGTCCCGCGATACTCCTATGTTGAAACCTTCTTAATGTGATCCAATTATGACATTCGACCACAAATACTTACCTTGGACACCAACCTCCCTCTGATACCAAATTGTAACACCTCCCCTATAATGACCGTATAATATGGGTCCGGCTGGGGCCCCACAACATAAATACGCAACAACATAAGCATTATAAGATGATATAAACTACCCAACTCAAAACTCGGACTAATCATAACAGAAACAAAGAAACAAGACTAGAAGTTATCCACTAACATATGAGTATCAACACTTAAGGCCTTACAATAATTAGAGTTCCAAAACTGAAACAATAATCATCAAACATCAACGTGCATAAGCACTCCTATGCTACCTCGGCATGCAATCCAGAAACATAGTGCTTTGAGCATAACAGTCTACAAAACAGATCTATTACACAAAATGAAACACTTCATTAGGCTTAGGTCCTTTTTTCCGGCGAGCTCGCTCCTGCTTGCGATCCTAACCCTATAAAAATTGTAGTAATGTGGGTCAGCAAATGCTGACCTCTACTGTGTAACCAACATGTTGGAACCCCACCTTGTTTAGGGTTGATTTGGGCTAGGTTAACTATTAGGTTTGTTGACCCATCATGTATAGCCTAGGATCATTTGTTCTTCTAAGGTTAAGGTTAGTCTTATTAGGTTAGCCTTTGCACTTGTCTTCAGAAGACATTAGAGACTCAAGAACTTAGAGACTTCAGAATTTTTGCTCGATGATTGCTGAACTCAGCTCGACGATCGTCAATCTCCGATTGACGAATTCAGAGTTCCTTCTCTTATTTGAGCTCGACGAAAGTCCAACTGAGGTCAATGATCTCTGATCTCATATCAGAAGTTCAGCTCGTCGAAAGTCTTTCTCTCGTCGACGAACTTGGAGCTCAGATTAGCAGTCCTTTTTCAGTTCTTGGTCACTGAGCTCAACTCGACAAAGGAGATTTCTCAGCTCGACGAACTTTAAGTTCAGGTCGATGAAATTCTTCCTGAGGTCGACTGTTTTTCTGTCAGGTTCTATTCGACATTTTTCCTCTTTAGTTTCTCAGTTCGACTGTCAATTTATTTGATTATATTTAAACAGTAATACTCTGTTAATTAATGCTTATATTCTCAAAAATATAGTCGTTTCTAGGCAGCATTAATTATGGTATTCATAGAGTAATTATTTGGCTTATTTACTAAGACAGTTGAGGAATCAAATTAAAGTCAATTCTAGCCGTTCAGTCTCCCAGATTTTCTACAGTCAATCAAGGATTGGATTAAAAATTCAAAAGTCAATTTTCTTCAAGGAATATAAAATACTTTCTTTTAGAAGATCAGAGGGAGCACAGACAGAATTTACAGAAACTTATTTTTAATTGTGAATATAGAAAACTGAAAGAAGAATACAGCTCTCATACAATTTCAGTCTTCTTCAGTTTTTCTTCAGGACTTTTCAAGAGACAAACAATCTTCATCAGTCTAAAAGTTTCCTGAAGATCAATCTTCAATCTGAAGGCCTACACCCTGAGCAAAGCTCTCATTCTCCTGAATTTTTCTACATCTTAGGAGGAGCTTTGAAAATAGCAACATCCACTAGTCTTCTCTCTAATTATTGACAGAGAAGACACCATCTTTATTTTCTTTCACCACTTTAAAATGGTTTCTTAACTCCCTTCAAAAGTTATTCCTTTTTGTTGTCAAGTCTCCTGATCAAAAGACTTGATTTGGTTTTTGGGCACCTGGTCAAAAGCTCAAAGGGTTGTGAGATCTCCCTTGAAATAAATCTTGTTGTGACAGGGCACCTGAGCAAAAATTTGTGGTGGTAGGGCACCTGATCAAAAACCTGTAGTGTATTCCTACCAGGGTGGTAGAAGAGTGGATGTATCCACGTTTAGGGGAACTACTATAAATTCTTTATGTCGTCTGGATTGCTCTATTGTTTATTTCTGTGTGCTGTGATTGTCTTTGTTTTCATTTCTCTTTATACATATATTTATCACTTATTTTAATCTGCTGTAAAAATTAATCAAAGTTGTTTAAATACTCTATTCACCCCCCCCCCCTCTAGAGTTAAGACAAATTTATCCCTCACTTTAAATTGGTATCAGAGGGTAAGGTTGTTTGGTTTCACAGACCAACACCTGAACCAAAAGATCTTTGATAGATCTTATTATCTCTAGTGTCTTTTTTATATCATGGCAAAGAATAAAGAATATTCAAGCACCAGGCCTCCAGTGTGCAACCTTAATAAGTTTGCACTTTGGAAGGCAAGGATTAGGTTATATATGAATTTAGTTGATGAAGATTTCTTCAGTTCCATTTTGATAGGTCCCCCCACTCCTTCAGCAACAACATCTACAAGCACCAGTGCAGTTCCAACACCTGAGTGGACTGAGGCACAGAAGAAAGAAAAGGTTGTAGATGTTAAAGCAATTAACATTCTGGCACAAATAATGCCAGATGGCATTTTCCAGAAGGTTGCTGAGTGTACATCAGCAAAGGCCATTTGGGATTCTCTTAACCAAATGATAGTAGGATCAGCTGATGAAAGAAAGGATAAATGATCTCATCTCATTTCCCAATATGAGAACTTCAAGAAAGAAGAATCAGAGTTAGTGGCTGATATGCACAATAGACTCATCTCTGATCATCAATGAGCTGAAGAACCTGGATAAGAACATATCACTGACTGAGATCAATGATAAAATCCTTATGTGCTTCCCTAGTACTTAGGACTCTAGGATCTGGCCAATCAAGGAGGCCATAAGCCTAAATGAAATCTTTACTGAGTCTTTGCTAAGCAAGCTCAAGTCTTATGAGCAGCTTATCAAGACTAGAGAAGCTGCTGAACAGAAGACTCCTACCTCAGGATGAAGGAGCAAAGCATTGCCTTCAAGGCATCTAAAGAATCAAAAACTCTACTAGCAAATAAAGAGTTTATGAGTCTCTTATCCAAGAGATTTTACAAAATGGCTAAGAAGGATTTCAGAAGAAGATCAACAAGGAATGAAGATAAGCCAAGGTATGATAAGAAACCTACTAAGGAAGTTGTCTGCTACTATTGCAGGAAGCTAGGACACATTCTTCCAGAGTGTCCAGAGGCTCAAAAGAAGGATAAAAGAAAAGAGAAGGAATACAAGAAGCACTACAACAAGCCTTCTTCTAGTAAATATAAGAAGAAAGAAAAAGGCTTTGTTGCTGAGACATGGAGTGAGTCTGAAGAAGAGTCTTCATCTTCCAGCTCTAGTGAGGATGAAGAAGAGGCAAAAGCCAGAGAGATTTGCCTGATGGAAATTGATTCTTCATGCAGTCATTCAGCAGCTGATGAATCAGTGGAAGAATCAGAATCAAAAGAGGATCAGGTAATAGCCTGTTTTGATTTCAATTCTGATGTTTTTAAAGCTAAATTCAAACTGTTATGTAATGATTTAATTAAGTCTGAGAAGGAAATCAAACTTCTCAGAGATAAATAAATTGAATTTGATAGCTTATTTTCTGAAAACATAAAACTAAAAGATGAACTAGTTATAGCTTCTGAACAAATCATTTCTTTAAAAACTGAACTAAATGAGGCTAAATAATTTGAAGAATAACTAAATGAGAGAAGTATTAAATTAATGGATATAACCAGCACAATAAATGTTAGGCTTAATAGTAAATTAGGCTTAGGAGCTTCATCTAGTCAGCCACCAATACTTATGAAAAATATTCTTTCAACCCCTATCAAATTCATATAAAAAAGGGCAAAGAAAAATTAGAAGACAACAACCAACAAATAGAAGAATTTCAAAAACCCAAATAAAAGAAAAGGAAAAATAAAAAGTTCAATAAAAATAATGTTCAACATTTTTTGTCGAACTTAGATCGCTGAAATGTATATAGTTCGTCGAACTCAGATCGACGAACTATGAACGCATACTTTATATATAATAAATCGTCTAACTGCGATCGACGAAATTTATATGGTTCGTCGTACCGCAATTGACGAAATTGGGTAATAGGAAATGAATACTTTCATTCTCTGAGCGGAGTTCGACGAACTCATCCCTATTCGTCGAACGCAGATCGACGAACTTACTGGAATTCATCGACCTCAGATAATTTCAACAGAAACCTAAATTTCTCCAGAAATGTTAATCAACCTAAATTATTTGTTAATCCCTTTACCCAATAGATAATTCCACCTAAGAGATTTCACCCCTTAGGATACAAATACCAACCTGATTATTCTTACATTTCTTGCTATAAGTTTGAGAAAAATCAAGGACCCAAGGTTACTTGGGTGAAGAACAGCTAATTTATTTTCTTGCAAGTACAGAACTATCCTACTACAGAGCAATAGTGGTACTTGGATAGTGGGTGTTCAAAGCATATGACAGGAAGCAAGGATAACCTAAATAACTACAAGTCAAATCTTGGACCAAAGTTGATCTTTGGAGACTCTAATTATGGCCAAACAGAAGGCTATGGGAATGTTAAAGTTGGAGCTATTACATTCAAAAAGTTTTCATAAGTGAGTGGTTTAAAACATAACCTGATATCCATATGCCAGTTATGTGATGAAGGTTATCAGGTATCATTTAACAATTCTTCCTGTATTATTACTTAAATAGACAACAAAACTATTTTAACTAGTCTTAACAAGGAAATATTTATGTAGTTAATTTCAAGTCAACCAATTTATAAATTTACTTATTCATTCAAGTTGGTAATAATAATGATTTATGACATAAAAGACTAGGACATGTAAACCTAAGAAATATTGCTAAACTATCTAGGGATAACCATGTTAGAGGATTGCCTTTTGGCCCCTACAAGAAGGAAGGTCTCTGCAGGGCTGGTCAATTAGGCAAGCAAACTAAAAATAGCTTTAAATCTATTAATATGTGTGATTCACCCAGGATTCTATACTTGCTACATATGGATATTTTTGGACCCAATGTAGTACAGAGCTTGGGAGGGAAATCCTATACTTTAGTTATTGTATATGACTTCTCTAAATTCACTTGGGTGTTCTTTTTGAGAAACAAGTCAGATAACTTCAAAGTTCTTACAGACTTTCTTAAGAGCATTCAGATTGAGTACTTTACTCTAGTTGCATTGATCAGAAGTAATCATGGCACTGAGTTTGATTATCTTCTCATGCAAGAATTCTGTGAGAAAGAAGGTATCAGGCATTGCTTCTCTGCTCCTAAAACTCCTCAACAAAATGGGGTAGCTGAAAGGAAAAATAGAACTCTAATATAATCTGCAGGGACATTGCTTGCAGATGCTTATTTTCCCCTATCCTTTTGAGTAGAGGTTGTAGGCACATCAAACTATGTTCTGAATAGGATTTTAATACATAAACTTAAGAGTAAGACTCCCTATGAACTAATCAAAGGGAAGTAACCTAAAATAGATAATTTTAGAGTTTTTAGTTGTAGATGTTACATACACAATAATAACAAGAAACATCTTAGAAAGTTTGAAGCCAAAGCTGCAGAGGGAATTTTTCTTGGATATTCCCAAGTCAGCAAGGTCTATAGGATATTTAATAAATCAACTTTGAAAATGGAAGAATTTTTTCATATATCTTTTGATGAAACTAACATGTTTTACAAGGAGAAGGATCCTTCTACAAGAGATTTATTGCAAGTACCCAACTGTGTGAGAAATTGGACGATTTAAACCTCACCCAAGAGGTTATATCATATCCTTCTCCACAAGTTGATGGAGATAGTGAAGAAGATATCATTGACATAATTACTGAACCAACAACAGCCAACATAATTCCACAAGAGGAATTAATTCCCAATGTTGTTGTTGAACGAACTCCTCCTACTGATCTTGTCATACTTAGAGATCACCCTATATCTCAAGTTATTGGAGACATGTCAGTTGGTGTGCAAACAAGGCATCAACTCAACCAAGACTTGATGCATGCTTGCTTCATATCTCAACTTAAGCCCCAATCCATAAAAGATTTAGAGCAAGATCCCCACTAGATTATTGCAATATAAGAGGAGCTTAATCAATTTGAGAGATACAGAGTTTAGAATTTAATCCAAGACCCAAAGACTACTCAGTCATTGGAACTAAATGGGTATTTAAAAACAAATTGGATGAACAAGGAGCTATTATAAGGAACAAAGCAAGATTGGTAGCTCAAGGCTATTCTCAGGAGGAAGGAATTGATTATGATGAGACTTTTTCCCTTGTTGCAAGGTTGGAAGCTATCAGGATATTCCTTGCTTATGCAGCCTATAAGAAGTTCAAAGTAAACCAGATTGATGTCAAGAGTGTCTTCTTAAATGGTGAACTCAAAGAGGAAGTCTATGTGGAGCAACCACTAGGTTTTATCTCTCCAACTCATCCCTCTTTTGTTTTCAAATTACATAAAGCTCTCTATGGTTTAAAGAAAGCTCCAAGAACTTGGTATGAGACCCTAACTAGCTTTCTTTTAGAGCATAAGTTCTATAGGGGCATTGTAGATAGGACTTTATTTCTTAGGAATCATAAAAATGAAATTTTGTTAGTACAAATATATATATGACATCATTTTTGGCTCTACTGATTCAAAACTATGCAAAAGGTTTTCTGACCTGATGCATTCCAAGTTTGAAATGAGAGCATGTGTGAGCTTTCATACTTCCTTGGTCTTTAAGTGAATAAATTCCCTAATGGAATTTTCATGTCCCAATCTAAATATGCTAAGGAGCTAGTTAAAATATTTGGGATGTCTGATGCCTCAGCTATGAAAACACCCATGGCTTCCAATGCTGTGATTGATTCTGATGAACAGGGCAAGCCAGTTGATTAGAAAACATATAAAGCAATTGTTGGGTCCTTATTGTATCTCACAGCTAGTTGGCCAGACATAATGTTTGCTACATGCCTTTGTGCGAAGTTCCAAGCGAACCCTAAAGAATCTCACCTTATTTTACTAAAAAGAATTTTGAGATATATAAAGGGTTGCCCAAATCTAAGACTCTGGTATCCAACTGAGTCAGAATTTTAAGTAACTGGATTCTCAGATGCTGACTTTGCTGGATGTAGAGTAGACAGGAAAAGCACATCAGGAATATGCCAGTTCCTTGGTGATAGACTTGTGTCTTGGTTTTGTAAGGAACAAACATCTGTGTCCACTTCAACTACAGAAGCTAAATACATTGCAACTGGCAGTTATTGTTCATAAATTTTGTGGATTCAAAACGAACTCCTAGATTATGGTTATAATCTAAATAATTCAACTATATTTTGTGATAGTACCAGTGAAATTTCCATTACACAAAATCCAGTGCATCATAGTAAATCCAAGCATATAGAAATTAGGCATCATTTCATTAGAGATTGTGTGGACATAAAGAAAATTAACCTTGTCTTTATCTCTACTGATTTATAAAGAGCAGACATTTTCACCAAACCCTTGGATGAAAAGAAATATTTGTTCTTCTTAAATAAGCTAGGCATTATTAATGGAGAAGGTCAAATTTGATTTCTTTCTAAGATCTTAAGAATTGATCACTTTTCGTCGAACGGAGATCGACGATCTGTGAACTCTTCTAGAGTTTTTCGTCGACCGGAGATCAACGAAATCTCTTTGTTAAATTTTTTTCGTCGAAGGGAGATCGATGAATTTATTTCTGAAAATATTTCGTTGAACAGAGATCGACGATCTGTTTTCCTGCTCTTTTACCTTAGGTCGTTGACCTTTATCTCTTTATGGGTATTTTCATCGACCTGAGCTCGAAGTTTTTCTTTTTATTGGATGGAGTTTGTCGCTTCACCTTTTAAAACCTTATATTTAGGTTTTCATCGAACTCCATCCCGTGCTTTCTAATTCCCTTCTGCACTTGATCTTTTGTTGTTTGTTTTAGCAGATCAATGGCGATTTCTCCAGCACTCCAGCAAGTATGAAGTTCGACCCAGGATTCGTTATAGACTTGGAATCTTTTTCTCATACTGATCAGATTTTTCAAGATATTCTGAAACTTTTTGAATGTTCAAATCTGCAGTTTCTCATGACTACCAGGATCAAGTTACCAGTACAAGAGATTAAGGGATGGGTTTTCTCGGCAGAGATTCAGGATTCTCTAGTTGTTATCGACTCGATCCCTAGTAATTCGATTCTTCTTTCTCCCGAGATTTTGACTGAAATTTTTGGTTTTGTGAATGGAGAAGATGAGATAGAATTATCTAGTAGAGAATTTGATGAGATGCTAGATAGCTTAGGGCATGCTACAAGAAACCCTAACCATCTTCTGAAGAAGAGTTTATCTATAGAATATCATTTTTGGCTGATATTGTAGGCAAATTTCTGAAGAAGAGTTTATCTATAGAATATCATTTTTGGCTGATATTGTAGGCAATGTGCTGTTAGGAAAGCATTTTGCACATGATCATATCACTAGGCACCAGTTCCACTTGATGTGTGCCCTAATTAATCAGAAATCAATAAACTGGGGAAGTATTTTGTTTGATTTGATAAATAGGACAATTAGTAAGAATAATATATGCTTTGTAAGGATTCTAGGAATATTTCTGCAGGCAAAGGCTCCAAATCTGTTGGTCTCTCAGACCATATTTATCAATGCCTCAAAGAGGCTTACTTCTGCCCTATTTGGCAGATGGGAGAGGACTATTCCCAAGCCCTCCAGAGCCTCCTCTTCCAGAATAGCTTCTGAGAACACAAGGGCTGATTCAACAACTCCCCCACCTCATGAAGAATCTCCTGCTCTCTCTCCTATTAATCCTCCATCTCCACCTCCTTCAATATTTCCATCATCAACTCCCCTCCAACAAACTTCCACTTCCTTTCATCAAGTATCTCCATCTCAACCATCATCACCTATTCATATTAATGAGGATACACCACCATCTCCACCTCATCAATCTCCTATTCCATCTCACATTAATGGCATTCCATCCACCTCCTCCTAACCAAACTTCAATCTACTATCTCCTCATCCATCTCCACATCACTCTCCAATTCAGTCCCCCATCCAGGAAAATATCCCTACTGACATACCATCCACCATTCCATCATTATTTCCAGAATTCCAATAATCATACTTCCCTCAAGCCATTTCTATCCGTTCCAATTATGGTAATCAATCCACATATACCCCTTATTCTCCTAAACCTCTCTACCTCAACTTTTCTGACATAGCAAAAGATATTCTCAAGTTCAACTCTCCAACTCTTAAGCAGCTAATAGCTGAGGCTATTGCTCCTCTCTTTGCTTCTATCTCCACTCTTTCTATACAAATTGCTGCTCTCTCCTCTGTCCCTTCTTCTAGGGGCCTGTCTTCAGTACTTTCTAAAATTAGGTAGGGGGATATTTTCCATGAAGATGCTCCAGCAGCAGCTCTAGCTCCTTTAGCAGTAGCAGTTCCATATACAGAAATTGTAGCAGAAGTTATTGATATTCCTGATGAAGATACAAATACAGAAATGATTTCTTTTGAAGATATTGAAATATCTACTGTTGGTGATTTCTTCATAAATCCCATAGTTGATTTAGCTTCTTTGTTACATTCTTTTGATTCAGTATATAGCAACATCCTACCAGTGTTTGTTGATTCAGCTCCAGATATGTCTAAAACTATTGTTTGTTTTTCATCTTCTATAAGTCCTGAAGTTTCGAAAAAACTTAGGACAAGCTTTTTAGTTTCTGATATTATTATAGAGCCAACAATTGATTCAAAGCCAAAGGCTTTTTCCCCTCCAACCTTTAGATTGGCTGAGTCTCCCTTGCCTGATCTGGATGAGATAATGTTTGCAGATATGGAAGAGGAAAGTGATTCTATTCAGGATCAAGTTGTTTCAGAAGTTTCTGTAGAGCAGTAATTCAAGAACAGCCTCAGGCTCATCCAATTCTCACTAATGATATGCTGAAATAGATTCATGCTCTATATGATAATCCAGCAACTTCTTCTGATGATGATGATGATGAAGACTCTGATGATTCTGAGGATACAAGCTCTAAGAAAAGAAAGGCTAAGAAAAAGGCTCCTCCTAAGGCTGCTCCAAAGCCCAATCCATATGCTGATACTCTATATTATATTTTGCATAATATAAAGCTCACTCTAGACTCCCCTAACTGGATGCGATATTCTAAAAATGAATTGAAAGCAAGAAAGAAAAGAAGGAGGTACTCTCCTCCACCTCCATTCAGGAGAGGCCCTCCTCCTCCTCCTCTAGCAGTTGGTTCCTCTGGAAGTGTTTCTCAAGCTCAAAAGTCTACATCTTTTCAACATTCCAAATCTTCTTATAGCAGCCAGCAACATAGTTCCAGCAGTAGTAGACAGCACTAGTACCAAAAGCAAAGCAAACAGCAGAAATTATCTGAATCAAATCAGCAAGACAAATTTAGTCCTGAAAGGCCTCTATCCCCAGTGTGTGATCCAGAGATGGATCCTAACTCTAGGATGGAAAGGTTCAAAGAATTGATAGGACTATCTCAAATCAAGAAACCCAAAGAAGAAGTACAAGACACTTCTCAATATATAATAATGTCCTCTTACAGGAAGAAAGAGCTTAAAAAGTATCAGGTACAAAATCTTTTTAATGTTGATACATTTATGTCTCTACATCTGGAAGCTACTGTACAAAGAGCTACTTCCATAACAATTCTTGAAGCTGAAGATTTAAAGATGTCAATGTAGCAAGCAGTTGATCCAAAAAGAGAAATTATCTTCACAAAATCTTCTGCTAGAACTTCACAGGAATCTTCAAAGAAAATTTGATAGTTCTTCATTTTCTGCTTTTAATCTTAACTGTTATTTTGTTATAAATTTATCACAAGGCACATTTGTGTATATCTACTGAAACTTTATGATTCTGCCAGATATTATTTTATGCTTTGTGATTTTTCTCTTTTTGTTGTTCATAATTACCTCACCCAAATAGGGGGGATTATCATAGCCCCACCTTATTTAGGATTGATTTGGGCTAGGTTCACTATTAGGTTTGTTGACCCATCATGTATAGCCTAGGGTCATTTGTTCTTCTAAGGTTAAGGTTAGTCTTATTAGGTTAGCCTTTGAACCTGCCTTCAGAAGACTTCAGAGACTCATGAACTTAGAGACAAGCAGTTTTAAAGACTTCAAAATTCTGCTCGATGATAGCTGAACTCAGCTCGACGATTGTCGATCTCTGATCGACGAAGTCAAAGTTCCTTCGCTGAGTTGAGCTCGACGAAATTCCAGCTGAGGTCGATGATCTCTGATCTAATATCAGAAGTTCAGCTCGACGAAAGCCTTTCTCTAGTTGACAAACTTGGAGCTCAGATTGGCAGTCCTTTTTTAGTTCATGTTTGCTGAGCTCAGCTCGACGAAGGAGATTTCTCAGCTCGACAAACTTGAAGTTCAGGTCGATGAAATTCCTCCTAAGGTCGACTATTTTTCTGTCAGGTTCTGCTCGACATTTTTCCTCTTCAGTTTCTCATTTCGACTGTCAATTTATTTGATTATATTTAAGCAGTAATACTTTGATAATTAATGCTTATATTCTCAAGAATATAGTCATTTCTAGGCATCATTAATTATGGTATTCATAGAGTAATTATTTGGCATATTTACTAGGACAGTTGAAAAAACAAATTAAAGTCAATTCTAGCCGTTCAGTCTCCCAGATTTTCTGCAGTCAATCAAGGATTGGATTCAAAATTCAAAAGCCAATTTTCTTCAAGGAATATAAAAGACTTTCTTTTAGAAGATCAGAGGGAGCACAGACAGAATTTACAGAAGCTTATTTTGAATTGTGAATACAGAAAACTGAAAGAAGAATACAGCTCTCATATAATTTCAGTCTTCTTTAGTTTTGCTTCAGGACTTTTTAAGAGACAAACAATCTTCATCAGTCTAAAAGTTTCCTGAAGATCAATCTTCAATCTGAAGGCCTACACCCTGAGCAAAGCTCTCATTCACCTGAATTCTTCTACATCTCAGGGGGAGCTTTGACAACAACAACATCCACTAGTCTTCTCTCTGATTATTGACAGAGATGACACCATCTTTACTTTCTTTCACCACTGTAAAAGGGTTTCTTAACTCCCTTCAAAAGTTATTCCTTTTGGTTGTTAGGTCTCCTTATCAAAAGACTTGGTTTTGTTTTGGGGAACCTGGTCAAAAGCTCAAAGGGTTATGAGATCTCCCTTGAAATAGATCATGTGGTGACAGGGCACCTAAGCAAAAAACTATGGTGGCAGAGCACCTGATCAAAAACTTATAGTGGATTCCTACTAGGGTGGTATAAGAGTGGATGTACCAAAGTTTAGGGGAACAACTATAAATTATGTGTGTCGTCTGGATTGCTCTATTATTTATTTTTGTGTGCTGTTATTGTCTTTGTTTTTATTTCTCTTTATACATATACTTATCACTTATTTTAATCCGCTGTAAAAATTAATCAAAGTTTTTTAAATACTCTATTAACCCCCCACCCCCCTCTAGAGTTAAGACAGATCTATCCCTCACTTTCACAACACATCTCTTCCCGGTCGTCCCTAACGGACCCTAGGGCACTCCATCACCCTGCAGGTAAGAACTTTGTATGCAAATATACAAGTACATTGAAATTAGTCAACAGGTTTGGATGTCTCATACAACAAACATGTTTCTATGTTGAGCTTAAAACAAAAAAGGGGCATACTATGCAGGATGTATGCACACCTGGGCTTCACCCAAGGCACCCTAGAGCGTATGCTTCTAACACATTATCAAATCGGATACTTCCAATTTTCTCCATCGACGTTCAAGCAGCAAACACAAGGGTTCTTCCTATTTCCCATAATGGCATACAAGCTGCAAACACAAGGGTACTTCTAATTTCCCCTATGAGCATACAAGCCGCCACACGGAACTCTTGCCTAGGCCCCACCCGCTCATGGGTATCAACCCGAGATTTCCTGCAAGTTCTGACTTCTCACGTTAGGATTTCGTCTCACACACAAACCTATTCTAAGAACCCTTGCAAGATCCCACCCGCTCGTGGTCCTCATTGCCCGGGCTTATCCTAAGCTTGACATTCTCGTATGTTTCATAGAAGGGGACATGTCTAGCCAAGACACTCTCCATACATGACTTGCACATCACGGGCTAGCCAGCCGACCACAGATACAAACCACGCCTTAGCACAACACAATCCCAAGCCTTTCCCGCCCGAATTCACCATCCATACCGTACCATTCCGGCGCCCCAGCGTGTACTCCAATTTCCACCCGGTCCGGTTATGGTTACACTTACTCACACATATAAGGGGAAAAACATCACAAACGGCGTCATGCCGATAACGGATTTCTAAATATATCCTTATGGCTCGCTATGCAACATCACCGAATCGGACTAACGCTCACGACTATGGCTTCACCCATAATGCCTAATCCACTAACGAAGCAGATTTCTAGTGAAATATCATGCTGGGGACGGACTCAATCGATCCGGCGGCACCTCTTGAACCATGGCAACCCGAATCCCTCTCATTTGAGAGATCCGGGGCCTAGAATGCTCGAAAGAAAGCAAGAAAAGAATATATGTCATGCACGCATCCTAAAACTGAGAAGAGAAATGTCGTTACCTTACGACCCCTCTTCCTCGCCATGAAATCCTTACCTTGCACGGATGAAAACAAGTGCCTCCAAGTCCTCTCCATGGATCTAGACTCAGATCTACGATCGTGGATCCGAAGCCATGTCAATGGCAATAGAAAGCTCTCTTCTTCCTCCTCCCACTATCTCTTCGAAACCCTATGTCACTCAAAAAAGAGAAGAAATAAGGGAGAAATCCCGCTCAGCCCTATATAAGCACTCTGGCGGGGGAGTCTTGGGCCTTAGGATCATATCCTAAGTGAAATCGGACGGCTAAAAAGCAAAAAGATGCAACTGCTTCCGTGCACTATCGTCGGGCGGTAACTACCTACCGCCGGGTGGTAGCTTTCCGAGATTTCGACCAAGAAAATAAGGCCACGCTAACACTCGCTGTAGTACTAACGCTGCGCAGTAGCTCACTCAATGCCTACCACTCAATGCATCCGCTCAACGCCTTCCTCTAGACACTCTCAACGCCAAGCTACCGCCAAGCGATAGCTAGCTAATGCCGAGCAATAGCTTCCCGAACTGCAGGAAAGAAAATAAAGCCGCACTAACGCTGACAGTAAGGCTAATACGGCGCGGTAACTCTTTTCTCGAGAACTCAATGCTCTCGACGCAAACCCTGGAGTTACCGCCGCACGATAACTAACTAATGTTTAGTGATAGCCCTCTTAACACTCGATGAACAGGCTTTCGTCGAACCAGCTACACCCGACGAAACATGGATACCGCCGGGCGGTAGCTACTATTGTCGCGCGGTAGCTTCCAGAGATTAAAGGTCTGGAAAACCAAGGTGTTACATGCACCCTATCTCCGAACTAGTGTCCCTAGTGTTATGCCCATCAGGCCATTAGTTTAAACTAAGTCTTGATCTCCCTCCTCTCCCCCGCGACACATAGGCACAGCGCGGGAAGGAAGGAAAGGGAAGTACAAAAAGTGGAGAGTAACAAAAGCAGGTGACAATGGACCTAACTATCATATGATAAAAGTATCTATCATTGAAATGGCAAGTATATGAACAACATATAAAGCCAGCAGTGTAGTAAAAGCAACATATAAAGTATAAGTAGAGCAGTTAATATAATTACGGGAAAGTAACCTTAGCTTATAAGAATGCACATACAGACTTATAAGTTAAGGGGTCGTTTTGCTTGTCTCCCATCATATAAGCTATCTCATACTAGTTATATGATGGGGTGTTAGGTTATATGCAGGTATGTGCGTTGTGATATATTATGCCATGTTTCATGCAAGTACAACACACGCAAATGACTCTATGCGCACAGACCTTTAGTTCCCATATTTGGAGTTATATAAACTCTCAGGTACCTCACGTAGTGGTAAATGGAGGCAGTGGGTTGGGCCTCCCCACTCCTAGGTTGGCATTCACACTACCTAACCTAGACATTGCGTACAACTCGGTAAACCCACAGTCAGGTGCTACGGAGTCTCTTGTACTAATGCTGGCAATCAATAGTCTTTTCTTGGATAAGTGAATACTTACACCCGCCGAGTCAATGTATCAATGTCGGTGTGAACAACCATCAAATATCGAGGACCCACCACTTAATGTACATGCGCACATGTTATAAGAGCTTCTGATCCATCGACTTTTAAGACTTAAACCATCCTATCAAACACCAAGCCCACCGCTCGTGAACCTACACCAACTGTCCTCCCAAAACGATGGGGTGAGTGTATGTGATGGTGATTATTAAGGTTACTCTTTTAGTCTATTATTCTTATAGTATACGTTAACCTTGGACAGCCCAGGGCATTTCCTGTGAAGGGCTCTAAAGGGCACTAAGAACTACAATGGGCTGAAGCGCAAAGTTCCCTTTCGTAAAGCACTTACTTTTATGAGTATTTATTATTTACCAAACCTCTTACTCAAGTTGCCTCTTTACTAACCCTATGTGAAATTATATACTTCGCGGGAGAAGATGAAACACTGTCGACCCCGAGTACAACCCCATCTCCAAATTACCTAGACTACTCCAGACTTGGCCCTGAGGGTGAACTTATCATGACTTCGCCCAAACCTGGTACACCCACTATAGCCTCACCCATATGTGGTTTACTATTCTACCCTGAAACCTCGAGTTCACTATATGCAGACCATGTGATCAATACAAGCATTCGAAGGTAAACCTATGAATACTTGTCTACAACCTTAAAATTATTACCAGTGGTCTACCATAATATATTAAGCCCCAAACCAGAACTATGTATCTCCTAATTAAATCAACCCTTATTTTAATTTTCCAAAAACATTCCTCCTATGACTTTGAACATGAACTATAAGATTCTATCATGCAATGACCCTACAAAAATTTCCAAAGCCTCTTATTGACTAAATAACATCAGGGTATATATTTCATATTTTTCTAAAGAGGTATTTTACCATAAACCAAATTTCAAATCTTTGATTGAAAAGACCATTTACAAAGCAAGTACACGTTTTTTTTCATCTAAAAATTATAGCAAAAGTATCAGGGGACTATAATGATCAGAAAATATGTCTGCCCAAATTTCATAATTTTTTATTGCTATTTGACTATTTATTTAAAATTACAAAATATTTTGCCTCTAGGGCAACTTGTGAAGGAACTACTGTGAATACTCTCCAGAAAATTTTAATAAATTTAACAAGACTCTACAGAATCATAAAAAGTTCACCAGCCAAATTTCAAAATTTACCAAAACCAATTAATCACATAAATAATTAAATTCAAGAATACTATAAACAAAAGGGGTGTGAAGGAGATACTGTAAATATCCATCTAAATGTTTTGATAAAATTTCTAGATCATTATTTTATCCCTAAGAGCTCTCTGTCCAAGATTCATATTTTTCCAAAATATATTGACGAGCCAATAAATTTATACCATCATAATTGATTTAAGGAACATTGTGAATAATCTACCCAGAATACCAATCTAAAAATTATACCAAAATTCACAGGGGATACTTGCATCATAAAAGCATCACTAGCAAAATTCCAAGGCATTAACACAATATTTGACCCTTCAATTTAGCAGTAAAGTAAATGACTCATTTTTAAATTAATTGAGAAATAAATGTATAAATATTCCCAAAAAATCCCATAAAATTTCTCAAGTGATAATAAAAAGTACGTGTGTTCATAAAGCCCCCCGGGCCCTGGCCTAAACCGGGCCTCCCCCGCATGGGCTTTCCCGATCTGGGCCCGGGCCCTAATTACAGCCGTGTCGGGTCGGGCATCTAGCTCCGGGAGGGGTCCTACTAAGGTCCCCAGAGTCAGGCCGGGTTGGGCCCAGGCTTAGCCCGGGCCCTGTTTTTTTTAAAAGAAATTAAATATAAACTAAATAAATAAAAAAAACTTACATAATTTATACCACGTCGTTAATTTATAAAGTTCAAAGAAGAAAACCGGTAGAAGCAAGCATTAACTCATTTCCTCTCTTTGTTGATGGTGCTTCTTTTTTACAAAGAAAATCAAGTTTTGTTGGCAGTAAAGCTGCAGTTCCTAGTGATAACTTTCGGTTTGCAACCCCTGAAAAAGTTCTAGAAACTTTTATTGTGTTTTGTGTCAGTCCTAGTGATAACTTTCTCCTTTTTTGGTTAATCTGCGTTTGATACAGTCAGTAAATATTCCTAACAGAAGTTCAAGTTTAAGTATATACAAATAATGTTGGTACCCTAGTTTGATTTGAGTTTAGTTCTCTCCTTTGTGCTCCTTGACCCAAGAAATATCTATGGTCAATGGTTAGTAGTCTAGCTGTAGAGTCCTCACTTTTCCAGATTGAGAATTTGGTTAAGTTGTTTGTTCGTTCTACTATCGTCGAACGCCGCTCGACTATCGTCGACTAACTGATCGACGATCGTCTATCAGCTGTTCGACTTTCAGTCTGCGAGGTTAGTTCGACTATCTGTTGATTGTTCGACTATCTGTTCTGCGTTGATAGCTCGACTATCAGTTGATAGCTCGACTATCTGTTCTCGCTTGATAGTTCGACTATCTGTTGATAGGTCGACTATCTGTTTGGTTGTGATAGTTCGACTATCTGTTGATAGGTCGACTATCTGATAGTTCGACTATCTGTTGATAGTTCGACTATCTGTTCTGCGTTGATAGCTCGACTATCTGTTGATAGCTCGACTATCTGTTCTCGCTTGATAGTTCGACTATCTGCTTTGATAGGTCGACTATCTGATAGTTCGACTATCTGTTGATAGGTCGACTATCTGTTTGTTTCTGATAGCTCGACTATCTGTTGATAGCTCGACTATCTGTTTGTTCTTGATAGTTCGACTATCTGATTGATAGGTCGACTATCTGATAGCTCGACTATCTGTTGGTAGCTCGACTATCTGTTTTGCCCTGATAGTTCGACTATCTGTTGATAGGTTGACTATCTGATAGTTCGACTATCTTCTGGTAGTTCGACTATCTGCTGAGATAGTTCGACTATCTCCTTTGATAGTTCGACTATCTGGATCGTTCGACTATCTGCCCGATAGTTCGACGATCTCCGTGCGTCGGTCGACGATCTCCGAAGGTCGTTCGACGTTTTCTGTCGGCCTTTATATTTTGTATTTGTTTATTATATTTAATTAATTAATACATAAATCTGGCATATCTTTTTAGCTGTTTTATGATAATATTTCCAGGCATATCTGCTCTATTCTTTTTGCCTGAGTCAAATCTTTTTAGATAAAGTTGTTTGTCTTATTAGCTGACATTATAAATTACTTTATCTGTTGTCAGCCCTTTATAGTCGTTAGACTGAAAAGTCTTCTTTTTTGCTATAAGGAGTTTGTTTCTGATATGACTTTATTTAGTACTTTATTATCAAATTGTTTCCTGCAGCTTCCTAGAAAAAGGGTTATTCCTTTTATAGAATGTTTCTGCTGCAGAGTTTGTTATGTCTTCTTGATATTTATAGCTCAGGTCTCAAGCCTCAGAAGAAGACAAATTATTCAAACTGAAGAGAGCCGTTGCTTACTGATGTTATATAAAGGACCCTTTGAAGAAGGATTCAGGCTAGCATATAGCTAACAAGTGTTACACATATTTTCAAGCATTCAAGCCTTCATCAAGATCAAGCTTTCTGCTCTCAGCAATTTCCATCTAACTGAGAAGTATTAAGATCTTCTACTCTTCTTCAACTTGAGTTCTCCTGCTTTCAGGAAGTTCAAACTCAGAGTTTCTTTGAAGAAGAAGAAGAAGAAGATAGCTGCTTGAAGATCGTTATTTTTATCATTTATCTTCTTGTAGTTTTTCCTTCAGAACTTTCTGAAGAGTTTTCTGCACTGAAGAAAGACTTCACCTGGACATCTTTGAGCCAGGGGGAGCCTTGATTCTTTAGAGCTTTCTAGCTCAGTGCAAGTTTTAGTGCTTATTTAATCTATTATAAAATAGAGAAGACATCTTAACCTTCTTCCCCCTCCTGTACAGGGTTATTACTCCCTTCAAAAGTATCCCTTGGTGGCAGGGCACCTGATCAAAAACCTGTGCTTGGTTTTTAGACACCTGATCAAAAGTCTAAAGGGTTTCTGGATCTACCTGAAGCAGATCCTGTTGGTGGCAGGGCACCTGATCAAAAACCTGAGTGGATTCCTACCGTGTGGGTAGAAGAGTGGACGTACCCAAGTTGTTTGGGGAACCACTATAAATTTCCTTGTGTCGTCTGGATTCACTTGTTTAATTCCTGCATTGTGGCTGTGAATAGATATAACTAGGATTGTTAGTTGCTGATTAGGTTTTCCAAGCCTTAACTGTAATTACAGTTAGCTTAAGTTTGTACACATCACTTGTGTTAGGCTTTAAGGTTAAATCAATATCTATAATCTTTTCATTCCGCACCTCACTCCAAGGGAGTTGGGTAGACCATTAAGTTTTGTCTAGTGCAAAATTTGATAACTCTATTCACCCCCCCTCTAGAGTAGTATTTATCCCTTCACTTTCAATTGGTATCAGAGGGAGGTTGACTGACTGAATAGGCTAACACCTAAGTCACAAGATCCTGATAGATACCAAAGCTTATAGATATTCACTATCATGGCCTAGTCCAAGGATTATTCTAGCACCAGACCTCCAGCATGCAACTTAGCTAAGTTTGGCATCTGGAAGGCAAGGATCAAATTATATATGAATTCTATTGATGAAAGCATCTTTGCTTCTATTTTGTCAGGTCCCCCAAGAGCACCTGCTGCTGCTTCTGCCTCATCATCTGATATGAGTGCAGTGCCTCCTCTAGATTACAATGATGAATACAAGAAGGCAAAAATAGCAGATGCCAAGGCAATGAACATATTGGCTCAGACAATGTCTGATGAGGTATTCCAGAAGGTTGCTGACTGCTCCTCAGCAAAGGCCATGTGGGATACACTGAACCAGATTGTAGCTGGTTCAGCTGATGAAAGGAAGGACAGAAGGTCCAACCTGATCTCACAGTATGAGAACTTCAAGAAAACTGATGTTGAATCAGTTGAAGCCATGTACACCAGGCTCAGCTCAATCATCAATGAGCTGAGGACCCTGGACAAGGACATATCATTGACAGAGGTCAATGATAAGATTCTTATGTGCTTCCCTAGCACATGGGATCTAAGGATCTGGCCCATCAAGGAAGCCAGAAGTACAAATGAGATCTCCACTGAAGCCCTCCTCGGCAAGCTCAAGTCTTTTGAGCAAGTGCTGAAGACAAGGGAAGCAGAAGCTGAAGCAAAGACCCCCACTCCAACAAGAAAAGAGCAATCTCTAGCTCTTAAGGCTGCTGATGCTTCTGAAGGCAGCCAATCTAATGATGAACTAATGGAATTGTTTGCCAAGAGGTTTCTCAAGATGGGAAGAAAGGAGTTCAGAAAAAAGTCTTCACGCTATGAAGAAAAACCAAGGTATGATCGCTCTCCTGCTAAAGAAATTATTTGTTATGGTTGTAGGAAGCCTGGACACATCTTGCCAGAGTGTCCAGAGGAGAAGAACAAAGAAAAGAGAAAAGAAAAGGAACAACACAGGAAGCACTCCAAGCCATCCTCCTACAAAAACAAGAAGAAGGAGAGAGGTTTCATTGCTGAAACCTGGAGTGACTCTGATGAAGAATCCTCCTCATCAAGCTCCAGTGAGGATGAGGAAGAGAAAAAGGCAAAACAAGTTTGCCTGATGGCAATAGATGCCTACAGCAATCACTCTGCTGCAGAGAGTTCAGATTCTGATGAAGAGATGCCTACAGAAGATGAGGTACTTTCTTCTTATGATTTTACTTCAGAAGAATTTAAATTAGACTTTAAATCTTTATGCTTAGATTTGATTAGCTCTGAAAAGGAAATAAAAGAATTTAGAAATAGGTTAGCTGACTCAGAATCAATAGCCTCTGAAAATGTTAGGTTAAAGGAAGAACTCACTACTTGTAGTGAAGAAATTAAATTTCTTAAAATAGAGTTAGCTAAGTCTAAGAGATTAGAGGAATCACTTAATGGTAGAAGCCTTAAGCTGTTAGAAATTACCAGCATGACTAACACTAGGTCAGGTAATGATAAACTAGGCTTAGGAGCTTCTCCCAGTGAACCCCCAGTTCTACTTAAAAATAACCTTTCAACTCCAGTAAACTTCATTTCAGCTAGTGGAATGAAGAATACTGAGCAAGTAAATCTAGTTAATAAAACCTTAAATAAAGCTAAGAGAGAAAAGAGAAAGAAATTCTTTAAAGAAATGCAAAGAGCGTCGAACGCCGCTCGACGATCGGAAGCTCAATGGTCGAACGAAGCTCGACGATCTGAGCGCCCATCGTCGAACGTCGATCGACGATTTCAACATGATTTTCAAAATCATAATCAATATCATAGAAACCTAAATGAATATAGAAACCCTAGGTTTGTTGACCCATCATCTGCATGGAGAATCCCACCTAGGAGATCTCACCCACTAGGTTATCACCCTCAGCCTGCATTCTCATATATTTCCAGTTTTTCTTATGTGAAAAACAAGGGACCCAAGGTTACCTGGGTCCACACTGTCTAAATAATTGTCTTGCAGGTGAAGGCCTATCCAATCACTCAAAATAAGTGGTATTTGGATAGTGGATGCTCTAAGCATATGACAGGAAATAAAGATCTTCTGTCAAAGTTCAAAGCTAAGCTCGGCCCAAAGGTTATCTTTGGAGACTCCAGCTGTGGTCAGACAGAAGGCTATGGCAAGATCACAATTGGAGCAGTTACTTTCAAGAGAGTTGCTTATGTCAATGGACTGAAGCATAATCTGATTTCAGTCAGCCAGCTATGTGATGCTGGCTACCAGGTTTCATTTTCTAACTTCTCTTGCAATATTACTTTAAATAATAATGTTGTTTTAGTAGGTATTAGAATAGGTAATATCTATTTAGTAGATTTCAATTCATCTCATTCTGAAATCTGCCTGTTTAATGAAGTAACCCTTAATAATAATTCTTTGTGGCATAAGAGGCTTAGTCATGTAAACCTTAAAAATATATCTAGGTTATCGAAACACAACCTTGTTAGAGGTTTACCTTCATGCCCCTACAAAAGGAGAGCCTATGCAAGGCTTGTCAGCTAGGCAAGCAAACCAAAAACTCTTTTAAATCTGTAAATAAGAGTGATTCTCCTAGAATCCTGTATTTATTACACTTGGACCTTTTTGGCCCAATAAATGTACAAAGTTTAGGAGGGAAGTATTACACATTAGTAATTGTAGATGACTTCTCTAGGTTCAGTTGGGTTTTCTTTTTGAGAACTAAGTCTGATAACTTCAAAGCCCTTACAGACTTTCTACTATGTGTGCAGACTGAGTACTCTACTCATGTGGCCTTGATCAGAAGTGATCATGGTACTGAGTTTGACTCTCTTCTCATGCAAGAATTCTGTGAGAGAGAAGGTATCAAACAAAGCTTCTCAGCTCCTAGAACTCCTCAACAAAATGGGGTAGTTGAAAGGAAAAATAGAACACTCATTGAAGCTGCTAGCACATTGTTGGCAGATGCTAACATGCCTCTCTCCTATTGGGCAGAAGTTGTTAGTACAGCCAATTATGTCTTAAATAGAAGTTTGATACACAAACTTAAGTGTAAAACTCCTTATGAGTTGCTTAAAGGAAAGAAACCAAAAATTAACTATTTTAGAGTTTTTGGCTGTATTGTTTATATTCATAATAATAATAAAGAATATATTAGAAAATTTGAAGCAAAAGCTTCAATGGGAATCATGCTTGGATATTCCCAAGTAAGCAAAGCTTATAGGGTTTATAACAAATCTACCTGTAAGATTGAAGAATCTGTGCATGTGTCATTTGATGAGCATCAGATGTTTTACAAGGAGAAAGAAAATTCTCCTTCCTCCAGTTCTTTGCAGGTACCTGATGCCCCTCAAGAAATTCTTCAACTATCAACTCTTTAGATCACTGAATCAGACAGTGATGAAGACATTGTTGAAGCAATTGTTGCTCCACCAACAGTAGATCAAATTCCTCCTGAGGAATTAATCCCAACTGTTGCTGAAGATCACATCCCACCTGCTGATATTGTCACACTTAGAGATCATCCCACATCTCAAGTGATTGGAGACATATCAGCTGGTGTACAAACAAGACATCAATTAAGACAGGATGTGATGCATGCTTGTTTCCTCTCACAGGTTGAGCCCCTCACCTTTAAAGATGCAGAGCTAGATCCCCACTGGATCATTGCAATGCAAGAGGAGCTCAATCAGTTTGAGAGATGTAAAGTTTGGACTTTGGTTCCAAGACCTAAAGGCCAACTGATCATAGGCACCAAGTGGGTGTATAGAAACAAGTTAGATGCAAATGGAATTATAGTAAGGAATAAAGCAAGGCTTGTAGCTCAGGGCTACAGACAGGAGGAAGGTATAGACTATGACCAAACCTTTGCTCCTGTTGCAAGGCTAGAAGCAATAAGGATCTTCTTGGCCTATGCAGCCTACATGAAGTTTAAGGTGTTCCAAATGGATGTCAAAAGTGCATTCCTAAATGGTGAGCTTAAGAAAGAGGTGTTTGTTGAACAACCACCAGGGTTTGTTTCTTCAACTCAGCCCTCACATGTTTTTAAGTTGCAGAAAGCTCTATATGGTCTAAAGCAAGCCCCCAGAGCCTGGTATGAGACTCTAGCTAGTTTCCTGTTAGAGCACAACTTTACTAGGGGAGTAGTTGATAGAACCCTTTTCGTCAAGCATCACAAAGACACAATCCTGTTAGTTCAGGTGTATGTAGATGATATTATTTTTGGCTCCACTGATCCCAAACTTTGCAAAAGGTTCTCTGACCTGATGCACTCTAAGTTTGAGATGAGTAGCATGGGTGTGCTGTCTTACTTTCTTGGTCTCCAAGTTAAGCAAGATGCTGATGGTATCTTCATCTCCCAATCCAAATATGCCAAAGAATTGGTAAAGAAATTTGGGATGGCTGATGCTTCAGCAATGCCTACACCTATGGCTACTAATATAGTTATTGATTCTGATGATCACGGCAAGCCAGTTGATCAAAAGAATTATAGGGCCATTGTTGGTTCCCTATTATATCTAACTGCAAGTAGGCCTGATATAATGTTTGCTACATGCCTTTGTGCTAGATTCCAGGTCAACCCCAAGGAATCTCATCTGATTCTTCTAAAGAGAATCCTGAGATACCTGAAGGGATGTCCAGATCTAGGACTTTGGTACCCAGCTGAGTCAGAATTTGAATTAATTGGATATTCTGATTCTGATTATGCTGGTTGCAGAGTTGACAGGAAGAGCACCTCAGGAACTTGCCAGTTCCTGGGAGAGAGATTGGTCTCTTGGTTCTGTAAGAAGCAGGCTTCTGTCTCAACTTCAACTACAGAGGCTGAATATATAGCAGCTGCTAGTTATTGTTCACAGATCCTGTGGATTCAAAACCAGCTTGTGGATTATGGTTACTCACACAAGAACACCAAGATCATGTGTGATAGTACCAGTGCTATCTCAATTGCACAAAATCCAGTGCACCACTCTAGAACGAAGCACATTGAGATTCGGCACCATTTCCTGAGAGATTGTGTGGAAAAGAACAAGATTTGTCTTGAATTCATATCCACTGAGTTTCAGAGAGGTGATATATTCACCAAGCCTTTAGATGAACAGAAGCATCTGTTCTTTTTAGTTCAATTAGGCATGATTAATGGACGAGACTAAGTGTGACTATATCTGCCTATATTGAAACTTGTTTGAAGATCGTCGAACGATGATCGAAGATCGTCGAACGGATAAAGTCTATCGTCGACCTCTGGTTGATGATGGCTTATCTGTCTAAAGATCGTCGACCGGCGTTCGACCTTCGTCGAACAAGTCGAGCTCATCGTCGATCTCTGGATGACGAAAGCCTGTTGGTTGAGAAGCCAGAAATAGTCGAACAATGGCTCGACTACTCTGCTTCTTAGCCGATCGTCGAACGGTCGTTCGACTATCGGGTCAAGTATCTTTTTAATAGATCGACTATTTCCGGTCTAATATAAAGCCGATAGTCGACCTAGGTTAAAAGATCTTTTGTTTTATCGTCGACGGAGCGTGCCTTTTCGCATTCTGCCTTCCCGCTTGCGATTTTCGGGCGTTTCGTCTTCTTCGTCCTCTCCAGCTTTCTCGAGCTTTCTCCAGCGAATCAATGGCGGTCTCTCCAGCAGTTCTAGCAGTCGTGAAGTTTGATGCTGGCTTTAGCGTGGATTTCGACGCGTTCAGTAGCTGCGATGCCGGGATCGTAGAAGTTCTTCAGCTGTGTAGGGATCAAGGATTAGAGAGGTTAATGTCTGCAAGGATTAAGATAAACATCCCAGAGATCAAGGAATGGGCCTTCACGTCGTCCTCCACCGACGACTCGATGACAGGTACCATCGGCGGAGAAGAGGTAATCCTAACTCCGGCCGTTTTGACTGAAATTTTTGGTTTAATAAATGGTGAAGAGGATTATGAGCAAGATGCTCAGGAATTCGGAAGAATGCTAGTTGAGCTGGGACATGCTGAGGGCATTCCCACGAAGCTGCTCAAAGTAAATTTCCCCTTCAAAATCAAGTTTCTTGCTGAGTTGGTAGGAAAAGTGCTCCTGGGTAAGCACTCTGCTCACGATAATATCACAAGGCAGCAATTCGCACTGATGTGTGCGAATGTTAATCGAAAAAGGATAGATTGGGCAGCAGTGATGTTTGATTTAATAAGGAAAAAGAATGGCAAGAAGGAAGTTACCCTCGGAAGGGTTATTGGAATCTTCCTTAAGGAAAAATACCCCCAGCTGCTGAGTTCAACCGCAACAATAATTAACGCAAGCAAGAAGATGGATCCTCACCTATTCTCCAAATGGAAGAGAACTTTTGTAAAACCCGCTCTCACAGGGGTTGCTCCAGCAATATCTGAGGACACCAGGACTGAATCAGTCACTCCTCACCATGTCGAAACTGGCTCAGCTCTTCCCTCCTCCTCTTCTGCTTTGCTGTCTGCCTCAGTTGAAGTACCATCAACTTCAGCTGAAGTACGACCTTCTTCCTCTTCTGCTCCAGAAACAACCACGGTTGTTCCTCTTTCCCCTCCAGCATCTCCTCTTCCTGCACATCAGACTAGGATATCTGCTCCTAGCTTTGATTTGTTAGGATCTGAGAGAATTCCTACTCCTCCTTTGTCTCCCATTCATTCCCCAGTTAATTCTCCAATTAACTCTCCAGCTTCTTCTCCTGTTCAATCCCCTGTCCACACCATTCTTCACCCCAGCACTTCAACCATATCTGCTGCAGCTCCATCCACTTCACATCCATCATCTTTTGAGATCACTCCTGAACTTATCTCCCGCATTGTGGAGCTGATTACCCCATCAATCAAGACCATGATTGAAGAGGCAATCGCTCCCCTTGCAGCCTCCATTGATATCTTAACTGCCTCCATCAAATCCCTTTCAAAATCTGCTGAGCCATCTTCCTCAAGGGGCCTGGTTTCAGTCTCCACTGAAATCAGGCAGGGGGAGATGTTCTATGAAGATGCCTCAGAACCTCCTGCCTCCCTTCCAGCTATAACAGATACTGTAATGACAGCCCTGGAAGAGTCTGCTCCAGCTGAGAAAGAAATAGTTCGAGTGTTATCTGATAAGGAAATAGCTGATGGAATCATGCTATCTGAAATTGCAGTAAAAGTCTGCCTAGAAGATCTCACCACTCCTGTGGTTGCTAGATTCCTAGAAGGAATTATAACCTCATATCTAGATGAATCATGGGAGATGGTCAAGTATGAAGGTAATTCACTTATTCGATTTATTGACGAGTCAATTAATTTGCTTGCTAGTGAATACCTTGAAGGAATGATTATTGCTTATTTAGCAGATCTGTATTCATAATTCTACAGATTTTATTAGAGAGGATTTATCTGCTCAGATAATAGTAATTGTCTCAGAGGCTGCCCCAAGTGTTCCTGATATCCAAGTAGATCCAGAGTTGGAATCGTTTTTAGATGATAGAGAAGATAAGCCTGAGAATCAAAATGAAGTCAAAGATGACACTCCTGCTCTGAGTGTGGAAGAAGTACAAGCAAGAGCTGCCTGGGATTTAAGAATACAGTCTTTAAAAGAGAAAGAAAAAGAGCTGCAAGTTGAAAAGTCAACCATCTGGGATGACTCACCAGGGTTGGACTTAGATTCCCTTCTGGCTCTGGATTCCATTGAAGAGGAAAGAGAGAAATCTGCTCTGAAGCTTAAAGAAAAGGCTGTCTCTGAAGCCTATGATCCTTATGAAAATCCTCCATCATCTCACTCTGATGATGAAGATGATTCTGATGTTTCTGAAAATTCAAGGAAAAAGAAAGCTGCCCAAAAGAAAAGGAAAGCTGCTGCTCCTCCTCCTCCCAGTAAAGATAATGATACTCCTTATTATATTCTGAAGGGCATTGACCCAAAGTCAAAGGAATTTCAGCATTGGATGTGGTTCTCAAAGAACCAGCAGAAAGAAAGGAAAAGATCTAAAAGATATGACAGTCCTGGTTCAAGATGGACTCCCAGAGGTCCTCCTCCTCCTCCTCCAGGTGCAGGAGCTTCTGGTAATCTTTCTGCCAACCCTTCTGCTTCTTCAGGAAAATCTGCTCCATCAGCAAGACCTGCTTCATCTCAGCATCAATCAAGGAAAAGCTCTTATAGCTCTTATGGAAAGTCTCATTCTGGCAGTCAAATGCATGAAGCAGAAGTGAAAGAACAAGTTAAGGAGGTTGTGTATCTAAAGCCAACTTTTTCACCTCCTCCTTCTCCTAAGAGAAAGGTTTCAACTGCTGCACCAGTTCAGTCTGAGAAAGTTGTTTTAAAAGGTAAGTAGTTTACTTTGTTTTAAAATTCTAGCAAGAACCTTTTGCTAAGTTTGCTCCAATATCTTATCTAGATAAAGAATCAGATGCTGCTCCTCC
The DNA here is from genome assembly GCA_039513925.1 of Platanthera zijinensis. Lineage (NCBI taxonomy): Eukaryota > Viridiplantae > Streptophyta > Magnoliopsida > Asparagales > Orchidaceae > Platanthera > Platanthera zijinensis. The sequence goes on from CM077080.1 coordinate 85,472,882, forward strand.
TGAGCCTGTTTATGAAAGTCCAGAGCTAGATCCTAACTTTAGGATGGCTCGTTTTCACGAACTAGTTGGAGCAGCTCAAATAAGAAAAGCAAAAGCAGAAGGAAAAGATATTACTGGTTTAACCACTATGTCTGCTTTCAGAAAGAAAGAGTTTGAAAAGTTCCAAGTCAATCCTAATGTATTTGATCCCTCAAAATATATGGAAAAGCATCCTGAAGCAGTAGTCCCAAGAGCTGCAGAATTGAAGATCATTGGTGTGCAGGATTTGAAGCTATCAAAGAAAGAATCTGATGATCCTCTAAGGAAAATTTCTTTTGTTCCTAGTTCTTCTGCCCCCTTGCCAGACTCTGTAGATTCTTAATAGTTTGATTGACTGCTGTGTTATATTGGTTTATTAATCTGCTAGTTAATTGTTAACTATTTCCTGCATTAATTTTAGTGTTCTATAGCTAGCTGTATGTTTTAGATTTTGAGAGACTTAACTCAAATAGGGGGAGATTGTTGGTACCCTAGTTTGATTTGAGTTTAGTCCTCTCCTTTGTGCTCCTTGACCCAAGAAATATCTATGGTCAATGGTTAGTAGTCTAGCTGTAGAGTCCTCACTTTTCCAGATTGAGAATTTGGTTAAGTTGTTTGTTCGTTCGACTATCGTCGAACGCCGCTCGACTATCGTCGACTAACTGATCGACGATCGTCTATCAGCTGTTCGACTTTCAGTCTGCGAGGTTAGTTCGACTATCTGTTGATAGTTTGACTATCTGTTCTGCGTTGATAGCTCGACTATCGGTTGATAGCTCGACTATCTGTTCTCGCTTGATAGTTAGACTATCTGTTGATAGGTCGACTATCTGTTTGGTTGTGATAGTTCGACTATCTATTGATAGGTCGACTATCTGATAGTTCGACTATCTGTTGATAGTTCGACTATCTGTTGATAGTTCGACTATCTGTTGATAGTTCGACTATCTGTTCTGCGTTGATAGCTCGACTATCTGTTGATAGCTCAACTATCTGTTCTCGCTTGATAGTTCGACTATCTGCTTTGATAGGTCGACTATCTGATAGTTCGACTATCTGTTGATAGGTCGACTATCTGTTTGTTTCTGATATCTCGACTATCTGTTGATAGCTCGACTATCTGTTTGTTCTTGATAGTTCGACTATCTGATTGATAGGTCGACTATCTGATAGCTCGACTATCTGTTTTGCCCTGATAGTTCGACTATCTGTTGATAGGTCGACTATCTGATAGTTCGACTATCTTCTGGTAGTTCGACTATCTGCTGAGATAGTTCGACTATCTCCTTTGATAGTTCGACTATCTGGATCGTTTGACTATCTGCCCGATAGTTCGACGATCTCCGTGCGTCGGTCGACGATCTCCGAAGGTCGTTCGATGTTTTCTGTCTGCCTTTATATTTTGTATTTATTTATTATATTTAATTAATTAATACATTAATCTGGCATATCTTTTTAGCTGTTTTATGATAATATTTCCAGGCATATCTGCTCTATTCTTTTTGCCTGAGTCAAATCTTTTTAGATAAAGTTGTTTGTCTTATTAGCTGACATTATAAATTACTTTATCTGTTGTCAGCCCTTTATAGCCGTTAGACTGAAAAGTCTTCTTTTTTGCTATAAGGAGTTTGTTTCTGATATGACTTTATTTAGTACTTTATTATCAAATTGTTTCCTGCCACTTCCTAGAAAAAGTGTTATTCCTTTTATAGAATGTTTCTGCTGCAGAGTTTGTTGTGTCTTCTTGATATTTACAGCTCAGGTCTCAAGGCTCAGAAGAAGACAAATTATTCAAACTGAAGAGAGCCGTTGCTTGCTGATGTTATATAAAGGACCCTTTGAAGAAGGATTCAGGCTAGCATATAGCTAACAAGTGTTACACATATTTTCAAGCATTCAAGCCTTCATCAAGATCAAGCTTTCTGCTCTCAGCAATTTCCATCTAACTGAGAAGTGTTAAGATCTTCTACTCTTCTTCAACCTGAGTTCTCCTGCTTTCAGGAAGTTCAAACTCAGAGTTTCTTTGAAGAAGAAGAAGAAGAAGATAGCTGCTTGAAGATCGTTATTTTTATCATTTATCTTCTTGTAGTTTTTCCTTCAGAACTTTCTGAAGAGTTTTCTGCACTGAAGCAAGACTTCACCTGGACATCTTTGAGCCAGGGGGAGCCTTGATTCTTTAGAGCTTTCTAGCTCAGTGCAAGTTTTAGTGCTTCTCTAATCTATTATAAAATAGAGAAGACATCTTAACCTTCTTCCCCCTCCTGTACAGGGTTATTACTCCCTTCAAAAGTATCCCTTGGTGGCAGGGCACCTGATCAAAAACCTGTGCTTGGTTTTTAGACACCTGATCAAAAGTCTAAAGGGTTTCTGGATCTACCTGAAGCAGATCCTGTTGGTGGCAGGGCACCTGATCAAAAACCTGAGTGGATTCCTACCGTGTGGGTAGAAGAGTGGACGTACCCAAGTTGTTTGGGGAACCACTATAAATTTCCTTGTGTCGTCTGGATTCACTTGTTTAATTCCTGCATTGTGGCTGTGAATAAATATAACTAGGATTGCTAGTTGCTGATTAGGTTTTCCAAGCCTTAACTGTAATTACAGTTAGCTTGAGTTTGTACACATCACTTGTGTTAGGCTTTAAGGTTAAATCAATATCTATAATCTTTTCATTCCGCACCTCACTCCAAGGGAGTTGGGTAGACCATTAAGTTTTGTCTAGTGCAAAATTTGATAACTCTATTCACCCCCCCCCCCCTCTAGAGTAGTATCTATCCCTTCACTTTCAAATAATAATAAAAATAATATTATATCTTCAAAATAAATTAATATTTTTTACGATAATATATTTTATCAACTTCAATAGGTTAAGAATATGAGGATTACATTAATACCCCTAATCTCTCATTTGCCCATCCGGGTAATAATAAATTCAAAGAAAATAAAGCCTCAAGTAGTTTAGGATCTCTTGTTGATAGGTATATTACTGGAGGACCACCACCTACCCCGCCTCCTATGCCTCCTGCGCCTCCACCTTCTCCTATAACACCAAAAACATCTCATCCTAGTAATGTCACAACACCAGCAGTTGCAGGTGGCGAATCCCCACCTTCTCCTCCTATACCACCACCAACAATGTTATAAACCGGGCTTTGCCCGGCCCGGGCCCCGACTTAGCCAAGGCCTAGAAACTGGGCTTTGCCTGGCCCAGCCCGGGCTGGGTACCGGGCCGGTAAAATGCTTATATATGGGGCCTTGTTAGGCCCTATAGCCCGGCCTGGGCCCGGGGCAAGGCTAGTCCGGCCCTAGTCGTGTTTTTATCGGGCCGGGCTCGGGTCGACCCCTCGGGCCCGGTTTTTATGCACACGCCTAATAACAAGGATAAAACTCAAATACCAAGTTTCACTGACTTCTATGGAGGTTGACCCTATGTCCTTTAATAACTCCAAAAGTGCACTTTTAGGATTTACACTAGGCCCCATGGCCAAACCATATTAGAACCCTACCATTTTTCATGAAGTGGTGTATTATGAAATTTTCAGTGTGTGACCTAAGATTCACCCTAAGGAATTGAGGGGAGACCACTTAATTTTCTCAAGGAACCCTAAGAAATTCCTAGGTCAAATATGGACCACTTGACCAAATCTTATTTTCAACACCCACTATCCAAAAAAAGCCCAAATGGGCTGAAATTTTAACATGAGCCCTATCATGGCACTAAAAGCCTCTCATTAAAAATTTGGTTAATTTTAAAGTCATTTACAACATTAAATAAATTCCATTTGATTTATTTAACTTCTACCACAACCTTAGGAAAAGTATCTCAAAAAATTCCAATTTTTGGATAAGTCCTAGACTGTATCAATACATGCTCATGGCCCAAATTTCAGGTCATTTGGAAAAAAAGAGCAGTGGGGGAATCCATTTAAATTTTTGAATAGCCTTTGGACACCTTGCACCAAAACGTGTGCTGAGGAAGATCCAGTTGTCCAAATAGGTTGATTTTAATTTTGTATTAAACTAGACCCAAAGGGCTAGATTGTCTATGTTAGACATATTTTCAGGTAATGCTTCTAGGTATTTTTAATAGTTAAAACAAAACGAATGTAAATGCGTGACAGAATAAAATATATTAATTATTATAAATCATTATATAGGTCTGCGCTTATAAGATCAAACTTGATCCAACGGCCCGCCGTCATCGTCCTCGATGAGCCAGTGACTGGGATTACTCCATCATATAGCTATTCCAGCGCTTATTACCGGCTACCCGACTGCCTCCCTGGCCGGCCACCACCACCACCACCTCCGTTGAGGTGGTGGCTATCGTTTGGCGGCACAGCCGCCGGAGGGGTTGTTTTCGGCGAACCAGATAGGTTGTGTTTTCATGGAAAATTTGTGTTTTTCTCCTCACTGATTAGGCTCAATTAAGCCTGATTTCTCCTCTTAATGTTCTAAAAATCTAGCATAGGAGAGAAGGAGAAGGACTAGACATGTAGGCGAGCTTGGTGGTGTAACACCTCCATCTGTTACATGAAATATAATAGAGGGTCCAGCCGGGGCCCCACACCATCGTTCACAAATATGCGGTGAGGTTACAGGTTAATACCAAAGATTATTTGCATCCTAACTCAGAGCATGCTAACGGAAGCTTTAAGGTTACTTGAACTCAAACTCATTTGAATGTCCACAATATATAAACTATAATTTGTATATATAAAGCATAGGAATGTCACTTACAAATTCAAAAAGGTTATGGCCTTAAAGCCTTACAGTTACATTTGACCTGAGTGGATTACAAACATCGGCACGCTGGCCGGGCATACATGAAAATAGTAAAATTCTTCATTTGGTCTTCAAGGGCCAGCATAACAGTAGTATGGGCTTTAGCCCGCTATTTCCCGCTCCCGCTCGACTCTCCAACACCTACACGAGGACAGTCCACCGCAATTGTAACACCCCCATCCGTCATATGGGATATAATAGAAGGTCCGGACAGGGTCCCACGTCATATACTACGGATAGCTAGTGGAGTTATGTATTAATACCAACAAACTACCATAGGAATTCGAACCCTAACTCAGAGAATTTTAGCGGAAGCTTTTTAAGACAGTTATAAGAACTCATAAACAACACATGAATGTCCACTACAGACACAATAGGATTAAAGAACATAAAGAAAAGACTTGGCCTTAAGGCCTTACAATAGTTTGCTTAAATAGTAAGTGTTTTACATACTTCGGCACGCAGGCCAGACACACATGATAATAGTTAAAGAAAACACTTCGCTTTGGCCTTCAAGGGCCAACACAGCAACAAGGGCTTCAACACACTACTTACCACGTGGCTCACCTGTTCCTGCATAACAATCCACCGAATCGTGGTAAAACAAGGCAACAGTCAGCTAAAGCTGACCAAATTATAACGAACCCACCCCTTACTCGGGGCGGCGGTGCTCCTTCCCTGCATTACTTTAGTATATTCAACCATGGTATAGAAAGTACAATTAAAGTACACTTCACCACTGGCATAGGCACGCACGTCCACATACCCTGTGCTCTCAGGGAACATTCTTGGTGAATCCGGTCCATTCCGAGGCTTCACCACTGCCCCCAGGATGGCAGCCATCGTGAGCATTTAAGTCTTTTCGACCGAATCCTAAGACTCGTCCTCTACGCCCCTGGTAAGTGTCACGTACATAAAGTCTCTTAAACCAAACCACATAAAGCGGGTACGGTTCAGCTCAACCCGTTGCTCACATCATCATGCTAATTTAAGTCATCGACGCGAGTCAGCCTCCCCGATTCCTGAAGAATCGATCATACAATAATACATAACCCGGTTATTTACAAGTTCAACACTCAGGCCACCAAGCTGGGCTCCCAGAGCTATCAGCCTTACATACTATCCCACAGGTCTCCGCGAGACAGGCCTCACAATAGCTCTCTCACAGAGCTACCGCCGGCGGTAACCCTACCGCGGCGCGGTACCTGGCAGAAATGCGTTTCTGCCTAGTTTTTTGGGTGCTCCTTGGGGTTAGTCCCCAAAGTTCCCTGCTACAATCTACCTCGTAGAAACCCGAAAACATACAGCACGAAGTCTTCTCCGACAATTCATGCTTAATGAAAACATCACCAATCTAGACCAACTTTTCCGGACTGGCTTCACACACCAAGCCTATGTCTGTAATACGATTTGTAACTCTATATACAAAACTACAGGGATAAACCATATCTACCCAAAGGAATACCTCACGCTCACCGCACACTCACGGGAGAGGTTTCCGATGCAAAAAGGAAGAGGAATTCACATGTCCAAGTAGAGAATCGTTACCCTTTGCGATTTCTTCCATGCCATGCCAAAGATCTAGACGGATGAACACGACCGCAATGCTCTTGCCTCCACAGATGTGGACTCGGGTTGCGAATCAGAGCTTCAGAACTCCAATGGCAGTAGGATCTCTTCCTTCTTCTTCCTTCTTCTTCCTTCTTCACTCTCCCTTCTCTCTAGTACATATAAAGAGAAAGCCAATGAAGAAATGAGTTGGGAAAACCTATCTCCCGTCCATATACCTACAGAGGCACGCACTAGCAATCAGATCTCTAAATAAAACTAGTGGATGGTCAGGATTCCTCCAAGAATTCAGTTTATGAGAGCTACCGCCGCGTGGTACCTCAATCGTTTAGCTTCTTGAGGACACCATCGCCCATAAACTCGAATCGAGCATTAACAAGCGGATGCATCATAACTGCTACGCTACCGCTCTACGGTAAGGCTAACGTTGCGCGGTAACTTCCCGAGAGCTTTGCAAAATAAATCGCCACAGCTATCGTCGGCATTAAAACTACCACCATGCGCTTGCAAGAGCTGAGGCGTTAAGAACATTGAGAGATCCGAGCTACCGCCATGTGGTAGTCATTACCATTGCGTGGCAACATCTTTCTCAAGAGCTCGACGTTTTCTCCGCCCGACGAATGCAAACCCTGGTGAAAGTGAGGGTAAATCTATCTAACTCTAGAGGGGGGTGAATAGAGTTTGTTCAAATAAGTTTCACAGGTTTTTAAAATATCAGCATATATAAAATTTAATTTATACTATAGTGTAGAGTGCTAGAAAATAATTAAAGAAGCAAGAAACTAAGAGCACAGCACACAACAACAATCAAACAAACAATCCAGAAGACACAAGGAAATATAGTGGTCCCCAAAAACCTGGGTACATCCACTCTTCTACCACCCTTGGTAGGAATCCACTCAGGATGAGTTGATCAGGTGTCCTGATACCAATGAGCTTTTGTTAAGGTGCTCAAAAACCAAAACTGGATTTTTTGATAAGGTGTCTTGCCACCACTGAGTTTTGACAAGGTTCTCAGAACCAGACTCAAAGCTTTTGAAGGGAGTTTTGAAAACCCTTTTACAGAAGGAAAATAAAAAGGAAAAGGAAATGAAGTTGTCTTCTCTGTTCTCAAATCAAATGAGAGAAGACTAGTGGATCTTTGTTGTCAAAGCTCCCCCTGAGATCTAGTCTGGTTCAGGAAAAGAAGCTTTGCTCTAGGGTGATAGGTCTTCAGAATTTTGATCTCCAGTAAAAGATTGTTTCAGCAAGAAGGCTGAAGGATGAGGTGTCTGGAGTTCTTGAAATGAAGTTGTGAACACTTTTCAGTAAGCAAGAAGATTTTTTTGTCACAGTTCTTCTATTGTTCTTTTTCTATCAGTGTTCTGTATTCTGTGTATATCCTTGTGATTGAAAAAGGAAGATCTTATTCTCTGAAAAATTCTTTGTCCAAAGTAGCCGTTGGCAGTCATAAATGTCTTCCATAAAGAGTCTTGTCTTCTAGAGGAAAGTCCAGCAAACATTCTCTGATTAATACCTTGAAACTTGCTCCAGAATAAAGACAAACGGCTGGCAGATCTTCTTATCATAAATGCTGATAATATTCAAAAACATTCCAAAGAATAACAGCATTTGAAACCTTAAAAACGTCGATCTCTCAGAAGAATCGTCGATCTGAGCTCTACGATCGTCGAACTGAGCTTAGAGATGAAATGAGATAAAGCAGACAGAAGACGTCGAACTGAGCTTGAAGATCGTCGAACCGAGCTCAGCGACCTGAAGAATAACTGAAGAGAGATCGTCAATCTGAGCTCGAAGATCGTCGACCGGAGTTCGACGATTTAGCAGAACGGGCTGAAGGCAAATAGTCGATCTGAGCTCGAAGATCGTCGACCAGAGTTCGACGATTTATCGAAGTTGAGCTCAGAGAGCGTCGAATGGAGTTCGACGATTCGTCGACCTGAGCTCGACGAAAATTGCCTTAGACTAAGCTCTTCAACCTTGATCTTGGAATGGTCCTGGGGGCAGCTTCAAACCTAAGTTCTAAGCCCTAGACTCACTCTAGTGTTGACCTTCACAACTATACAACTTGGTCAACCTGGTTTCCTAAGACAACCATAGTGATCCTTACCCAAATTAGTAATAGGGTGTTCCAACAATCTCCCCCTATTTGGGTTAGGATTACTATTTACAAATAACATTAGGAAATGAATAAGCATTAATACAAAAACAAGAGCTAACCAAGCAAAGATATAGCAGCAAGCAGATCATAGAGAAAACAGCAGCAATTATCCAGATGAGGATGAAAGTTCAGCTTACACAATTTACTTCTTCTCAGTTCCCTTTCTAAACAAAATTTCTCTGTTAGGATTCAGGGTTTCTTTCTTTGATCTTCTGTCATCCTCTGCACCTAGAGAAGTTTGAGATCTTGGCCTTGGAACTACAGCCTCTGGGTGCAGCTTCATGTAGTCTTCTGGGTTGAAAAAATTTCTTGAAGCATATCTTTCCAATTCTTTCTTCCTTTGATCTGATAAAGTTGTTATATTGTAGATGTCCATGCCTTCCTCTCTGGCTTTCTTTAGTTGATCAAGAGCAGCTAGCTCTTTCATTCTTGCTGTCCAGGATAGAGGATTGTTCTCAGGATCCTCAAAAGGAACAGGAGGTTCATACCTGTTGAGAGATTCAGAAGCAGGAGGAGTCCTGGAGACAACTGTGTCTTTCAGCCTGTAAGGGAATGGACCTGAAGAGGAGTCAGTGTGGCCTTGTCCTTCCCTTTGATAAGATCTTTGTCCTCTCTGATTTCCTCTATAATGACCCCTTCTGGATTGATATCCTCTTTGATGTTGTCCCCTTTGATAATATCTTGGATAAGATTGGGAGGAGCTTTGCCTTGAAGCTGGAGCTTGAGGGGCTGAGCCTGATCCAGAATCTGGAGGAGGAGGAGGAGGCTGATATTGTGAAGATCCTTTTTCATATTTATCAAGCTTCCTTCTCTTCTTCATAGCTTTCTGTTGATTCTTGGAGTATTGCATCCATGGCTCAGAAATGGGGCAATCATGCAGAATGTAGTAGGGAATATCATTAGAGTCTTTTGCTTTAGCTGGAGGAACAGACATCATGGCTTTGCTTCTAGCTTTCCTCTTCTTGGCAATGGTATTGGCAGAGTCATCTGATTCAGTCTGGAATTGGTCACTATCTGAGCTTTGTGGTCTGTCATACAGATCATCAATGCTTTTCAAGTACCTTTCTTGTAGCTTTAACTGATCAGAGGTCAGAGCAGGAGCAACAGCAGCAGCAGACACTTGAGCAGGAGCAGGCATAGCAGCAGGTGTGGGATCTTCTAGGTAGGAAGCAAGTTCTTCATCAGCAGTTTCATCAGCAACAGTTACTGGAATCATCTCTATATCTTCAGCAGCAGCAGCAGTTTCAACAACAGGAGGCACAATGGCCTTAGTAGCAGCATCAGGAATATCCACAGCCTTCCAGGAATTGATATAGGATTCAATGTGGCTGGGATCACAAACAGATACAGGCACAATGGCCTTAGACAGATCTTCAGTGAGAGGTACTGGAAGAAAGCTGAAATGAACTGTATCAAATTGAGATAGCAGGCTCTTAAGATTTAGTGCAAAAGCACATCCACTGCTTTCTGAGTGAGCAGGAGCTGGAGCAAAAACAGGAGCATCCACTGGCACATCCACTTCTTCATAAAGCATCTCCCCCTGCCTTGGTTCAAGGAGAGCTGAATCAAGGCACCCAGTAGAAGGGATTGCCTGGGAGGAGGAAAAGGAGGAAAGCTTGGTAGACAGCTCCTGAACTTGTTTCAGGAGTGGAGCCAGGGAAGTCTCCAACAGAGATGTCAGCCTGGGAGCTAGCAACTCATAAAGTCTGTCTGCCAACCTTGGAAGATCTGCATGCTCAAGTGGGGCTTGAGCAGATGTAGGAGTAAAAGTAGATGGAGGGATGTTGGCTGGAGCTGAAGGTGTGGAGGTAGGTGGAGTAGGAATGGATGGCTCTGAGGATGGAATTGTGGAGATAGAGAAGGTGGAGGTGGAGATAGGTGAAGCAAGAGAGGGGGTGAAGGATGGTTGGGAAAGAATGTCATTAAGCATTTGTTGAAAAGAGGAGGTAGAGGGTGGCTCAGGAGGAGTGGAGGGAGAATCATCCATGAAGGAATCATCTACAAGGGAAAAGGATGGTAGGGTGAAGGTTGAATAGGAGAAGAGAGGATGGAATTCCTCTGAGGTGGATACTGGAGGGGATGAAACTGGTGAGGAAATGGTAATTGGGGATGATGTGGTTATGGTTGTGACTGGTGGTGAGGAGGAAATGGCTGGGGTAGATACAGCTGGGGGAGGAAGAGAGGCAGGCAGCACTTCTGCTGGTGGAGTGACTGAAGCAGTCCTTGTGCCTGATGGAAGTGGTGCAATAGCTCTTGTAGGGTTGATGATTTGCCTGTCCCATTTGCTGAATAGGGCACAGGAGAGCCTCTTGGATGCATTAATGAACATCCCAGAGGAGGTTAACAGTTCAGGGCATCTGTAGTGCAGATAGACCCCTAAGATTCTCCCAAAACTCACGGCAGTCTTATTGATCTTCTTCTTAATTAAGTTGAAGAAGATGGATCCCAATCAAGGTGTTTCTTATCGACTAAAGCTCCCATCAAGCAAAGTTGATATCTAGAGATGGTGTCATGAGCTGAGTGCTTGGCCAACAGCACTTTCCCAACTACATCAGCCAGGAATTGATATTCCAGAGACAGATTTTTCTTTAAAAGTTTGTTAGGGTTGACAGCATTATGACCCATTCGATTAAGCATTGAATCATAATCTTCTCCAGATAATTCAATAGAATCTTCTCCAGTACTAAGTTGAAAGACATCTGTTAAGAGAGCCGGTGATAGATGTACCTGAGTCCCTTTAATGATGCCGACGACAGAGTTCTCAGTCTCGTCTGTCGCTGTAAACCACCACTCTTTGATCTCTTCTGAAGCAATTTTCATCCGGGTAGTCATTAATTGGATCAGCTATTGTTCTCTGAACAGATTGAGAATATCCTTGAAGCGCTGATCGCTTCCATCAAACGAGTTTATATCTATATCGAATCCTGTATCAAATTTCATCTTAGAGATAGCAGCACTGGATTCAGCAATTTGCACCTGCAACAGAAAACCAAACGCGACCAAGTGTAGAGGATTTGGAGGGAAAACGAAGAAAGTTGCAGAGTATGAAAGCGCAAAAGGAGAACGACGGCTGAAGATCGTTGAGCTCAGTTCGACGAAGCGTCGAACTCAGCTCGACGATTTGGGTTGTAGAAGGAATCTGAAGAGACGTCAATATCGTCGATCTCCGTTCGACGATGTTGAAAAGCGTCGAGCTCCGCTCGACGGCCTCTGAACAGAAGGAGAGAAAGCCTAGATCTAGCGAAGGCTCTGAACTCATATCGACGACTTCGGGAACGTCGATCTCTGGTCGACGATTTTTGGAAAATCGTCGATCTTCGTTCGACGATTTCTGGGAAAACATCGAGCACAGTTCAGAGACAAAACCTATTCTACAGACACAAAAGGAACTGATTTTTTTAACCTAGTCTTGGTCTGTTTTAGCTTTTCAAAATCTTGTAATTTAATTTAGGCTTCCTCCATCTAACATGCCTAACTGATTTAGGAAGAAACTGTGTTTCTTTTCATCCAAAGGTTTGGTAAAAATATCTCCCCTTTGCAAATCAGTAGGAATATATTGAAGTTTAATTTTATTTTTCTCTATATTATCTCTTAGAAAGTGATGCCTAATTTCTATGTGTTTTGTCCTACCATGGAGGACTGGATTTTGTGCTATAGAGATAACACTAGTATTATCACAGAAGATTTTTGACTTCTCTAAGTTGTAACCATAGTCTAAGAGCTGATTTTGTATCCACAATATTTGTGAACAGCAACTGCCTGCAGCCATATACTCAGCTTCAGCAGTTGAGGTTGACACAGATGTTTGCTTCTTACAAAACCAGGAGACAAGTCTGTCACCAAGAAACTGACATGTTCCACTAGTGCTTTTCCTGTCTATTCTGCATCCAGCATAATCAGCATCTGATAATCTAGTTAATTCAAATCCTGAGTCTTTTGGATACCAGAGTCCTAGATTTGGACAACTTTTTACATACCTAAGAATCCATTTAACTAGAGTTAGGTGTGACTCTCTAGGGCTAACTTGGAATCTAGCACATATGCATGTAGCAAACATTATATCTGGCCTACTGGCTGTAAGGTACAATAGAGAGCCAATCATTGCTCTATATGTTGTCTGATCAACTGGTTTCCCATGTTCATCAGCATCCAATACAGCATTGGTAGGCATGAGTGTTTTCATACAAGATGCCTCAGACATACCAAATCTCTTAACCAATTCTTTAGCATACTTGGTTTGGGAAATAAATATGCCCTCAGCATGCTGTTTTACTTGCAGTCCTAAGAAGAAGGAGAGCTCACCCATGCTACTCATTTCAAATTTGGAATGCATTAGGTTGGAAAACTTTCTGCACAAGTTTGAATCAGTAGATCCAAATATGATATCATCTACATAAATTTGTACTAGTAGGGTGTGGGACTTATGGGTTCTAATAAAAAGAGTTTGGTCTACTCTCCCCCTAACAAAATCATTTTCCAGAAGAAAGCATGCTAGGGTCTCATACCATGCTCTAGGAGCCTGCTTGAGACCATATAATGCTTTATGCAATTTGAAAACATAATCAGGGTGAGTTAGAGAGATAAAACTTGGAGGTTGTCTAACATAGACTTCCTCTTTAATGTCCCCATTGAGAAATGCACTCTTCACATCCATCTGATAGACCTTGAAGCCTTTGTGAGCAGCATAAGCTAGAAATATTCTGATGGCCTCTAACCTTGCAACTGGTGCAAAGGTCTGGTCATAGTCTATTCCTTCTTGTTGAGAGTAGCCTTGAGCAACTAGCCTGACCTTGTTTCTGACAATAATTCCTTGGTCATCCAGCTTGTTTCTGAAAACCCACTTTGTTCCAATAATGAAATGACCCTTTGGCTTAGGCACTAGTTCCCAAACTTTGTTCCTTTCAAATTGATGTAGCTCCTCTTGCATTGCAATGATCCAGTGTGGATCTTGCTCTGCATCTTGAATGGATTGAGGCTCAACTTGAGATAGGAAGCAAGTGTGCATCAGATTCTGGTTGACCTGATTTCTGGTTTGCACACCAGCTGAGATCTCTCCAATTACTTGGGTGATTGGATGATCTCTTATTGTTACTAAATCAACAGGGGGTGTTGATTGTTCACCAGCCTGTGTTGTTGTCTCCTCTAGTGGAACAACAACTGGCTCTTCAGGATGATTTTCTTCAAGATGTTGCACTTCTTCATCATCACTGCTTTCATTCTTTTGTTGAATAGGTTGAGAGGTTGTGTCCTCTTCTTTAACCTGTAATCTGTCCATACTTTCTGATATAGATTGTACCTGCAAGGGTTCTTTGGTAGAAGTAGACTTCTCCTTATAACACATGTTAGTCTCATCAAAAGTAATGTGAACAGACTCTTCAATTTTACAAGATGATTTATTATATACCCTATAGGCCTTGCTGATCATGGAGTATCCCAGAAACACTCCTTCATCAGCTTTAGCTTGGAATTTTGCTAGATGTTTCTTGTCATTGCTGTGAATATAACAAATACAGCCAAAAATTTTAAAATAATTTACTTTAGGTTTCTTCCCTTTGAGCAATTCATAGGGAGTCTTGCCCTTTAGTTTATGTATCAGGCTTCTATTTAATACATAGTTGGAGGTGTTCACTGCCTCAGCCCAAAAGGATAGAGGTAAGTGAGCATCTGTCAACATTGTAGTAGCAGATTCAATTAGGGTTCTATTTTTCCTTTCAGCTACCCCATTTTGTTGAGGAGTTCTAGGAGCTGAGAAAGTATGCCTGATCCCTTCACTTTGACAGAACTCTTGCATGAGAAGAGAATCAAACTCTGTCCCATGATCACTTCTGATCAGGGCAATGTGAGTGTTGAACTCAATCTGAATGCATTTGAGAAAATCTGTCAAACACTTGAAGTTATCAGACTTCTTCCTCAGAAAGAATACCCAAGTGAATCTTGAGAAGTCATCTACAACTACTAAAGTATAGGACTTCCCTCCTAGGCTTTGTACTGATATGGGTCCAAAAAGATCCATGTGCAACAAATACAAAGTCCTGGGTGAATCACTCTTATTAAGTGACTTAAAGCTATTTTTAGTTTGCTTGCCTAATTGACAAGCCTTATAAAGTCCTTCCTTCTTGTAGGGGCCAGAAGGTAGTCCTCTAACAAGGTTGTCCTTGGATAGCCTAGCAATGGTTCTAAGGTTTAGATGTCCTAGTCTCTTATGCCACAAAATATTAGGCTTAGATATGGAATTGAATAAACAGATATCTACTTTAGAAGAAAGAAAATCTACTAAGTAAATGTTACCTGTCCTTTTACCTGTTAACACTGTTGTGTTGTCCTCTGATTTGATCTTGCACAGGGATTTATTGAATGTCACCTTGTATCCTTCATCACATAGTTGACTGATACTTATCAGATTGTGCTTCAGTCCTTCTACATATGCCACCTTTTTAAAAGTTACTGAGCCTATCTGAGCAGCACCATATCCTTTGGTTTGGCCAAAATTTGAATCACCAAAAATCACTTTGGGTCCAAGTTTGGTTATGAAGGATGATAGGTTCTCCCTATTCCCTGTCATGTGCTTTGAGCACCCACTATCCAGATACCATTGTTGGTTAGATACTGAATAGGTCTTTACCTGCACATGAGCAGCTTACTTGTTTTTGACCCAGTTAACCTTGGTCCTAGGCTGATATCCTTTGAATTCAGAAATAAAAGACATCCCAGGTTGACTCTTATAGCCTTCAGGGTGGTATCTCCTAGGAGGTACTATCCATTCAGTATAGGGGTTAAAGCCTTGGGATATGGGACCTCTAAGATTGAATCTGGATGTGCCATTGAAGGAATGTTCACAGACCTGATCTCTGTTCGACGATATTCAAGCTGAGGTCGACGATCTTGGGTCAGATCGTCGATCTCTGTTCGAAGATCGATTATACTGAAGTTCAGAGTTTGGATATCGTCGAGCTGAGGTCGACGATCTGTGGTTAGATCGTCGAGCTCTGTTCGACGATCGTCGAGCTCTGCTCGACGCAATCTGTTGAACTGAATTTTTCTCTGACAGATCTGCATTCTTCCTAGCTACCTCTATTACTCCCTTTCCTTTGTCAGAGACAAATTTGATTGGAGTTGTTAATATTATAGGTTGGCTGGATGAGGCACCTAAGCCCAGTGTACTGTTGAATCTAGAGTTCACTGTGCTTGTAATGTCCATCAGTCTGATACTTCTCCCATTTAGGGATTCTTCAAACTTTTTAGCTTTTGACAGTTCACTTTTCAGTGAAGCTATCTCCTCCCTATAGCATTCTAACTCCTCAGAGAGTTTGAGGTTATTTGAGTTCAGGACATTGTATTCAGATAATTTATTTCTGAGAGAGATTATCTCTTTTTCAGATCTTAGTAGATCCAAGTACAATGTCTTAAATTCATTTTTGAAGTCCTCAGAATTAAAATCAAAGGAGCTAATTACCTGATCTTCCTCTGGTTGATTTTCTGAATCTAAATCTGATTCTTCATCAGAGTTTTGCTGTGAGGCATTGATAGCCATCATGCAGAATTCTTTCTCATCAGCATCATCTTCATCATCACTGGAGCTAGATGAAGTTTCAGAATCTTCTTCTGTCTCACTCCATGTCTCAGCAACAAAACCCTTCCTTGTATTTTTGTTCCTGCTAGAGGAGGCTTTGTCTGAGCTGTTCTTTTTGAAATCTTTTTCTTTTCTTCTTTCTCTTCTATCCTTTCTGTCCTTGTTCTTGTTCTCTGGACAATCAGGTACAATGTGGCCTGGTTTCCTGCAACCAAAGCATATGATTTCTTTGTTATTATTATTTGACTTATCATACCTTGGTTTGTCATGTCCTTTGTATGGCCTTTTTCTGAAGTCTTTTCTGGCTAGCTTGTAAAATCTTTTGGCCAGTAGGCTGACCAATTCCTCATTGCCTGTGAGTTTTTCTTCAGGCTGATCTTCAATGGCTTTGAAAGCTATTGACTTCTCTTTCCTTGAGGCTGGTGAAGCAGCCTTCTGTTCTTCCTCTCTGTTCTTGATAAGCAGCTCATAAGATTTGAGCTTGCCTAGGAGAGTTTCAGTAGTGATTTCATTTAGACTTCTGGCATCTTTGATTGGCTAGATTCTTGAATCCCAAGTACTGGGGAAGCACATTAGGATCTTGTCATTAAGCTCAGTCAATGAGATTTCTTTATCCAAGGTCCTTAGCTCATTGACAATCAGACTCAATCTGTTGTACATATCTGCCACTGACTCAGTCTCTCCTTTCTTGAAATTCTCATATTGGGTTATGAGGTGAGATCTCCTGTCTTTCCTTTCATCAGCAGACCCTGAGACAATTTCAGAGAGCTTGTCCCAAATTCCTTTGGCTGAGTTGCAGTCAGTTACTTTCTGAAATATCTCATCAGACATTGTCTGAGCTAAGATGTTCATGGCCCTTGCATCTGCAGTTTTCCATTTCTTTATGTCTGCATCTATTCCTGAGAGAGGTGGAACAGCATTTGTGCTTGAGCTTGCTGGTGGACTTGGACAAACTGTCAAGACAGAATTGAAAATATCTTCATCAATAGAGTTCATGTATAATTTAATCCTTGCCTTCCAAAGTGCAAACTTAGATAGATTGCACACTGGAGGTCTGGTGCTTGCATAATCCTTGTTATGTGCCATGTCTTAGAGTAATATATATATAAGAAGAAATAGCCCTCTTAAAAGATAGATTTTACAAAGGATCACTTGGTTCAGGTGTTAGCCTGTATGAGCAACCAACCTGCCTCTGATACCAATTGAAAGTGAGGGTAAATCTATCTAACTCTAGAGGGGGGTGAATATAGTTTGTTCAAATAAGTTTCACAGGTTTTTAAAATATCAGCATATATAAAATTTAATTTATACAATAGTGTAGAGTGCTAGAAAATAATTAAAGAAGCAAGAAACTAAGAGCACAGCACACAGCAACAATCAAACAAACAATCCAGAAGACACAAGGAAATATAGTGGTTCCCCAAAAACCTGGGTACATCCACTCTTCTACCACCCTTAGTAGGAATCCACTCAGGATGAGTTGATCAGGTGTCCTGACACCAATGAGCTTTTGTTAAGGTGCTCAAAAACCAAAACTGGATTTTTTGATAAGGTGTCTTGCCACCACTGAGTTTTGACAAGGTTCTCAGAACCAGACTCAAAGCTTTTGAAGGGAGTTTTGAAAACCCTTTTACAGAAGGAAAATAAAAAGGAAAAGGAAATGAAGTTGTCTTCTTGTGAGAAGCGAACTAAAACAAGCCGAAAAAGGTATAACTGAAATTTTATTATCAGAAAAAGGTAACTATTACAAAGGTATGGCCTCCCTTATATAGAATGGAGGAGAGAAGAGAGAATACAAATAAGAGATGTGGGACTAAAACTATACAAAAGAATCTGGGCGGCTAGAACAACAGACCGGAACAAGCCGCGCGGTTAGACAGAAGGGCTAACCGCTCGGCCACTGCCAGAGAGAGACAAGCCGCCATGTGAGACCGTTAGACCGCCCGGTCTCCTAGTCGCCAGTAACAGACCACTAGACCGCTTGGACCTAAGACCTCAACACAGCAACCAAACCGCAGAAGGCAAACCGCCAGACCGCCCGGTCAATAACCCGCCAAGCCAGACCGACAGACCGCCCGGTCTCAACTCCAACACTCCCCCTCAAGCTGGAGCATATATGTCGATCATGCCCAGCTTGTCACATATATGAAGAAATGAGGCGGATACTGGCTTGGTGAAGATGTCAGCCAGCTCTTTTTCAGACGTGACGAAGGGAGTGCAAATTTGTTCCTTCAGAATCTCTTCACGAATGAAATGACAGTCGACCTCAATGTGCTTGGTTCTCTCATGGAAGACTGGATTTTTGGAGATGTATATAGCAGCCTTGTTGTCACAGAACATAGGTAGAGGATGGTTGTAGACCTCTCCTAAATCCAACATGAGAGCCCGTAGCCACTTTAGCTCGCAAGTGGTCGATGCCATACTCCGATACTCAGCTTCAGCACTGGACCTGGAGACAACAGATTGCTTCTTGCTCTTCCAACTTACCAGATTGCCCCCAACAAAGGTACAGAAACCGGAGGTAGACTTGCGGTCCCCTTTGTCATCAGCATAACTCGCATCTGAGTAAGCTTCAACCCTCAGATGATCATTCTTCTGAAAGAGCAATCCTTTCCCAGGGGCTGCTTTGACGTACTCCAAGATCCGCAAGGCGGACTGTAGATGGCACTCCCTGGGAGCTTGCATGAATTGACTCACCTTGCCCACAGCATAGGAAATGTAGGGCCTAGTCACGGTGAGGTATATGAGCTTACCAACTAGACGCCTGTACCGCGAAGCATCTGAAAGAAGAGGCGAACCATCTGTCCAGGTTTTGTCTTCTCCAACAGCCATGGGACATCGGGCAGGTTTGGCCCCAGTCAATCCTGCTTCTTTTAAAATATCAAGAGCATACTTACGCTGAGAGAGGACTAAAGAGTTGGGCTTCCGAGAGATTTCGATCCCCAAAAAGTACTTCGGAGAACCCATATCTTTCGTGACTAGATGTTGGCGAAGATGCCGCTTTGTCAAGGCTACCCCTTCCTGGTCATCACCAGTGAGAAGAATATCATCCACATATACTGCAAGAACCACCAGTCCCGAAGAGGTTTTGCGAATAAATAGAGAGTGATCAGCAGCGCTGCGAGCAAAACCAACGGTCGCCACGATGCCGCTGAACTTGTCAAACCAAGCTCGAGGGCTCTGCTTGAGGCCATAGATTGCCTTCTGTAGCCGGCATACTCGTGTCTCCCCCTGAGCAACATACCCTGGAGGTTGCTCCATGTAGACAGCCTCCTGAAGATCACCATAAAGGAAGGCATTCTTGATATCCAGCTGGGAAAGGGGCCAGTCTTTGTTGACCGCCACAGAGAGAAGGACCCGTATAGTGCTGAGACGAGCCACGGGAGAGAAAGTGTCAAAGTAATCAACCCCATAGGTTTGAGTAAAGCCCTTAGCCACCAGACGAGCTTTGTAACGGTTCACAGTGCCATCTGGGCCAAACTTGACTACAAAGACCCAGCGACAGCCAACAACATCTGTATCAAGGGGAGGAGGGACAAGAGTCCAGGTACCCCGCTCTGTGAGGGTCGCCATTTCCTCATCCATGGCCAGCTTCCAGTGAGGAATGACAAGGGCCTCCTGGTAGGAACGAGGTGTGGTAGTAGCAGAGATAGCCAGTGCAAAGGCCCTGCGAGAAGGGGTAAGACGATCATAGGAAACAACAGCAGCAAGGGGGTGTAGGGTACACGTCCGCACCCCTTTGCGAAGAGCTACAGGAAGATCCAGGTCGGCGGGCTCCTCGGCATCCAGAGCATCCGTGGCAGAGAGAGCTGGCCCGGGAGGAGAGAGCGACGGCAGCGAAGATGAGGGAGATGGAGGCGGAGAGAGAGGCGGAGGGAGAGGAGTGGGCGGAGACGGAGGAGCGGATATTGCAGTAGGAGACGAGGGAACGAACGAAATAACAGGAGAAGAAGAGGTGGGAGGAAGAGAAGAGGAGCCATCCGAGAAGTAGGAGGCATTCTCGAAGAAGGTAACGTCAGCGGAGACGAACTGTTTACGAAGAACAGGATCAAAGCAGCAGTAGCCTTTCTGAGTGGCCGAGTACCCCAGAAAAACACATTTGGTGGAGCGAGGGGAGAGCTTATCACGGGTGGCAGATAGTACATGCACAAAAGCAGTGCACCCAAAGATTCGGAGAGGGAGAGGAAAAGGCTCCTTGCCGGGATAAAGGATGGAAAAAGGGGTTTTTCCCTTGAGAACGGAGGAGGGAATGCGATTGATGAGATAGCAAGCAAGAAGAACAGCATAGCCCCAATATGAGCGAGGGACATGCATTTGAGTCATTAATGTGCGAGCAACATCGAGGAGGTGACGGTTTTTGCGTTTCGCCACCCCATTTTGTTGGGATGTATAGACACAACTTGTCTGATGAATAACGCCATGTTACACACAGAAAGAGGTAAAAGCATGACTTAAGTACTCTTTTGCATTATCAGAGCGAAAAGTTTTAACACTAACACCAAACTGATTTTTGATTAAATGATAAAAGGAGGTCCATACATTAAAAAGTTCAGAGCGATCTCGTAAGAGATACACCCAAGTACATCTAGAAAAATCATCAATAAAGGTTACAAAATAAGAACTACCCCGACCAACAGTAAGGGTAGGAGCAGGTCCCCAGATGTCGGAGTGGACTAGATCAAACGGACGGGTAGAGCCCCGAGCTTGCTTCGGCGGGAAGGAGGAACGATGATGCTTGCCAAGTTGACATGCCTCGCAGTGAAGAGGAGTGGTGGAGGGAGGGAGGTGGGGTAGAAGCTGATGTAGAAGCCGTAGTGGAGGATGACCGAGACGGAGATGCCACTGGAGAAGATCCGTACAAGAAGAAGAGAAGGCGGACAAAGCGGAAACGTTGTCGAGGAAGTAGAGGCCGCCGCTCTCAGTCCCAGTAGCAATCGTCCGCTGGGAGCTCGGATCCTGAAAAGAGCAAGAAGATGGAGTAAACGTTACAGAACATTGAAGCTGCTTGCACAAAGAAGTAACCGACAACAGATTGCACGGAAACTTGGGCACATAGAGAGTGTCCTCTAGCCGAAGGGACGGAGTAACATGAACCACTCCCGACCCATGAACCGCGGAGGGAGAACCGTCTACAATGAGGACTGGGGGCAACCGATCATGCTGTTCGAGGAGGGAGAAGCACTGAGGATTGCCCGTCATGTGATTAGTAGCACCGGAGTCGATAAGCCATTTACCTTGAGTGACTACATGGGCGCTACCTGATGATGTGACCACGGAAGCAG
The DNA here is from genome assembly GCA_039513925.1 of Platanthera zijinensis. Classification (NCBI taxonomy): domain Eukaryota; kingdom Viridiplantae; phylum Streptophyta; class Magnoliopsida; order Asparagales; family Orchidaceae; genus Platanthera; species Platanthera zijinensis. The sequence goes on from CM077080.1 coordinate 85,494,264, forward strand.
ACGGCTTGGAAGAAGAGGCGGAAGAGTCACCCGAGGGGCGAAGATGGGGATGTTTTGTCCAGCAGCGGTCAAGAGTGTGTCCGGTGCGGCCGCAGTGAGAGCAGAGATAGCGGGAAGAAGGACGTCCGCCAGACTGATGACTGCGGCTACCAGAGCCACTCCGCTGAGTTTGATGAGCATAGTTATTCGGAGGAGAAGGAGCAGGCAGAAGCGGGCGCTGAAGGAGAGAGGTGACAGCGGCGATGCGAGCAGCGGTGGCATCTAAAGTAGGAGATTCCGCCTCACCCAGAATTTGTTGGCGGATCATGTCATAAGTGTCAGGAAGACGGAGCAGATAACACACAACCAGAAGCTCCTGGAAGTGCTTGTGTTGTTGAGCTAGATCCGCAGAAAAGGGGCGATTCTGAAGAATCTCAGCCCCAAGAGCTTGAACTTGTTGGTAGGCAGCAGCAGGAGACAAGGTAGGCCGGGCAAAGAGGTCCGCATACAACGTATAGATGCGGGACGTCTGAGCCCCTTTGGAATACAAAGCAGCAAGATGAAGCCAAGCGGCCTTCACCGTCTCATCATGAAGGATGACGGGAAGGCACTCATCGGATAGACTGTTAGCGAGCCAAGTACGCACAAGAGCGTCACTCGCATCCCAATCATCAAAGAGAGGTGAAGTGGTAGGAGGAGGGTCATCAACGAGATGGTGGCGTTTGCGTTGCGAGCGAAGGAGAAAGGTGAAAGAGACGCTCCAATCCGGGTAGTTGGAGCCGACAAGCTTGGAAACGGTGCCAAGGTTCCCGGAAGGAGTAGGAGGAGCCGGATTGGCTACAGGTGTGGCGGCAGGAGTGGTGGCAGTAGAAGCATCAGAAAGAGCCATAAGAGCAAACAACAGGAAGCCGCGCGGTTAGAAAACAAGCCGCGCGGATAGGCAGAAGAGGAACTGCAGCGGTCAGGATGTCAAACACCAGCGACCGGAGAGACCACGACCAAGCCGCAGTAACAAGCAAAGGGGAAGAAGTCAAGCGGCAAGCAGACAGACCGCTCGAACAGAAGCATAAGAGAGGGCAAGGCACACGGCGATAGGTCGCGGCGAACAAGGCGACTGATCGCAGTGAACAAGGAAACAGGTCGCGCACACAGAGGGCAACGACAAGGAGACCGCGCGGACAGGGCGCAAGCCGGAGAGGCAAGCCGCGCGGACAGAGAGAAGCACAGAATCAGGAGGAAAAGATCGATTCCTCTGATACCATGTGAGAAGCGAACTAAAACAAGCCGAAAAAGGTATAACTGAAATTTTATTATCAGAAAAAGGTAACTATTACAAAGGTATGGCCTCCCTTATATAGAATGGAGGAGAGAAGAGAGAATACAAATAAGAGATGTGGGACTAAAACTATACAAAAGAATCTGGGCGGCTAGAACAACAGACCGGAACAAGCCGCGCGGTTAGACAGAAGGGCTAACCGCTCGGCCACTGCCAGAGAGAGACAAGCCGCCATGTGAGACCGTTAGACCGCCCGGTCTCCTAGTCGCCAGTAACAGACCACTAGACCGCTTGGACCTAAGACCTCAACACAGCAACCAAACCGCAGAAGGCAAACCGCCAGACCTCCCGGTCAATAACCCGCCAAGCCAGACTGACAGACCGCCCGGTCTCAACTCCAACACTTCTCTGTTCTCAAATCAAAAGAGAGAAGACTAGTGGATCTTTGTTGTCAAAGCTCCCCCTGAGATCTAGTCTGGTTCAGGAAAAGAAGCTTTGCTCTAGGGTGATAGGTCTTCAGAATTTTGATCTCCAGCAAAAGATTGTTTCAGCAAGAAGGCTGAAGGATGAGGTGTCTGGAGTTCTTGAAATGAAGTTGTGAACACTTTTCAGTAAGCAAGAAGATTTTTTTGTCACAGTTCTTCTGTTGTTCTTTTTCTATCAGTGTTCTGTATTCTGTGTATATCCTTGTGATTGAAAAAGGAAGATCTTATTCTCTGAAAAATTCTTTGTCCAAAGTAGCCGTTGGCAGTCATAAATGTCTTCCATAAAGAGTCTTATCTTCTAGAGGAAAGTCCAGCAAACATTCTCTGAATAATACCTTGAAACTTGCTCCAGAATAAAGACAAACGGCTGGCAGATCTTCTTATCATAAATGCTGATAATATTCAAAAACATTCCAAAGAATAACAGCATTTGAAACCATAAAAATGTCGATCTCTCAGAAGAATCGTCGATCTGAGCTCTACGATCGTCGAACTGAGCTTAGAGATGAAATGAGATAAAGGAGACAGAAGACGTCGAACTGAGCTCGAAGATCGTCGAACCGAGCTCAGCGACCTGAAGAATAACATAAGAGAGATCGTCGATCTGAGCTCGAAGATCGTCGACCGGAGTTCGACGATTTAGCAGAACGGGCTGAAGGCAAATAGTCGATCTGAGCTCGAAGATCATCGACCAGAGTTCGACGATTTATCGAAGTTGAGCTCAGAGAGCGTCGAATGGAGTTCGATGATTCGTCGACCTGAGCTCGACGAAAATTGCCTTAGACTTAGCTCTTCAACCTTGATCTTGGAATGGTCCTGGGGGCAGCTTCAAACCTAAGTTCTAAGCCCTAGACTCACTCTAGTGTTGACCTTCACAACTATACAACTAGGTCAACCTGGTTTACTATGACAACCATAGTGATCCTTACCCAAATTAGTAATAGGGTGTTCCAACACCTGGAGTTACTGCCGCGCGGTAATTAGCTACCGTCGGGCGTTAACCCCCAGAGAAGAAATTTGGGGCGTTACAGCAATGGTGGCAAACAAGGAAATGGTCAGCATTCAGCTGACCAATTTATAATGACCCTACCCCTTTATTGGGGCAGTAGTATTACTTCCCTACAGGCTTAGTATTTTGACAGGCAGATATATCACAAAACGTGCACTAACACACAGTTCAATATATCACAAAGATTGGTCGCACGACCCGATGCTCCGGCACTCAGGGCACATTATCGGTGTACTGGAAAACCAGGGTCCCATCACCGTTATATGGCCCAAGACCCAACGGTAAACATTGAGCATTCATGATCCATGGCCCACGGCGGAGACTTCATTCTTGATGGTGTACGGCCAAAGACTCTCATTATGTGATCTTAATGAACGTCAATAACATAGGCACTCAAGTTATACAACCATAATACGGATACAGTTCAGCCCTTGCCCGTTGCTCAAATTGCCAGTTCAATGTCTAAATTGACGTGGGTTGACTTCCCCTTGTCCGTTCAGCTCGATGGCCTTTAAGAGCACCCAGCTCAAAATAGCCACACTTTCCTCCAAGGACTGTCTTCACAATCGAAAAGGAAGTTAGTTCTAGCGTTTGTCACGACTTCTTGGAGGGGCTAACAAAAGCTCTCTTTCTGTGCCCAAACTCAACCCAAACCCTGCAGCATCCTGCACTTCCAGAAACACTGGTCTTTCCAAGGAATATAACACATGAATTCGTAGGGTGTTTTCTTGGAACTCCACTCCAGTACTTCATGTTACTCCACTTCACAGGCACAAACCACAGACTCCGTAAAATACCCGTTTATACGGGGATTCTTCTCCGGTTCGAAAAATAAAGCATCACCAATCCAGGCCAACCTGTCCGGATGGGCTTCACACAGCATGTCGATTCCGTACTACACATTTCCGGATTTATATGTAAGAATTATTGGGGATTATAAGAATCAACCTAAAGGAACTCCCTCGATTCTCCACCTGTTGGTGGGGGATTCCATGCACAAGCAAAAATAAGGACTTCATATGTCAAAGAGGGAAGATCGTTACCCTTGGAGTTCTCTTCGGAGCCATGGCATAGCTTTTCTACCCGGAGGTAAATGAGCGCCTCACTTTCCCCTATACAGATCTAGCCTCGGATCCTGCTTCCGATGAGGAAATCTCCTTCAGCACCTCCACTAAGATCCACCCAAACCTTAGCTCCAGCCATGAGTTCTTTACTCCAGAACTGGGAGGAAATGAAGAGAGAGAGAGAGAGAAGGACATAATAAGTTCCTCCTCCCAACTCCTTTGTACAAGTGGCCTCGGGTAAATCCCAGCCACACTATCCTTTCTTAACCTAAAGTAACAATCACCATTTTTAGTTGCAAAGTCAACCCACCGCTTATCGACCGCTGTAACTCCAAACCCCATTCGTCTTTCATCGAGCTCAAGCAAACAATCCAATGTGGAGGCATTCGTCGAACGCTGCTTAGCATTCATCGAACGCTGCTCAGCATTCGTCGAATGTTGCTCACCATTCGTCGAACGCTGCTCAGCATTCGTCAAACGCTGCTCAGTATTCGTCGAACGATGGTCAACCATTGTTGATAGAATTGCAGCAGCATTACATTCATCGAGCGCCAGCTCGACGTTCGTCGAGTGTCGTCTCGACGTTATGCCTGTTTTTGCATACATCTTTTTGGGGTGTTACAATCCTCCCCTCCTAACATGAATTTTGTCCTAAAATTTGCATATCACGCAAAAGAAGCAGTAAAAAATACGTTACAACATATAGCCTTTGTACAACAAAAATGTTATAACATTTTATATAAATAACTCGGGAAATTCAGCACGCATGGTTTGCTCCCGCTCCCTAGTTAGCTCCTCATGGCCATAGTTGTCCCACCGGACCTTGACCATCCCGATTGTCTTGTTACGCAGCTACTTAACCCCCGTATCTTCGATCTGAATGGGCCTAACCATCATCATTAGCCCAGATTCGACCGGTACTCGATCATTTGCAATCACTTGAGCTGAATCTTTAACGGCTTTTCAAAGCACGGATATGTGAAACACATCATGCAAGCCACTCAGTTCTATCGATAGAGCTAGCCGATAGGCACCTTCTCCAACTTGTTCCACTATTTTGAACGAACCAAGATACCTTAGACTTAACTTTTTCAAGCGACGAATCCTGGACACGCCCTTGAATGGTTTGATTTTCTAGTATACCAACTCGCCAACTACAAACTTTACGTTTCGGTGCTTGGCATTGTAGTACTTTGCCTGCCTATCTTGGGCTATCAATAGCCTCTCCAGGATTGACCGTATCGTCGAATTAGATTCTTAGACTTTCTTATGCTTATATAACTTAGACTCGCCTATTTTCGCCCAAGCTAACGGTGTACGACACTTCCTACCATACAAAGCTACAAAAGGCATCATATTGATGCTAGCTTGATAGTTATTATTGTAGGCAAACTCTACCATATAGAGATGGTCTTCCCACCTCTTTCCGAAATCCAAGGTGCACATCCATAGCATATCCTCCATAGTTCTTATTGGTCCTCTCGGTCTGACCATCCATTTACAGTTGAAAGGTCGTACTGAACTTTAACTTAGTCCCCAACAATTGATGTATTAGCCTCCAATCATTTGAAGTGAAGCGCCCTCCTCGGTCACTCACGATGCTACGGGATATACCTTGCAATCATACTATTTGCTCGACATAAATCTTAGCCAAGATTTCCACTGGATCGTCCCTCTTGTTCTAAATGAAGTGAGCCACATTAGTCAACCGGTCCACGATTACCTACATAGAATCGTTTCCACGTTGAGATCTCGGCAAACTGTTCACGAAATCCATCGAAATGTCATCAAATTTCCATTCCGAAATAGATAACGACTTCAGTAAACCTCCAGGCTTCTGACATTCTGCTTTCACTAAAGCACATGTCTGACATTTAGCCACATAATGTGCTGTCTTTCTTCATGCCCGGCCACCAGAATAGCTTTTTCATGTCCTTGTACATCTTTGTGCTCCCTGGGTGAATTGAGTATTTTGTAAAGTGAGCCTCATACATCATTTCTTCTCTTAGATTACCCATAATTGGGACGCATAAATGACCGTCTTTTCACAAAAGGCTATCATCCTAGGAGAATTGGGCATTTGACCCATCCATTGCATAGCGTTGTAGACTTTCATCAAGTTCCATTGCTCGTCGAACCCTATCCGCAAGGTCATACTGTACCTCCGTCAAGTACAGGTACGCATTTATAGTGGAATTCTTGTCAACACAAGAAATCTCTAAAGCTTCCAGCTCCTGGATCAGACGCTCATAGGGCATTTGCAACAAATTTGCCCTTGTCAGAGTCCTACGACTCAAGGCATCTGCAACAATGTTTCCTTTCACGGGAGTGTAATGAATACAAATGTGTAGTCCCCGAGGAACTCCATCCACCTTCATTGTTGCATATTGAGATCCTTCTGATCCAATAGGTACTTCAGGCTCTTATGGTCCGTGAATATATCCACTTTCACGCCATATAAATAGTGATGCCACAGTTTAAGTGCAAAAATCACCGCTGCCAACTCCAAGTCATGGATGGGATAGTTCCGCTCATGCACTTCAACTAGCGTGAGCCATAAGTGATCACCTTTCCAAATTAAAGAATAACGCAACCCAAGACGCTCCCTGATGCATTACTATAGATTTCAAAGCCGTCTGAACCACATGGCGATGTCAAGATTGGCGTCGTGGTCAAGCGACTCTTCAGCTCTTCAAAATCTCGTGTGCACTCTGGCGTCCAGACAAACTTCTGATCCTTCCTCATTTGTGTGGTAAGAGGCAAGGCGATTTGTGAGAAGTTTTCTACGAAACGTCTGTAGTAGCCCGCCAGTCCAAGGAAACTCCTGACTTTGGCTACAGAAGACAACACCGGCCACTCCCGTATAGCTACTATCTTTGACAGATCACCACAATGCCTTCTCCACTCACCACATGGCCAAGAAAAGCCACTAACAATAGCCAGAACTCACACTTTGATAACTTGGCGTAGAGCTTGTTCCTTCTCAGGGTATACAACACCATCCGTAAATTGTTCGCATGGTCTTTTTTAGATTGAGAATACACCAACATGTCATCAATGAAGATGATCACAAATAAATCCAAGTACTCTCTAAAAGTGCGGTGCATTAAGTCCATGAACACTAATGGCGCATTACAAAGCCCAAACAGCATTATAGTGAACTCGTAATGACCGTAGCATATTCCAAATGGTGTCTTGGGAATGTCACATATCTGAATCTGCAACTGGTAGTAGCCAGACTTCAAATCCAGCTTCGAGTACACAATTGATCCCACCAGTTGGTCGAACAAGTCATCTATCCGTGGAATCGGATACTTATTATTTTTTGTTAACTTGTTCAATTCTCGATAGTCGATACACAACCGCAGACTACAGTCCTTCTTTTTCGTAAAGAGAACATGTGCGCTCCAAGGTGACATACTTGGGCATATATATCCTTATTCCAACAACTCTTGTAGTTGAACTTTCAGCTCTATCATTTCCTTTGGCGCTACACGATATGGCGAGTGGGCCACAGGTTTCGCACCAGACAGTAGCTCAATAGCGAAGTCAATCTCCCGCTGGGGAGGTAACCCAGGAAGATCTTTAGGAAACACATCAGCATACTCCGATACAATCAGAACGTCAATCACACTGGCCTTTGGCTCTGAATAAGCGTGAAGAACAACTTCGCGCCCTTCCGAGAAGTATTGACGACTTAGAGAGCAAACATAAGATCCTGCTCGCTCCTCGCATACCGGCGAATTTAGTCTCAAGCTACACACAAGGTATGAAGTATGAAAAGCATTAAACCAATATCTTAACTCGTACTTGTGATGACGTCACTTTCCTTTATGGCCTCCTATTGGCCAAGGTTATACACTAGGGGTTGTGCCTGGGATGTAGAGATCTCCACCACTGCCTTTCCCTTAACAATATATGACACTCTTGTCTTCTTTTCAACCTTTAGCGGACCAACCCAACAATCACGGGCTTGATGACCCACCTTACCACATATATAACAGGCACGAGGTTCTTTCCTTGAAGTTGATCTAGACGCAACTGTAGAGGGAGCTTGTCCAGAAGACTTGGATCTCTTACCCCATTTCCTTTGGTAGTTTGATTTTCCCGAGTGCGGCACTTTTAACTCAGGCTTTGCCATAGCCAAGTCCCTTTTGCCCTGCACCCTCTTCATATCTTTCTCCAATGCACGAGCTGTGTCCACCAATGCTTGAAACCCTTGGTTTAGCTAACTCGAGAGCAGGAATCTCAACTCATCCCGGAACCCTTCATAGAACCTATTTGTTTTACGCACTTTGTCAGCGAAGATAGACCCCGCATAGCGTCCCAATCGTGTAAACTCATGTAAGTAGGTATCGACACTACTTTATCCCTGAGTTAGACGCAGGAACTCATTTTCAATGGAGATGTGTTGTGCTTATGGCAAGTACTATGCCAAGAATAGCCTCAAAAACTCCTCTATCGAGACTTCTGTTAATTGTCTACCCTCTAAGTGGAGTAACTCTATCTCGTCCCACCATAGCCAAGCTTCTCCATCCAGCAAGAAAGTAGCCAAGGTGACTTTCTGATCTTCCTCCGTCCTTATCACCGTCAATATTCGCTTGACGCGCGACAACAAATCCTCCGCCTGCGTTGGGGATCCCACACCCATAAATGTAGGAGGATTGAAGCTCATAAACTTCTTCAGTTGCTGTTCCACTGCTCATAGATCTACAACAGCCTCAACAGGTACGAGCCTTACACCAACCTGTCCTGGCACCACCGCAGGTTGCGCCTGCCCAGTATGATGTGCCTGAATCATTGCAAACAATGCCTCAGCAACTAAGCGTACTGTCTCCGTAGAAGGGGGATGTGTAGGCACCTCAACTGGTGTCGTACTCTCATCAGAACGTTGGGGATTAGACGGCCCAACACCACTTCGAGTCACCTATATATGTAAAAGACACACTTTAGCGACTTTGCAAAACCAACAACAACTTTATAGGAACGCGCAGGTTCCTCAAACTGGTGTATTTACATTCCTTAGTGTACATTCTTGAGTTCAGCTATGTTATAACGAGTCGCACGTACACGTGTCGCCACCCCACAAAAGAATTTGACCACGAATTCGCAGGAGGAAGACCAAGACAAGCTGATACCAAATTGTAACACATCCATCCATTACATGAAATATAATAGAGGGTCCGGCCGGGGCCCCACACCATAGTTCACAAACAGGCGGCGAGGTTACAGGTTAATACAAAAGATTATTCACATCCTAACTCAGAGCATGCTAACAGAAGCTTTAAGTTTACTTGAACTCAAACTCATTTGAATGTCCACAATAGATAAACTATCATTTATATATATAATGCATAGGAATGTCACTTACAAATACATAAAGGTTATGGCCTTAAGGCCTTATAGTTACATTTGACCAAAGTGGATTACAAACATCGGCACGCAAGCTAGCAACACATGAAAACAGTAAAATTTTTCATTTGGCCTTCAAGGGCAGCATAGCAGCAGCATGGGCTTTAGCCCCTATTTCCCGCTCCCGCTCGGCTTTCCAGAACCTGTACGAGGACAGTCCACCACAATGGTGGAAAACAAGGCAACGTTCAGCATTCAACTGACCAATTTATAACAACCCTATCCCTTTCCCGGGGCAGTGGTATTCCTTCCCTGCAGGCATAGTATTTTCACAAGCAGATATATCACAATACATGCACTCACACACAGTTCAATATATCATAAAAATTAGATCCACGGCCCGACGCTCCGTGCACTCAGGGCACATTATCGGTGTACTGGAAAACCAGGGTCCCACCACTGTTCAAAGGTCCAAGTCCCAATGGTAAACATTAAGCATTCATGCTCCATGGCCCACGATCGGTGACTTCAGTCTTGATGGCGTATAGCTCAAGACTCTCATTATATGATCCTAACGAACACCAATAACTTAGGCACTCAAGTTAGACAACCATAACGCGGATACAGTTCAGCCCTTGCTCGTTGCTCAAATCGCCAGTTCAATGTCTAGACTGACACGGTTCGACTTCCCCTTGTCTTTTCTACTCAATGGCCTTTAATAGCCTATAGCTCACAATAGCCACACAGTCCTCCAAGAACTAGCTTCATAATCGAAAAGGGAGTTAGTGGTCAATAGAAGCTCTCTTTCTGTGCCCAAACTCAACCAAAATCTGGCAGCATCCTGCAGTGACATAAACACTGGTCTTTCCATGGAATACATCACATGAATTCCTAGGGTATTTTCTTGGAACTCCACTCTAGTACTTCCTGTTACTCCACTTCACAGGCACAACCCATATACTCCATAAAATACCCGTTTATACACGGAGTCTTCTCCGGTTCGCCGAGCGCCGGCTCGACGTTCGCCGAGCGCCGGCTCGACGTTCGCCGAGCGCCGGCTCGACGTTCGCCGAGCGCCGGCTCGACGTTCGCCGAGCGCCGGCTCGACGTTCGCCGAGCGCCGGCTCGACGTTCGCCGAGCGCCGGCTCGACGTTCGCCGAGCGCCGGCTCGATGTTCCGCCTATTCTAGCCTATACCTTTTTGGGGTGTTACGGGCGGCGTGTATGGTGCCATGGACGACCACTCCAAGCTTTTTCCTTGCCAAATACACTGTTCTCCTCCTAAACTAGTAAAGTAAACATTCGTTTTGATTGCTTGGGAGCTTTTAAAGATAATGGGGAGGTTGAATTGGGGAATGGAAGAGGCTTCACTAACTGGACATTAATATCCATGGAGCGGGGTGTTAAGCCATGGTGGGTTGGTGCCCTTTCATGTGTTGGCCTAGCTTGAATTAATGTAAATATCCTCCCAAGGGTCAGGGGAGATGAATAGAGGCTTAAGGGGGAGGAATGGGGAGCCTCTTTGCATTCTTCATTACTCTCCCCTCTTTCTCTCTCCTCCCTTAATTAAAACTCCCATATTCTCTCTCCTAGTCACCGTATCCAAAATTTGAGTGGTATTCCAGCTGGTTTCAATTGGCTATAGCTAGTGGGCCATCACAATTGGGCCTAGCCCAATTGTATTGGAGTTGGGCTTAACCTTTCTCACCATTTGAGCATGGTTTGACCAAGTTTGACTTAGGAGCGTTGACTTGGTCAACTAAGTGGATGACTAGTCAACTAAGTGTCTTGGGTCCCTTGCCACCACCCAAGTCAACTTGTGGCTTAGTGTAAACCACTTAGGTATAACAAGGGCAATTAGACCTAACTAGAGCTAGGTTTGACCTTGGCTAAGTTGATCCCTTAGGTTGACCCTAATGGATCTTTAATAGCTCCAATGGACCTCCTAATGAGTTAAGGATGTTAAGGTAGGGTCAAAAGGTAAAGGTGAAGCCCTAAAGTCAAACCCTAGGTTTGATATTTGGGATTTACTATTTGTAGACCAAGGTGATTTTAACCCTCATGCCTAATCCTAGCTGGTTCCTTGTGCTTCTTAGGGTTTTGTCATGACCTAGTCATGACAAAACCATCCTAGGGGTCTAGTTGTTTGTGGGATGTTACATACTCCACAATAAAATGGAGTTACCGAGAGATGGAATAGAACCCTCATTGAATCACAAACAACTTTGTTGAATGACACTTCACTACCAGAGTACTTTTGGGCCGAAGCGGTCAACACAGCTTGCCACATGCAAAATAGAGCATTAATTAACAAAAGCCATCGTAAGAATTCCTACGAACTATTGAAAGGCAGAAAACCGACTGTGTCCTACTTTAGGATCTTTGGGAGTAAATGCTTCGTACTTAACAATGAGAAGTATTATCAAACAAAGTTTAGTGAAAAGTGTTTTGAAGGTATTTTCGTAGGCTATAGTAACCATAGTAAGACATATAGGATTTTTAATAATAAAACCCTTGTGGTAGAAGAGTTTATAAATGTTGTATTTGATGAGACAAGCATGCTTCATAGCAGCTCGTCTAGTGTTATTTGTATAGCTTTAGGTGACAGGTTGAAAGACTTAAGCTTGGAAGAAGCGGTACAGGAAGATGCTCTAAGCTCAGTCAAGGTCGTCGATCCAAGTGTGGTGGATGAAGAATCACTAGATGAAGAACAACTTCAACCTACAAGAGATGCAATAGATGTTACAGAACCTGTGGGTGGGAGAGGAATAAATCTAGTGTTCAGACACCTAAGAGATCACCCAATTGATCTGATCATTGGAGAGCCAGGCGACGGTGTAAGAACTAAAAGAGGTACTGCTAATGAAGTTCTACATCTTAGCTTTTTCTCTCAGGTTGAGCCAAATAAATTAGAAGAAGCCAACAAGGATGCCTCTTGGATAATGTCAATGTAAGAGGAGCTCAGCCAATTATAAAGGTACAAGGTTTGGGAGTTGGTGCCTAAGCCCAAAGGATAGAATGTGATCAGTACCAAATGGATATTCAGAAACAAGCTGGACAAGAATGGAGTAATTATAAAGAATAAAGTCAGGCTTGTAGCTTAAGGGCACAGACAAGAAGAGGGGATTGACTTCGATCAGACTTTTGCTCCAGTGGCCAGAATCAAAGCAATTAGGTTGTTCCTTGCGTATGTTGCTCACGAAGGCTTCAAAGTTTATCAAATGGACGTGAAGTCAGCATTCCTCAACGGCGATCTAAAAGAGGAAGTATACGTTGCACAACCCCCGGGTTTTTGTCAACTCTACTTTCCCTGATTATGTATATTTTCATAAAAAAAGCATTATGTGGTTTAAAACAAGCTCCCCGAGCTTGGTATGAGACGATGTCTAGTTTTCTTCTTGAGAACAAGTTCAAAAGAGGAAAGATAGATAAGACATTATTTCTTAGGGAAGTAAAAGGCAAGATTTTGCTAGTGCAAATATATGTCATCGACATTATCTTTTGCTCTATAGAGGACAACCTTTGGAAGAAGTTTTCTAATCTTATGGAAGGAATGTTTGAAATGAGCAGTATGGGAGAGCTGAAGTATTTCTTAGGACTTCTGGTTAAATAATCTGAAGATGGAATTTTCATCTCTTAGACGAAATTCACCAAAGAGTTACTCAAGAAATTCGGAATGGAGAACGCAGGCTCTATGAGGACTCAAATGGATTCAAATATTTCTCTAGAAAATGATGAGAAAGGGAAACCTTTTGATGAAACCAAGTACAGAAGCATAATTGGGTCCTTGCTCTATCTTACTGCCAGTAGACCCGATATAATGTTTTCTACATGTATATGCGCTAGATTTAAGGTGAACTCTGAGGAATCTCATTATGCTGCTGCAAAGAGGATCTTGAGATACCTTACGGGTACACCAAATCTTGGTTTATGATACCCAAGAAGTAATGACATCGAGATAATTGGTTTCTCAGATGCCGATTTTGCAGGAAGCAGGGATGACAGGAAAAGCACTTCCGGGACTTGCCAATTCCTCGGAAGAAGGCTTATTTCATGGAGCGGCAAGAAGCAAAATTGTGTAGCAACCTCTACTATCGAGTCAGAGTACATCTCTGCTAGTAGTTGTTGCACACAACTTCTCTGGATCAGGAATCAGCTTGAAGATTACAATCTAAAATTCAAGGAGATTCCAATGTTTTGTGACTCCTCCAGTGCGATTGTGATTGCAAATAATTCAGTCGCTCACAGCCATACAAAGCACATCAAAATCAGATATCATTTCATCCGGGAGCATGTGGAGAATAGGGACATAATTCTCAACTATGTCCCTACGGATAAGCAAGTCGCAGACATATTTACAAAGCCACTGGACGAGGCCAAGTTCTCATTCTTCAAAATGAAATTAAGCATGCTCAATAAGGACTCTTGAAGACGGCTAAGGAGACAGAAATTCTCTCAATGAAGTATATATCTAAGCAGTCAAATTTTCCAAGGAAAATTCATCAAGAAGTACTCATGGGAACTCATCGATTCGTCGAAACAATACGAATTTCCATGACGAAACACGGCGATATTTGACAAATTTTGCTCAGCTTCCGTGGGATTTCAACGAATCATACTTAGGTCATTTCTTTTATTGGATCCAAAGAGTCACCTGTTTCAAGTAAGCGCCTATTTCTCACTCCTCAAAACTTTAACTATAAATATAAGTAAACTTTTTAGGGCAATCACTTTCACATCGTCGAAAGAGAAGTCTAAATCCCGTCGATCTCTCCTTCCACTGCTTCAGATTCCGTGATAGCAGTCGTCATCTGCAACAATAGTTCGTCGTCTTCTCTGATTCCTTCAATAGTCCGGATTTCAGCTTGTCTTCATGGCGCCCAGAGGTACTAGTGGCTTGCTCATAGGGAGAGAACTTGTTCGTACAGGTTTTGCTACGACCACGGATGAATTCAGAAACGTCATCCTTATGTTTGAATTGGTCGGTCTCACCTTCGTCCTTGAACACCCTTGAAAGGTGTTGGACAAGGATTTTTTGGAGTTCTTCCAACATGCCAAGCTCCGCAGGGAAGATACAGTAATCAAGAGCAAAGTCAGGCAAGTTAGAGTCAAAGTGAAAGCTTCTCTACTCACAAGGTATTTACGACTTCCAATGTATGAAGAGGAAGATCAGTAAGAAGATAGTGATTTCTCAAGGGCTCTGTTATTATGTGGACTACTAAGAGGAGCTAAAGCAGTCAAGCGAAGAGGGATCAAAGATGAAGGAAAACTTCTTTCAGATATCATTGGGAAAGTTCTGTTGTGTAAGACTGGATCCCATGATTACCTCTCCTCAGCCATGTTCAAGATTCTTGTCATCATCATATGCCAGAAGAGGATTGACTGGGGTATAGTGTTATTTGGAAGGATGAAGGACAATTTCCGAGCACCCATCTTTGGAAGGATTATCACCCTATACTTGAATCAGTTGGACAGAGACACATTTGAAATGACCAAGGGAGTACCAATTAACCACCTGAAGAATATTGATTCCACTATCTTCTCTAGATGGGAAAGAATAATCCCAAGGCAAGGTGGTCTCCAAGACTTGCCTGAGGTAGAGGAGGAAGTTCCTATGGAAAGAATTCCTACTCCTTCCCCCCATGAGATTCCTGAGAGATCGAGTGTAGGAATTGAAGGGGAGTCTGGTGAAACCCAAGTGGTTATTGATGTACAAGTGCCCTTGGTTGTTCCTTCTTCTGTAGTATAGAATGTTCCAGAAGCAGTGGTGCAGCTTGTTGAGGTTCATGTTCCTCAAGGGTAAGATGTTCCAAAGATAGTGGTATAAGGTTCAATTGTAGAGACAGATGATCTTCACACTGTGATTGTTGATATAGGTTGTGCTGTTGCTTCTGAGATTGTATCTGATGAGGCTGATATTAAGAGAGCTGTTGTTGATAGTGTGGATGCTGATGCTTTTGTTGATGATACTAATGATGATGATGTTGCTGTTGATAATGTAAATGATGCAAAACTCACTATAGCTACTGATAATTTAAATGATCCTATTGAGCTCGCAACTACAGATAACATGCTTGTAAATCTCCCAGAGATTATACCAATAAGGACTGAGAGGGAGCAGAGTCATCCTTCAATTTCAATTCAAACAGAGGTGGACAGATTTGTGCGAAATCTTCAGAAAAGAATTGAAAAAATTCCTGGTGGACCTCCAATGGAGGAAGTAGAGATTGTTGATCTCTCTCACAAGGAAGGAGAAGCTGTGATGCTTCCACCTATCCTAGAAACTCAAGATCAAGCTTCTCTGAAGAGAGTGCAGATCTTCCTTCTCATCCAAGTATTCCTACTAAAGACCTTCAATGTACAAGTTCAGATAGCTTTATACTAAAGTCCATAGAAGCTATGATGTCCAGGAAGCAAGCTCATTTTTTTCTATCTCTACAGAAGGTTCAGAAGAAAATAAAAGAGACAGAACTAGATATGAACAACGACCTTGCTGAGATAAAGGTGTGATTTGATAAGATGGAATCATACTTGGATATCTGGTTTGTGAAAGGTGGACAAGCAATAAATGTCACTATGGCTGGTCTGAAGAGCAACTTGGCAGTTCTTCAGAATGTTGATGCAAATGCAAAAACAGTTATAAATTCCCAAAATGAAGGGATGAATTATTTTGACAATCAAATGATCTACTACAGTAATTATATTGCATCAAAAGTGCCCAAAGAATTCAAAAAGGGCGAGGGAGAATTGAAAACTAAGGTAGATGCACTTGAAACTTCCACGAAAGAATAGTTCAAGGCAGCAAACATCTACTGTTATGATAACTTCAATTTGCTGTATGGAGAGCTGTTTCCAGGATCTGCAGGGGTAAGGATGCCAGAACAGGTGATGCAAGACACTGTACATGACTATGTTCAGCCTGCTCATGTCTACACCCAATATTTGACAGAATCTCAAGATCAATCTGCTACTGCTGCTGAACCAGAGATTCAAGTGGTTAAGAATGTCTTTCAAGCAGCTTTTAAGAGAAGGAGATATGGTGAAGGCCCTTTTGCTGTCAAGTCTGATCCTAGCAGAGAACTATGTGAAGTGTGAAATCCAATCTCCAAAGGTATCATCTTGGACACCTTCACATTAGTCGATGTAAGACATGAAGACATGTACACTCACTATAGTAGGGAGGAGTGACAGAAACATGAAGTTGCCAATGTCAAGAGAAGGCTTCACTTCAGAAAATTCAAAAGGGATGATCCTGCAGCCCCTCCTCCACCGCCAAAGTATTTCCCGAAGCCAAAGGCTTACTTTGACAGACAGTTTCAGAAGAGTCGGGGTAAACAAGCTTAATGTTTTTAATTGATGATTGTGAATACTGTTTGCCCCAATAGAACTTTCACATATATATATATATATATATAATGTTTTGATGGAATTTGTTCTTAATTCTATTTCCTTTTATATGTCCTTTCCTTAACACGCACTTTTCTTATTTTATCATATTGTGTACAATTCACCTTAGTTTGTAGGGTTTTGACTTCTTCAAATAGGGGGAGATTGTTGGGCATTATATACACAATGAACCTGATTTGAAGAAGTGTCACTTAAACTAAGATGAATTGAGATTTTATTTGAAGTTGTCTATTTAGTTATGTGCTTGCAGGACTATATTGCTAAGTACAACCCAATTTCAGGTTACAGTGTGTCTTTAAACACAAGACTATACAATGTAATCCTTCATTGTGTAGGCCTATGTGTTGACTCACGTGTAATCTTTCTATTGGGGTGTACTTCTGATTCAAGTACATTAGGAGAAACAAGGAAGGACAAGTTTTTGCATTCAGAAAAATAGAATTTTTCTAAGTAAAATTCGTCGAGTATAGTAGTGAATACTCGTCGAATTCGTCGAGTATACTCATGAATACTTGTAAAATTCATCATATATACTTACTATCACTTGTCGAGTTCATCGTATTTACTTAGGGAATAATCTCTGAGTTATTAGAAATCAGTGAAGTAAGAATCGTCGAGTATATTCACAACGAATTCGTCGGGACTCACTGGATATGCCTTAAGTTCTCAAATTTACTTCTCTGGATTTCTCTAAGTTAAATTCATCGAATATCACTTAGCCTATGCGTCGAATGCTTTGAGAGTATCTGTCGATGCTCAACGAATTCGCCGAGTAAGCTAGTCGATATTCATCGAATTTGTCGAGTATCTCTACAGGAAAGCGTTGAGTTATATATTGGATCTGTCAAGAATCGTCCAAGTTATTTTCATCTAGTTTCGAAGTAGTTCGACGAGTATACCTGTATATACTCGACGATACTCGACAAATAATACTTAGGGTTTATTTTTTTGTTTTCAAATTTCCGACTTGGATCGTCCAGACCGCCATATACAGTAACTCGCGAATTTCTTGGCATGGAAGGAATCTTCTAGCCGTTAGAGAAGAGGAGTTCATATAAATACTTAGGGTGGATTTCTAGAAACCCTAATCGTGTATTTCCAAGTTCAAATCGAGAAATTCCAAGAAAAGCTCTCGTCGGCCTTCATTTCCATTCTTCACGATTCTCTACGCCAACAACGGCGTGACACACGATTCGTTCGTCTTCAAGCGTGTCGAATAGATCTATAATCTCTGAAAGTTCAAGTTCTACTCAGATCTAGTTGATTTGTGTATTCAGATCAAGACCTTAAAGATTTCAGATTCTCTTTCTCCTCAAGATCTTCAAGTTCTATATTTTAGAGGAAAAGAAGACTGAAGATTTCAGATATGAAGAAGATTATTTATAATCTAGTTTTGTATAAATCTTTTTGTACTATTGTAGGAGGTTTTTCCTCTGAGTTGTAGATCCTTATTTTTGGATCGAATTGTAGGAGAGATTGTTCTCCGAGTTATAGGATAGGTTGTTCTCCGAGTTATAGGATAGGTTGTTCTCCGAGTGGTAGGAGAAGTTGTCTCCGAGTTGTGGGAGTTGAGTCTCCAAGGTGTAAGATTGTTTTAAATCTCAGATAAAGGTGAAGTAGCTGAATCTAGCCCTTCGTGGTAGATAGGCTAGGCGGGATAGTAAATGTACCCAACTCGGGGAACCACTATAAATTCTTTGTGTTTTTGTGTGCTTATATTTAGACAATTTTTATTCTGCTATAAGACGTAGAACTCACCTATTCACCCCCTCTATGTCATTTAGGTTGACGATTAGACACTTTCAGCAGCCCTCCATTGGGAGGAGCTCCAACCACGTTCTTCATGCAAATCTTAAGTCTGGGCATCCTCTTGGCCTACTCCATCATCTACAAGCTTCCAAGCTCCACATTGAAGGATTTATCGCTGCAATCGGAGAGTTCTCCAGTGGAGATCGTGACTGGAGACTATTGATGAAGAAGATGGGTAATGTGGAAGAAGGTGACAACTCTTCTAGATCCCGGATGGCAGGCGAAGCCCGAGCTCAGACGAGGATTAACAACCCTTGATTCCGATCGTGAAACTTTGACGAGTCTTTGTGCATCAATTGTATTCTTCCCACCTCTTTTATTGTTGTAGATTTCTTACTCATTTCTTGGTTGTTTGGATGATGAATGTGTAAAACCTAGCTTTTTTAGAATGTTATCGTTCATTTCTATGTTAATGGCTTTTGTTTTATATAAGTGAGGAGCTACTCCGCCTCATCTCATCCATCCAACCATCATGAGTGTTATCGTACTAGCAATTGCTAGTTGTGTGTGTTGCGAAGAGGTGCTTTCGACCATCACTCCTCCGGTACGAAATATTCCATCTGCTTGCCTAATCGTCTATCCGCCCTGCGAAGCAGTGCATAGCGGTATGCGTAGTCTCCATCCCGCCAAGCGAAGCAGAGCATAGCGGCCTGCACAGTAGTTGTTAAT
This sequence comes from Platanthera zijinensis, assembly GCA_039513925.1. Classification (NCBI taxonomy): domain Eukaryota; kingdom Viridiplantae; phylum Streptophyta; class Magnoliopsida; order Asparagales; family Orchidaceae; genus Platanthera; species Platanthera zijinensis. Next base: position 85,513,314 of record CM077080.1, read on the forward strand.
TTAGTTTTATTTTATTTTTCACAATCCAAATCTAATACCTCTTCATAACCCCGACCTAAGGACTTCAATCTCAAGTCCTCCTCGATAGTTACTCCACCTTATTGTGTTCTTTGTGAGTTCGATACTTGGGAAAATTTGCCATTTTATATTATTTGTGGGACCATTACACTTGTCGTAAGTGCATCAATAACAAACTTATCCGAGAATAGTCGAGTTAGCTTTGTGAAGTTCTTGGTTTATCCCTCTTTCAAAGAATCGAACCAGGAGCGAGCTTCTCCTTAAAAAGTTACCTAGAATACTTCAAACAGGAGTGGGTCAGCGGCATTGTAGATGTGCATGATAATTATAAAGTGTCTGACCCATCAAATGTCTCTGTTAGAACTTGTGGTCTTAGCAGACTGGTAGTCTGGTCTTGGCAGTCTGGCAGTTTTGTAGTCTGGTGGTCTAATTTTAGCAGTCTAGTGGTCTGGCGGTCTGGCAGTATGGCGGTCTGGCGGTCTGGCGGTCTGACAATCTGCCTTGTGGACTGATAGTCTGGCGGTGTTGCTTGGCGTTCTGATCATTGGCTGTTTGTTAAACTTCTGGCAGACTGGTTTTGAGGATTTGACAGACTTCCTTGGCAGTATGGCGATCTGGCTTTGACAGTTTGATTGACAGCTTTGGAGAGCTGGCCTGGCAATCTAGTTGTCCTAAGCATCATTTAGATCGCGACTTAAATAGAGTAAGGGAAGCTTGTTGTTGTAGTTTGCTGTTTAGGAGGCTGAAGCCATTGTCTTCTGGTGATAAGAGTTGATTAACTGCATTTAATGATTTTGGTGATCAGCTGCGATCAGTGGAGTAGAGACCAGCGAATTCTTATTATTGAGTGGATAGCTTGTATAATCACGCAGCTCGCTGGCAGTCTATAAATATCTATTTGCCCAATCTATCTTTTGTAATTTAGTCCCATATTATCTGTTGTATTCTCTCTATCTCCTCTTCCCTATAAATAGGGGTCATACCCATGTAATTTTAACTTTTTATAAATGAAAAGGCCTGTTATTTAGATTTTTCTCAAATGATATCAAAGCATAAACCGATCTTTGCAGAATCCAGTTTTCTAACCGCTTGCTGAGCTCTTCTACAGTTTCTGCAGAATCCTGTTTTTCTAACCGCTCGCTTACTCTTTTAGTTGGTTCTATCTGCTTTCTGACCGCTCTCTGTTCGCTTCTTGCGAATTATGTTGTCTCTCTTTACGGTGCGACCTCTCTCTTACCGCACAGTTTTTCTTTATGTCTGTCTTTTCTATGGAGACTCCAGAACTCTCTTATTCTACTTTGTATGCGCCCTCTTCTCAAGTCTCACTTGTTGCTTCTAATCCTTCCGACAATCTTGGAACTGCTTCGAAGCTGACTGGACCAAACTATTTGGACTGGACTATTTCTTTTGTGTTCTTTCTATGATCTCAATACAAGCATCATCATTTAACTGATGACCCTTCTGCTCGAGGGTTTCCTGTCTTTGATGACTGAAACGCCAGTGATTACTTGGTTTGAATGTGTCTTGAAAATAGCCTATATAATGAGTGCTTACCCGTCATTCGTCATGAAGATGGTTAAGGATGCTTGGAATTATCTTGCTGCTCTGTACTCTAAGGGCGCTCAAACTTCGTGCATATAAACATTATATGCTGATCTATTTGCCCGCTCAACTTTGACTCCTGCTACTGCTTACCAGGAGGTGCAAGCTCTTGGCACTGAACATCTTCAACATTGCCCCTTATTTACTGATCATACTGAACAACGTAAACACTTCTAGAAACTTATGGTTGTATGTTATTGTCTTTGCCTTACAGTGTCTTATGATATGATTAGGCAACAAATTCTAGGAGAGACAGAATCTCCCAATCTTGATGTTTCCGCTGCTCGTATTGCCAATTCTACTACTCTTCTTCAGTGTCCTCTGCTCCCCCCACAACCCATCTCAACACCATTACTCATTTAGTTCATTCTGGAAATCTTAGTAGTCGTGGAGGTCACTCTGGTGGGCATGGTTCATCTCTCCATCTCTTCTCTCATTATGGTAAGACAGGACATCTTATTGATCATTGTTGGGTCAAGTATTCTTATCTTCGCCATTCAGCGGGTGACACCATAAGGAAATCCACATCCCTTGCCTCATCTTTAAGAAGTGATAATATGGTCACTCAAGGTAAGTGGCTTATTTATTCAAGGGCTACAAATCACATGACAGACGATTCTCGTTTGGACAAGCATAACATGTCAACTCCGGTTTTAGTTGCGGATGGTACTTCGTCTCCTGTAAGTGGGACTTGTACAATCCACGTCACACCATCTCTATGGCTTGAGGACACACTCTATGTCCCAACTCTTTCATGCAATTTACTATATGTTCCTGCTCTTTATAAACAACAAAGCTGACTGTTTATCTTTTTATCCAATACTTGTTTTTTCAAGATCCTCACTCCAAGGAGAAGATTACTACTAGGACCTAAAGCAATGAGCTCTTCATCCTAGACAATGTCACATTCTTTATTTGCTTCTCTTCTACAATGGCATCTTTGCCTTAGTCATCCTCCTCCTCTCCTAAACTACCAACTCCTACCGAATTTACCTCGAGGGGACTCTTCTCTAAATTGTGAAGCCTGCCAACTTGGAAAACACCATCGCTCCTCCTATCCAACAAAACAAGAACATATTTCTTCTCATCCCTTTGATCTTATCCACTCAGATATTAGGGGTCCTTCTCCTACTAGGTCTGTTGGTAGGAGAAGTTTGTATTTTGTTATCTTTATTGATGATTTCTCGCGGTGCACTTGGTTGTATCTATTGAAAGAATGTTCTGAACTTTTTTGTATTCACTACATTTTATAATAAGATACGCACACATTTTGATGTTTCTATTAAATTTCTTTATACTAATAATGCTATAGAATATCATAGTCATTAATTTTCAAATTTTTGCCTTCATCGTAGCATAATACATAAAACTAGTTGTCAATAAATGATCATATTTTGGTCATGTTGTGCTTCTCTCTTGTTACCTCATCAACCACATTCTCTCATCGGTTCTTCAGGGCAAAACCTCGTTCTCCATCCTGCATCTAGAAGCCCCACCATTTCCTTTACCTCTACATGTCTTTGGATGTACGGCGTTTGCCCACTCTCCTTCTCCTAGTCCTGACAAAATTTATCCTCGCTCGGTTAAGTGCATCTTTCTTGGCTACTGTCCGACTCAAAAGGGGTATCAGTGCTTTGATCCCCTTCTCATGAAACAATATGTTTCTACTGATGCCACCTTCATGATGTTGTCTCTTATGCTTGTCTTTCCCCAACTAGAAGGAGTTTTGCTCTCTCCCTCTCAACTACTATCACTTTGGCTACCTATTAAGAAGCTCATTATGTTCCTCATTGGAAAGCTATCATGGACAAAGAAATGAAGACCTTGACTGAAAGGGGTACATGGACTCTTGTCCTTACCCCTCTAGGGGCAGATGTGGTTGGTTGTCAGTGGATCTTTATCTTCAAGTTTCATCCTAATGGAACTACTGATCAATATAAAGCTAGGTTTGTTGCCAAAGGTTTTACTCGGACATATGGTGTGGACTTCTTGGTCACTTTCTCGCCAGTTGCTCGCATTAGTACAATCCACGTTCTTTTCACTGTGGCTACTAATAGATATTGCGAGATGTCTCAGTTAGATGTAAAAAATTACTTCCTTTATGGCAATCTACAAGAAGTTGTATACATGAAGGAACCTCTTGGGTATGTTGCTAAGGAGGAGTCTCAGGTGTGCAAGTTGCGAAAGGCAATATATGGCCAAAAGCAAATTCTGCGGGCCTAGTTCGACAAGTTCAGCAAAGTTATCTCAATTGTTGGCTTTACTCGAAGTTCGGCAGATCATTCTTTTTTCATACAAAATACTTTTAAATGCTAGCCATTCTTGCTGTCTATGCGGATGAAATATCGGTGATGATAAGGAGGGAATTGATCTAACATAGAGACATCTTCTGCAATATTTTGTTATAAAATATATGAGATCTCCTAAGTAGTTTTTGGGAATAGAAATCTCACGAAAACACAACTTTATAGTTCTTTCACAACAGAAATATGCATTGGACCTTTTGAAAGAGACTGGTCTTCTTAGGGTAAGACCTGTTCGGTGTCCAATGGTTGTTGGTGATGACAAGTGTTAAACTGAGGATTTACCTCTTCTTTTAGACAGTATTAAATATAAATGACTGTTAGGAAAACTTATCTACCTAATTATCACTAGACTATATATTTTTTATGCAGTAGACAAGGCAAGTCAGTTTATGCAAGCCCCCAAGTAGTGTCATCTTTGTTCAGCCTTAAAAATCTCTGAATATATGAAAGGGTCTCAAGGGAAGGGTTTATAATTACAAAAGCATAACCATCTGAAGATTGATGCCTACTCTAATATCAGTTATGCTGACAATAAGGAAGATAAAAAGTCTACATTTGGTTTTTGCACCATTGTAGAATGAAATCTGGTTAGCAAGAAAAGCAAGAAATAATTTGTTATGTCTCGATCAAGTGTTGATGCTGAGTGCAGAAGCATGGACTTGACAGCTTACGAGTTGAAATGGTTACGTGCACTTATGCTTGATTTAGGGTAGGTCAATGATCATCACTTGCCAATGTTGCGTGACAACAAAATTGTTATATTCATATCGAAAAATCAGGTTTTTCTTGAAAGAACAAAACATATTGATGTTGTATAGGACTTTATTAGAAAAGAAATATTGAAGAATCAAATTTCCACTCCATTTGTCACTTCTGACAAAGTACTTGCAGATATCTTAACAAAACTTGTTTTTGCTTCTCTTTTACATGTTTGTGAGAAGCTGGGCATGGTTGGTATTATTCTCCATCTTGAGGGGAAGTGTTAGAACTTGTGATCTTAGAGGACTGGCAGACTGGTGCTGGCGGTTTGGCAGACTGACAGTCTGATCTTGGCAGTCTGGCAGTCTGCCTTGTAGATTGGCGGTCTGATCATTGGCGATTTGACAGACTTCTGGTAGACTTGTTTTGAGTGTTTAGCTGACTGCCTTGGTGGTTTGATTCCGGCAGTCTAGCTCTGGAGGATTGATTGACAGCTCTAGCAGACTGGTCTTACAGTCTAGTTGTCCTGAGGATCATTGAGACTACTTCTTTGATTGAGTAAGGGAAGCTGGTTTGGCGGTCAAGAGGCAGAAGCTATTGCGGTATGGCGGTTAGAGTTGACTAATCGTGTTTGATGCATCTGGTGGTAAGCTGCGGTCTATGGAGTAGAGATCGATGAATTTTATCATTTAGCGGATAGCTTGTCTAACCGCATAGCTCGCTGGCGGTCAGTAAATTTTTATTCTCCCAATCCGCATGTGGTAATTTAGCCCCACATCATCTATTGCATTCTCTCCCTATCTCCTCTCTCCTATAAATAGGGGGTCATACTCATGTAATTTTAACTTTTTGGAAATGAAAAAGCTATTATTTAGATTTTCTCGCAGTCTCAATTTCACGGAATTTGAACACGGGTAAAATGGGATGTGCTATGCCTAATTTATGTAGCGTGGAGAAGAAGTGGACGGGGGAGTAGCACATTTGTACCTCGGTGCCCCCCCCCCCCGCGTGTCTATATTCCTCCTTGATCATACATCTCACTTTCTCGCGAGCGAATCTTCTATCAGTCAGAGCGACGGCTTCCTTCATCATGCGAGAGTTACCATGGGCATGGCCGGGAAGCCCATCGGGTAACGCGAGGTGCACATAGTTGTCTACATTGGACAACTCATCAACGACTAGATCCTTTGAGCAGGCAACATCCTCAAGCATGATACGATTTGGGATTAGTGTAAGTTAGCCTCCTTGAGCGATGACTGCGTCAGAGGCACGATGATCCCTTAAGCCTCTCAACAAGGTGAGCACATTTGCTTGGCGCTCCTTCATTAGGCGCATGCATTCTTCCCTTAATGTTTGAGATGCAGAGGTGGTGGCTCCTTCCTGAAGCGGGACGCTGCCTACGAGTGAGTTTACGGGGGGCTACTTGGTGCGCTCCATTGGTGCTACGCCTCTAGCATTTTTTGAGCTTCTCCTCTCCATTGATTTCGATTAAGGTGCTTGTGTAGGGAAAGTAAAGTCTTCCAAAATTTGTTGTAGAGTTAGGAACACTTTCCTAAAGATGACGTCAAACAATTGCAGGTCGTCCATTTTTTCTTCGGTCCAGAGAATCAAATTGCCTTAGCTCTTAGTCAAATCAGACGCGTAAACAGTCAATGAAAACCAAGTAGCAATGACAAGAGGCTTTTTAAAGTGGAAAACCTAGAAATGGTGAAAAATCATGTGGTCGGATCTATACCAGACCCAAATCCACTATCTAGTTTTTGTTTACAAGTGTTTGGAGCTTCTCAAAGAGTGATAGACCACCTCTCCGTTACAAGCTTTGAGTACAAGGAAAAGAAGGGGCAAATGCTAAGTTCACGAAGCTTCCTTGAGTTTTCCGTGAGTGCGCCCGCGAGAGCGTTTCTTCGTTTCTTCTTTCAGTCCACCGAAGCGTCCAATTGAGTTTTGAGTGTTGAGCGGACTAGAGAGGGAGCAGAGCGAATTTTAAGTGGTGGAAAGATCTAAGTCTCACATTCTCGTTGGAAAATCTCAGAGCTCTCTCTTATCTGTGGAGTTGCTTGTCTTTAAATGAAGGCTTAAAGGTCTTTCTATATTTTTTTGGAGGGACGTGCTGGTAATTGCGTTGGGCTGAGTCTTGAACTGGCGAATGACGTGACTCTGTTCTTGTCACCTGGATCATCAGTTTTCACCAAATGACAAACATACCCCCGGGCGGTCCGGGCAGTCCGAGCAGTTTGTTGTGTTGTAGCAGGAGGCGGAGGTGGCCGACGGAGGCGGAGGTGGCCGACGGAGGCGGCTGGCGGAGGCGATGGAAGCTGACGGAGGAGGTAAGCGGGCATAGGTGGGTTACACACGCGTGGGGCCACTACGTGGTTATGACGATCGTGTGCGCATGCACTGGCCACTGCGCGTGGATGAAGCTCTTGTGGGTGTGCGCTGACCAATGTGAGCGTATGACGGTTGTGTGCGCGTGTGGGCTTTGTGTGGTTTACGTGCACGCTTGGTTCCGTTCTCCTTTCGGGGTGATTTCGAGCCCTTTGAGCAGGCTTGACTTGCAAGCGAGGTTCGCTCGGTTGGGTTGTACTTCTTGAATATTCTTGGTCGGAGTTCTATCAATTTCACTCAAAAAAATTCAAAGGAAATCTCATGATTATAAAATAGGAGATTGTTAACCGCACCTCTTATATGGCTATCCGCACCCCATTTTGTTTTAAATTTTTTTTCTAAAACTTCACTCGCACCTCATCTCCCCCATATCGCGGAAGCCGCACCCTGTCTTCCTCTTCGCCGAGCTGCTCCCGTCTTTGACATCTTCCTCGCGCCATCTTCCTCTCCGGTTAACAAGTCGGCGCTCCTTCCAGCGTGCTCCTTCCGTTGGCGCCCGTGTCCCCCTCTCCGGTTAAAAATAGATATCAGGTACTCTAAAAGTATAATACCTGAGAGAAATCATCGCCCAACCTACTCTATTAGTCGTCTCACGCACGCCACTAGTGAATATTTTCGGGTGCGTCAAGAAAAATATCGGGGTGCGGCAAGAAAAAAAATGAAGTGCGGTTATATTTTCAGATTGCGGTTAACAATGAGATGTGAATAGTCAAAATCGAATTGCGGTTAACGGCCTAAAGAAATGATCTCAAAACGATTATTTATGGCGTTAGAAAAATCATTTTTAATTAAAAAGATATTTTGAAGACAATAATTTCTAACTGAAAAAAAGTGTTGAAAAGACTTGTTTAAAGGCCAATATTATAGCTTAGGTCGAACTGTTTGTTCAAATTTAGTTGAGGGAAAAAGGCAAATCTCAAAAAGATTATTAGGATCTCGGCAACATCATTTTTTATCTCAAAAACATCATTTTCAATCAAAAAGTTATTTTTTCATTATTTTATTTTTTCCCCTTTTTTTCCTGAGGCTTAATAATGTTTTTTTGTTCAAAAAAGAAAAGAAAAGATGGAATGTTTTTTTTTCTTGAAAACCGCAAAATAGTTCTGTATCTCTAAAATGAAGAGTTGAATATTTCTCAGGACAAAAATTAAGGCTCCATTTGGCAGAGTGGTAGCTGTCATGTATACAGGGGTTAAATTGTTCGTTAATTCTCATCTTAGAAACTTCATGATCTTTTATGTTCAAATGAATTATGTTTGTAATGTGATCCTTAAGGAATACGTTTTAACCAATGCATTTGTGACCGCCACCACCGTGCTAAACAGAGCCTAAATGTTAAATTAGTCGTTTAGAAACCAACGTGTAAAGAGTTTGTGCGTCCTGGTCCTTCATTTGTGGTCGGTGTATCAAGAGAAAAATTTGGATTCCTCACATACTTGCAAATAGTCGTGTTCAAAAAGTCCGACCGGACAAAGCTTGACCGGGCCGGTCGGGCCCGGGAATTTCGCCACCTGGGCTCAGTCCGGGCCAAACGTGGGTCGGGTTCGGGCCCCTGTCAAAGAGGGGGACTGCTAAAGGCCCGCCTGGGCCGACCCTGTTTTCCTATAGGCGTGAAAATCCCAACAATTGGCGGGATTTGCTCCCGCCTATGATGGAAATCCCGCCCCGGCGAGATTTCCAAGAGGAAATCCCTCCCCGGGCGGTTTTCCAAAGGGATTTCCAAGAGGAAATCTCGCCTGAGGCGGGATTTTCCAGAGGAAATACCGCCTCCTAGAGGGATTTCCCTTGGCCCGGGTGTCGGGCCCAGGCTAGGCCCGGCGCCCGAGCTTATTTGGGCCCGGCCCGGACCGGGCACCGGCTCGGGCACCAAATCAATATGGGGGCCCTGTAAGGCCCCCCAACCCGGTCTAGGCCCGAGTCGGGCTTTTCCCGGGCCGGACCTAGCAGGACTTTTTCCGCCCGAGCCCGATCTTTTTGCACACCACTACTTGCAAATACTTGTAACAAATTTGCTTTTCTTCGTTAGCTGAGTCCGAGAGCAGGATTCTCTGGAAAATCAATCATCTCAAAAATCTTACTCTTCAAAATCTTTATTACAAAAAACTTGTTACCGTCTTAAGCCTACGGTTCCTTTGGTTTGGTCGGAATCGGTTTTCTGAAATTGGTATTCGAGATTAGAAATTCAATTCAAGGGTTTGTTGCGATAAAATTTCCGTGGGTATTGACTTTTTAATAAAAACTCATGACTTTGAGATTGAACTAAAAAAACAAATCGGTAACTCTTACCTCTGCCCATGGATTGTCGAAATAATCGATTGTTTTAGCCCGGGCACACGTTTTTCGGACCAGACATACATTTTTTTGTCGGGCTCGTGTTTTCGGCCCGAAGGGCCTTTCTACCGGGCTGGCTATTTTCAGGCAGGGCGCTCGTTTTTCGCCCCAACGAACGTTTTTTTTCGCATTTCCCGCGCTCTTTGCACGGTATCCCATTTTTAGCTCGAGCACGTGTTTTTCGTTCGAACGTGCTTTTTTCGTCGGCGCGCGTGTTTTTCGGCAGGGCGCTCTTTTTTCGGTCGGGCGAGTGTTTTTCTCCAGGACGCGCATTTTTCCGTCAAGTGCATATTTTTCTCGAGGGCACACATTTTTTCGTCTGGAAGCGTATTTTTCGTCTGAACCCCTATTTTTCTCCCGAGCGCGTTTTTCCAACTAGGTGTTCGTTTTTCGCTCGGGCGCACACTTTTGCCCTAGCGCATGTTCTTTCGCTGCGGTGAGTATTTTTTCCATAGCGCATATTTTTCTCTAGCGAATAATGCGCACTTGGGTAAAAAACACATGTGCATGCAAAAAAATGTGCGCCATGGAGAAAAAGTGTATGCGCTGTGTTGGGTCCATTGATCACAATGTCCTAGATTTGAAGAAATCTCACAAGTCAATAGTATACACATGGATGAATCTAATATATGCTCAAAGTTCACTGTAAGCAGGTTTTATTCTGTTACATTGATTTGACAGGTTGTCAGGGTCATAATGACTGTTATACCCAAAACAGGTTGCTGAACAGGCAGAAAACTGGCTATGCCTAAAAGCGTCGAGTGAAGGTCGAGTGAACTTCCTTCACTCCACGCCAGAAGGGCAAAAACGTTGACAGAACACACTGAAGTCAAAGCCTCAGTATTGCTGGCTAGAATTCTGGCTAAGGACAGAAGCGTTGAGTGAAGACAGTTCACTCAACGCCTACTAAACAAAAATTCTATCTAAGTATAGAAGCGCTGAGTGAAGACTGGCCACTCAACGCCTCATCAAGAAGACAGACAAAGTCAAAAGCTTTGAGTATAAAAACTACATTCAAGGCCTTCGTGCTGGGAAATTTCAACCAAGTCTAGAAGCATTGAGTGATGAAAGATCACTCAATGCCTTAACAGTTGGATGTCAAATGCCAAAAGAGTTGAGTGTTGAACATTCACTCGACGCCTCAAGATCTAGAATTCTACTAAGTGTTTCTGCGTTTAGTGACAAGACATCACTCAACTCCAATACAGATTGTTGGAAATTACTAAGTACAGAAGCGTTGATGTCATCAAGAAATCAAATGTCGCGGGTTAGGCAACGTCAGAAGCATTGAGTATAGAAGCTACACTCAATTCCTTCATGCTGGGAAATTTCAACCAAGTCCAGAAGCGTTGAGTGATGAAGGATCACTCAATGCCTTAACAGTTGGACTGCAATTGCCAAAAGTGTTGAGTGTTGAAGATTCACTCGACGCCTCAAGACAAAGAATTCTGCTAAGTGTTTCCGCGTTGAGTGATAAGGCTTCACTCAACGCCTATGCAGATTGTCGGAAATTACTAAGTTCAGAAGCGCTGAGTCATGCTGATGTCATGAAGAATTCAAATGTCGCGGGTTTTGCATGCTAGATGACAAAAGACGCCCCTTTCCTTTAGTACAACATTTAATGGAAAAAGAAGTGTTGCAGTTACAAAACCGGCGGTCCATGCTGCTCAAAGAGCCGTTGGACGACGATATACAAAAGCTTAGTCCCGAGAAAGAACAAAAGTGCTTTTTGGTCATCTTCTTTCTCTCGACTAAGCACAAGATTGCTAAGAACTTGCTCTTACAGTAAGTCTATGATCAATAGATAGAAGTTAGCCGTTGAAGAAACAAAAGTACTGAAGAATTTATTTGTCTTCAATAGAAAGATCAGAAATCTTGTCTTCCGAACAAGAACAAGTTGCACAGCTACTTTAGGTTGTTGTTCATCTTTGAGGCCAACACATTCTACTATTACATTAAAGGCTTGAAGGTATAGGGATCTGTAGTGTCTTCTTTGTACAAGCTAAACTACTGAAGATCTAATACTTGGTGTTGTGGAGAAGGTAGTGTTGAGTTCACTCAGTCTAGAAAGAAGGCTCAGAGGATAGTTTCTCTTGAGCAAATAATCAACAAAACTTCTACTCTTTCTGTAGGATCTTAATTGATCTGAGTTGTAAGCCTAGATTATAAAGGCTGAGTAGTAAGATTCAATAGTGAATCTGAGTGGGTAGGGCCTATGTGCCTGAGGTAGGATCTGACTCAGATTTGAGTTGTATGAGATATTATCTCTGAGTGTAGGGCTAGCCTTATAGCCTGAGTTGTAGGGCATCTTGTGGTGCCTGAGGTAGGTGATATGGAGGATCACTGAGCTATATGAGTAGAACTTACTCTAAGTTGTAGGGTTGTGGCCTAAGGTAGGACTTGAAGGAAGTGTGAGAGATCCTGAGGAATCTGTGTTGTAAGCTCATTGAGCTAAGTTTGGAAAAGATTGCCTTGTCTAACACACTGTTAGAAAGGTAGGAGGGACAGTGGATGTATACATACCTTGGGGAACCACTATAAATCCTGGTGTGCTATGTCTTATTCTTGAAAGCTAACTTAATAATTGAACATTCATCACACCTAAATCAAAAAGTAGTCAAAAAGACCAAGAAACCTATTCACCCCCCCCCCCTCTAAGTGTATAACTACTCTTTAAACAAAGACTTTCAAGTGGTATCAGAGAGAGGTTGATCAAAAAGGACTTAACAGTCTGAATAGATCTCCATGTGTACCTGAAGATTTACTCAATGGGTTCAGGTAATAACCACAAGGAGTTGATCTCAATGAAGCTTTCAGTTTGCAGGAAGGAACACTTTGGGATTTGGAAAGAGGGGGTTAGACTATTCATGGAAGCCTCAGATCCTAGGATTCTTAGTACAATCCAAGAAGGACCCTTCATCCCCATGAAGGTCTCTGTTTTAGATGTAAATGTCCAGAATCCAAAGAAGTAGACTGAAATGACTATGGATGAAGTCATCTTGGCAACTATGGATAAGATGGCACAAATCATCATTAGCAGTGTCATAGATGACTCCACCTTCCAGAACTTGGTCCACTACAAGACCGCTAAAGAGATGTGGGGTTCTCTTATTATTTATATGGAAGGGACAGAGGAATCAAAAATATGAAGCCTTCAAACAAGGAAGTAAAGATTCCATAGCTGAATGCTATGAGAAGTTATTCTTGATAGTGAACTGTCTGATCACCTATGACATACATTTCACTAACTATGAGCTGAATGAGAAGTTCTTGATATCATTAAACAAGGAATAAGATATCAAGATCTGTGCCATCAGAGAAGTTGGCAACTTGGCAAACATGTTGGAACATATGTTTCACATTCCCTGTGTTTGAGAATATAAAATTGTAACATCCCATTTCCGGCTAGACCCCTAGGAGTCGGTTGGTTGTGGTAGAACCCTAGGGAGCCCAAAAATTGAAATAAATCGACCAAGATTTCGGGTCACGGGTTGGTCACGCCCGTGACCGACCCATCACGCCCGTGACCTAGGGCGTGACACATTCGACGATCGTCGATCTCAGGGAGACGATCGTCGGGAGCAGAATTTTTCCACCCGGCCCTGTCACGCCCGTAACCCAGGTGTCACGCCCGTGACCTGGGGCGTGACTCCTTCGACGATCGTCGATCTCAGGTAGACGATCGTCGGGCGCGGAATTTGCCTCATGGCCTGTCACGCCCGTGACCCACAGAGTCACGCCCGTGACATATGGCGTGACCACGTTCGACGATCGTCGATTTCAGTTCGACGGTCGTCGGCCTAGAATTAGTCACCAGGCATGTCACGCCCGTGACCCGCAATGTCACGCCCGTGACATAGGGCGTGACCACGCTCGACGATCGTCGATCTCAGTTCGACGATCGTCGACCTAGAATTGGCCACACGGGCCAGTCACGCCCGTGACCCAGGTGTCACGCCCGTGACCACCCTTAGACGATCGTCGATCTCAGTTCGACGATCGTCGAACCCAGAATTGGCTAACCGGGCCTGTCACGCCCGTGACCTATGTGTCACGCCCGTGACCAAGGTCGAAACGTCAGCCAGACTGGAAATTTCGGTAACCGACGCCATGATAAATTCTGACTATGGGAATGAAAACCAAGAGTATTTATGGGCCGTTTCCGACTTTAATTATGTAAATAATTAAGGAAATGTTGGTCCAATAGGAAATCGCCACCTGGCAAACACCTCTTCATCTCCAGCGTTTCAACTGCCTTAGCCATAACCGAAATGTCATTAAGGGAAATATTAATGGCCGTGAACGTTTCATCCTTTCCCCTCCCCGCTTGCTGATCTATAAAAGACTCCTGAGAGCAAGGGGAAAAGGTTACACTCTCCATCAAACTGTTTCAGTTTTCCCCTTGCCGTTGAAGAATTTCCGGCGACGCCACCACCGCGCCAATGGCTTCCCGACGCTCTGCACGCCTCCAGCCCGCGAACAAGGTCCTCCCCTCCCTCTTCTTCTGCGGATAGATCTTATAAATTATTAGGAGAGATATCGGGCTCAAAAGAGCCAGATCGGGTGAGCGTTTTAATGGTTTTCCAAAATTTTCATGGTGGAAGGTTCGCCGGAAACCGCCTCTCCGACGGCCGTGCCACCGCCCGACGATAGCCCTCACCTCAGCAGAGGTGGTGGTAGTGGTGGCCGGCCAGGGAGATGGCTGGATGGCCGGGAAATAGCTTGGAAAAGCTACAGGAAATTAAGTTTCAGGGCTCTATTTTCGGGCTGTAGAAGAAGATGAACAGTGCCGTTAAATTAGATTTTATTTTTAAAACAATTTCTGAATGAAATATCTCCCATTTAGATAATTTGGGAAAAATACCTAGAGGCTCCTACAGGAAAAGTGGTCAACATAGAAAATGTATTCCGTGAAGTCTAGTTTAATTTAAAATTGATTTCACTCAATTTGGAGTCCTGGTTAGACCACAGCACCCTTTTTGGTGAGGTCTATCCATAGGGCTGTCCTGACCTTAGAAAAATTCCCCACTCCAAACCAGTCATCAAAATGACTTGAAATTTGGGGTGTGGCTTAATCTTTGTTATATCTAGATGCTGCCCAAAAATTAGGATTTTTGGGAAATATTTTTCTATAGTTTTTTGAAAAATTCAATAATCCTAGCTTAATTTAATTAGATGGTTAAATAATTTCCAAACCCTCCCAAATTGTAGTGAGTGGTCCCTGGGTTCACCATAAGGTTTTGTATAATTTTTCATCTCATTTGGAGATGGTTTAGATTAGAAATGATCAAACCTAATTTTTGCCCTAATAAGGGGGTCTTAGGTTAAAGGTGTACTTTTGAGATTTAAGTGGTCAGATCACCTCAACAGAGGCTGAGATTTTTTACCACTGGCTAGTAATATTCTCTAGCACCCCCTCATAGAGTTTGAGGTGGAACGGGGTAAGTTGGCCCTAAGAACCAAGGCCAAACCCTAAGGATGGATCTTGGTGGCTTGTGAAGGTCATGGGGTCAAATGACCTTGAATTGACTCAAAATTTAGTGAAGAGGAACATAGGGCCATTATAGTCCTCTGGATGAAATCTTAGTAGATTTGGAGACTGTTGGGATACCTAATAATCTAACCCTAGTTTAGGGTGCAAAAGTTGTAGATATAGGAAATGACACTAAATCATATTGAAAAGTGATGAGAATTGGGTAGAGTGAATTATAGCAATGGTACAAGCTCTGGATATTTTTCTATGAATTTTAAGATCATTATTTTGGATACTTCATTAACGATTTAGAAGCTTGAATGATTTGCTTAGAAAATTTATTATGGAATACACACTTTCTGGAAATTGATGAAATTTAAGCAGAGAACGTTTATTATGATTTTAAATCTCTGTGAATTTTTATGGGATTTTTGGAAGTCTAATTCTAAGGCTTGCTTCATTAAATATGTTTTACCTTGAATATTTGATTAAATCTTTAGTGGTGTTTAGCATGCTGGTAAAATTATGATTCTTTGTACAAAGATCTTTTCTATATCATAATACTGACTAGTAATTTTTCTATAATTTTCCGATGAATAATTTCAGTACTTCCTTCTTCACGTTGGATTAACGTGTTTTTACTAGATAAATTATTTAGAAGCTAAATACTTTCTGAAAAATTCTGAAAACTTGTATTTGAGGTTATCTTGCTGTTGTTTAATGATCATGATTTTTGGGTAGCCATTACTTAGGAGGATCATGTAGTTCATGTTTAAAATGACCCATGGCCCATCCTTTGAGAAAATTAAATAAATATCAGATTAATTAGGAAAATTATAAGTTGCTGGATTTAGAAAAATTATGTTATGGTAGACCTCCAGTAAATATTATAGGAGATTTGGAAGACAATTTGGAGTACCTCCCCTTGTGTACCTCATATAGCTTAGGACGGTCTGCATATAGTAAAGCCACGGAATTCTGGTAGTTGATGGTTGGTAGGGCAAGTTAAGATTGAGTTCATCATTGGAAGTCAGGATAAATAGAGTGTGAGACTGGTTAAGGATAAGGGAGTACGGGAACGACGAAAGATCGTCCATCCCGGGAAGAAGAGGAAGAGTCTTAATACTCTAGGGTTAGAACAAAAGTAACTAAAAGAGGATCGGTTAAGGGAGATCAACCAATAATAATAAGTGCCTTGCGAAAGGGAATTTCGGGCCGTAATGCCGCCGTCTTGGTTCCTAGTGCCCCTTGAGAGCCCTTCACGGGATATGCCGGGGGCAGTCCTGGGCTAACGTAAACCATATGAATAATAAATTAAAAGAGCAACTAGTATAACTAGGGTTGCACATACACACTCCCCGATAGCTAGGAAAGTAGAATTATAGGATTGGTTGCCATTCAGACAGTAGCTCTGAAGGTAGATGCACGGACGGGACTGTCCGGGGGGCCGAGGGCTCGAGGGTTGGAATACAGAATAAAGGTGGTGGGTCTTCGGTATCTGACTGTCGTTCACACCGACATCAGTACGCTGACTCGGCGGTGTGGGACACTTAGCCAAAGAAAGTCTGGTGGGTACAGCCAGCAGTAGTACGTGGATACTCTAGGTTGTGTTCTTCTAGGGGCGTACGGAAGGGCTAGGCCTGGTAGTGTGGATACCCGCCTAGGAGTGGGGGGCCCGACCCACTGTCTCCGTTTGCCACTACGGAGGTTCTTGGGAGTGAAGCTAGCTGCCCGAACAGGGGGAACTAAAGGTCTGTGCGCATAGAGTCGTGTGCGTGAGTTGCACTTGCATGAATCATGGCATAGCATATCACTACACTCATAATTGCATACAACCGACACCCCAACGTATAAATCGGTATGAGACTTTTTATATGATGGGAGCCTTGCAGAAGACCCCTTAACTTATAAGTTTGTATGGGCATTCATATAAGTTAAGGTTACATACTTATTTACTTGCTTGTTTATTTACTGTTCTCTAGTTGTCTTTTTATACAAATTGCTCTCCTTATTACTTACTGCCGTAGGATTGTTAGACCTATTTCATTCTAAATAACTACTAGATTAGCTTCCCTATCACCTGCTTGGTTATTCTCCACTTTTGTAGCTTTCCTTTCCTCCTCTCCGCCCGGTGCTTAGGAGCCGTGGTGGGAGGGGTAGGGGATGATAGGTCTTAGTATTTATGACTAATGGTTTTCGAACCACAACATTACAGGAGCTTCGGATGGGAGATAAGGACCAGCAGTCCAGGGACCAGTACCAGCGGAGTACGGTGCGCATGGAGGTGGGACAGTCTAGCACCGGTGCACCTGCGACCAGCTCCGTGAGTGATTAGTTTTTTTTTCTTAGCTTCCGCGATGAGCGACTTGTAGTGAGGACTCTGATGTACTGGGCTCGAGCCCCTTTATCTATTTTCCTATTATTATCTATTGATGGACTGGATATGAATTCACTTTTATTTACATGTTTATGTGGACTTGTTTACATTTTTTTTATAAATACTTCTCTCTCTTGTGATCGAAAAGGGCCGGCAGAATTGGCGTTTTGTAGTGGTTTCCTTCCCGTGAGTCGGTGCCATCGCAAAGCGGCAATTCTGGGCTAAGACCCCGGTGGTTGAACAAGAAAAAAAAGGGGGTCTTGCAAGTGGTATCAGAGGGATCCTCGATCGGAAGAGAAGTTGTCCACAAAACCTTGGGCCACCCCCATTCGAGCTTAGTTTGCGAACAAACTAGCAGCGGAAGCAGTGGTGTGCCCATAAGGGAAATCACATGTGAAAGTCCATCCTAACTCTTCTTAAATTCCATTCATTCGCTCTCTAACAAATGGAATTTTTACTTGTAGCCTGTGACGAACCCTACATCGCAGCAGGGGACACCCCAGGCTCCGAATGTGGTCCCGACTCCGCCAGCACCAGTTCCGTTTCAGTAGACGGAGATGGGGCAAACACTGACGGCCATCCTGGAGGCCTTCAGAGCTCAGCAAGCCCCGACCCCACAGCCAAACCCCAAGGCCAATTGGATGACTGTCTTCCGGGGACTTTCCCCTCCATCCTACCAGGGGATGGAGTCTGCAGTACGTACGGAGGAGTGGTTGGACACCATTTACGAGATGCTGGCAGGGATTCGATGCCCCACGGAGGAGGCAGTCGCTTTGGCAGTCTCCTGCTTAGAGTCACACAGAAAGAGATGGTGGAAATCTCAGCTGGACACCACCTTTGTAGGGATGGACTGTGCTGATATTACTTGGGAGGAGTTCAGAGCAGCGCTCTTGGGACATTTTGTACCTCAGTCGGCGAGAGATGACCTGGAGGATAGGTTCCTGCGGTTGAGGCAGGGGAACAGGACTGTGGTGGAGTACTATCAGGAGTTCACTCACCTGGCCCGTTATGCGGACGCTTATCAGTTAGACGATGCTGGCTATGCCCGGAGGTTTTATAAGGGGCTGCAAGATGACATGAGACAGGACCTCCTTTTCGTCTCAGAGGGGAGTTTGGCCAGGATTCTGGAGATGGCTAAGAAGAGAGAGGCGGATCAGCTTACAGTGAAGAGCCGGAAGAGACTGGCTGATGATACAGTGATTGGAGGATGTAGAGACCGTCCTCGAGGCCAGGTTATTGGAGAGAGAAGGAACGGGGATCAGCCACGTTAAGAGTTTGGGCAGGAGTAGAGGAGTCAGGGGGTATTGGCTCCCCAGCCTATACAGATGCTGGAAATGCCAAGGATGGTAGAGCAGCCACCGGTATGCTTTCAGTGCAACCAGCCGGGGCATATCAAGAGGAACTGCCCTGTGAGGCGAGCACCCCCACCAGCTGTAACACCCCAGAATCTCAAAATATGTTGGTACACAGTTTTGAGTAGCTGGCTGTCAGACACGGCCTGGGACACGGGCGTGTCCCAGGGCGTGTCGGGGGTACACGGCCTGGGACACGGGCGTGTCCCAGGGCGTGTTCGATTTAATTTCGAATTTGGCCTATTCGAGTCAGAGCCGTACACGGCCGTGAACACGGCCATGAACACGGGCGTGTCAGGCTGGACACGGGCGTGTCGGTTGCCGTGTTCCGACCCATGTACTGGTTTTGGAAGTCGATGAGTGCCGTGTAGCAGGGGACACGGGCGTGTCTCAAGAATGACACGGGCGTGTCAGGTTCGACACGGGCGTGTCGATGCCCGTGTTGTTCAGTCGGTTCCAAACCGCGTGTGCCGCTTAAGGGTACACGGCCTGTGACACGGGCGTGTCACAGGCCGTGTCAGCCAAAAGTTGGGTTTTTTGGGCAGATCTCGGCCGTTCGTTTCCTTCTATTTGGATCGTGTGGTCCAAAGCTGTTCCAGCCTCTTTAAGGCCGTGGATTGAGATGAAATCTCATTTCCACTTAGCCTTTCTCTCTCTAAAGAGAAGAAAGAGAGGAGAGCTTGGAGGAAGAGGAGGAGGAGCTTTCCGGCCGCCGGTGGAGCTTCGTCGAGCCGAATAGAGAGCCGAGTGCAGCGTTGCGGAGGCAAGGCCGCTGCGGTGATTTCTATCCGGCTAGTTTTTCTATGGCGCCGAAGCGATCGTCAAGGGTAACGATCTTTCTTCCTTGGGCAGGTGAAGCCCTTTGTTTTGCATGTGCATGGGATCCTCCATCAAGAGATGGAAATGCGTAAGTGATTCCAGCAGTTGAGTCTGCATCTAGAGCCGGAAGTCTGTAGTACGGCATAGGCATGCTGTGTGAAGCCCATCCAGACATATGTCGGGATTGGTGATGTTTGTATTGCGATCCGGAGAAGACTCCGTGTATTCATCGTTTAGCCTGCGGAGATGGTGAGGATGATGTGTTTGGTGTATAGGATGCTTTGCATAGCTCCTTTGGTTGCATGCTTGTTAAGAGCTGGTTGATGGAGTGCGGACACCTCTGAGTGGGTGGGTGCGTGAGGTCTTCAACAAGGGTTTGGAGGCTTATGCCCATTCCACCAAGTGGCGATGAACACCTCTGAGTGGGTGGGTGCGAGAGGTCTTCAACAGGGGTTTGGACGCTTATGCCCATTCCACCAAGTGGCAATGTTAAGATCGGGTGAGCGGTCGATTGGTAGCAAAGCAGCAGGGCGAATTCCCTAGGCTTGTTACACTACAGGGGTAGGTCGACTGATAGTGCTCACGGGTTTTGGTGTGGTGCGTACCTCTGAGTGAGACGGGTGCGTGAGGTCTTCAACAAGGGTTTGGAGGCTTATGCCCGCCTACCAAGTACAAACCATAAAAGGTGCCCTGAGTGCACGGAGCGCCTGGCATTGAGGCCGGCGTTTGTGATCTTGGGTGTATGTTATATATATGTTGAAATTGCTATACATGCAGGGAAGGAACCACTGCCCCGGGTAAGGGGTGGGGTCGTTATAATTGGTCAGCTGAATGCTGACCGTTGCTTTGTTTATCACCCATGGGGTGGATGTCCATATGCAGGTGTTGCGGGCTGATGGATTGAGCGGGCAAAAGCCCATGCTGCTGGTAGGCCCTTGAAGGCCGTGCGAAGTGTTGGATTTCATGTGTGGCCGGCCTGCGTGCCGATGTATGAAACTATATATGTTGTAAAGAGTAACTTGTAAGGCCTTAAGGCCGTGTGCCGTGTGCTCTGAGTTAGGACTCGTTTGGTTTGGTATTATCCTGTGACCTCACCGTCTATTTGTGGCATATAGTGTGGGGCCCCGGCCGGACCTTCTACTATACGTCATTTAACGGATGGGGTCGTTACATTTTGGTATCCGAGATTTTGTCGGTCTTCCCTTCCGAATTCGTGGTCGAATTCTTTTGTGGGGTGGCGAGCACATGTTTGTGCGACCTGCTGTAATGCTAATGAACTCAAGAATGTCCACTAGGAATGTGTGTGTGTGTCTATTCGGTGAGTTTGCCGTATTACCATGGAAAGTAATGCTATCTTGTTCACCTATAGGTGACGAGGAGTGGAGCTGGGCAGTCGGAGCCCCAGCGTTCGGATGAGAGTGCGGCACCACCTGAGGTGCCTACACCTCCCCCTTCTGCGGAAACGGTGCGCTTAGTTGCGGAGGTGATCTTTGCTATGCTTCAGGCACAACCTTTTGGGCAAGCGAGGCCCGCTGTGGCGCCAGTGCACGTTGGTGCGAGGCAAGAGCATGTTGAGGTTGGTGCGAGGCAAGAGCACGTTGAGGTTCCGGTTGCTGTGCAAGCAGCGGACGAGCAACTTAAGCATTTTATGGAATTTAATCCGCCTATGTTTGTCGGGGCAACGTCTCCAATAAAGGCCGAGGATTGGCTCTCTAGAGTGAAAAGAATCCTGGCTGCGCTCAGGATTAGTGAGGAGCAGAAAGTCCCGTTAGCCACTTTCCTCCTGGAAGGAGAGGCGAGGCTTTGGTGGGATGAGATCGAGTTGCACCAGTTGGGAGGTAGAGATCTGGGCGACATATCGATGGACGAATTCTCTAGATTATTTTGGGCGAAATATTTGCCAATGGCGCAGAGAATTGCGATGGAAAATGAATTTCAACGTCTGGTACAGGGTGATAAGACCGTGGACGATTACCTGCATGAGTTTACCAAGCTCGGTCGTTATGCGGGGTCGACGTTTGCGGACCAGGCGCGGAAGACAAATAGGTTCTATGAAGGGCTGCGTGATGAGCTGAGGTTGGCTCTCCCGAGTTCAATGAACCAAGGATTCCAAGCATTGGTGCATACCGCTAGTGCGCTAGAGAAGGATTTGAAGCGGGTACGGGAGAAGAAGAACGTAGCGGTGGAAAAGTCCGACTTCAAAGTTCCGCCATCAGGAGCAATGTTTGGGCAAGAACGGGTTGAGCCGCGTACATGTTTCATTTGTGGGAGGCCAGGGCATATCGAGCGATTTTACTGGAATGGTGCGTCCAAGGGTGAAAGAAAGACAGGTGCGTCTTATGACGAGAAGGGTAAAGCTGTGGCAGAGTCGTCTGCATCGCGGGCGCAACCGCGAATATACACTCTTGAGATGCAGGAGCCACAAAGCTCAAATCAAGCAGAACAGCAAATCCGTGCTTTGGACTTAATGGAGGCCGCGAAACGGATTCTGCGAGATGCGGAGAAGCCGAAATAAAGTGGAGTGTGCACTTTATTTTGTTGTCTGTTGTATGTATGTATGTCTGTATTTCTGTTTGGGACAAACAGTTGTGGTGGTACGATTCCATGGGGCGAGCCAAGCTGTGGCCTCTGAGCTCTAAACCTGGATCGTTTTGGGTTGTATCGCAACAGCGTGGTTGTGTTGATACTTGTGCGTTGCGCTAAATTTCGGGACGAAATTTCTATAAGGAGGGGAGGGTTGTAACACCCCAGAATCTCAAAATATGTTGGTACACAGTTTTGAGTAGCTGGCTGTCAGACACGGCCTGGGACACGGGCGTGTCCCAGGGCGTGTCGGGGGTACACGGCCTGGGACACGGGCGTGTCCCAGGGCGTGTTCGATTTAATTTCGAATTTGGCCTATTCGAGTCAGAGCCGTACACGGCCGTGAACACGGCCATGAACACGGGCGTGTCAGGCTAGACACGGGCGTGTCGGTTGCCGTGTTCCGACCCGTGTACTGGTTTTGGAAGTCGATGAGTGCCGTGTAGCAGGGGACACGGGCGTGTCTCAAGAATGACACGGGCGTGTCAGGTTCGACACGGGCGTGTCGATGCCCGTGTTGTTCAGTCGGTTCCAAACCGCGTGTGCCGCTTAAGGGTACACGGCCTGTGACACGGGCGTGTCACAGGCCGTGTCAGCCAAAAGTTGGGTTTTTTGGGCAGATCTCGGCCGTTCGTTTCCTTCTATTTGGATCGTGTGGTCCAAAGCTGTTCCAGCCTCTTTAAGGCCGTGGATTGAGATGAAATCTCATTTCCACTTAGCCTTTCTCTCTCTAAAGAGAAGAAAGAGAGGAGAGCTTGGAGGAAGAGGAGGAGGAGCTTTCCGGCCGCCGGTGGAGCTTCGTCGAGCCGAATAGAGAGCCGAGTGCAGCGTTGCGGAGGCAAGGCCACTGCGGTGATTTCCATCCTGCTAGTTTTTCTATGGCGCCGAAGCGATCGTCAAGGGTAACGATCTTTATTCCTTGGGCAGGTGAAGCCCTTTGTTTTGCATGTGCATGGGATCCTCCATCAAGAGATGGAAATGCGTAAGTGATTCCAGCAGTTGAGTCTGCATCTAGAGCCGGAAGTCTGTAGTACGGCATAGGCATGCTGTGTGAAGCCCATCCAGACGTATGTCGGGATTGGTGATGTTTGTATTGCGATCCGGAGAAGACTCCGTGTATTCATCGTTTAGCCTGCGGAGATGGTGAGGACGATGTGTTTGGTGTATAGGATGCTTTGCATAGCTCCTTTGGTTGCATGCTTGTTAAGAGCTGGTTGATGGAGTGCAGACACCTCTGAGTGGGTGGGTGCATGAGGTCTTCAACAAGGGTTTGGAGGCTTATGCCCATTCCACCAAGTGGCGATGAACACCTCTGAGTGGGTGGGTGCGAGAGGTCTTCAACAGGGGTTTGGAGGCTTATGCCCATTCCACCAAGTGGCAATGTTAAGATCGGGTGAGCGGTCGATTGGTAGCAAAGCAGCAGGGCGAATTCCCTAGGCTTGTTACACTACAGGGGTAGGTCGACTGATAGTGCTCACGGGTTTTGGTGTGGTGCGTACCTCTGAGTGAGACGGGTGCGTGAGGTCTTCAACAAGGGTTTGGAGGCTTATGCCCGCCTACCAAGTACAAACCATAAAAGGTGCCCTGAGTGCACGGAGCGCCTGACATTGAGGCCGGCGTTTGTGATCTTGGGTGTATGTTATATATATGTTGAAATTGCTATACATGCAGGGAAGGAACCACTGCCCCGGGTAAGGGGTGGGGTCGTTATAATTGGTCAGCTGAATGCTGACCGTTGCTTTGTTTATCACCCATGGGGTGGATGTCCATATGCAGGTGTTGCGGGCTGATGGATTGAGCGGGCAAAAGCCCATGCTGCTGGTAGGCCCTTGAAGGCCGTGCGAAGTGTTGGATTTCATGTGTGGCCGGCCTGCGTGCCGATGTATGAAACTATATATGTTGTAAAGAGTAACTTGTAAGGCCTTAAGGCCGTGTGCGGTGTGGTTTTGTAAACATTCCTGGTTATATATATAAATGTGATATTTATATATTAGTGGACATTCATTGTTATGAGTTCTTGCACTTAATAAGCTTCCGCTAGAATGCTCTGAGTTAGGACTCGTTTGGTTTGGTATTATCCTGTGACCTCACCGTCTGTTTGTGGCATATAGTGTGGGGCCCCGGCCGGACCTTCTACTATACATCATTTAACGGATGGGGTCGTTACACCAGCACATCAGGGCGCTCCACCTCCCCGACAGTTTGGCGGACGAGGACAGGACCGAGGACGAGGATTTCAGGATCGTGGCCGCAGGCCAGAGAGGGAGCAGGTGTATGCTCTAGACCTGACACAACCCCGGAACCCGGAGCAGGTTATCACAGGTATGGCAGTACTTTTCAAATTTTCTTCATATAAACTACTATTTTAAACATAACCTGGTTAGAAATTAAGAGAAGATAAACTACAATAAGAATATTAAGACACTTAATTACCTCAGGCATAGTCTTCGTTAGCGGCAAGCCCGCTCACACCCTCTTCGACACTGGTGCGTCGCAATCATTCGTGTCGGAGGATTTCGTGAAAGGACTGGCAGGGGTGGAGCCATTCACCGGGAAGATGATGAGGGTGCGCCTACCCGATGGATCAGAGATATTGACCTCTGCTCATTGTAATATGGAAGCGAGGATCGGTGGGAAGGCATTTGAGGCACCAGCGACGGTTCTGAAGATGCCAGATTACGATCTGATTCTGGGCATGACCTGGCTGTATTGGAACCATGCCCAGATCGATTGCGTGGCGAAGAGGATCACCGTGAGGCACGACGACTCCTTCATTGTTATCTAAGGTATTATACCAGCACCCCGTACCTTACTATCGTCTGTGCAGGCCGTTAAGGCCCACCTGCAGGGGGAAGAAGTTTATCAGGTCCTCTTTGAGGCGGTCGTAGCCAAGGACTCCATTGCAGATATTCCAGTAGTGCAGGATTTCGCCGACGTGTTTCCAGAGAAGCTACCAGGGTTACCCCCGTA
This sequence comes from Platanthera zijinensis, assembly GCA_039513925.1. Classification (NCBI taxonomy): domain Eukaryota; kingdom Viridiplantae; phylum Streptophyta; class Magnoliopsida; order Asparagales; family Orchidaceae; genus Platanthera; species Platanthera zijinensis. The sequence goes on from CM077080.1 coordinate 85,538,229, forward strand.
CCGAGAGAAGGACTTTCAGATTCAGCTCGTACCGGGGGCTAAGCCGGTATCCAGAGCTCCCTATCGAATGGCCCCAAAGGAGTTGGTGGAATTTCGAAGCCAGCTTCAGGAGTTAATGGAGGCCGGGTTCGTTCGGCCTAGCTCTTCACCATGGGGAGGTCCGGTGTTGTTCGTTAAGAAGAAGGACGGGACCCTTCGACTGTGCATCGATTACCGGGCTCTGAACAGGTTGACAGTCTGGAATACGTATCGCTTACTAAGGATAGACGAGCTATTTGACCAGCTGGAGGGAGCCCATTGGTTCTCAAAGCTGGATCTGAGGTCAGGGTACTACCAGCTTCATATTCGGGAGGAGGACATCCCGAAGATGGCATTCAGCAGCAGATACGGGTTGTACGAGTTTACAGTGATGCCGTTCGGGCTAACGAATGCACCCTCCGCATTCATGACCCTGATGAATCGGGTGTTCGAAGAGTATCTGGACGTCTTCGTCATTATATTCATCGACGACATCCTCATCTATTCAAGGACGGAGGAGGAGCACGCGAGACATCTGGCCTTGACCTTGGAGAAGTTGCGTGAGCATGAGATGTATGCCAAGTACAGCAAGTGCCAGTTCTGGCTAAAGGAGGTGGCCTTTCTGGGCCATGTCATCAGTGGAGCAGGTCTGGCAGTGGATCCGGCAAAGATCCACGCAGTACGGGATTGGCCATCACTAAAGTCGGCCACGGATGTTCGAAGTTTCTTGGGACTTGCCGGTTACTACCGGAAGTTCGTCGAGGGGTTCTCTCAGATTGCCCTCCCTCTTACATCTCTGACGAAGAAGGAGTCCCCTTTTATCTGGACGCCTCGATGCGAATCTGCCTTCCAGGAGCTGAAGGATCGTCTCACCTCGGCCCCCATCCTTGCTCTTCCATCAGGGAAGGAGGGATTCCAGGTGTATACAGATGCTTCCTATCAGGGGATAGGTGCCGTCCTGATGCATAATGGGCACGTAATAGCCTATGCCTCCCGTCAGTTGAAGAAGCACGAGCAGAACTACCCCGTGCACGATTTGGAGATGGGGGCAGTCATTTTTGCTCTTAAGATCTGGCGACACTATCTCTATGGAGTACATTGTGATATCTTCTCCGACCACAAGAATCTGAAGTACGTCGACACCCAGAAGGAGTTAAACATCAGACAGAGACGCTGGGTGGAGTTTCTGTCGGACTACCAGTATACCATGCACTACCATCTGGGGAAGGCGAACGTGGTCGCGGATGCTCTGAGCCGGAGAGCGAGTACGACAGGAGTAGGCCCGCAGCTGATGGCCTTGGAGTTGATTAGATCATTCGAGGAGATGCAGATTTCGCTAGTGTCTGAGGATGACCCGGAGCTGTACATGGAGTACCTGGGGTCGATGGCTACTACTGGTGACATTCGAGACCGCATCAGAGATGGGCAGATGCTGGATGAGAGAGCTGAGCCGATATTCCGAGCCTTGGAGGAAGGCACGATAGGAGATTACTCTTTGAGGGATGGGCTCCTGTGTTTCCGAGTCAGAGTCTACATACCAGCAAGAGGACGGATCCGGGAGGACATTCTGACGGAAGCTCACTGCAGTCGGTATTCGGTACACCCGGGGATCACCAAGATGGTAAAGGATTTGAAGAGGACGATGTACTGGCCGGGTATGAAGAAAGATATTACGTATTTTGTGACGCATTGTGAGGCCTGCCAGCTCGTGAAGGCGGAGTGTAGGAACCCGGCAGGCTTGCTGTAGCCGCTTCCGGTGCCGGAGTGGAAGTTTGAGGATATAGCCATGGACTTCATACATGGGCTACCTCGATCCCGTGCGGGGAATGACTCGATCTAGGTGATAGTGGACAGGCTGACAAAGGTGGCCAGATTCATCCCAGTGGCAAAGGACGCACCAGTCAGTGTATTAGTATGGAGGTTCATTGAGCAGTTTGTGCGTTATCATGGGGTGCCCAAGACTATCGTTTCGGATCGGGATGGGCGGTTTACATCCAGGGAATGGAGGTCAGTCCAGGCCCATCTGGGTTCACGGTTGACATACAGCACAGCTTTTCACCCTCAGACCGATGGACAGACAGAACGCACCAACCGTACACTGGAGGATCTGTTGCGACTATGTATTTTGGACCGTGGCGAGCCTTGGGAGAGATTGCTGCCACTGGTCGAGTTTTCGTACAACAACGCTCATCAGTCCAGCATAGGCATGGCTCCATACGAGGCGTTGTACGGAAGGAGGCGCAGGACCCCACTATCATGGGTTCAAGATGAGGATCCGCAGGCACTGGGCTCGGAGTTTGTGGGAGATACAGATGCTCAGATTAGATTGATCCGGGACAGGATGTTGGAAGCCCAGAGAAGACAGGCGAAATACTATGATGCGAGGCATCATCAAGTGGAGTTCCAGGTGGGGGACCGAGTTTTCTTGAAAATACGGCCGATGCACGGAGTTTCGCGGGTGCATGGGCGGAAGAAGCTCAGTCTGAGATATATGGGGCCTTATAGGATCCTGGAGCGGATCGGCCCCTTAGCCTATAGACTGGAGCTACCGCCGGAGCTAGCGGGATTGCATGACGTCTTCCACGTCTCCTCACTTCGGAGGGCTCTGCTACGCCCTGAGCAGCTGATTCCCTCGGCAGATGGCCTGGTGGCCTCGGATCGGTCAGTCAACTTGGAGCCTATCAGGATTGACGATACAGCAGTGCGGGTCTTGCGACGAAAGAAGGTTCCGTTAGTCAAGGTTCTGTGGAACGATCATGGGCAGGAGGAGCATACATGGGAGCCACAGGACTTGATGCGGCAAAAATACCCGGAACTTTTTCGTCAGGTATACCTCACAACCCCTCTGGACAATCAATTTGTCTTCCTATTTTAAACCAATGGAACTGAAATTTCACGAATAGGGGCTAATCTTTTGTTTATTGGGGTGTATATACCTAGTTAAGTGGGCGAATTAATCTTAGATTTGAAATCGCACAAAGCAAACATAACGTAGAGATGTAATTTCTTTAATTCTCATGGGATGTTACAAGCTTCTTTTCCCGATTAGAGACCCGTAGGCTTAACCTTGATTTCGGGGACGAAATCTTTGTTTTGTTTATTGGTATTTGTAACATCCCATTTCCGGCTAGACCCCTAGGAGTCAGTTGGTTGTTGTAGAACCCTAGGGAGCCCAAAAATTGAAATAAATCGACCAAGATTTCGGGTCACGGGTTGGTCACGCCCGTGACCGACCCGTCACGCCCGTGACCTAGGGCGTGACTCATTCGACGATCGTCGATCTCAGGGAGACGATCGTCGGGCGCAGAATTTTTCCACCCGGCCCTGTCACGCCCGTGACCCAGGTGTCACGCCCGTGACCTGGGGCGTGACTCCTTCGACGATCGTCGATCTCAGGTAGACGATCGTCGGGCGCGGAATTTGCCTCATGGCCTGTTACGCCCGTGACCTACAGAGTCACGCCCGTGACATAGGGCGTGACCACGTTCGACGATCGTCGATTTCAGTTCGATGGTCGTCGGCCCAGAATTAGTCACCAGGCATGTCACGCCCGTGACCCGCAATGTCACGCCCGTGACATAGGGCGTGACCACGCTCGACAATCGTCGATCTCAGTTCGACGATCGTCGACCCAGAATTGGCCACACGGGCCAGTCACGCCCGTGACCCAGGTGTCACGCCCGTGACCACCCTTCGACGATCGTCGATCTCAGTTCGATGATTGTCGAACCCAGAATTGGCTAACCGGGCCTGTCACGCCCGTGACCTATGTGTCACGCCCGTGACCAAGGTCGAAACGTCAGCCAGACTGGAAATTTCGGTAACCGACGCCATGATAAATTCTAACTATGGGAATGAAAACCAAGAGTATTTATGGGCCGTTTCTGACTTTAATTATGTAAATAATTAAGGAAATGTTGGTCCAATAGGAAACCGCCACCTGGCAAACACCTCTTCATCTCCAGTGTTTCAACTGCCTTAGCCATAACCGAAACGTCATTAAGGGAAATATTAATGGCCGTGAACGTTTCATCCTTTCCCCTCCCCGCTTGCTGATCTATAAAAGACTCCTGAGAGCAAGGGGAAAAGGTTACACTCTCCATCAAACTGTTTCAGTTTTCCCCTTGCTGTTGAAGAATTTCCGGCGACGCCACCACCGCGCCAATGGCTTCCCGACGCTCTGCACGCCTCCAGCCCGCGAACAAGGTCCTCCCCTCCCTCTTCTTCTGCGGATAGATCTTAGAAATTGTTAGGACAGATATCGGGCTCAAAAGAGCAAGATCGGGTGAGCGTTTTCATGGTTTTCCAAAATTTTCATGGTGGCGGGTTCGCCGGAAACCGCCTCTCCGGCGGCTGTGCCGCCGCCCGACGATAGCCCTCACCTCAACAGAGGTGGTGGTGGTGGTGGCCGGCCAGGGAGATGGCTGGATGGCCGGGAAATAGCTTGGAAAAGCTACAGGAAATTAAGTTTCAGGGCTCTGTTTTTGGGCTGTAGAAGAAGATGAACAGTGCCGTTAAATTAGATTTTATTTTTAAAACAATTTCTGAATAAAATATCTGTCATTTTAGATAATTTGGGAAAAATACCTAGAGGCTCCTACAGGAAAAGTGGTCAACATAGAAAATGTAGCCCGTGAAGACTAGTTTAATTTAAAATTGATTTCACTCAATTTGGAGTCCTGGTTAGACCACATCACCCTTTTTGGTGAGGTCTATCCATAGGGCTGTCCTGACTTAGAAAAATTCCCCACTCCAAACCAGTCATCAAAATGACTTGAAATTTGGGGTGTGGCTTAATCTTATTTATATCTAGATGCTGCCCAAAAATTAGGATTTTTGGGAAATATTTTTCTATAGTTTTTAGAAAAATTCAATAATCCTAGCTTAATTTAATTAGATGGTTAGACACGCACCCCACGATGTAGTTGGTAAGAACTTAAATAATTTCCAAACCCTCCCAAATTGTGGTGAGTGGTCCCTGGGTTCACCATAAGGTTCTGTATAATTTTTCATCTCATTTGGAGATGGTTTAGATTAGAAATGATCAAACCTAAGTTTTGCCCTAATAAGGGGTCTTAGGTTAAAGGTGCACTTTTGAGATTTGAGTGGTCAGATCACCTCAACAGAGGCTGAGATTTTTACCACTGGCTAGTAATATTCTCTAGCACCCCCTCATAGAGTTTGAGGTGGAACGGGGTAAGTTGGCCCTAAGAACCAAGGCCAAACCCTAAGGATGGATCTTGGTGGCTTGTGAAGGTCATGGGGTCAAATGACCTTGAATTGACTCAAAATTTAGTGAAGAGGACCATAGGGCCATTATAGTCCTCTGGATGAAATCTTAGTAGATTTGGAGACTGTTGGGATACCTAATAATCTAACCCTAGTTTAGGGTGCAAAAGTTGTAGATATAGGAAATGATACTAAATCATATTGAAAAGTGATGAGAATTGGGTAGAGTGAATTATAAGAATGGTACAAGCTCTGGATATTTTTCTATGAATTTTAAGATCATTATTTTGGATACTTCATTAACGATTTAGAAGCTTGAATGATTTGCTTAGAAAATTTATTATGGAATACACACTTCCTGGAAATTGATGAAATTTAAGCAGAGAACGTTTATTATGATTTTAAATCTCTGTGAATTTTTATGGGATTTTTGGAAGTCTAATTCTAAGGCTTGCTTCATTAAATATGTTTTACCTTGAATATTTGATTAAATCTTTAGTGGTGTTTAGCAAGCTGGTAAAATTATGATTCTTTGCACAAAGATCTTTTCTATATCATACTACTGACTAGTAATTTTTCTATAATTTTCCGATGAATAATTTCAGTACTTCCTTCTTCACATAGGATTAACATGTTTTTACTGGATAAATTATTTAGAAGATAAATACTTTTTGAAAATTTTTGAAAACTTGTGTTTGAGGTTATCTTGCTGTTGTTTAATGATCATGATTTTTGGGTAGCCATTACTTAAAAGGATCATGTAGTTCATGTTTAAAATGACCCATGGACCATCTTTGAGAAAATTAAATAAATATCAGATTAATTAGGAAAATTATAAGTTTCTGGATTTAGACAAATTATGTTATGGTAGACCTCCAGTAAATATTATAGGAGATTTGGAAGACAATTTGGAGTACCTCCCCTTGTGTACCTCATATAGCTTAGGACGGTCTGCATATAGTAAAGCCACGGAATTCTGGTAGTTGATGGTTGGTAGGGCAAGTTAAGATTGTCTTCATCATTGGAAGTCAGGATAAGTAGAGTGTGAGACTGGTTAAGGATAAGGGAGTACGGGAACGACGAAAGATCGTCCATCCCGGGAAAAAGAGGAAGAGTTTTAATACTCTAGGGTTAGAACTAAAGTAACTAAAAGAGGATCGGTTAAGGGAGATCAACCAATAATAATAAGTGCCTTGCGAAAGGGAACTTCGGGCCGTAATACCGCCGTCTTGGTTCCTAGTGCCCCTTGAGAGCCCTTCACGGGGTATGCTGGGGGCAGTCCTGGGCTAACGTAAACCATATGAATAATAAATTAAAAGAGCAACTAGTATAACTAGGGTTGCACATACACACTCCCCGATAGCTAGGAAAGTAGAATTATAGGATTGGTTGCCATTCAGACAGTAGCTCTGAAGGTAGATGCACGGACGGGACTGTCCGGGGGGCCGAGGGCTCGAGGGTTGGAATACAGAATAAAGGTGGTGGGTCTTCGGTATCTGACTGTCATTCACACCGACATCGGTACGCTGACTCGGCAGTGTGGGACACTTAGCCAAAGAAAGTCTGGTGGGTACAGCCAGCAGTAGTATGCGGATACTCTAGGTTGTGTTCTTCTAGGGGCGTACGGAAGGGCTAGGCCTGGTAGTGTGGATACCCGCCTAAGAGTGGGGGCCCGACCCACTGTCTCCGTTTGCCACTACGGAGGTTCTTGGGAGTGTAGCTAGCTGCCTGAACAGGGGGAACTAAAGGTCTGTGCGCATAGAGTCGTGTGCGTGAGTTGCACTTGCATGAATCATGGCATAGCATATCACTACACTCATAATTGCATACAACCGACACCCCAACGTATAAATCGGTATGGGACTTTTTATACGATGGGAGCCTTGCAGAAGACCCCTTAACTTATAAGTTTGTATGAGCATTCATATAAGTTAAGGTTACATACTTATTTACTTGCTTGTTTATTTACTGTTCTCTAGCTGTCTTTTTATACAAATTGCTCTCCTTATTACTTACTGCCATAGGATTGTTAGACCTATTTCATTCTAAATAACTACTAGATTAGCTTCCCTGTCACCTGCTTGGTTATTCTCCACTTTTGTAGCTTTCCTTTCCTCCTCTCCGCCCGGTGCTTAGGAGCCGTGGTGGGAGGGGTAGGGGATAATAGGGCTTAGTCTTTATGACTAATGGTTTTCGAACCACAACATTACAGGAGCTCCGGATGGGAGACAGGGACCAGCAGTCCAGGGACCAGCACCAGCGGAGTACGGTGCGCATGGAGGTGGGATAGTCTAGCACCGGTGCACCTGCGACCAGCTCCGTGAGTGATTAGTTTTTTTTTCTTAGCTTCCGCGATGAGCGACTTGTAGTGAGGACTCTGATGTACTGGGCTCGAGCCCCTTTATCTATTTTCCTATTATTATCTATTGATGGACTGGATATGAATTCACATTTATTTACATGTTTCTGTGGACTTGTTTACATTTTTTTATAAATACTTCTCTCTCTTGTGATCAAAAAGGGCCGGCAGAATTGGCGTTTTGTAGTGGCTGCCTTCCCGTGAGTCGGTGCCACCGCAAAGCGACAATTCTGGGCTAAGACCCCGGTGGTTGAACAAGAAAAAAAAGGGGGTCTTACACAAATCCCAGGTTGTATTAGATTATATCTTGTGTTTGGTGCAGTGTGCAAGTTTACAGGTGTAAGAACTTCAAGGAGCTCTCCTCAGAAACCTACCGTCGAGTGGTAGTAGCTAACGTCGTGCGTTAGCCTGAATTAATTGGGCAAGGCGCTCAGGAAACTACCGCGCCGCGCTATTCCTACCGCCCGCGCTAGCTCAAGGAATTATTTTAGCCAGATGCTCAGGAATCTACCGCAAGGTAATAGTGGTTACCGCGCAGTGCTAGCCACTCAACGATCATTGAGATGGATTCGTAGAGTTACTGACTTACCGCGGAGTGCTAACTCCTACCGCAGGGCGCTAGCTCTATAAAAAGGAAAAATATTCATTTTCGAATATTATTCCAAATTTGGAGGACAACTGGCACAACAAGCACGCGAACCTACCGCCGGGCGCTAGTCTTACCACCAACGGTTGTCTATTTTCACGAAGACGTATATAAAGATGTCTCGGTTCCTTTGCTTATGACCTAAGACAAAAAAGGAAAAGTTCGTACATTCCAGGATTTGGCCACCTCTCTGCGTTCCGTTCCAATCATCTTCATCGAAGGAAAAGAACTCTGCATCCCTCCCGTTCGTGAATGAAGAACTCTAGCGATCCAAGGACTACAATGAGTACGGAGAGACGACCTGTTGAAAGCACACAAAGATCTCAAGCACCGGTTGTGGATTGCGATACAGATAAATCATCAAGAGGGAGACTTTAATCTTAGTTTGTTTAAACCTTCTTTTTGTAATCTTCTTTTCTGTTCATTCTTGTAGTGAGGAAAATCGACCGGTGAAGGTCGTCGGAGTCCGAGAAGAATTCCATGGGAAATCGTCCCGGGATTGGGACGTCTAGATCCGGTGATCTAGCGGGGCTCTAAGACCCTTCCTTGCGTGGAGGTGAAGGGTTGTCTTGAAGACCTTTCTTGGAGGGAAAGGGAGAGAGCCAACCGTTCCGTGAAGCGGGTCAGTATAGAAAACAAAAGAGTTTTTCTTTCTCACCGACTTCAATCTCCGGCATCACGGGGATCACATTTTTGTAATTTTTAAGAACTTAGTGTTGATTCTATTTTTTAATAAAGTTAGTTTATGTGTTTCTATTCTTCTGTGTAGTGTACGATCAAATTCTCTCTATTGTATGTAGTTCTTCAAAGGGTGATTTGCCCAGGAAAATGAGTTCTGAAACTTACCGCTGCGCGTTAGCTTCCTAACGCCCAGTGGTAGCTTTCAGTACTTATTTTCTAGACTATAATAATTTGAATTTTTTAATTGATAAGCAAACCTTATTCCCCCCTCCCCTCTATGGTTGGCCACTATATCCAACAAGTGATATCAGAGAGAGGTTACTTCAAAAGGCTTACAATCCTGAAGTAAGATGGCCAACTCTTTTCAAGTGTTTTCGGAGGGAAAAGGTGTGAGTAGACCTCCACTGTTCACGGGGAGTGATTATAGTCACTGGAGAACCCGAATGAAAATTTTTCTGATGACTCAATGCATGGACGTATGGGCCATGTGTTGGGTATTGTATCCACGATAACCTAGATTTGTATGAAGTCACCCTTGAACTAAGATGAATTAAGTTTGTATTTGATGTTATTCTGTGGTTAAGTGCTTGCAGGTCATAATTGCTAAGTGTAGACCAATTTCAGTTTACAGTGAGTCACCAAACACAGGACCATGCAATGTAATCCCTCATTGTGTGATCCATAGTGTTGACTCATGTGTAATCTCTCTATTGGCATGCACTTCATTTTCAAGTAGTAAGACAATGAAAGAATTCAAGGGTAGCTATTTTCAACAAAGAATAATAGCAAATTATTTAGAAAATTTCTCTAAGTTCATTTCTCGAGAAATTGAAAATGTTTTTCTTGAGAAGCCTAAGTTTAGTTCTCGAAAAAGCCTTGATGTTCTCGAGATATTATAAGAATTCTCGTGAAATTGTCTGAAAGTTGTCTAAGTCTTCTTCTCGAGATATGTCATGAAGATTTCTCGAAAGTCAAGTCAGTTCTCGGGTAACGCAATGGAGTTCTCGAGAAGTCGAATTTATTTCTCAAGAATCTGAAACTTCTTTCTCGAGAAATCAAACTTCTTTCTCGAGAAATCCACTCCTCGAGAAATCATTTCTCAAGCTTTAGAAGTTCTGTTAAGTAAATTTCTCAAAAGGCTTGGATGTTTTCTCGAGAAACTATTTTCTTCTCGAGAAACCTGGCTCCTGCTCTAGAATTCATCTAAGTCTCTTTCTCGTGAAATAAGGTTCTTCTCGACAAATCGGTATTCCCTCTCACAGAATTTTCTACAAGTTCTTTTCTCAAGAAGACAAGTTATTTTCTCGGGAAGTCTTCTTCTTATCGAGAGTGTTGTGTTGGAACCCTAGGTTTTGATTTGAGTTCAGTCCTCTTTTTCTGTCTCTTGACCCAAGATTTATCTATGGTCAAAGGTTAGTTGATAGTTTAGATTCTCTAGCTGTGTAGAATTGCTTTTCCAGATGAATATTTGGTTAAGTAGTTTTTCGTTCGACTATGGTCGAACGCCGCTCGACTATCGTCTATCGGCTGATCGACGATCGTCTATCAGTTGGTCGACGTTCTGTCTGCGTTGATAGGTCGACTATCTGTTTGATAGGTCGACTATCTATTTGATAGGTCGACTATCTATTTTGCTTTGATAGTTCGACTATCTGCTTGGATAGTTCAACTATCTGATAGTTCGACTATCTGTTGATAGGTCGACTATCTATTCTGTTTGATAGGTCGACTATCTGTTGATAGGTCGACTATCTGTTTTCTGTGATAGGTCGACTATCTGTTTGATAGGTCGACTATCTATTTTTCTTTGATAGTTCGACTATCTGCTTGGATAGTTCAACTATCTGATAGTTCGACTATCTGTTGATAGGTCGACTATCTGTTCTGTTTGATAGGTCGACTATCTGTTGATAGGTCGACTATCTGTTGATAGGTCGACTATCTATTTTCTGTGATAGGTCGACTATCTGTTTGATATGTCGACTATCTGTTTTGCTTTGATAGTTCGACTATCTGCTTGGATAGTTTAACTATCTGATAGTTCGACTATCTGTTGATAGGTCGACTATCTATTTTGTTTTGATAGGTCGACTATCTGTTGATAGGTCGACTATCTGTTTTCTGTGATAGGTCGACTATCTGCTCGATAGGTCGACTATCTGTTTTGTTTGGTAGTTCGACTATCTATCCAGATAGATCGACTATCTGATAGCTCGACTATCTGTTCTGATAGGTCGACTATCTGCTGAGGTAGTTCGACTATCTTCTTTGATAGTTCGACTATCTGGATCGTTCGACTATCTGTCTGATAGGTTGACGATCTCCGTGCTTTGGTCGACGATCTCCGAGGGTCGTTCGACGTTTTGTTGTATGTTTTAAATAGTTTTTGTCGTCTTCTGTGATGTGATTAATTTCATAATTATTTTGGCACATTTTATAAAAGATTATCTGAATAAATTGTGATAACATTTCCATGCAATATCTATTCTATTCCTTATGCATGAGCTAATCTTTTCTGACAAAGTTGTTTGTCTTATAACTGAGATATGATTTCTGCCAGGCTGTCCTTTATAGCCGTTAGACTCAAAAAGTCTTCCTTGGCTGTAAAGAGTCTTTTCTGATGTGACTTTCTCTTATATTATTTCATCAGAATTATTTGCAGCTTCTTAGAAAGCTTTATCCTATTATAGGATATTTGTCTGCAGTATTTTTGTTTTGCTTTATGCTTTTTGTAGCCCATCTTGCAGAGTTCAGTAAAAGACAAAAATTCAAACTCAAGTAAGAGCCGTTGCTGCTGCTGCTATATAAAGACTTCTTTGAAGAAAGAAAGAAGCTAGCTCTCATATACCAAAAAGCGATTAGCAGCATTCAAGCTTAAGAACTTACAGTTTCCAACTGCTCTCAGCACATTCACATCTAACTGAGAAGAAGTTCTAGTTCTTCACTCTTCTTCAACCCGAGTTCTCCTGCTTACAGGAAGATCTTCACTCAGAGCCTTTTGAAGAAGAAGAAGAAGAAGATAGCTACCTGAAGAAGAAATTTTATTTAATATTATTTATCTTCTTGTAGCTTTTTCCTTCAGTATTTTCTGAAGTGTTTCTGCACTGAAGCAAGACTTCACCTGGACGTTCTTTTAGCCAGGGGGAGCCTTGATTCTTTTAGAGCTTTCTAGCTTAGTGCAAGTTATTGTGCTTCTCTAATCTATTGTAAAATAGAGAAGACACCTTAACCTCCTTTCCCCCTCCTGTACAGAGTTATTACTCCCTTCAAAAGTATCCCTTGGTGGCAGGGCACCTGATCAAAAACCTGTGTTGGTTTTTAGACACCTGATCAAAAGTCTAAAGGGTTTCTGGATCTACCTGAAGCAGATCTTGTTGGTGGCAGGGCACCTGATCCAAAACCTGAGTGGATTCCTACCTTGTTGGTAGAAGAGTGGACGTACCCAAGTTGTTTGGGGAACCACTATAAATTCCTTGTGTCATCTGGATTGCTTTATTTAATTACTTGCATTGTGGTTGTGATTAGATCTTAACTAGGTTTGCTAGTTACTGTTTAGGTTTCCAAGCCTTAACTGTAATTATAGTTGGCTGCCTTTTTGTGCACAACACTTGTGTTAGGCTTTAAGGTTTAATCTCAAATATCTATAACCTTCATTCTGCATTTAACTCCAAGGGAGTTGAGTAGAAAATCAACTTTGCTAGTGCAATTTTTGATTACTCTATTCACCCCCCCCCTCTAGAGTAGTATCTATCCCTTCTCTTTCAATTGGTATCAGAGGGAGGTTGACTGACTGAATAGGCTAACACCTAAGTCACAAGATTCTGATAGATACCAAAGTTTATAGATATTCACTTTCACTATCATGGCCCAGTTCAAGGATTACTCTAGCACCAGACCTCCAGCATGCAACTTAGCTAAGTTCAGCATCTGGAAGGCAAGGATCAAATTATATATGAACTCTATTGATGAAAGTATTTTTGCTTCTATTTTGACAGGACCACCAAGAGCACCTGCTACTGCTACTACCTCATCATCATCTGATATGAGTGCAGTGCCTCCTTTAGACTACAATGATGAATACAAAAAGGCAAAGATAGCAGATGCCAAGGCAATGAACATTCTGGCTCAGACAATGTCTGATGAAGTATTCCAGAAGGTTGCTGACTGCTCCTCAACAAAAGCTATGTGGGATACACTGAACCAAATTGTAGCTGGTTCAGCTGATGAAAGGAAGGACAGAAGGTCCAACCTTATCTCACAGTATGAGAATTTCAAGAAAACTGATGCTGAATCAGTTGAAGCCATGTACACAAGGCTCAGCTCAATCATCAATGAGCTGAGGACCCTTGACAAGGATATTTCATTGACAGAGGTCAATGATAAGATTCTTATGTGCTTCCCTGGCACATGGGATCTGAGGATCTGGCCTATCAAGGAGGCCAGAAGCACAAATGAAATCTCAACAGAAGCCCTCCTCGGGAAGCTCAAGTCTTTTGAGCAAGTGCTGAAGTCCAGGGAAGCTGAAGCTGAAGCAAAGACCCCAACTCCTACAAGAAAAGAGCAAACCCTTGCTCTCAAAGCTGCTGACACTTCTGAAGGCAGCCAGTCCAATGAGGAACTGATGGCATTATTTGCCAAAAGATTTCTCAAGATGGGAAGGAAAGACTTCAGAAAGAATTCTTCAAAGTATGAAGAAAAACCAAGGTATGATCGCACTCCTACTAAAGAAATAATCTGTTATGGTTGCAGGAAGCCTGGACATATTCTTCCAGATTTTCCAGAGGAAAAGAACAAAGATAAAAGAAAAGACAAGGATCAACATAGGAAGCATTCCAAGCCATCCTCCTACAAGAACAAAAAGAAGGAGAGAGGCTTTGTTGATGAAACCTGGAGCGATTCTGATGAGGAATCCTCTTCCTCAAGCTCTAGTGAGGATGAAGAAGAAAAGAAGGCAAAGGAAGTTTGCCTGATGGCAATTGATGCCTGCAACAATCACTCAGCTGCAGAGAATTCAGATTCTGATGAAGAAATGCCAACTGAAGATGAGGTATTGTCTTCATATGACTTTACATCTGCTGAATTTAAATCTGATTTTAAATCCTTATGTTTAGATTTAATTAGTTCTGAAAAAGAAATAAAAGAGCTTAGAATTAAACTTGCTGAATCTGAATTGATTGCTAATGAAAATATTAGGTTAACAGCAGAACTCACTACTTCTAGTGAAGAAATAAAATTCCTTAAGAATGAATTAGCTAAGTCCAAAAGGTTAGAAGAGTCTCTGAATGGTAGAAGCCTTAAGTTGCTTGAAATAACCAGCATGTCTAACACTAGGTCAGGCAATAACAAGTTAGGCTTAGGAGCATCTTCTAGTGAGCCCCCAATCATTCTTAAAAACCAACTTTCAACTCCAGTGAATTTTATTTCATCTAGTGGAATAAAAAACACTGAGCAAGTTAATCAAGTAAATAGAGCTTTAAATAAAGCTAAAAGAGAGAAAAGAAAACAGAAATTTAAGGAATTATAAAGAGCGTCGAACGCTGCTCGACGATCGCAGGCCCAATGGTCGAACGGAGATCGACAATCTGGGTACCAATCGTCGAACGCCGATCGACGCTTTCAATAAGAATTTCAAAATTCCAACCAGAACTTTAGAAACCCGAATATGAATAGAAACCCTAGGTTCATTGACCCATCATCAGCATGGAGAATCCCACCTAGGAGATCTTACCCATTAGGTTATCACCCTCAGCCTGCTTATTCATTTATTTCCAGTTTTTCTTATGTGAAAAACAAGGGACCCAAGGTTACCTGGGTCCACAATGTTTAAATTGATTTATTTGCAGGTGAAGACCTATCCTATCACTCAAAATAAGTGGTATTTGGATAGTGGTTGCTCCAAACACATGACAGGAAATAAAGAACATCTGTCAAGGTTCAAGGCAAAGCTTGGCCCAAAGGTAATCATTGGAGATTCAAGCTGTGGTCAAACTGAAGGCTATGGCAGGATGACAATTGGAGCTGTTACATTCAAGAGAGTTGCTTATGTGACTGGACTGAAGCATAATCTAATTTCAGTAAGTCAGTTATGTGATGCTGGATACCAGGTATCATTCTCTAACTCTCTTTGTAATATTACTTTAAATAATAATGTTGTATTAGTAGGCATTAGACAAGGTAACATTTATTTAGTAGATTTTAATTCAACTCACTCTGAAATCTGCTTGTTTAATGAAGTAACCAATAACAATACTTTATGGCATAAAAGGCTTAGCCATGTTAACCTCAAGAATATATCTAGGTTATCTAAACACAACCTTGTTAGAGGTTTACCTTCTTGCCCCTACAAGAAGGAGAGCCTATGCAAGGCTTGTCAACTAGGCAAGCAAACCAAGAACTCATTTAAATCTGTAAATAAAAGTGATTCTCCTAGAATCCTGTATTTATTACATTTGGACCTATTTGGCCCAATAAATGTACAGAGTTTAGGAGGGATGTATTACACCCTAGTCATTGTAGATGACTTCTCTAGGTTCACTTGGGTGTTCTTTTTGAGAACTAAGGTTGATAACTTCAAAGCCCTTACAGATTTTCTATTATGTGTGCAGACTGAGTACTCTACTCATATGGCCTTGATCAGAAGTGATCATGGTACTGAGTTTGACTCTCTTCTCATGCAAGAATTCTGTGAGAGAGAAGGTATCAAACATAGCTTCTCAGCTCCTAGAACTCCCCAACAAAATGGGGTAGTTGAAAGGAAGAACAGAACACTAATTGAAGCTACTGACATATTGTTGGCAGATGCTAATATGCCTCTTTCCTATTGGGCAGAAGCTGTTAGCACAGCCAACTATGTCTTGAATAGAAGTCTGATACACAAGCTTAAGTGTAAAACTCCTTATGAGTTACTTAAAGGAAAGAAATCTAAAATAAATTATTTTAGAGTCTTTGGCTGTATAGTTTATATTCATAATAATAATAAAGAATATCTTAGAAAGTTTGAAGCAAAGGCTTTAATGGGAATTTTTCTTGGATATTCCCAAGTAAGCAAAGCTTACAGGGTTTTTAATAAATCATCTTCTAAAATTGAAGAGTCTGTTCATGTGTCTTTTGATGAATCCCAAATGTTTTACAAGGAGAAGGAAACTTCCCCTTCCTCAAGTTCATTACAGGTACCAGATTCTACCAAAGATGTCACTCAAGAAATCCTCCATCTTTCAACTCTTCATATCACTGAATCAGACAGTGATGAATACATTGCAGAAGTTATTGTTGTTCCACCAATAGTATATCAAATTCCTCCTAAGGAATTAATCCCAACTATTGCTGAAGATCACATCCCACCTGCTGATGTTGTCACACTTAGAGATCATCCTACATCTCAAGTGATTGGAGACATATCAGCTGGTGTTCAAACAAGACATCAGTTAAGACAGGATGTGATGCATGTTTGTTTCCTTTCACAGATTGAGCCCCTCACCATTAAAGATGCTGAGCTAGATCCCCACTGGATCATTGCTATGCAAGAGGAACTCAATCAGTTTGAAAGATGTAAAGTATGGACTTTGGTTCCAAGACCTAAAGGCCAACTGATCATAGGCACCAAGTGGGTGTATAGAAATAAGTTGGATGCAAATGGAATCATTGTAAGGAATAAAGCTAGGCTTGTAGCTCAGGGCTACAGACAGGAGGAAGGTATAGATTATGACCAAACCTTTGCTCCTGTTGTAAGGCTAGAGGCAATAAGGATCTTCTTAGCCTATGCAGCCTATATGAAGTTTAAGGTTTTTCAGATGGATGTCAAAAGTGCTTTTCTTAATGGTGAGCTAAAGGAAGAGGTGTTTGTTGAACAACCACCCAGTTTTGTTTCTTCAATTCAGCCATCACATGTATTCAAGTTGCAGAAAGCTCTTTATGGACTAAAACAAGCACCAAGAGCCTGGTATGAGACTCTAGCTAGTTTCCTGTTAAAGCACAACTTTGTTAGGGGAGTAGTTGATAGAACCCTCTTCATCAAGCACCACAAGGACACAATTCTATTAGTTCAAGTGTATGTGGATGACATTATTTTTGGTTCCACTGATCCCAAACTATGCAAAAAGTTCTCCAACTTGATGCATTCTAAGTTTGAGATGAGTAGTATGGGTGAGCTGTCTTACTTTCTTGGTCTCCAAGTAAAGCAAGATGCTGATGGCATCTTCATCTCCCAATCCAAATATGCCAAGGAATTGGTAAAGAAGTTTGGTATGGCAGATGCTTCAGCAATGCATACACCTATGGCTACTAATGTAGTTATTGATTCTGATGATCAGGGAAAGCCTGTTGATCAAAAGAATTATAGGGCCATTGTTGGTTCCCTATTGCATTTAACTGCAAGTAGGCCAGACATAATGTTTGCTACATGCCTTTGTGCTAGATTCCAGGTCAACCCCAAGGAATCTCATCTGATTCTTCTCAAGAGAATCTTGAGATACCTTAAGGGATGTCCAAATCTAGGACTTTGGTACCCAGGTGAGTCAGAATTTGAATTAATTGGATATTATGATTCTGATTATGCTGGTTTTCGAGTTGACAGGAAAAGTACCTCAGGAACTTGTCAGTTCCTGGGAGAGAGATTGGTCTGTTGGTTCTGTAAGAAGCAGGCCTCTGTCTCAACTTCAACTGCAGAAGCTGAATATATAGCAGCTGCTAGTTGTTGTTCACAGATCCTGTGGATACAAAATCAACTTTTGGATTATGGGTACTCACACAAGAACACTAAAATCATGTGTGATAGTACCAGTGCTATCTCTATTGCACAAAATCCAGTGCACCACTCTAGAACGAAGCACATTGAGATTAGACACCATTTCCTGAGAGATTGTGTGGAAAAGAACAAGATCAGCCTTAAGTTCATATCCACAGGCCTTCAGAGAGGTGATATATTCACCATGCCCTTAGATGAACAGAAGCATCTGTTCTTTTTAGTTCAACTAGGCATGATTAATGGAAGAGACTAAGTGTGACGTATGCCTTGTTGAAACTTGTTCGAAGATAGTCGAACGAAGTTCGACGATAGTCGAATGGATCAAGTCTATCGTCGACCTGTGGTTGAAGATAGCCTATCTGCTTGAAGATCGTCGACCGACGTTCGAAGATAGTCGAACAGGTCGAGCTTATCGTCGATCTATGGTTGACGACAGCTTGCTGTTTGTGAAGACAGAAATAGTCGAACGATTGATCGACTACTCTGCTTCAGGACCGATCGTCGAACGACCGTTCGACCATCGCCTCCAGTATCTTTTAAATAGATCGACGATCGCTGTTTTAATATAAAGCCGATGGTCGACCTAGGTTAAGAGATAGTTGCTTTAATCGTCGACGGAGAGCGTCTTTTCGCATTCCGTCTTCCCGCTTGCTCTTTGTCTTGCGCTTCGTCCTCGCCGTCTCTCTCTCGTCTTCTCCAGCTTTTTCGATGGCGATTGCTCCAGCGCTCCTTGCAGTAGTGAAGTTTGATGCCGGTTTCAGCATAGATTTCGACGCCTTCAGCTGCTGCGAACCAGGAATAGTGGAGATTCTGAATCTGTGCAAAGATCAAGGGTTAGAGAAACTCATGTCCTACAGAATAAAGATAAACACTCAAGAGATCAAAGAGTGGGCTTTTTCTTCGTCTTCAACTGATGATTCGATGACTGGAACTATTAGCGGAGAAGAGGTAATATTAACTCCCACTATTCTGACTGAAATTTTTGGATTGATTAATGGTGAAGAAGAGTATGAGCAAGATACTCCTGAGTTTGGAAGGATGTTAACTGAGCTGGGACATGCCGAAGGCATTCCCTCTAAGCTGCTCAAAGTGAATTTCCCATTTAAGATTTAGTTTCTTACGGAAATAGTTGGAAAAGTGCTACTGGGAAAGCACTCCGCCCACGATATTATTACAAGGCAGCAATTTGCACTAATGTGTGCAATAGTGAATAAGAAGCAGATCAATTGGGAAGACATTATGTTTGATTTAATCAGGAAAAAGAATGGAAAGAAAGAAGTTACCCTGGGAAGGGTAGTTGGGATTTTTCTGAAGGAGAAATATCCCCATCTGCTAGTGTCAGCTGCCACCTCCATCAACGCTAGTAAGAAGATGGATCCATCGCTGTTTGTAAAATGGAAAAGAACCTTCCTGAAGCCCGCTCCCGCAGGGGTTGCTCCAGTTACTTCTAAGAGCACCAGGACTATCTCAGTCACTCCCCCCTTCTAGCAGCTGGCTCAGCAAATTTATCCCTTCCATCTTCTTCATCAGTTTTGCCGTCTACTTCAGTTGAAGTTCCTTCAACTTCAATTGAAGTACGACATTCTGCTTCTCCTCCTGCATCTCCTCTTCCGACTCATCTTGCTGGGATTTCTCATCCCAGTTTTGATTTGTTGGTGTCTGAAATTTCTACTCCAGTTCATTCTCCAATTCCCTCTCCTGATCACATTGATCACCCTGCATCCACTCATACATCTCCAGTTCCATCTCCAGTTCATTCTCCAGCTCATCATGCATATACCATCCCTGCTGCTCTTCCATCTTCTGAAATTCCTCCATCATCTTCATCATCTTCTTTTGAAATAACTCCAGCTTTTATTTCTAGCATTGTGGAGCTAATTACCCCCTCAATCAAAACTATGATTGAAGAGGCAATTGCTCCCCTTGCTTCTTCTATATCCTTCTTGACTGCTGCTATTCAAAAACTCTCAAAGTCTGCTGAGCCCTCTTCTTCTAGGGGCCTGGTTTCAGTTTCTACTGAAATCAGGTAGGGGGAGATGCTTGATGAAGATGTCTTTGAGCAGCCCTTGGCCTCTCCTCCAGCAGTTCATCTTGCAGTAGTAGAGAAAGCAATAGAAGATTCAGCTCCTCCTTCTTTATCTGAAAAAGAGATTTCTGATGCTCTGTTGAAATCTGAGTTTATTGTTAAAGCCTGCTTAGAAGAGTGTTCTACTCCCTTGGTTGTCCTGTACCTAGAAGGAATCATCACTTCCTTTCTAGATGAATTGTGGGAGTTAGGACATGCTGTGGTCGATTCTGAAGGTATTCCCTTTACTTACTTTTTAGACTTGTTAACTGATATGCTTGTATGGGAATATCTGGAAGGCATGATTAGATGTCATTTAGAACAATTTTATTCATAATACTACAGATAAAATGGAAGAAGCTCTAGATGCTCAAGAACCTGTTATCCAAATTGCTCTAGAAGTTCAACCAGAATTAGGTGTTCAAAATTCTGAAGTTGCTCAGCCAGAAGTTCAAGCAGAACTGGTCACTATGATAGTTTCTGATCTTCAAGAAAAAGCTGCAGATGTCCCAATTGAAAAATCTACTGTATGGGATGATTCCCCAGGTTTGGATTTAGATGCTCTATTGGCACAGGATGCCATAGAAGAAGAACTAGAAAAAGCTGCTTTAAAGGAAAAAAGAAAGGGCTATGAAAGAGGCTATTGACCCATATGATATGCCTATCTCTTCTAATTCTGAAGATGAAATCGATTCTGATGAGTCTGCTGAATCGAAAAGAAAAAGAATTGCTAAAAAGAAAAGAAAAGTTGTAGCTCCTCCTCCTGCTAATCCAGATAATGATACCCCGTATTATATACTGAAAGGGATTGATCCAAAGTCAAAAGACTTCCAGCATTGGATGTTATTTTCTAAGAACCAGCAAAAGCAAAGGAAAAAGTCAAAGAGGTATGACTCTCCTATACCTAGATGGAATCCTAGAGGTCCTCCTCCTCCACCTCCCAGTGCAGGAGCCTCAGGAAACTTATCTTCTAAACCTGCTACTCAATCCGAAAGATCAAATCCATCTCAGTCTTCTCAAAGGAGAAGTTCACAAGGATTCCAAGGTAAAAGTCAAACTGGCTATCAAAGACCTGATGTTGTTAAAGAACAAGTTAAGGAGGTAGTGTATCAAAGACCAACCTTCTCTCCTCCTCAGTCTAAAGAAATCAAAAGCTCAATCTCTAAGCTAGATCTTTCTGTGAAGGATGTTCCATAAGGTAAGCAATTTATTTTTATCTGAAAATTCTAGCAAGAACTTTGCTAAGTCTACTCCCTCTTGTTATCTAGTTAATCAGGATAAAGAACCAGTTGACACATCTTCTGAGAATGTTTATGAAAGCCCAGAGCTTGATCCTAACTTTAGGATGGCTCGTTTTCTTGAACTCGTTGGAGCAGCGCAAATTAAGAAAGCAAAAGCAGAAGGAATGGACACTGCAGGATTGACCACAATGTCTAAATTCAGAATGAAGGAGCTCGACAAGTTCCAGGTTAGACCTGAGATATTTGACCCTTCAAAGTATATGGAAAAGCATCCTGAGGCAGTGGTCCCAAGAATAACAGAATTGAAAATTATTGGAGAGCAAGACCTGAAGCTATCAAGAAAAGAAGCTCTAGATCCCACCAGAAAGATTACTTTTGTTTCTAGCTCTTCTAAGCCTAAATCTAACTCTGAAGCACCTTAATTTTTTCATTGATTGACAGTTAATTTCTTATCTGGTTGATTGATGATATCTGCTTAGTTTTTTCTCTTTATGCATTTTATTTTACTTTCAGTAATTAGGTTTGTATGTTTTAATTGTTGAGAGACTTAACTCAAATAGGGGGAGATTGTTGGAACCCTAGGTTTTGATTTGAGTTCAGTCCTCTTTTTCTATCTCTTGACCCAAGATTTATCTATGGTCAAAGGTTAGTTGATAGTTTAGATTCTCTAGCTGTGTAGAATTGCTTTTCCAGATGAATATTTGGTTAAGTAGTTTTTCATTCGACTATGGTCGAACGCCGCTCGACTATCGTCTATCGGCTGATCGACGATCGTCTATCAGTTGGTCGACGTTCTGTCTGCGTTGATAGGTCGACTATCTGTTTGATAGGTCGACTATCTGTTTTGCTTTGATAGTTCGACTATCTGCTTGGATAGTTCAACTATCTGATAGTTCGACTATCTGTTGATAGGTCGACTATCTGTTCTGTTTGATAGGTCGACTATCTGTTGATAGGTCGACTATCTGTTTGATAGGTCGACTATCTGTTTTGCTTTGATAGTTCGACTATCTGCTTGGATAGTTCAACTATCTGATAGTTCGACTATCTATTGATAGGTCGACTATCTGTTCTGTTTGATAGGTCGACTATCTGTTGATAGGTCGACTATCTGTTTTCTGTGATAGGTCGACTATCTGTTTGATAGGTCGACTATCTGTTTTGCTTTGATAGTTCGACTATCTGCTTGGATAGTTTAACTATCTAATAGTTCGACTATCTGTTGATAGGTCGACTATCTATTTTGTTTTGATAGGTCGACTATCTGTTGATAGGTCGACTATCTGTTTTCTGTGATAGGTCGACTATCTGCTCGATAGGTTGACTATCTGTTTTGTTTGGTAGTTCGACTATCTGTCCGGATAGATCGACTATCTGATAGCTCGACTATCTGTTCTGATAGGTCGACTATCTGCTGAGGTAGTTCGACTATCTTCTTTAATAGTTCGACTATCTTGATCGTTCGACTATCTGTCCGATAGGTCGACGATCTCCGTGCTTCGGTCGACGATCTCCAAGGGTCGTTCGACATTTTGCTGTATGTTTTAAATAGTTTTTGTCGTCTTCTGTGATGTGATTAATTTCATAATTATTTTGGCACATTTTATAAAAGATTATCTGAATAAATTGTGATAACATTTCCATGCAATATCTATTCTATTCCTTATGCATGAGCTAATCTTTTCTGATAAAGTTGTTTGTCTTATAGCTGAGATATGATTTCTGCCAGGCTGCCCTTTATAGCCGTTAGACTCAAAAAGTCTTCCTTGGCTGTAAAGAGTCTTTTCTGATGTGACTTTCTCTTATATTATTTCATTAGAATTATTTGTAGCTTCTTAGAAAGCTTTATCCTATTATAGGATATCTGTCTGCAGTATTTTTGTTTTGCTTTATGCTTTTTGCAGCCCAGCTTGCAGAGTTCAGTAAAAGAAAAAATTCAAACTCAAGTAAGAGTCGTTGCTGCTGCTGCTATATAAAGACTTCTTTGAAGAAAGAAAGAAGCTAGCTCTCATATACCAAAAAGCGATCAGCAGCATTCAAGCTTAAGAACTTACAGTTTCCAACTGCTATCAGCACATTCACATCTAACTGAGAAGAAGTTCTAGTTCTTCACTCTTCTTCAACCTGAGTTCTCCTGCTTACAGGAAGATCTTCACTCAGAGCCTTTTGAAGAAGAAGAAGAAGAAGATAGCTGCCTGAAGAAGAAATTTTATTTAATATTATTTATCTTCTTGTAGCTTTTTCCTTCAGTATTTTCTGAAGTGTTTCTGCACTGAAGCAAGACTTCACCTGGACGTTCTTTTAGCCTGGGGGAGCCTTGATTCTTTTAGAGCTTTCTAGCTCAGTGCAAGTTATTGTGCTTCTCTAATCTATTGTAAAATAGAGAAGACACCTTAACCTCCTTTCCCCCTCCTGTACAAGGTTATTACTCCCTTTAAAAGTATCCCTTGGTGGTAGGGCACCTGATCAAAAACCTATGTTGGTTTTTAGACACCTGATCAAAAGTCTAAAGGGTTTCTGGATCTACCTAAAGTAGATCTTGTTGGTGGCAGGGCACCTGATCAAAAACCTGAGTGGATTCCTACCTTGTTGGTAGAAGAGTGGACGTACCCAAGTTGTTTGGGGAACCACTATAAATTCCTTCTATCGTCTGGATTGCTTTATTTAATTACTTGCATTATGGCTGTGATTAGATCTTAACTAGGTTTGCTAGTTGCTGTTTAGGTTTCCAAGCCTTAACTGTAATTACAGTTGGCTGCCTTTTTGTGCACAACACTTGTGTTAGGCTTTAAGGTTTAATCTCAAATATCTATAACCTTCATTCCGCATTTAACGCCAAGGGAGTTGAGTAGAAAATCAACTTTGCTAGTGCAATTTTTGATTACTCCATTCACCCCCCCCCCTCTAGAGTAGTATCTATCCCTTCTCTTTCATGTTGTTACAGATTCTGAAGATTAAAACAGTCAGATGGAATTTCAAATTCAGATCTAAATTTAGAAAGTTTAATCTACGTAGATCATCTCTTAATGACGTTTGATCGTTGGGTGATGTCCTATATAAAGTCACGTCTAGGATTTTGCCAAACCCTAATCTTATCAATGCTAATCTTATTAAAAACCAGAATCGCCGCACATTTCAAGATCGGGAAAACGCCGCACGCCGACATCTTCGTTCTTCACCGAAGCTTGTTCCTCGATCCAGCGATTTAAAAGCAGAAGAAAGATTCGACAAGATCCCTGGTTTTAGATTCTCAATCTCTCATTTGATCGTGTCAGATCCAAGAAATTTCAGATTGTGTTTATCTCAGGAATTCTTCCTTAACTTCTTCACCAAGCTTTCAGTTTTTCAAGAAGGAAGAAATCTGAAGATTTCAGATCTGAAGTGAAGTTGTTTTTCATTATTATTGTAAAAACTTATTTCAAATTTTGTAGGAGCTTTGTCTCCGAGCTTGTAGGAAGATTTATCTTTCGAGTGTAGATCCCGTTTTGGAGGATTGAGTTTATAAGAGTGTGTTTACTCCGAGTTGTAGGAGCGTTGCTCCGAGGTGTAGGATTATTTAATCTGAGATATAATGAAGTAGCCAAGTCTAGTTATGGTGTTAGATTGGTGAGGTGGAGAGTGGACGTACCCAAGATTGGGGAACCACTATAATTTCCTTGTATCATCTGAATTGTGCTTGATCATTCTATGTTAATCCCTCTAATTTTTTTATTCCGCAAAAGACGTAGATCTCACCTATTCACCCCCCTCTAAGTGATTTAGGTAGACAACTAGATACTTTTAATTTGTATCAGAGGGAGGTTGTTCATTAAAAGGTTAACATCTTGAACATATCTACTTCTAGTTATCGAAGAGATTGTCAAGCATGGACAGATCCAAGGACTCTGCAAAGCTTCCAGTGTGTACAAAGGTTAACTTTCCCATGTGGAAAGAGAGAATAAGATATTTCATGGAAGCTGTTGATCCACGCATATTCATTATAGTGGAATAAGGCCCTCTTGTTCCAATGATAGCCTCCATTATTGATCCTACAAGGAAGGTGCCAAATAAATTGATAGGTCTCGACAAAGATGATATTTCACTTAACTCTCTGGACAAGAAGGCAAAAAATATCATCGCAAGTGCAGTCGATGACTCCATGTTGCAGAACCTTATTCACTGCCAATCTGCTAAGGAAATGTGGAAATCTTTGATTGTTCTAATGGAAGGTACCAAAGAATTAAGGGATGACAGAAGATCCCTTCTTAACCAGAAGTATGAGGCTTTCAAGCAAGGCCCCAAGGACACAATTGCTGATACATTTGAAAACTTCTTCAAGATCATCAACGACCTGAAGAGCTATGGTCGGGTTTTCACTAATGGAGAACTAAATGACAAATTCCTAAGATCCTTAACTAAGGAATGGGACAATAAGATAAGTTGTATTAGGGAGTTTGGGAGATTGGCCGATACTGACCCACAAAACCTCTTCGGGAAGTTTATGTACTATGAGCTTCAAATAAATGCCAGAAAAGCTGAATAAAAGGACATCAGATCTTCATCAAAAGAGAAGTCTGTTGTACTGAAGGTAGACATCTCAAGGAAAGCTAAGGCATCATCTCCTGCTCCCTTTCTCAAAGAATGTGAAGAAGAAGAATCAGAGCCAAGCACCTCGGGCTCAAAACTATCTAATGTAGAGTTCTATCTTATCTCTAGGCAGTTCAAAAAGTTTCTAAGTAAGAAGAAATAGATGAGAGGCAATGATTCTTTTTTCATAAGATCACGACACGGCGGTGGTTATCAAAGGAAAACTCACACATCCGACGGGTATAAATCTAAATCGAACAAACATTATTCTATTGACATCGTGTGTTATTGTTGTAACAAGACAGGTCATGTGATCACCGACTTCCCTCACAAGAAGAAGGAGGGTGGAAGAAGAGAAGAGCATAAGTCTTCCAAGAGCAAAAAGAAGGAGAGGAGCTTCATAGCAAAGAAGAAGAAGACTCTTAGTGACTCTGACTCGTCTGAGTCAAGTGAGGATGAAGAAGCCTACTTTGGGCTCATGGCTCACTCTGACGAAGAAGGATATGTCCCCTAATTTCATGGGGAGGTAAATTCTCACACTATTCTTTCTGAATCTAATGTTCCTAACGATGACCATAAGGACTATTCCTCTAATGATGAATCAGAACTCATGGGTCAGTATATAGAGTTGATAAAAGTCTATGACCGATGCAAAAAGGTTGTTAAAACTCAGACCAAGGAAATAAAATCCCTTAAGGCTGAGTAGATTATTCTAAGGGAGTAATTCGCAAGTATTGACTCACTAAGAAAGGATCACCAAGCCCTAGTCAAAGAATATAACAACACTCTCGAGCACCTTAACCTGAAACAGAAAATCATCGAGAAGTTAGAAGAATGGCTTGACGCTGAAAAGAAACTTGTTGAAAGTTTCTCCAAGCCCAAGATTATTCTTCCACTTGTTACTGAATTCTCTACATTGGCCAAAGGAGACGGTTTGGGTCATGAGACTGCTCCTAGTAAATCTTCTAGGAGTAATAAAGCTCAAAGAAGAATTAAGGCTGCTAAGAAAGCTTTAGCCAAAGAGAAGGGGAAGGCTCCTCTAGATCAAACTTCATTTAATAAGGTCATATTCCCAACAAATGAGTTTGATTTTGATTCATCCTACGATCATTTTACCAGGCCATCTCACGTAGAGCTTAAGTCACGCTACCAATGATAGACCCATCCCCGGAACTTTGGTGAGAGTGTCTTTAAGGCACCTTATGAGGAAATACAGATGCAATACTATGGTCCATACGTTCATGACCATAATATTAATAAGGAACCTAAGGCCAAGCCAGTTGTACCTAAGGAAAAGGAGGTGCAAAAGCCTTGTGAGTGCAATCATCATGAGGCCTCTACCTCCTGATTCACCGCCCCTGCAAGACCACCCATTCAAAAGGTCAAGCAGGCGACTTGGAAAAGATACAATAGGTTTGGCTTTTGGTGTTCCGACAAAGTTGGTCACTTTTTTGTGGATTGCTGGTTTAATCCTAGAAACTATAAAAATCATCTAGCTAATCATACGAGGCAGACCATTCATAGTGTTAACACTCATAGGGGGATTATGCTGACAAATAACCAAGGACCCGAATACGATTGGGTTCCTAAGGTAAACTGATCCTATCTTGTAGGTATGTCCAAAGGCCAACAAAATGCCTATATGGTATTAGGACAGTGGATGCTCTCGGCATATGACAGGGACAAGAAGCCTACTTCAGAATTACACTCCAGTCAAAGATGGTCTAAAGGTGATCTTTGGTGGCTCTGACCGGGGAATCACAAAGGAATACGGTATAATTTCTAATGGTATAGTCTCATTCACAGATGTGGCTTATGTGAAAGGATTAGAACATAATCTAATTAGCATTAGTCAATTATGTGATAAAGGCTTTATTGTTACCTTTTCAAAAGATCAGTGCCTGATAAAATCATCCTCCACTATGGAGACGATATTAACAGACACAAGGAGTATAAATATTTTTTGTCTTAATTTTCTATGTTTAGACACTTTTACCTCAGTGTGTTTTGTTGCGAAAGGTAGTGCATCTCTTTGTGATCAATGACATAAGAGACTTGCACATATAAACTTCAAAACCATTAATATGTTATTTTCTCAAGACCTAATATGTGACGCACCGACTATTAAGTGCATTAAAGAGAGTCCATGTCACGCATGTAAAATGGGAAAGAAGACAAGGGCTAACTTTAAGGGCATTGCCGACAAAGATTCCTCTAGGTGTTTGTATTTACTACACATGGACTTATTTGGTCAAATGCAAGTTCATAGCTTTGGAGATAAGTCATATACGCTGGTAATTGTTGATGAACACTCACATTTTACTTGAGTGTTCTTTCTGAAATGAAAGTCAGATACTTTTGATGTGTTCACGAATTTTGTCAGGCAAATCCAGAACAAATTATACTGCTCAGTGGTCAGAATCAGAAGTGACCATGGAACAGAATTTGAATCTGGTGCCATGATAGAATTCTGTGGAAGTCTAGGTATCTTTCATGAGTTTTCCTCCCCGCATACTCCGCAATAAAATGGAGTTGTTGAGAGAAGAAATTGAACACTCTTTGAAGCATGTACCACAATGCTGACTGACTTCTATCTACCAGAGTACTTCTTGGCCAAGGCCATCAATACAGCTTGTCACGTGCAAAACAGAGCATTAATCAACAAAAGTCATCGTAAGAATCCCTATGAGGTACTGAAAGGCAAACAACCGACCGTGTCCTACTTCAGAATCTTTGGCTGCAAATGCTATGTACTAAATAATAGGAAATATCATCATACAAAGTTTGGAGAAAAATGCTTTGAAGGTATTTTTGTAGGTTATAGTAGTCATAAAAAGGCTTATAGAATTTTTAATAGGAAAACTCTGGTGGTAGAAGAGTCAATTAACGTTGTATTTGATGAAATGAGTTTGCTTCATAGCAGCTCTTCTGGTGTTCTTATTGAAGATGTAGGTTCAAGGCTGGAAAAGTTAAGCTTGGATGAGACAGTTGAAAATAATGCTCAAAAGTTCATCAAGATCACTCCTCCAACCTCATTTGAAGAAGAAGATCACCAAGATGAAGAAGTCATCCAGGTGGAAGAGGAAACTCTAGAAGCAGTAGAAGCTCCCGATGCAAGGAATCTAGAACTCAGACACTTGAAGGATCACCCGGTTGAACAAATCATAGGAGATCCTCATGACGGTGTACGAACTCGAAGAGGTACTACTAAGGAAAATTTGCATTTGAGTTTTCTCTCGCAGGTTGAACCAAAGAAATTCGAAGAAGCAAACCAAGTCGCATCTTGGATAGTTGCAATGGAAGAAGAACTAAATCAGTTTAAGCGATGCCAAGTCTGGAAGCTTGTACCTAGACCCAAAGGCAAGAATGTTATTGGAACAAAATGGTTCTACAGGAACAAGATGGATGAAGATGGAATCATCATCAAAAATAAGGCCAGACTCGTAGCTAAAGGATACAGATAGCAAAAAGGGATCAACTTTGATCAGACCTATGCTCTCGTGGCAAGACTTGAAGCAATAAGGCTATTCCTCGCATATGCTGCCTTTATGGGCTTCACCATCTATCAAATGGACGTGAAGTCGGTCTTTCTCAACGGTGATATAAAGGAAGAAGTATATGTGGAAAAACCCCAAGGTTTTGTTGATCCTAACGATCCTGATTATGTGTACTTATTATTTAAAGCTTTATACGGCATAAAACAAGCTCCTCAAGCTTGGTACGATACTCTATCTAACTTTCTTCTTGAGAACAAGTTCACAAGGGGAAAGATAGATGAGACATTATTTCTTAGGGAAGTAAAATGCAAGATTTTGCTAGTGCAAATCTATGTCGATGACATTATTTTTGGCTCTACTAATGACAACCTCTGCAAAAAGTTTTCCAAACTTATGCAAGGGAAATTTGAAATGAGCAGTATGGGTGAGCTGAAGTATTTCTTAGGACTTTATGTGAAACAATCTGAAGATGGAATTTTCATCTCTCAAACGAAGTTCACCAAGGAGTTAATTAAGAAATTCGGAATGGAGAACACAACCTCTATGAGGACTCCAATGGGTTCAGCTATGTCTCTGGACAAGGATGATAAAGGAAAACCTTTCGATGAAACCAAGTACAGGAGCATAATTGGATCCTTGCTCTATCTTATTGCTAGTAGGCCTGACATAATGTTCTTAACATGTATATGCGCTAGATATCAAGTGAACTCTACGGAATCTCACTATACCGATGCAAAGCGAATTTTGAGATATCTTAAGGGTACACAAAATCTTGGCTTATGGTACCCAAGAAATAATGACAGAGAACTAATTGGATTTTTAGATGCTGACTTTGCAGGTAGCAAAGATTATAGAAAGAGCACTTACGGGACGTGCCAATTCCTCCGAAGACGGCTTATTTCATGGAGCAGCAAGAAGCAGAATTGTATCGCAACTTCTACTGCTGAGTCAGAGTTTATCTCTGCAGGCAGTTGTTGCGCACAACTTCTTTGGATCAGAAATCAACTCCAAGATTACAATCTAAAATTCCAAGAAATTCCTTTATTTTGCGACTCTTCCAACGTAATATCTATCGCCAACAATCCAGTCTCCCATAGATGGACAAAGCACATCGAAATACGCTACCACTTCATCCATGAACATGTGGAGAATAAGGACATAGCCCTCAGCTATGTCCCGACGGACAAGCAGGTGGCAGATAATTTCACGAAGCCGCTAGAAGAGGCCAAATTCTCTTTTTTCAAGACAAAACTTGGCATGCTCGACATGGGATCCTGAATTGATCATATCTAAAGTCAAGGAATTAATCACAGATTATGGATTTCTCGGGAACTCAAGTGGTCTTCTCGAGAACAAGTTGATTTCTCGGAAAAAGATGACTCTCTTTCTTAAAAGCAAGCTCTCTGGACTTCTCGGAAAACTAACTCTATTTCTCGAGAAAAGTCAAGTGGATTTCACGAGAAAAGACTCTTGCATTTCTCTAAAGGCATCCGTTTTCTCGAGAAATGCCCTAGCACTAGGACGATTTTTGGAAGAATTTGAACCGCCGATTCCACGTTTGATTTTTAATTTCTATTCTTAATTCTCAAAATAATTTAAATAGAAAAGTCCATAGAAATCCAAAACCACATTTTCAAACAAACTCTCCTGAGAAAAACATTTCAGTTCTCCGAAGCTTTCCGCCGTCTCTCTCGCAAAATCTGCCGCTTCGTCTCCAGCAAATCCGACATTTCGCACTCTCTGCATTCGATGGCTCCTCCTTTCAAGATAGGTGTGGGCAGCAAACTCGTTTGTGCTAGCATAGAGGACGTTTGCGACGATTTCAAGAAAGTTTTGCACCTCCAGGATGCCGCTGGCCTCACATTTGTCTTGGAACATCAGTGTAAAGTATTGTTACCTGAAGTTGAAGAATTTTTCTGAAATGCAAAGATCAAGAAGTATGGAAAATTGCTGAAGAGCTCAGTTAGGGACATGCATAATCAAGCTCAAGCCATCTTCCTTGATAGAGTTCCTTTAACTTCCTTTAATGGACGAGGACGGTGATCTGGAAGAAGAAGACTACTAAAGAACATATTCCTTCTGTTGTCTTCCCGAGTCCATTATAGTTAGAAGGCAACAGATGTCCGATGAAAACAAACTTTTGGCTGACATTCTAGGGAAGGTACTTCTATGCAAAAAAGGATCAATTGGATATATTTCTGCAGATTTCTTTGATATGATGACTGCTGTGGTGTGTCGTAAAAGATTCCTTTGGGGACACATGTTATTTGGTAAGATAAAGGAGAGTCTGAAAGCTCCAAATTTTGGAAGAATTCTTTCTCTATATCTGAATCAAGCACACTCAGAGGTCTTTGACCTGTCCAGAGGTGTGTCCCTCCACCACCTAAAGAAGGTCACCATCTATTCCATCAGCATATGGGAGATCAGACTTCAGAAGTCAGGGCAAACTGCTCCCGTTCCTAAAGATGTTGTTGATGAGGACAGGACCCCATCTCCTCCTCACACTAATGCAGCTGACACATTTGGTGTAGCTACTTAGGGGGAGCCTGCTCTTTTAGTTCAGGAAGAAGATCAGCCAGCCGAGGTTATAAAAACAGTTATTCAGTCAGATGTTCCCGCAGAGCAGATTCCAAATCAAGTTACTGCAGTTGATGATTCTATTGAGAAGAGCACCTCTCTGCATGAGGATGAATCAAGTATGAACAATGATTCTTCCTCTGATCAAGAAGAATTCACTGATGAGCAAGTGACTGCCAGATTCACTTCCACTGATGCTGAAATATCAAAGATGGTAGAGGAACTCATCTCCGATGATCCCCTATTCATATCCCCTGAAAAGGTTTCAAATGCTCAATCCTCCTCCTCTCCTGCAAAGACTCTAGAACAGATTCCCGATGTTCCTCTCTCCCCAGAACATATTGAGGGGGAGAATGAGATAATTCTCTCTGATGATGATGAGATCACTCCAGACCCAGTTGATCCCCCACTCAGAAGCCTGGACTTCTCCCTCCCTACTATTATTGGTGAGGAAGGTGAGGTCATGATTCATACCATCAGAGGCAAGAGCTCGATTGTCATTTAAGAAATTCCTGTTTGGTAAGCTCAGTCTCTACCTCCTCCACCTCCTCTGGCTATAGCCATTCCTGAAGATACCCTTCTGGGTAAGATTGAATCTCTATTAGCTTAGCAAAGAATATATTTTGACGACTCTCTCAAAGTTGTCACAAACAAAGTCACTGCTCTAGAGAATGAGATGAGCAGAGGCTTCGCTGAAATTCACAGTAATACTGATAACCTCAAACACCTATTCCAAATAGGTGGAAAAGCCTTAGATCACACCATTACTAGTATTGGTCAAGTAATGGAACAATCAGTCACATTGGAAAACAACTAGATTCAGTTGGAAAAGAAAGTTCAAGAGCACAACTTCAAGACGTATGAAAAAGTTGGCAAGTTCAAAGAAGAGGCTATAGACACCCTATCCGTAGAAGTCAGAAAGGGGGAGGACAAAGTCAAAGAATATCTATCAAAAGCCTCTACAGACATGAAGACCCTATGGGAAGACAAGCTGAAAGAGATAAGTACTGATGTACAGACTCATATCTTTAAGGTTAATTTTCATACCTATGATACTGAAGTTTGGATGCACAATCAGATCTTTCCCGACTTCCATGTCGATCCCAATGCAGCTCCACCTCCTCAACTTGACTCTACTGCCCAGATGCATACATTCTCTCCCAGACTTGAAGATTATGAAGCCCATCCTGCAGAGTACTCCCAGGTTTGATCTGAACAAGAGATGCCTCAAAATCCACCTCCAAAAATTCCAGTTCTTGAGAAAAGGAAATATGGTGACGGTGCCTCTACAAGCCGATCCATTACAAATCCAGAAGATGAAAGAAGAAGAGCATAAGAATTTGCTGAAGTGTGGAGCCCAACCTCCAAGTCACTAATTCTTGAGACTCTAAAACTGGTTGTAGATTTTAATGAAGATAGAAATGATTGTTATAGTTCCCAGGAATGAGAGTTGTATGAGAAATCTTTGACCAAGAGGAGAATCTATGATAGAGAATATTGCAAAAATAATCCCAAGGCTCCTCCCAAACCTGCTAAGTACTACCCCAAGACTTACAGCTATCAAAAGAGGTAGTAAGAAAAGAAAGAAAGGAAGCAACAACATCAATTAAAATGAGTGGAGTTTATCCATAGTATAGAATGTTGTAGACCTGGATTCCTCTATGGACAATTTTCTATATATATATAAGATTTTGAATTTTGTTGATATGATATTTCCTAATCATCATTACTATCATTACTATGTTTACTAGTTAATTATTTGATTATTTTGATGTAATTCACCTTAGTGTAGAGGGTTCTGACTTCTACAAATAGGGGTAGATTGTTGGGTATTGTATCCACAATAACCCAGATTTTTGTGAAGTCACCCTTAAACTAAGATGAATTAAGTTTGTATTTGATGTTATTCTGTGGTTAAGTGCTTGCAGGTAAAAATTTCTAAGTGTAGACCAATGTTAGTTTACAGTGAGTCACCAAACACAGGACCATGCTATGCAATCCCTCATTGTGTGATCCATAGTGTTGACTCATGTGTAACCTCTCTATTGGCATGTACTTCATTTTCAAGTAGTAAGGCAATGGAAGAATTCGAGGGTAGCTGTTTTCAACAAAGAAGAATAACAAATTATTCAGAAAATTTCTCTAAGTTTATTTCTCAAGAAATTGAAAATGTTTGTCTTGAGAATCCTAAGTCTTGTAACGTCCCGATTCGCGCTAGGCCCCTTGTGCGCGTTTTTGAGTATGGAGAGCTGATTTAGGCTCAGAGAGTGAAGGCGATCAGGCACGCACTCGTGGGAAAAAATGAAGTTGGCCCTGTCAAGGACATGGGTAGAGACACGGGCGTGTCCCTACCCGTGTGCCGTGGCTTTGAAGGTCGTGGCTTTGAGTGATAAGAAAATGGCATTGAGTGGCTTGTCCCGAGAAGGAAACGGGCAGAGACATGGGCGTGTACCTACCCCTGTGCCATAACATTGAGTGGCATGGCATTGAGTGGCATGGCATTGAGAGTTAAGCAGTCATTGCCCCGAGAAGGACACGGGTAGAGACACGGGCGTGTCCCTACCCGTGTGCGTCAAGTCAACCTCGACGAAATATGTCTAGAGCAGGATACGGGTATAGACACGGGATGAACCACGACCGTGTCACCTTAACACGGGTACACACACGGGCGTGTCAGTACCCGTATATGTGCATGAAGCAGTAGTCGAGCCATTGACGCCGTTTCGCCCGAGCAGGACACGGGTAAGGACATGGGCATGTCCCTACCCGTGTCACCTCTAAATAAAAAGGGCAGAATGAAACCCTAGCCGTTTTCATTCTCTTCCAAGCCATATCTTCTGGAGAAACTTCTGGAGGAGGGAAGAATTGCTGGAGACAACCAAACTCCGAGAGGAATCGCCACCGCCGCCAAGGAAAAGGGATGCCGACGAGAAGAATGACAAGATCCATCTCTAGAAATGGTGGAGCCGCTGGAAATGAGGTGAGCCTCCTCCCCTCTCCCTTGGTGCTAGATCTGTAGTTATCCTTAGGCCAGATATCGACTCAAAAGAGTCTTGATATATGAGATGAAGATTTCTAGGAGGGCCATGCTAGAACTTGTGTTCTAAGGTTTAGTCATCTTCAACCTCCCCTTCCTTCAAAGTGATGATGGGGGTGGTTTCGTGAAGAGTAATTGCCTTAAGAGGGTGAATAATGGTGGAGGAACTTCTGGTTTGTATTTGGGAGGATCGGCTTGAGGAAGAAGATGAACCGATGTCGTTCATTTCGCCTTAAGATGCGTGCAGAAATCTGTGTTCTGCATGCAACGACCTTCTTGGCTATTTTCAGGCAAGATATGGCCAGATCTAAGCTTTTGACTAAACACGAGAGTCGTATCCCTTGGAATTACCTTTCCGATGAGTGGTTACACGCCTTCGGGTTACATCTGTAGCCACGGGAATGTCTGATCGAAGTAGAGGGCTGTCAGACTAAGCGTGCAGAAATTGTGTTCTGTACGCAGCAGGCTTTGGAGCCAATTTCATGTATGGTACACTCTGATCTGGGTTACAGACTGAACATTAAAGTTATAGCCCATTGAAAAACCTTTCTATCGAGGGGTTACACACACTCACTGGATTCCTATAGCCACG
Source organism: Platanthera zijinensis (assembly GCA_039513925.1). Lineage (NCBI taxonomy): Eukaryota > Viridiplantae > Streptophyta > Magnoliopsida > Asparagales > Orchidaceae > Platanthera > Platanthera zijinensis. The sequence goes on from CM077080.1 coordinate 85,573,480, forward strand.
GGAATATCCGGTTGATGTTGCTGTCCAGCAGGTGTTCTACACCTGAAATTCCTGGGTAAGTGTAAAGTTGGGTTTGGACTCGGAAGAGATTTTTTAACAATCCGACGTTAAGTTGTAGTCGAATGATAATATGCTTAATTGCGATAATTAAACGCATGATGAAATTATTGGATAGACCCCACGTAAACAAATGGTGAAATGGTATGTGGTTGAACGATACGACTTGGTGGGGGTTAGTGAACAAAGGGTAATTATAACAAGATTCACTAGAGTTTGGGTAATTGTTTCGATGTTGGTTGTATGAACATGTGAGGTGTTAAATAGGTGGTTAACTCATGTGTTCACAAATGATTGATTTTGGGTAAAGGAGTTGTAAGTGGTGATGTTAAAGTAATGTGACCATAACATTAGACGTAATCATGATCTTGAGGCTTATCATATAAGGGAGTCTAAAATAATCCATTGTATGAGGTGGTTCGCCGCCTGTGTTTGTGGTAAACTCTTGAGGTTCCTTGGGTACCGGATTGTGAAGGGATTGTGAGCGGATAACTTGTCACACTGGTTGGTAAAGTTAGGAAGAATCATAAATGGACGAATGGGCTTGGTCTTCAGTGTTCATGTCCCGAGACTCCTTCCGTGCCAAGTGGTCGGTTGAGCTTGGTCCTCGTGCTCGTTTCCGAGGCTCCTTCTATACTTCGAAGTGATTGTATTGTATGCTGTGTGAGTCGACACGCGGTGTCGTAATCCTAGGTTAAGGATAGTGTGACAGGTCTACGGGCTCGCCAATCATCACACCGATGGGAGTTGACGGATAGACCTTTGGTGGTTGGGCTTAGTCCTCGGTGTTCACGTCCTGAGGCTACTTCCGTGCCAAGTGAACGGTTGGGATTGGTCCTCGTGCTCATTTCCGAGGCTCCTTTTGTATCACACCTTAGGCCAGTTCGGGGCTAGGATCTCGGTGCACATCTACCCGAGACACCCGCTGAGCCGTAGTACGCATGTGAGCTCTGCTGTTGTGTTCTTAGCGTTTAGGCGTACGAAGGCCTAGGCATGGTTGTGTGGAGACCAGCCAAGTAGTGGAGATGCCCGCTCTACTTTCACCGTCTTGACATGACGGATGATGCCTGAGAGGTTCGCTACCTGCTCGAAAAGTGGAAACTTCAAGTCTGTGTCGACATAGCGATTGCATGTGCGTGATCATGGGTGAGTCATTGCATTACATACATGTCATTACACTTCATTGCATACACAAAGATTCTCATCGTATAAGTTTGTATGGGCACTCCTATACGATGAGTTACTTACTGCTGAACGATCCTCAACTTATATGCTTGTATGGACATTCATATAAGTTGAGTTACTTACTGTTATAATATTATACTCTCCTGTTGCTGTAGATGATAGAATTGCTAGAATAAGCTGTTGCTCATTTATTACACTGCTTTACAAACATAGTGATATACCACCTGCTTGTACCTATGATCATATATATTGTACCCTGTTCCTTTCTCCGCCTAGTGCCGAGGAGTCGCCGAGGGAACGGATGTGAAGCCACTTAGTATTTATGACTAACAGTTGATATGTCTTCCTTTTTAGGAGGAAACCCTGCAGGTGGAGTAGCTGGTTATACAGCTGGATAGCCAGGTCAGGATGACAGGGACTGAGGGGACGGTACCGTCGCTACCGTCGGTTACTGATGTGAGTGTGAGAGGTTTTTGTTGTACCCTTTTTGGGAAAACTATTTACGTACTTTAATATTAGAAGCTTGTTTTAGCTTCTTAACATATGTACCTTTATGGACTATATGCTTGGTATGGATTTGACTTCTATGTTATATTATGGTTTGGTTGACAATGTGTGATATTGGTTGTGGCCGGCAGAATAGGCGTCTTGTGGTACAGGCTAACCCGAGTGTTAGTACTACCGCAAGGCGGCTGTTCTTGGCATAAGAACCCTCTTGTGCCGTGTTTTATGTTCCGGGAGGGGAGGGGGGGGGTCTTATAAATGGTATCAGCTTGCTACGATACTGAACTGAGGAAGTCATTCAATAATGGTACCACCCCCGTTAATTTAGTCAGTTTGCGGACAAACTGACTTAGCGGTAGCAGTGGTGTACCCATATGTAATTCACACTAAGTTTCTCCATCTTTAACCTTAGATTAGCCGACCTAACCTTAAGTTTGTACCTTGCATGTAGATCCCAGTACATGTTGAGTCGGTGAGGGGCAACCCCGCCCAATCCGTACCATCACAATTCCAACAATCAGAGCTGAGGCAGACGCTCACAGCTATCCTGGACGCCTTCAAGTCCCAATCCAAGCAAGCCCCTGTACAACAGCAGGGTCCGGGATCCACTTGGTTAAGCACTTTTCGAGCTCTCTCCCCTCCTGATTACCTTGGGACGGAGTCGGGAGTGCGTACGGAAGAATGGCTCAACACTTTACAAGAACTGTTGGCAGGAATAAGGTGCCCAAACAACATAACGGTGACCCTTGTAGTGACACTCGTAGAGCTGCATGCCAAAAGGTGGTTGAAGTCCCTCATGGTCTCAACTTTTCAAGGACGGTGTACACAGATATCAGTTGGTGCGAATTCTTTGAAGCCTTTTTAGAGAATTTTATCCCCTCGGCCGCTCGGGATAATCTTGAAGAGAGATTTTTGCAACTGAAGCAAGGGTCCAAGTCGGTGACAGAATACCAACGGGAGTTTCAGCACTTGGCTAGATTTACTGACTCTTATGTGTTGGATGATAGAGGATACGCAAAACGATTCTACAAAGGCTTGCGAGACCCCCTGAGGCAAGCCCTTTTATTTATAGCGGACTCTAGTCTAGCCGAGATTATTGAAATGGCAAAGTGGTTGGAAGCGGACCACTTGGGAAGTGGTAAGAGGCCATCTGAAGACGTGATGGAAGCTAGCCCCAGCAATAGAAGGAGATTTGATAATGGAGGAGGAAGAGGATATCGAAGAGGTGGCAGATATTTCCCCCAGAATTTTAGAATGCAGCGCCCAGTTCCGCAACCGCCAGCATTGCCTCCACCTTAACAATTTCAAAAACCCGGTGGGCGGCAGGAGCGAGTGTGCTTCGAATGCAACCAACCGGGCCACATTTGACGCTATTGCCCGCAACTATTTGGAAATGCGCCTCTCACTTTCCCTCCAGTAACTCCTTGAGGGAGGGGGCACATGCGTGGTCGAGGAAGAGGACCACGAAGAGGAAACCTCAGGCCCGCTCGGGATCAGATGTATACGTTGGACATGACTCAAGAGCTGAACCCTCAGGAGGTGATTGCAGGTATGATTACAGTTAGTCATTTTATTTTCATTAATACCCTCAAGTTGCTTAAGATATACTAGATGCCTAGCTTGAGAATTATTATTGACACTTAGGCACCATATAATGGTCGGCAGGAAACCGACCTATACGTTATTCGACACCGGTGCATCGCACTCTTTTGTGTATGAAGACTTCATACAAGATATAGATGGAGTGCAATAATTCACTAGTATTGTTTGAAGGGTGCACCTTCCAGAAGGATCGGAGATGATGGCAACCGCGAAGTGCGAGTTTGAGGTTCTCCTTGAAAGAAAGCTCTTCGACACCCCTGCCACAGTCTTGGGAATGCCAGAGTTCGACATCATTTTGGGCATGGTATGGCTGGATCATCACTATGTGAAGATTGATTGCGCGCAGAAGAGGATCTCGTTGAGACATGGAGATTCAAAGGTCATCTTTCAAGGTATTAACTTCGCGCCCCGTATGATGTTATCTTCAGTCCAGGCTTTAAAAGCCCACATTAAGGGGGATGAAGTTTTCATGATCTATTTCGAGCTGAAGGAGTTGGCATTAGATATCAAGGATGTGCGGGTGGTGCGCGATTTCCCCGAAGTATTTCTGGAAAAATTGCCAGGATTACCCCCACACAGAGAAGTAGATTTTCAAATCAAGTTAGTACCAGGTGCCAAACCTGTCTCCATGACTCCTTACCGAATGGCCCCGAATGAACTCACCGAGTTTAGAGTTCAGCTGCAAGATTTGGTAGAATCAGGGTTTGTTCGCCCCAGCTCATCACCTTGGGGAGCCCCTGTTCTAGTCGTTAAGAAGAAAGATGGAACCCTACGATTGTGCATAGACTATCGGGAGCTCAACCGACTGACGGTACGGAACACCTATCCGTTACCTCGGATCGATTAGTTGTTCGATCAACTGGTGGGAGCGCATTGGTTTTCCATGCTAGATTTGCACTCGGGGTATTACTAATTGAGAATACAAGAGGATGATATTTAGAAAAGGGCTTTCAGCTCAAGGTACAGCTTGTATGAGTTCACAGTGATGCCGTTTGGGCTCACAAATGCCCCATCAGCTTTCATGAGCTTGATTAACAAAGTGTTCGAGCCCTATCTAGATGTATTCGTCATTATTTTCATCGATGACATCTTGGTCTGCTCCAAGACGGAGGAAGAACATGCTGGGCATCTGTCCTTAGTACTAAAGAAGTTAAAAGAGCACGCCCTGTTCGCCAAGTTTAGTAAGTGTGAATTCTGGATTAAGGAGGTTACTTTCTTGGGTCACGTGATCAGTGGGGCTAGGATAGTTATGGATCCGGCCAAATTGCGTGTCGTGAAGGAGTGGTCGCCTTTGAAGTCAGTGGCCGACGTGCGGAGCTTCCTTGGACTTACCAGGTACTCCCGCAAGTTCGTAAAGGGATTCTCAAAGATTGCTCTTCCTCTTACTTCCCTAATAAAGAAAGGTGTACCGTCTGAGTGGACACCCCAATGTGAAGCTTCGTTCTAAGAACTAAAGGACAGACTTACATCCACACCCATCCTATCCCTTCCATTCGGGAAGGAAGGATTTCAAGTTTACACAGATGCATCATATCAAGGAATGGGGGCAGTATTGATGCAGCACGAGCATGTGATCGCATATTCTTCAAGACAACTGAAGAAGCATGAAATAAATTATCCAGTACATGATTTGGAGTTGGGAGCAGTAGTGTAACATCCCATTTCCGGCTAGACCCCTAGGAGTCGTTTGGTCATGATAGAACCCTAGGAAGCCCAAAAATTGAAATAAATCGACCGAGATTTCGGGTCACGGGTTGGTCACGCCCGTGACTCACCCGTCACGCCCGTGACCTAGGGCGTGACTCCTTCGATGATCGTCGATCTAAGGGAGACGATCGTCGGGCACAGAATTTTCAACCCGGCACTGTCACGCCCGTGACCAAGGTGTCACGCCCGTGACCTAGGGCATGACCACCCTTCGACGACCGTCGATCTCAGTTCGACGGTTGTCGACCTCAGAATTTGCCATTCGGGCATGTCACGCCCGTGACCCAGGTGTCACGCCCATGACTAAGGGCGTGACCCTCCTTCGGTGATCGTTGATCTCAGCGCGACGATCGCCGAGCGCGGAATTTGCCTCATGACCCTGTCACACCCGTGACCAAGATGTCACGCCCGTGACCTAGGGCGTGACCACCCTTCGACGACCGTCGATCTCAGTTCGACGGTCGTCGACCTCAGAATTTGCCATTCGGGCATGTCACGCCCGTGACCAAGGTGTCACGCCCGTGACCTAGGGCGTGACCACCCTTCGACGACCGTCGATCTCAGTTCGACGATCGTCGACCCCAGAATTGGCCACCCGGGCCTGTCACGCCCGTGACCTATGTGTCACGCCCGTGACATTGATCGAAACGACGGTTCAGGCCCGAAATTATTCTAACACGCGTGGTAATAAGTGCTGGTGTGGGAAGTTACACCAGGAGTAATTACGGGCCGTTTTTCCTTCTTTAATTATATAATAAAGGAGGAAGTGCTGGTCCAATAGGAATCGCCACCTGGCAAACACCTATTCATCTTCCACCGTTTCTTATCCCTTCACTGTAACCGAAAGGTTATTAAGAGGAGCCTTCATGACCATTAAGGCTTTACCCTTTCACCTCCCCACTTGCTGACTTATAAAAGACCCCTTAAAGCAAGATAAGAAAGTTACACTCTTGCCCAAACAGACTCAGATCTTTGTACCTTGCTGCTGGAGAAGTTCAGCAACGCCACCACCGCGCCATGGCACCCCGTCGTTCATCTCGCCTCCAAACCGCGAACAAGGTCCTCCTCTGCTTCTTCTTTCATGAGTAGATCTTAGGATACTTAGAAAGGAAGTTCGTGCTCAACGGAGCCGGACCTATCTCTCGTTTTCATGGAAAACCATGAAAAATGTATTTTTGAGTTCGCCCGAAACCGCCACCTCCGGCGGCCAAACCACCGCCGACCGCTAGCCATCGCCTCGACGGAGGTGGTGGTGGTGGTGGCTGGCCAGGGAAGTGACCGGACGGCCGGCGATGGATCACGGAAATGTTACAGGAAAAATGGTTTTCTGAGTTCTGTTTTCGGTTTCATGTGGAAGATGAACAGTAAAATCAATTTTATAATATATAAATTATGTATATAATACATAATGGAAAGATATATTATCTGAGTATATTTTGAGGCTGCAAAATGAGGCACTTAGAGGCCGTTTTAGGAAAAATGACCAGTCATGAAAGTTGTAGCCCTTTGAGTCTAGTTTAATTTAAAATTGATTTCAACTCGTTTGGGTAAACGGTTTGACAGCAGAACCCGTTTTAGTGGGGGCTGTACCAAGAGTTGGGCAGAAATTAAAATGGATGCCCACTCTTCGTTCCTTGTCCAAATGACCTGATATTTGGGCAGGGGGTTAACCTTAGCTATACCTAAAGGAAGACCAAAAATGGGAATTTTTGGAGATACTTTGCCTAAAGTTTTTGTTTCAATTTAATTAAGTTAGAGAAATTTATTTAAGTGGTCAAATGACCTCCAAACCCTCTCAAATTTTGGTGACTGGTCCCTGGCTATAAAACCTAGATCTGTACAAAATTCCAACTAGATTGGAGGAGTTTTGCATAGGAAATCTTCTACCCTTAACTAGGCATTAGCGAGACATCTTTTAGTAAAAAGTGCACTAAGAGTTTAGAAAGGTCAAATCACCTCAACAGAGGCTGATTTTCTGACCTCTGACTTAGAATGGTGTTATAACCTACTTGGAGAAAAATGGTGAAGTTTAGGGTTGATTTACCCTAGTTTCCAAGCTCAAGCCCTAAATGAAGGGTTTTGAGGGTTGTGAAGGACATGGAGGCAATTGCTCTTGTATTGCCTTGAAACTCTTTAGAGTTGACAAAAGCTTTATAAGAATCGTCTGGTTCGAATCTTGGAGAATTTAGAGACAAGTAGATACCTTAAAACACTAACCTTAGTTTTAGAGTAAAATATCAAATAAGTAAAACCAGTCACTAAACCTTACTTAAAAGCTGTGAAATTCGGGTAGAGTGAGTTTTGGATCAGGTAGAACTTATAGCAATTTTTATGGAATTTTATGTTGATTATTGCTAGCACTTCATTTGTAAAGCTTGCTATGGCCTTAAAAGATGTTTTAATTGTTTAGTAATTTCTGTTCATCGAAACCTCATGAAATCTTCGAGGTAAATGTTTTAGGTCACAATAGTTGCCCCTGAATTTTTGTATGATTTTTAGTTGAGTAATTCTAATACTTCATTCACAGATGTTAGAAAAGGGTTTTATGGTTTAAAAATTAATTATGGATGACATACTTGTTGGAAAATTATGAAACCTGGCCAATGTTATTTTGAATGTCTTATCTGCTTAGTATAATTAATTTACAATTTTTCGATGGATATTTTCTGTACTTGATTCATAAATAACAAAAGATAGAGATTATTTCTAAAATAGTTTTAGTGCCCTTTTAATGATAGAAAAATTATGATACTTTGGATTTAACCTATTGAGATAACTTACTATTTATCATAAATTTTCTGGACATCTTGCATGAGAACTTAGGGTAGTTCATGTTCAAACCGGTAGCCCTTGGTATTTTCGAGGAAATTAATTAAATGCCAAATAAATTAGGAAAATTACCATTTTCTGGATTTAGGTCATTTATATCATGATAAGTCTCCAGTAAATAATTTAGGGCGTTTGGATGAGTTTGGGATCGTTGCCTAACCGGTTCGACATATAGTCTAGGTTGGACTGCACATAGCAAATTTGTGAATTGCAATAGGACATGATCTGAGAAAGTCATTGGAGTTAATCATTTTGTCTGGGTGGACAATTGTGAATGATATCACAGTAGGATGATATGAAGAGTAGTGGGAAGTGGTGATAGCTAGAGTTAAGAGGTGCTCGGGTTCGACGAAAGATCGTCTTCCCCGAAGAGTGGAAGGTTTAAAATCACCCTAGGATAGTCTACCGTAATGTGATAAGGGAATGGGTAAAGGGGATCAACCAATAACAATAAGTGCCTTGCGAAAGGAACTTCGGGCCGTAATGCCCCCGTCTTGGTTCCTAGTGCCCCTTGAGAGCCCTTCATGGGGAATACCGGGGGCAGTCCTGGGCTAACGTAAACTATAATAACAAACTGACAAGAGTAACTTAGTAACTAGGGCTGCACCTTTCACAACACTGTTGGCACAGGAAGATTGATGAGAGCTTCGGCTCGGTTGGTTAAGAGACGGACGGGATGGTCCGGGGAGCTTCGGCTCGGTTGGTTTGGAGACGGACGTTATGGTCCGGGGAGCTTCGGCTCGGCTTTTGTGTGTTTACGATTAAACTTGCATGTGCATAAAAAGGAATGGAAATTAAGGTGGTGGGTCTTCGGTATTGGAGGGTCGATGCACCGACACCAATACGCTGACTCGGCAAGTGTGGTTAGCACTTTGCCAACAGAAGTCCGGTGCGCCAGCCGGCAAGAGTACGCAGGCGTCCGCTTAGTGCACCAAGCATTGAGGCATACGATAGGTCTGACCGGTAGTGCTTTACTGGTTTAGAGGTGGGCGAGGCCCAACCCACCGCTTCCGTCTGCCACTACGGATGTATCCTGGGAGGTAACGGCTCCGAAAGGGGGAACTAAAGGTCTGTGTGCACAGAGTCGGGTGTGTGAGTTGCACTTGCATGTTTCATCATACCCACTAGCGTGTCATAGCATAATCAATTCATTTAACCCTGACACCTAAAGTATAAGTGGTATGGGATGCTTATACGTTAGGACCTGCAAAACGACCCCTTGGTCTATAAGCTTGTGTGGACAAGTTTATAAATCAAAGGTTAATTTCAATATATATATACATGCTGTTGTTTGATAACCGATACCCCAACGTATAAGTGGTATGGGACACTCTATACGATGGGAGCCTTGCAGAAGATCCCTTGGCTTATGCGCTTACACACATAAGTTAAGTTTACCTTTCTTACTTTCTGTTTCTGTCATATTATTATAGAATTGCTAGATTAGTTCCGCTGCCATTTGTTTCTTGATTAAATCTCCACCTTCATGTCCTTCCCTTTCTTCCTCTCCGCTCGGTACTTAGGAGCCATGGGGGAAGGGGTAGGGGATGATAGGGCTTAGTCTTTATGACTAACGGTTTTCGAACCGCATCGATTAGGGGATCGTGGAGCCTAGCATGGAGGAGCGGCCCCAGAGACCGGTGCGCTTGGAGATGGGGCAGTCTAGCTCCGGAGTTCATACAGTCGGGACCGTGAGTCTCGACCCTGAGTAGTTTCTGTTTTAGCTTCCGCATGAGAGATTGTAGTGAGGACATGATGTATCGGGCATAAGTCCGCATTTATAGTACTCTGATTATTGTTATTCTGTGGACACTCCCTTCGTGGAGTTTATATACATGTGATTTATTATTGTGGACTGCATTGCTCTTACTTCAATTATTGTACTACCTTTCTGTGATCAAATTGGCCGGCAGAATCGGCACCTTGTGGTGATGACCCTTCAGGACGTGAAGGTGTCACCGCAAAGCGGCGATTCTGGGCCTAAGACCCCGGGTTATAAAAAGAAAAAAAAGGGGGTCTTACAAGTGGTATCAGAGGGAAACATTGATCAGAAGAAAGTCACAGTCCACAAACCCTGGGTCACCCCCGCGTGAGTTTAGTTTGGGGACAAACTAAGCAGCGGAAGCAGTGGTGTGCCCAAATGGGGATCACATATAAATTGTCCACTTTTATTTAAGATTGAACGTTTTCTCAATATGGGTTTTTGTTACGCGGCCTCCAGCACAGCCTACGCCACAAGGCGGAGTTCAGCAGGCTCAGGGTATTGCACCACCTCCACCGGTCCCCACTCCTTTCCTTCAGTCAGACATGGGACAGACTCTGACTGCCATCCTGGAGGCCTTCAGGGCCCAGCAGGTTCCGGCCCCGCAGCCAAATCCGGGGGCCAACTGGCTAAGCATCTTCCAAGGACTGTCTCCCCTGTCCTACTTGGGGACAGAGTCGGCAGTTCGGACGGAAGAGTGGATGGATATCATGTACGAGATGCTGACCAGGATACGGTGTCCCTGGGAGGAGAGGGTGGCTCTGGTTGTCTCTTGCCTGGAGTCCCATGCAAAGAGGTGGTGGAAGACGCTGTTGGACATGATATTTGCCGATAGGGAGGTTGCGGAGGTTACCTGGGAGGAGTTCAGGGCCGCACTGCTGGAGCATTTCGTTCCGCAGTCGGCCAGGGATGATTTGGAGGAGCGGTTCTTACAGCTGAAGCAGGGCACCCGGACCGTGGTGGAGTACCATCGAGAGTTCGACCATCTGGCTCGATACGCAGATTCCTACCAGCTAGATGAAGCAGGGTATATCAGGAGGTTCTATAAGGGCCTGCGGGAGGACTTGAGGGAGGCTTTATTGTTTGTATCTGACGGGCCCATCTCCCAGATTTTGGAGATGGCAAAAAGGATTGAGGCAGATTGGCACGCCACCCGGGGCCGGAAGCGGCCAGCAGAGGATCAGGGACGGAGAGGTAGAAATGACCAGTGGCGAGGTGCTGTACCAGAGGGGAGGAGGACAGAGGACCAGCCTCGTCAGGACGTGAGGCAGGAGCCGAGGGAACAGATGATATTGGCCCCTCAACCTCTTCGGATGCAGGAGATGCCGAGACACGGGGGAATGGCGTATCCCCCACCAGAATGCTTCCTTTATCATCAGATTGGGCACATTCGGAGGAACTGCCCCATGAGGGGGGCACCACCTCCAGCACCACAGGGCGGCCCACCAGCTCAGCATTACGGAGGCCGAGGATGCGGCCGCGGTCGTGGATACCGGGGGGGAGATCGTAGACAGGAAAGGGAGCAGGTATATGCCTTGGACCTTGCGCAGCCTCGGAATCCGGAGCAGGTCATAGCAGGTACGCTGCAATGCCTCTTTATTTTCATAGAATTTCCCTTTCAATGGTTAAAACTTTGAATCGCACTAGATAGATTAGCAAGGAAAGTAAAACTCACTATAGAACCCTAAGATATCTAATCACCCCAGGTATAGTCTTCATCAGCAGCAAGCCGGCCCGCACGCTGTTCGATACTGGAGCTACTCACTCCTTTGTGTCGGAGATGTTCGTAGAAGGACTGGAATGCGTGGAGCGGTTCACAGGCTCGAGGATGAGGGTGCGACTACCGGATGGATCTGAGCTCCTTACCATGGATCACTGCAATATGGAGGCAGAAATTGGTGGAAAGGCATTCGAGGCTCCAGCGACGATTTTGAAGCTGACGGACTACGACCTGATCCTGGGTATGGTATGGCTGCACTGGAACCATGCCCAGATTGACTGCCAGGCGAAGAGGATCACCGTGAGACACGGGGACTCTTTCATTATCATTGAAGGTATAAGACCTGTCTCTCGTATACTCTTATCTTCGGTACAGGCCGTTAAGGCCCATCTGCAGGGAGAGGAGGTCAATCAGATTCTATTTGAGATGGCGAAAGTTAAGGAGTCGGTGACAGACATCCCGGTGGTGCGAGATTTTGCTGACATCTTTCTAGAGAAACTGCCAGGACTACCTCCACACCGAGAGCAGGATTTTCAGATACAGCTTGTACCGGGGGCCAAGCCGGCATCTAGGGCCCTTATCGGATGGCCCCGAAGGAGTTGGCAGAGTTTCGGACTCAGTTGCAGGAATTGGTTGAGGCAGGATTTGTTAGACCGAGTTCCTCGCCATGGGAAGCCCCGGTCCTATTCGTGAAGAAGAAGGATGAGACACTTCGCCTGTGTATTGATTATCGAGCACTAAACAGGCTGACCATCCGGAATACCTACCCACTCCCACGGATAGACGAATTGTTCGACCAACTGGAGGGAGCCCATTATTTCTCGAAGCTGGACTTGAGGTCAGGATACTACCAGCTACGGATCCAGGAGGAGGATATCCCGAAGACGGCCTTTAGTAGTAGATATGGCCTGTATGAGTTCACCGTGATGCCCTTCGGGCTCACGAATGCTCCGTCGGCGTTCATGAGTCTCATGTACCGGGTTTTCGAGGCCTACTTGGATGTGTTCGTCATAGTATTCATAGACGACATCCTGATCTACTCTAGGATGGAGGAGGAGCACACTCGGCATCTGGCACTGACTTTGGAAAGGTTGCGGGAGCATCGCCTTTATGCGAAATTCTGCAAGTGTCAGTTTTAGTTGAAGGAGGTGGCTTTCCTAGGCCATATTATCAGCGGAGCCGGGTTGGCGGTGGATCCGACAAAGATTCAGGCAGTCCGTGATTGGCCGCAGTTAAAGACAGCCACCGATGTACGAAGTTTCTTGGGACTTGTCGGGTATTACTGGAAGTTTGTGGAGGGGTTCTCTCAAATTGCCCTCCCACTCACGTCGTTGACGAAGAAGGAGGCACCTTTCGTTTGGACCCCGCAGTGCCAGGCGGCTCTCCAGGAGCTGAAGGACCGACTCATCTCAGCCCCTATTCTAGCCCTTCCATTTGGAAAGGAAGGATTCCAGGTGTATACCGACGCATCATACTAGGGGATGGGAGCAGTGCTGATGCAGAACGGACACGTCATAGCATATGCCTCCCGCCAGCTGAAGATCCATGAGAAGAACTACCCAGTGCACGACCTTGAGATGGGAGCGGTCGTTTTTGCTCTGAAGGTCTGGCGCCATTATCTTTATGGAGTCCACTGCGACATCTACTCCAACCACAAGAACCTGAAATACGTGGACACTCAGAAGGAGCTGAATATCAGGCAGAGGCGCTGGGTGGAGTTCTTAGCAGACTATTAGTATGAGATGCACTACCATCCAGGGAAGGCAAACGTGGTGGCCGACGCGTTGAGCCGGCGAGCTGCCACTTCCGAAGCTGGGCCCCAGGTTATGTCCATGGAGCTAGTCCGGTCATTCAGAGATATGCAGATATCCCTAGTGTCTGAGGATGATCCAGAGCTGTATAGGGAGTATCTGACATCGATGGTGGCCATAGACGATATTCGGGATCGCATTCGGGACGGACAGAGGACAGATGCGTGGGCAGAGCTGATGTTCCGAGCCTTGGAGGAGGGTTCGACAGGAGATTATTCCCTGAGAGATGGATTGCTACATTTCAGAGGCAGAGTATATATACCCGCAGGAGGCAAGATCCGAGAGGATATTATGACGGAGGCGCATTGCAGCCGGTACTCTGTGCACCCGGGGATCACAAAGATGACCGCTGATCTGAAGAAGATGATGTTTTGGCCGGGCATAAAGAAGGACATTACGTACTTCGTGACCCATTGCGAGGCGTGTCAGTTGGTGAAGGCGGAGTGCAGAAACCCCGCAGGATTGTTACAGCCACTCCCGGTGCCGGAGTGGAAGTTTGACGATATAGCTATGGATTTTATACATGGTCTTCCCCGGTCTCGGATGGGGAACGACTCGATCTGGGTGATTGTTGATCGGTTGACGAAGGTGGCCCGCTTTATACCAATCAGGAAAGATGACTCGGTGGGAGTGCTGGTACGGAAGTTCATGGAGCAGTATGTCCGATATCATGGCGTGCCCCGGATGATTGTGTCGGACCGCGATGGACGGTTTACATCCAGGGAGTGGCGGTCAGTGCAGGCATATTTGGGCACCCGATTGACTTTTAGCACGGCCTTCCACCCTCAGACGGACGGGCAGACAGAGTGCACCAACCGGACCTTGGAGGATTTACTACGACTGTGTATACTGGACCGAGGGGAGCCGTGGGAGAAGATGATACCGTTGGTCGAGTTCTCCTATAAAAATAGCTACAAGTCCAGCATCAGGATGGCGCCTTATGAAGCCTTGTATGGAAGAAAATGTAGGACCCTGCTTTCTTGGGTTCAAGACGAGGACCCGAAGGTGTTGGGATCAGATTTTGTTGAAGACACCGAGGCACAGGTGAGACTAATCAGAGATAGGATGTTGGAGGCGCAGAGTAGACAAGCTAAGTACTATGATGCCCGACATCGTCAGGTGGAGTTCCAGGTAGGGGATCGAGTGTTCTTGAAGATCCGGCCCATGCACGGAGTATCACGAGTGCGCGGTCGGAGGAAGAAGCTCAGTCCTAGGTATATGGGCCCTTACCGGATCTTGGAGCGGATCGGACCCCTAGCATACAGGCTAGAGTTGCCACCAGAGCTGGCAGCTCTACAGTCTTCCACATTTCTTCGTTGAGAAGGGCTCTACTACGCCCGGAGCAGCAGATTTTTACCATCGAAGGGCCGGTAGCTTCAGACCGATCTATTCACTTGGAGCCGGTCCGGATCGACGATAAAGGAGTACGGATCTTGCGCCGCAAGAAGATCCCCTTAGTCAAGGTTCTGTGGAGAAACCACGGTCAGGAGGAGCACACCTAGGAACCGCAGGACCTGATGAGGCAAAAATACCCGGAGTTGTTCAGTCAGGTATACCTCACCACCTCTTGGTATACTATAAATTACCTTCTTGTACAAAACCGGTAAGATTAGATAAGGAAAATTGAGAACCTAGGCATGTGCAGGAAAGTAGGGGCTAATCTTTTGTTTATTGGGGAGATTGCCTTCGTTTATCAAACAAGTAGTCGCTTGAACCCAATAGAAAAAAAATCGTATGGGATGTTACAAGTTTAATTTATTCCGATAAAAATCCCCGTAGGCTCAACCTCAATTTCGGGGATGAAATTTTTGTTTTGTTTATTGGGATTTGTAACATCCCATTTCCGGCTAGACCCCTAGGAGTCGGTTGGTCGTGATAGAACCCTAAGAAGCCCAAAAATTGAAATAAATCGACTGAGATTTCGGGTCACGGGTTGGTCACGCCCGTGACTCACCCGTCATGCCCGTGACCTAGGGCGTGACTCCTTCGACGATCGTCGAACTCAGGGAGACGATCGTCGGGCGCAGAATTTTCAACCCGGCCCTGTCACGCCCGTGACCAAGGTGTCACGCCCGTGACCTAGGGCGTGACCACCCTTCGATGACCGTCGATCTCAGTTCGACGGTCGTCGACCTCAGAATTTGCCATTCAGGCATGTTACGCCCG
The DNA here is from genome assembly GCA_039513925.1 of Platanthera zijinensis. Lineage (NCBI taxonomy): Eukaryota > Viridiplantae > Streptophyta > Magnoliopsida > Asparagales > Orchidaceae > Platanthera > Platanthera zijinensis. Next base: position 85,588,823 of record CM077080.1, read on the forward strand.
TGACCCAGGTGTCACGCCCGTGACCAAGGGCGTGACCCTCCTTCGGTGATCGTTGATCTCAGCGCGACGATCGCCGAGCGCGGAATTTGCCTCATGACCCTGTCACGCCCGTGACTAAGATGTCACGCCCGTGACCTAGGGCGTGACCACCCTTCGATGACCGTCAATCTCAGTTCGACGGTCGTCGACCTCAGAATTTTCCATTCGAGCATGTCACGCCCGTGACCAAGGTGTCACGCCCGTGACCTAGGGCGTGACCACCCTTCGACGACCGTCGATCTCAGTTCGACGATCTTCGACCCCAGAATTGGCCACCCGGGCCTGTCACGCCCGTGACCTATGTGTCACGCCCGTGACAATGACCGAAACGACGGTTCAGGCCCGAAATTATTCTAACACGCGTGGTAATAAGTGCTGGTGTGGGAAGTTACACCAGGAGTAATTACGGGCCGTTTTTCCTTCTTTAATTATATAATAAAGGAGGAAGTGCTGGTCTAATAGGAATCGCCACCTGGCAAACACCTATTCATCTTCCACCGTTTCTTATCCCTTCACTGTAACCGAAAGGTTATTAAGAGCCTTCATGACCATTAAGGCTTTACCCTTTCACCTCCCCACTTGCTGACTTATAAAAGACCCCTTAAAGCAAGATAAGAAGGTTACACTCTTGCCCAAACAGACTCAGATCTTTGTACCATGCTGCAGGAGAAGTTCAGCAACGCCACCACCGCGCCATGGCACCCCGTCGTTCATCTCGCCTCCAAACCGCGAACAAGGTCCTCCTCTGCTTCTTCTTTCATGGGTAGATCTTAGGATTCTTTGAAAGGAAGTTCGTGCTCAACGGAGCCGAACCTATCTCTCGTTTTCATGGAAAGCCATGAAGAATGTATTTTTGAGTTCGCCGGAAACTGCCACCTCCGGCGGCCACACCACAGCCGACCGCTAGCCATCGCCTCGACGGAGGTGGTGGTGGTGGCTGGCCAGGGAAGTGACCGGACGGCCGGCGACGGATCACGAAAATGTTACAGGAAAAATGGTTTTCTGAGTTCTGTTTTCGGTTTCATGTGGAAGATGAACAGTAAAATCAATTTTATAATATATAAATTATGTATATAATACATAATGGAAAGATATATTATCTGAGTATATTTTGAGTCTGCAAAATGAGGCACTTAGAAGCCGTTTTAGGAAAAATGACCAGTCACGAAAGTTGTAGCCCTTTGAGTCTAGATTAATTTAAAATTGATTTCAACTCGTTTGGGTAAGAGGTTTGACCGCAGAACCCGTTTTAGTGGGGGCTGTACCAAGAGTTGGGCAGAAATTAAAATGGATGCCCACTCTTCGTCCCATGTCCAAATGACCTGAAATTTGGGCAGGGGGTTAAACTTAGCTGTACCTAAAGGCAGACCAAAAATGGGAATTTTTGGAGATACTTTGCCTAAAGTTTTTGTTTCAATTTAATTAAGTTAGAGAAATTTATTTAAGTGGTCAAATGACCTCCAAACCCTCCCAAATTTTGGTGAGTGGTCCCTGGCTATAAAACCTAGATCTGTACAAAATTCCAACTAGATTGGAGGAGTTTTGTGTAGGAAATCTTCTACCCTTAACTAGGCATTAGCGAGACATCTTTTAGTAAAAAGTTCACTAAGAGTTTGGAAAGGTCAAATCACCTCAACAGAGGCTGATTTTCTGACCTCTGACTTAGAAGGGTGTTATAACCTGCTTGGAGAAAAATGGTGAAGTTTAGGGTTGATTTACCCTAGTTTCCAAGCTCAAACCCTAAATGAAGGGTTTTGAGGGTTGTGAAGGACATGGGGGCAATTGCTCTTGTATTGCCTTGAAACTCTTTAGTTGACAAAAGCTTGATAAGAATCGTCTGGTTGGAATCTTGGAGAATTTGGAGACAAGTAGATACCTTAAAACCCTAACCTTAGTTTTAGGGTAAAATATCAAATAAGTAAAACCAGTCACTAAACCTTACTTAAAAGCTGTGAAATTTGGGTAGAGTGAGTTTTGGATCAGGTAGAACTTATAGCAATTTTTCTGGAATTTTATGTTTATTATTGCTAGCACTTCATTTGTAAAGCTTGCTATGGCCTTAAAAGATGTTTTAATTGTTTAGTAATTTTTGTTCATCGAAACCTCATGAAATCTTTGAGGTAAATGTTTTAGGTCACAATAGTTGCCCCTGAATTTTTGTATTATTTTTAGTTGAGTAATTCTAATACTTCATTCACAGATGTTAGAAAAGGGTTTTATGGTTTAAAAATTAATTATGGATGACATACTTGTTAGAAAATTATGAAACCTGGCCAATGTTATTTTGAATGTCTTATCTGCTTAGTATAATTAATTTACAATTTTTCGATGGATATTTTCTGTACTTGATTCATAAATAACAAAAGATAGAGATTATTTCTAAAATAGTTTTAGTGCCCTTTTGATGATAGAAAAATTATGATACTTTGGATTTAACCTATTGAGATAACCTACTATTTATCATAAATTTTCTGGACATCTTGCATGAGAACTTAGGGTAGTTCATGTTCAAACTTGTAGCCCTTGGGATTTTCGAGGAAATTAATTAATGCCAAATAAATTAGGAAAATTACCATTTTCTGGATTTAGGTCATTTATATCATGATAAGTCTCCAGTAAATAATTTAGGGCGTTTGGATGAGTTTGGGATCGTTGCCTAACCGGTTCGACATATTGTTTAGGTTTGACTGCACATAGCAAATTTATGAATTGCAATAGGACATGATCCGAGAAAGTCATTGGAGTTAATCATTTTGTCTGGGTGGACAATTGTGAATGATATCATAGTAGGATGATATGAAGAGTAGTGGGAAGTGGTGATAGCTAGAGTTAAGAGGTGCTCGGGTTCGACGAAAGATCGTCTTCCCCGAAGAGTGGAAGGTTTAAAATCACCCTAGGATAGTCTACCGTAATATGAGAAGGGAATGGGTAAATGGGATCAACCAATAACAATAAGTGCCTTGCGAAAGGGAGCTTCGGGCCGTAATGCCGCCGTCTTGGTTCCTAGTGCCCCTTGAGAGCCCTTCACGGGGAATACCGGGGGCAGTCCTGGGCTAACGTAAACTGTAATAACAAACCGACAAGAGTAACTTAGTAACTAGGGATGCACCTTTCACAACACAGTTGGCACAGGAAGATTGATGAGAGCTTCGGCTCGGTTGGTTAAGAGACGGACGGGATGGTCCGGCAGCTTCGGCTCGGTTGGTTTGGAGACGGACGTTATGGTCCGGGGAGCTTCGGCTCGGCTTTTGTGTGTTTACGATTAAACTTGCATGTGCATAAAAAGGAATGGAAATTAAGGTGGTGGGTCTTCGGTATTGGCGGGTCGATGCACCGACGCCAATACGCTGACTCGGCAAGTGTGGTTAGCACTTTGACAACAGAAGTCCGATGCGCCAGCCGGCAAGAGTACGCAGGCGTCCGCTTAGTGCAACAAGCGTTAAGGGGTACGATAGGTCTGACCGGTAGTGCTTTACTGGTTTAGAGGTGGGCGAGGCCCAACCCATCGCTTCCGCCTGCCACTACGGAGGTATCCTGGGAGGTAACGGCTCCGAAAGGGGAAACTAAAGGTCTGTATGCACAGAGTCGGGTGTGTGAGTTGCACTTGCATGTTTCATCATACCCACTAGCATGTCATAGCATAATCGATTCATTTAACCCTGACACCTAAAGTATAAGTGGTATGGGACACTTATACGTTAGGACCTGCAAAACGACCCCTTGGTCTATAAGCTTGTGTGGGCAAGTTTATAAATCAAAGGTTAATTTCAATATATATACATGTTGTTGTTTGATAACCGACACCCCAACGTATAAGTGGTATGGGACACTCTATATGATGGGAGCCTTGTAGAAGATCCCTTGGCTTATGCCCTTACACACATAAGTTAAGTTTACCTTTCTTACTTTCTGTTTCTGTCATATTATTATAGAATTGCTAGATTAGTTCCGCTGCCATCTATTTCTTGATTAAATCTCCACCTTCATGTCCTTCCCTTTCTTCCTCTCCGCTCGGTACTTAGGAGCCATGGGGGAAGGGGTAGGGGATGATAGGGCTTAGTCTTTATGACTAACGGTTTTCGAACCGCATCGTTTAGGGGATCGTGGAGCCCAGCATGGAGGAGCGGCCCCAGAGACCGGTGCGCTTGGAGATGGGGCAGTCTAGCTCCGGAGTTCCTACAGCCGGGACCGTGAGTCTCGACCCTGAGTAGTTTCTATTTTAGCTTCCGCATGAGAGATTGTAGTGAGGACATGATGTATCGGGCATAAGTCCGCATTTATAGTACTCTGATTATTGTTATTATGTGGACACTCCCTTCGTGGAGTTTATATACATGTGATTTATTATTGTGAACTGCATTGCTCTTACTTCAATTAATGTGCTACCTTTCTGTGATCGAATTGGCCGGCAGAATCGGCGCCTTGTGGTGATGACCCTTCCGGACGTGAAGGTGTCACCGCAAAGCGGCGATTATGGGCCTAAGACCCCGGGTTTTAAAAAGAAAAAAAAGGGGGTCTTATAAGTAGTGTTCTCCTTGAAGATTTGGTGGCACTACCTATACGGTGTACACTGCGAAATCTTCTCGGATCATAAGAACTTAAAGTACGTCCATACCCAGAAGGAATTGAATCTAAGACAGCGGTGGTGGTTGGAGTTTTTGTGCGACTATGAATACACCCCGAACTACCACCCCGGAAAAGTAAATTCTGTAGCTGAAGCTTTGAGCAAGAAGGTGCCTGAAATAAGCCCCGAGTCCCGGTTGATGCATATGGAGTTAGCTCGAATGCTTGAGGATAAGGAGATCACTTTGGTGTATAAGAATCAACCGGACGGGTATACGGAGTACTTGAGCACGATGAGCATAGTATGCGATGTTCGAGACCGGATCCGGGTAGATCAAGGAAGGGATGTGGCTCTGGCCCAAGCAATAAAGTCAATTTAAGATGGGACAACCAACGAGTACTCTCTAAAGGATGGCCTTGTTCATTTCCGTGGCCGTCTTTTCATTCCCAAGGGCGGTAAAATTTGGGATGATATCTTCAGAGAGGCATACTGCTCTCAGTATTCTGTGCACCCTGGGATCGCTAACATGTACGCCGACTTGCGGAAGACCATGTGTTGGCCGGGAATGAATTAAGACGTCCGACATTTTGTTACACATTGCGAGGCCTATAAAAGGGTGAAGGCAGAATGCAGGAGCCCCGGTGGATTATTGCAGTCATTGCCCATCCCCGAGTGGAAGTTCGAGGATGTCTCCATGGACTTCATCCATGGTTTGCCTCGCTCTCGCTCAGGGAATGATTCGATATGGGTAATCGTTGATCGCTTGACGAAGGTAGCTCGGTTCATACCTATGAAGAAAGAAGCACACATGGATGTTTTGGTATGCATTTTTGTGCAACAATTCATACGGTGTCATGGCGTGCCGAAGACAATCGTTTCTGACTGGGATGGTCGGTTTACCTCTAGGGAATGGAAGGTTGTGAAGGCATATTTGGGTTCTCGCCTTACCTTCAGCACAACGTTTCACCCTTAGACCGACAGGCAATCTCAAAGGATCATCAGGACATTGGAAGATTTATTAAGGTTGTGTGTGTTGGATAGAAGAGAGCCGTGAGAAAGGCTCCTACCCTTAGTAGAATTCTCATACAATAACAGCTATCAAGCTAGCATCGGGATGGCGCCCCCATGAAGCCCTATACGGAAGAAGGTGTAGAACACCCTTGTCATGGGTGTAAGATGAAGATCTGAAGGCTTTGGGAGTTGAATACATTGATGATACTGATGCGGTTGTGAGACTAATACGGGACCGCATGCTCGAGGCTCAAAGTCGCCAAGCAAAATATTATAATGCAAAAAACCGGATGGTGGAATTTCAAGTGGGCGAAAAGGTATTCTTAAAGATATGGTCGATGCATGGAGTATCTCGGGTATGTGGTGTGAAGAAGCTCAGCCCAAGGAACGTTGGGCCCTACGTTATATTGGAAAGGATTGGCCCGTTGGCATATCGGTTGGAGTTACCGCCGGAGTTAGAGAATCTTCATGATGCATTCCATGTGTCGTCACTCTGGAAGGCGTTGTTGCGGCCCGAACAATATGTCCCAACCACTGACGGAGCAGTTGGAACTGATTGGTCGGTGTGACTAGAGCCTGTGCGGATAGTGGATAGTGAGACGAGGATTTTTACGCCGTAAAAGTGTTCCTCTGGTAAAAGTGCTGTGGTCCAATCATGGGAAAGAGGAGTACACGTGGGAGCCGATAGACTTGATGCGAAAGCGCTACCCAGAGCTGTTTCATCATGGTAACCTTTTATAGTATATTTTATTTTATGTTTAATTTATGCTTTTATCCCCCGTAGCCTTAACCTGATTTCGGGGACGAAATCTTTTATTTTGTTTATAGGAATTGTAACGTCCCGATTCGCGCTAGGCCCCTTGTGCGCGTTTTTAAGTCAGGAGAGCTGATTTTGGCTCAAAGAGTGCAGGCGATCAGGCGCGCACTCATGGGGAAAAATGAAGTTGGCCCTATGCAGGACACGGGTAGAGACACGGGCGTGTCCCTACCCGTGTGCCGTGGCTTTTAGTTCCATGGCTTTGAGTGATATGAAAATGGGGTTGAGTGGCTTGTCCCGAGAAGGACATGGGTAGAGACACAGGCGTGTCCCTACCCGTATTCCATGGCATTGAGTGTCATGGCGTTGAGTGGCATGGCGTTGAGAGTTAAGCAGTCATTGCCTCGAGAAGGACACAGGTAGAGCCACGGGCGTGTCCCTACCCGTGTGCGTCTAGTCAAGCTCAACGAAATATGTCCAGAGCAGGATACATGTATAGACATGGGAAGAACCACGGCCATGTCACCTTGACACGGGTAAAGACACGGGCGTGTCTGTAGCCGTTTATGTGCACAAAGTGGCAGACGAACTGTTGACGCCGTTTCGCCTGAGCAGGACACGGGTAAGTACACGGGCGTGTCCCTACCCGTGTCACCTTTGAATAAAAAGGGCAAAATGAAACCCTATCCGTTTTCATTCTCTTCCAAGCCATATCTTCTGGAGAAACTTCTGGAGGAGGGAAGAACTGCTGGAGACAACCAAACTCCGAGAGGAATCACCACCGCCGCCAAGGAAAAGGGATGCCGACGAGAAGAATGACAAGATCCATGGCCGGAAATGGTTGAACCGCTGGAAATGAGGTGAGCTTCCTCCCCTCTCCCTTGATGCTAGATCGTAGTTATCCTTAGGCGAGATATCGACTCAAACGAGTCTTGATGTGTGAGATGAAGATTTCTAGGAGGGCCATGTGTTGGGATTTGTCTCCACAATGCCTCAGATTTGTAGGAGGTCAGACCTTGAACTAAGATGAATTAAGGTGTATTTGATGCTGTGTTTAAGTTGTATGTGTGCAGGTTCTGATTGCCAAGTGTAGACCAATGTCAGTCTATAATGGGTCACCAAACACAGGACCATACAATGTAATTCCTCATTGTGTGATCCAAAGTGTTGGCCCATGTATAGCCTCTCTATTGGGATACACTTCCTTCATGCACTTGGATTGATGGACAGAAGCATTGGAGCAAATTTCCTCTTAGAATTTTCCTAAGTCTTTTATACTCGAGTATTTCCTTGTAATACACGAGTAAGTATATTGATACTCGAGTAAGTGCTTTATGATACTCGAGTATATACTCTGATACTCGAGTATATCTCCTGATACTCGAGTAAGTATATTGATACTCGAGTAAGTGCTTTATGATACTCGAGTATATGCTCTGATACTCGAGTAAGTATGGTTATACTCGAGTAAGTATTTTCTGATACTCGAGTAAGTCTGTTGATACTCGAGTATATTTTCTGATACTCGAGTAAGTCTGTTGATACTCGAGTATATCTTCTAATACTCGAGTAAGTCTGTCTATACTCGAGTAAGTGTTTTCTGATACTCGAGTAAGTCTGTTGATACTCGAGTATATCTTCTGATACTCGAGTAATTTCTTCCATACTCGAGTAATTGACTCTGATATAAACATTTCTCAGTTATATTTTCTATACTCGAGTTTAGCCTTTTTTTGATACTCGAGTATATCGTCTTGATACTCGAGTATACCTTTCTATTACTCGAGTATACACTTCTGATACTCGAGTATACCATTCTTGATACTCGAGTAATTCTTTCTTCTCTCCTGTAATTCTCTCTTTCTATACTCGAGTATACTGCCTCTTGCTACTCGAGTAATCCATCTCTCCATACTCGTGTATATCCTTCATTACTCGAGTATCGCAGTCAACTTCTCCAGAATTATTCTAAGTCCATTTTTATCATAAGTACTTTGAATCTGTCAATTCTGATTGGTCCACGTGTCATCTTTAATCAATGTTATGACCGTTGGAACCCACCTATAAATAGGTCTTTTCAGAAATGACTTTTCTAATCGTTATTACAGAAATATTCTTTTTAAGAAAGAGAAATTCCGTGAACCCTAATTCTCACGCCGCCGCCAGTGTTGTTCACGGGAAAAACTTTGGATCGCCGATCTTCGTCTTCAACGACTTTCTCTCCAGCGATCCAGACAAAGTGAATCACTCGATCTCGCCGAGCCTCAAATATTTCAGATCTCTCTTCTCGATCGAGGTGGTTCTAGTTCTCAGACTCGTGGATCTCTCTCAGGTCATCTTCAACCTTTTTCTGATCAAGCCGAAGTTCCTGAAGAAGAAGACCGTCAAAGATCCAGATCTGAGATTATTGTTTTGATTTTTATTTTCAAACCAAACTTCATTGTAGGAGATTCTTCTCCGAGACTTGTAGGAAGTTTTGTCTTCCGAGTTTTTGTAGATCCGTTTTGGGATCGAGATTTGTAGGAACGTGGTTCCGAGGTGTAGGATTGTTTTCAATCCGAGATAGTGGAGTAGCCGAGTCTAGTAATTTGCTAGATCGGTGAGGAAAGTGGACGTACCCAAGATTGGGGAACCACTATAAATCTCTTGTCTTCTGTGATTGCTTGATATTTGCTGTGTTAGTTTTTAATTCCGCATTTGACACGCAACTCACCTATTCACCCCCCCTCTAGGTGATTTAGGCTAACAACTTAGACCTCTCAATTGGTATCAGAGGGGAGGTTGATCGTTAAAAGGTTAACACCTTGATCTTATCCTTCTAAGTTGTTTTCTGAAAAGTATCAAGCATGAGTAAGACCAAGGATTTTGCTAAACTCCCTATCTGCACCAAGAACAACTTTCCCATGTGGAAGGAAAGAGTAAAGTTCTTCATGGAAGCAGTAGATCCCCGGATCTTCATGATTGTTGAAGAAGGTCCCCACATTCCTATGACTGCATCCACCATAGATCCCACCAAGCAAGTTCCCAAGAAGCTGATGGATCTAGATAAGGATGAGATTGCACTTGTCTCTCTGGACAAGAAAGCTAAAAATATTATAGCAAGTGCAGTCGACGATTCAATGCTGCAGAATCTAATTCATTGCCAGTCTGCCAAGGAGATGTGGCAATCCCTTGTGACTCTAATGGAAGGTACAGAAGAAGTGAGGGATGATCGGAGATCCCTTCTGAATCAAAAGTATGAAGCCTTCCGGCAAGGTCATAAGGAAGCCATAGCTGACACCTTTGAGAACTTCTTCAAAATAGTAAATGGCCTAAGAGTGTATGGCCGTGTCTTCACCAACGGGGAACTCAATGACAAATTCTTAAGATCCCTAACCAAGGAATGGGATAATAAGGTATGTGCCATTCGGGAGTTTGGAAGGTTAGCTGAGACAGACCCGCAGAATCTGTTCGGAAAGCTTATGTCTTACGAGCTGCAAATCAACTCAAGAAAAGCTGAAGAAGAGACGAGCAGGTCTGCATCCAAGGAGAAATCTGTCGCTCTAAAGGCAGATAGCTCAAGGAAGATAAAGGCTAGCTCTCCTGCCCCAGTTCCTGAAGCTGATGAAGAAGAATCATCTGAGCCTAGCTCATCTGGCTCAGAACTATCTGATGGAGAGTTCTCCCTACTCTCAAGGCAGTTCAAGAAATTCTTGAACAAGAAGAAGCAATGGAGAGGCAAGGATGCCTCATATAGAAGATCACGACATGACAGTGATCATCGGAAGAAAGGCTCAAGTAGCCATGACAGGTATAATCCTAAACCGAACAAACAGATTTCTACTGACATCATTTGTTACTGTTGCAATAAGCCAGGTCACGTCATCGCTGATTGCCCTCACAAAAAGAAAGAGGGTGGAAGAAGAGAGGAAAAGAAATCCTCACACCCCAAGAAAAGGACAGAGAGAAGCCTAGTAGCCAAGAAGAGCAAAACTCTCAGCGACTCTGACTCATCTAAGTCGAGTGAAGAAGAGGAAGCTTACTTTGGGCTCATGGCTCATTCGGATGATGAACAAGTCCCCCAGTTTACTGGGGAGGTAAAATCTCACACTCCTCTCTCTGATTCTGAAAATGACAATGAGCAAGAGGGATACTCCTCTGAAGATGAATCTGAACTCATGGGACAGTATAAGGAATTACTCACCGCTTACGAGAAATGTCGTAGAATGGTGAGAAGTCAAGCCAAAGAGATCAATTCTCTACAGGCCAGTGAGAGCAACTTGAGAGAGGAAGTCAGTAGGACTAACTCTCTTCAAGAGAACCTAAATGAAGCTATGGAGGAATACAATAAAGCTCTCAAGCACCTCGACCTTAAAGAGGAAATCATCAAAGAACTGGAAAAACAGCTCGAGGCTGAAAAGAAGCTTGTTGAGAGCTTCTCTAAGCCTAAGACAGTTCTTCCAATCGTTGCTGAATTCTCTGCTAAGGCCAAGGGTGCTGGTTTAGGCCACATTGGGTCTTCTAGTAAATCCTCTAGGAGAAACAAGGCCAAGAGGAAGAATAAGGCTGCCCGGAAGGCTCTAGCTGAGGAAAAAGGGAAAGCTCCCTTGGAACCTGTTGTGTTCAAGAAAGTTATCTTTCCCACGAACGAACTCGATTATGAGTCCACCTATGGACACTTTTCTAGGCCGATCCCTGAGAAGCCTAAGTCAAGATACCAAGGTTGGACTCGTCCTCGTAACTTTGGCGAGAGTGTCTTCAAGGCACCTTATGAGGAGATTCAGCTTCAAAGCTATGGACCTTATGCTCATGGTCATAATTTCAAAAAGACACCAAAAGTAAAACCCATTGTAGAAAAGCCTATGAAGGAGAAGACTTCATGCAACTGCAATCATCATGAAGCCTCTTCCTCCAAAAGTAAGGGTCCTGCCAGACCTTCATTCCAGAAAGTCAAGCAGGACTACACAAGGCAAAGATACAACAGGTTCAACTGTTGGTGTTGTGGCAGAATTGGTCATTTTGCCAGTGATTGTTGGTTCAATCCTGAAAATGCTGCAACCCCTAAGGTTAGCAACGTGAGAGTGACCACTCATAAGGCTAATACTCGTAGGGGGAGTATTCTAACTCGAGACCAAGGACCCAAACTTGTTTGGGTTCCTAAGGCTAAATGATTATAATTGCAGGTATGTCCAAAGGCCACCAAAATGCCAATCTGGTACTTGGACAGTGGATGTTCTCGGCATATGACCGGGACAAGGAGCCTACTACTAAACTACACCTCAGTCTGCGACGGACCAAAGGTCATCTTTGGAGGCTCAGATCGAGGAATCACTAAAGGCTATGGTATGATTTCTAACGGTAGCGTATCCTTCTCGAATGTAGCCTATGTTGAAGGATTGGAGCACAATCTCATCAGCATAAGCCAACTATGCGACAAAGGATACGTAGTTGAATTTCATGCTGACAAGTGTTTGATAAAATCGGTTAACAATATGGAAACTATTTTATCAGGCACTCGAAGCAGAAATATTTTCTGTTTAAATTTTATTTGTATAGACTCTTCGACACCAGTGTGTCTTTTGGCAAAAAGTAGTGCATCTCTCGCTGACCAATGGCACAAGAGACTAGCACATATTAATTTCAAAACTATTAATAAATTATTCTCTCAAAACTTAGTGCGTGATGCACCCAAGGTCAAGTGCGTTACAGACAGTCCTTGTCACGCTTGTATCAAAGGCAAGCAAACAAGAAGCTCGTTCAAAAGCATAATAGGCAAGGATTCCAATAGAAGTTTACAGCTTCTTCATATGGACTTGTTTGGTCCACTGCAGGTTAGAAGTTTGGGAGGTAAGGAATATACGTTGGTTATTGTGGATGATTACTCGCGCTTTGCGTGGGTGTTCTTTCTGAAACACAAGTCAGATACCTTCGGTATTTTCACTAACTTTGTCAGGCAAATCCAGAATGAATACAACTGTTCCGTAGTCAAAATCAGAAGTGACAATGGAACGGAATTCAAGTCTGGAGCCATGACAGAATTTTGTGAAAGTCAAGGTATCTTTCATGAGTTTTCCTCTCCCCGCACTCCACAGCAAAATGGAGTGGCTGAGAGAAGGAACAGAACACTCATAGAGGCTTGTCGGACCATGTTGAGTGATGCCTCACTTCCGGAGTATTTCTGGGCTGAAGCCGTCAACACCGCTTGTCACGTGCAAAATCGAGCACTCATCAACAAAGACCATGATAAGACTCCTTACGAACTTCTAAAAGGCAGGCAACCAACCATTTCATACTTTAGAATCTTTGGTTGTAAGTGCTTCGTACTTAACAATGGCAAGTATCACACTACAAAGTTTAGCGAGAAAAGCTTTGAAGGTATTTTCGTAGGTTATAGTAGCCATAGTAAGGCCTATAGAGTTTTCAATAGAAAAACTCTGGTTGTGGAAGAGTCGATACATCTTGTATTTGATGAGACGAGTCTGTTGCAAAGCAACTCGTCTAGTGTGCCTATTGTAGATGCAGGTACAAAGTTGAAAGAACTCAGCTTGGATGAACCTATTAAAGATAAAGATGAGACGTTCATCAAGATCCCCTCTACAACCACCTTTGGAGAGGGAGATGATCAAGATGAAGAAGACATCCCAGCTGAAGATATAACTCCAGTGGCTGAAGAGATCCCAGATGCAAGGACTTTAGAGTTCAGACACTTGAAGGATCATCCTGCTGACCAAATCATAGGAGATCCTCGGGATGGTGTCAGAACTCGTCGAGGTACAACTAACGAGAATTTACACTTAAGCTTTCTCTCACAGGTTGAACCAAAGAAATTTGAGGAAGCCAACTCCGACGCATCCTGGATTCTAGCCATGGAAGAAGAATTAAATCAGTTCAAAAGATGCAAAGTCTGGACACTTGTTCCTAGACCCAAGCATAAGAACGTCATCGGAACAAAGTGGGTCTACCGGAACAAGATGGATGAAGACGGAACAATTATAAAGAATAAAGCCAGACTTGTCGCCAAGGGATATCGTCAAGAGGAAGGGATCGACTTCGACCAAACTTATGCTCCAGTAGCAAGACTGGAGGCAATCAGGTTATTTCTTGCCTACGCTGCACTTAAGGGCTTTACCGTCTATCAAATGGACGTGAAGTCCGCCTTCCTAAATGGTAACATTAAGGAAGAAGTGTACGTAGAGCAACCCCCAGGTTTTGTTGATCCAACCCTTCCTAACTATGTGTATTTATTACAAAAAGCACTATATGGTCTCAAGCAAGCCCCTCGGGCTTGGTATGAGACGCTGTCTACCTTTCTTCTTGAGAACAAGTTCACAAGAGGAAAGATAGACAAGACATTATTTCTTAGGGAAATAAAAGGCAAGATTTTGCTAGTGCAAATCTATGTCGACGACATCATTTTTGGCTCTACAGATAACAACCTCTGCAAGAAGTTTTCTAAACTTATGCAAGGGAAGTTTGAAATGAGCAGTATGGGAGAGCTGAAGTATTTCTTAGGGCTACAAGTGAAACAATCTGAGGATGGAATCTTCATCTCTCAGACCAAGTTCACCAAAGAGCTGCTTAAGAAATTCGGAATGGAGAATGCAACCTCTATGAGGACTCCAATGGCCTCAGCTATGTCTCTGGACAAGGATGAGAAAGGGAAACCTTTTGATGAAACCAAGTACAGAAGCATAATTGGGTCCTTGCTCTACCTTACTGCAAGTAGGCCAGACATCATGTTCTCGACATGTGTATGTGCTAGATTTCAGGTGAACTCTAAGGAATCTCACTACATCGCTGCAAAGCGAATCTTGAGATACCTCAAAGGAACACCAAATCTTGGCTTATGGTACCCAAGAAGTAATGATAGTGAACTAATTGGATTTTCAGATGCAGATTTTGCAGGTAGCAAAGACGACAGGAAAAGCACCTCCGGGACTTGCCAATTCCTCGGAAGGAGACTCATTTCCTGGAGCAGTAAGAAGCAAAACTGTGTAGCCATCTCAACGGCTGAATCAGAGTACATCTCTGCAGGGAGCTGTTGTGCACAGCTTTTGTGGATCAAGAACCAGTTTGAAGATTACAACATGAAGTTCCAGAACATTCCACTGTTCTGTGATTCTTCCAGCGCAATTGCAATAGCCAACAACCCAGTCTCCCACAGCAGGACCAAGCACATAGAGCTTCGCTACCATTTCATCAGGGAGCATGTGGAAAATGGAGATATAGATCTACAGTATGTCTCCACAGACAGGCAAGTTGCAGATATCTTCACCAAGCCGCTGGATGAGTCCAAGTTTTCATTCTTCAAAACTGAGCTTGGACTGCTTAACAAAGAAGACCAATGAGGGACTCAGAAATCTAGAAGAAGTCAGACATGTTGGATACTCTGAGGTACATTTTTCTTTTGCTTAGTGAAAATTCCTTCAAGAAATTTGAGACTCGAGAATAGTTACATTTACACGAGTGAAATAGTGAATACTCGAGTAACAAGTCAAAAATACTCGAGTAGTCAAATCAATACTCGTGTAGGCACTCCTTATACTCGTGTATGAAAAGTCGTCAGAATTTAATACTCGTGTATTGAACTTCATATACTCGAGTAATCAGATTGATACTCGAGTATGAATTTCTTATACTCGAGTATGGAAAAATCCGTCTAAACTTAATACACGTGTATACTCAGTCCATACTCGAGTATATGTTAAGGATTACTCGTGTATGCCGTAAACTCCTCTCGTGTAATCGAATTTCTCTGGAATTTTTCAAAATCTCTATTCGCACAACTAAATTGCCGCCTCTTCAGGTATGTCTTTTCCTTAATTCGTTTTTAAACCTAATTAGAATTATTTATATATATATTCAAAACGACAAAGTCCTTTCCACTTCTCATTCACTCGAGTAGCCGTCGGCTGTTCGTATTCCCGAAACCCTGTTCTTCATCTTCCGACGCCGCAGATTTCCGTCGTCCTCATTGAAGATTCGCTGATGGCTCCTCCCTCCTCCAAGTTTGGAATCGGCTCGGAATTGGTAACTGATGGCATAGAAGATATCTCCGATGATTTCAAGAACCTTCTGATTCTCCTGGATACGGCCGGATTAACCTTCGTTCTTCAAGAACCATGCCGCCTTTTGCTGTCTGATGTTGAAGAGTTCTACAAAAACTTGAAGATTAGGCACAATGGTACTGTTCTGAAATCAAAGGTAAGGGGAGTTGATATTCGGTTAGATAAAACCTCTGTCGCCACTCTGCTTCGGATGCCGGTGGTCGACGAAGAAGATGATTTAGACAAGGCAGATGCCGACCGCACCTCCTTATTCTGTGGTCGAGATCCAGAAGGTGAAGGTGAAACCCTGAACCGCTCTCTGTTCAATCCAGAAGGGAAGTTTCTAGTTGACATCATTGCCAAAATCCTCTGGTGCAAGACTTACTCCATTCGAGATGTATCACAAACTCTTTTTGATGTTATGCAAGCTATTGTCTGTAGGAAGAAGTTTCAGTTTGGAATGATGATTCTAGATAAGATCAAAGAAAGTGTCAAACATCCCAGCTTTGCCAGGATTATCTCCCTCCTCCTCCATGAGATCAATCCTACAGTATTTGACTTCTCTAAAGGGACTCCTCTTCACCACATGAAGAAAGTCTCAATATCATCCATTCAGAGGTATGACCTCAAGATCATGAACCCTGCCCAAACCTCCAGACAGCAAGCTGTCCTCAGGACCCCATCTCCTCCTCAACAGCAAATTGCTGACACTCTGGGTGCAGCAATTGAGGGGGAGCCTGCCTCTTCTCTTCCTCAGAATCAGGTCTCTTCAGCATCAGTATTTCCAGAAACAGAAGAAGTAAGAATCCCCACTCCTCCAATCTCTCCTCCTCCAGCAGATATTCACTCAGCAAATGCAGACTCAGAGATTCCAGACTCAGCAGCACTTCTGTCTACATCTGAAGATATCAACAAACTTATTGATGAGCTCAGATCAGATGCCCCACTCTTCCAGATTGACTCTCCTGCTAGAACTCCAGTTCAGTCTCCTGCTAGAACCCCAGCTCCATCTCCTGCAAGATCACCAGTCCATTCTCCTGAGAATGAGCCTTGTACATCAGCTCATATTCTCCTGTCTGATGACGAGCTGTCTCCAGATCCTGTGGAGGCACCTCTGAAGAATTTGGATTTCTCCATGCCCTCTCTCCTACCCTCAGAAGAAGATGTTGAACCAGTTCCATTCAAAAGAGCAGTCAGCTCTGTGGTAATTTCAGAAATCCCTCCTTGGACTGCTTCTGCTTCCACTTCTGCTCCTGCCCCTGCTGCTTCAGCTCCTGAACCAACCTCAGCTCCCTCCTCTTCATCTTCAGATTTTATCAGCAAGATAGAGCTTATGCTAAAAGAACAGAGAGAATACTTTGATGCTTCTCTGCAATCAGTAACATCCAAGGTCTCTGCTCTTGAAACAGAGATGAGCAGAGGCTTTGCAGAAATCCAAGCAAATACTGATGAACTAAAAAGGTTGTTCCAACTTGGAGGCAAGGCCATAGACCACACCATTACAAGCATTGGTGAGCTAAGAAATCAGGCTGAAACAGTAGCTCACAACCAGCTCAAGCTAGATGAGAGAGCTGAACTGAATGTTGTGAAAGTGTGTAATGAAGTGAGCACCTTCAAAGATGAAGCCATTGCAAAGCTTAACATAGATATCAGCAAGGGGGAGAAAGTTGTAAAAGAACAAGTGGAAAAACTTCATGAGCAAGCTCAAGTAGCTGTAAAGGAACAAGTTGAAACTATCTCTAAACAGGCTCAAACAACAGTGGATGGAATTGTGAAGGAAATGAAAGCAGACATTCTCTCTCAACTACAATCTGTAAAGTTTTATACATATGATACTGCTGTGTGGCTGCATAATATGAACTTCCCCAATGCTCAGCTCAACCCAGCCATCATTCCTCATCACCTCAATCCTCTTGAAGAGCAACCCTCTGCAGATGCCCCTGTCCAAGCTTCCATTCCAGAAAGTGGTGTGCCAGTCTTCTCTCCTAGACCTGAAGGTGATCTGACTGAGCCTCCTCTTAACTACTCTGACTTGTGGCAAGATGATTTTGTTTCCAGTTCTCAAGGTCCATCTAAAAGGAAAAGAAAGTATGGTGAAGGTGCTTCTGCAAGTCGTTCTGAACCCAGAAGAGATCCAGCAGTTGTTCACTCAGAGGTCTGGAGTCCAACCTCCAAATCCCTCATTCTTGATACCCTGAAATTAGTGACAGACCTTGGTGAAAACAGAGACAATCATTACAGCTATTCAGAGTGGAAAGCATATGAAGCCTCTCAGATCAAAATCAGACTCCATGACAGAAACTGGGGACACAACAACCCTGCTGCTCCTCCCAGGCCCAGAACCTATTTCCCAAAGCCTTACAGCTATCTGGAGAGGCAACAGCTCAAAAGGGAAAGGATGCACAAGGATGCTCCTTCTTGAGTGGATCTGAGAATGTGGAACTTGGACTATTTTGTTTATGTGTTTTAAAAAACATTTCCTCATATATATATATTTAATTCTGATTATGGCCATATTTTGTTTACTCTGCTTTAGTTAAGCTTATTCTCCTGTTATATGCTTGCTGTTCTTTTACTCTTAAGTAATTCACCTTAGCATAGAGAGTGCTGACATCTACAAATAGGGGGAGATTGTTGGGATTTGTCTCCACAATGCCTCAGATTTGTAGGAGGTCAGACCTTGAACTAAGATGAATTAAGGTGTATTTGATGCTGTGTTTAAGTTGTATGTGTGCAGGTTCTGATTGCCAAGTGTAGACCAATGTCAGTCTATAATGGGTCACCAAACACAGGACCATACAATGTAATTCCTCATTGTGTGATCCAAAGTGTTGGCCCATGTATAGCCTCTCTATTGGGATACACTTCCTTCATGCACTTGGATTGATGGACAGAAGCATTGGAGCAAATTTCCTCTTAGAATTTTCCTAAGTCTTTTATACTCGAGTATTTCCTTGTAATACACGAGTAAGTATATTGATACTCGAGTAAGTGCTTTATGATACTCGAGTATATACTCTGATACTCGAGTATATCTCCTGATACTCGAGTAAGTATATTGATACTCGAGTAAGTGCTTTATGATACTCGAGTATATGCTCTGATACTCGAGTAAGTATGGTTATACTCGAGTAAGTATTTTCTGATACTCGAGTAAGTCTGTTGATACTCGAGTATATTTTCTGATACTCGAGTAAGTCTGTTGATACTCGAGTATATCTTCTAATACTCGAGTAAGTCTGTCTATACTCGAGTAAGTGTTTTCTGATACTCGAGTAAGTCTGTTGATACTCGAGTATATCTTCTGATACTCGAGTAATTTCTTCCATACTCGAGTAATTGACTCTGATATAAACATTTCTCAGTTATATTTTCTATACTCGAGTTTAGCCTTTTTTTGATACTCGAGTATATCGTCTTGATACTCGAGTATACCTTTCTATTACTCGAGTATACACTTCTGATACTCGAGTATACCATTCTTGATACTCGAGTAATTCTTTCTTCTCTCCTGTAATTCTCTCTTTCTATACTCGAGTATACTGCCTCTTGCTACTCGAGTAATCCATCTCTCCATACTCGTGTATATCCTTCATTACTCGAGTATCGCAGTCAACTTCTCCAGAATTATTCTAAGTCCATTTTTATCATAAGTACTTTGAATCTGTCAATTCTGATTGGTCCACGTGTCATCTTTAATCAATGTTATGACCGTTGGAACCCACCTATAAATAGGTCTTTTCAGAAATGACTTTTCTAATCGTTATTACAGAAATATTCTTTTTAAGAAAGAGAAATTCCGTGAACCCTAATTCTCACGCCGCCGCCAGTGTTGTTCACGGGAAAAACTTTGGATCGCCGATCTTCGTCTTCAACGACTTTCTCTCCAGCGATCCAGACAAAGTGAATCACTCGATCTCGCCGAGCCTCAAATATTTCAGATCTCTCTTCTCGATCGAGGTGGTTCTAGTTCTCAGACTCGTGGATCTCTCTCAGGTCATCTTCAACCTTTTTCTGATCAAGCCGAAGTTCCTGAAGAAGAAGACCGTCAAAGATCCAGATCTGAGATTATTGTTTTGATTTTTATTTTCAAACCAAACTTCATTGTAGGAGATTCTTCTCCGAGACTTGTAGGAAGTTTTGTCTTCCGAGTTTTTGTAGATCCGTTTTGGGATCGAGATTTGTAGGAACGTGGTTCCGAGGTGTAGGATTGTTTTCAATCCGAGATAGTGGAGTAGCCGAGTCTAGTAATTTGCTAGATCGGTGAGGAAAGTGGACGTACCCAAGATTGGGGAACCACTATAAATCTCTTGTCTTCTGTGATTGCTTGATATTTGCTGTGTTAGTTTTTAATTCCGCATTTGACACGCAACTCACCTATTCACCCCCCCTCTAGGTGATTTAGGCTAACAACTTAGACCTCTCACCATGCTAGAACTTGTGTTCTAAGGTTTAGTCACCTTCAACCTCCCCTTCCTTCAAAGTGATGATGGCGGTGGTTTCGTGAAGAGGAATGGCCTTAAGAGGGTGAATAAGGGTGGAGGAACTTCTGGTTGTGATTTGGGAGGATTGGTTTGAGGAGGAAGATGAACCGATGCCGTTCATTTCGCCTCAAGATGCGTGCAGAAATCTGTGTTCTGCACGCAATGAGCTTCTTGGCTATTTTCAGGAAAGATATGTCCAGATCTGGGCTTCTGACTAAACACAAGAGTCGTAGACCTTAGAATTACCTTTCCGACGAGTGGTTACATGCCTTTGGGTGAAGTCTGTAGCAATAGGAATGTCTGATCGAAGTAGAGGGTTTTCAGACTAAGCGTGTAGAAATTGTGTTCTGTGCGAAGCAGGCTTTGGAGCCAATTTCATGTATGGTACACTCTGATCTGGGTTGCAGACTGAACATGAAAGTTGTAGCCCATGGAAACACCTTTCCGTCGAGTGGTTACACACACTCACCAGATTCCTATAGCCATGGGAATCTCCTGTTCATATTGCTTTCCAGCAGGTGTTCTGCACCTGAAATTCCTGTGTAAGTGTAAAGTAGGGTTTGGACTCGGAAGAGATTTTGTAACAATCCGACGTTAAGTTTTAGGCAAATGATAATATGCTTAATTGTGATAATTCAACGCATGATGAAATTATTGGATAGTCCCCACGTAAAAAATGGTGAAATGGTATGTGGTTGAACGAAACGACTTGGTGGGGGTTAGTGAACAAAGGGTAATTATAACAAGATTCACTAGAGTTTGGGTAATTGATTTGGTGTTGGTTGTATGAACATGTGAGGTGTTAAATAGGTGGTTAACTCATGTGTTCACAAATGATTGATTTTGGGTAAAGGAGTTGTAAGTGGTGATGTTAAAGTTATGTGACCATAACATTAGACGTAATCATGATCTTTAGACTTATCATATAAGGGAGTCTAAAATGGTCCATTGTATGAGGTGGTTCAACGCTTGTGTTTGTGGTAAACTCTTGAGGTGCCTTGCGTACCGAATTGTGAAGGGAGTGAGTGCGGATAACTGGTCGCACTGGTTGGTAATGTTTAGAAGAATCATAAATGGACGGTTGGGCTTGGTCCTCGGTGTTCATGTCCCGAGGCTCCTTCCGTGCCAAGTGGTCGGTTGGGCTTGGTCCTTGTGCTCGTTTCTGAGGCTCCTTCCGTACCTTGAAGTGGATGTATTGCATGCGGTGTGATTCGACACGCGATGTCGTAATCCCGGGTTAAGTATAGTGTGGCAGGTCTATGGGCTTGCCAATCATCACACCGATGGTAGTTGACGGATAGACCTTGGGTGGTTGGGCTTGGTCCTCGGTGTTCATGTCCCGAGGCTCCTTCCATGCCAAGTGAACGGTTGGGCTTGGTCCTCGTGCTCATTTCCGAGACTCCTTCCGTATCACACCTTAGTCCAGTTCGGGGCTAGGATCTCGGTGCACAACTACCCGAGACACCCGCTGAGCCGTAGTACGCATGTGAGCTCCGCTGTTGTGTTCTTAGAGTTGAGGTGTACGAAGGCCTAGGACAGGTAGTTTGGAGACCAGCCTAGTAGTTTAGATGCCCGCTCTACTGTCACCGTCTGGCCACGACGGATGACGCCTGAGAAGTTAGCTACCTGCTCAAAAAGTGGGAACTTCAAGTCTGTGTCGACATAGAGATTGCATGTGCGTGATCATGGGTGAGTCATTGCATTACAGACATGTCATTACACTTCATTGTATACACAAAGATCCTCATCATATAAGTTTGTATGAGCACTCCTAAATGATGAGTTACTTACTGCTGAACGATCCTCAACATATAGGCTTGTATGAGCATTCATATAAGTTGAGTTACTTACTGTTATAATATTATACTCTCATGCTGTTGTAGATGATAAAATTGCTAGAATAAGTTGTTGCTCATTTATTACACTGCTTTACATACATAGGGATATACCACTTATTTGTACCTATGATCATATATATTATACCCTGTTCCTTTCTCAGCCCGGTGCCGAGGAATCGTCGGGGGAGCGGATGTGAAGCCACTTAGTCTTTATGACTAACGGTTGCTACGTCTCCATTTTTAGGAGGAAACCCCGCAAGTGGAGCAGCTGGTTATGCAGCCGTACATCCAGACAAGGACGACAGGGCCTGAGGGGACGGTACCGTTGCTACCGTCGGTTACTGATGTGAGTGTGAGATGTTTTTGTTGTACCCTTTTTGGGAAAACTATTTACGTACTCTGATATTAGAAGCTTGTTGTAGCTTCTTAACATATGTATCTTTATGGACTATATGCTTGGTGTGGATTTAAATTCTGTGTTATATTATTGTTGGGTTGGCAATGCATGATATTGGTTGTGGCCGGCAGAATAGGCGTCTTGTGGTACAGGCTAACCCGAGTGTTAGTGCTACCGTAAGGCGGCTGTTCTGGGCATAAGACCCCTCTTGTGCCGTGTTTTGTGTTCCGGGAGGGGGGTCTTACAAGTCTAGTTCTCGAGAAAGCCTTGATGTTCTCGAGATACTATAAGAATTCTCGGGAAATTTTCTGAAAGTTGTCTATGTCTTCTTCTCGAGAAATGTCATGAAGATTTCTCGAAGTCAAGTCAGTTCTCGGGTAACGCAATGGAGTTATCGAGAAGTCGAATTTATTTCTCGAGAAGCTGAAACTTCTTTCTCGAGAAATCCACTCCTTCTCGAGAAATCATTTCTCAAGCTTTAGAAGTTCTGTTAAGTAAATTTCTTGAAAGGCTTGAATGTTTTCTCGAGAAACTATTTTCTTCCCGAGAAACCTGGCTCCTGCTCTAGAATTTCGCAAAGTCTATTTCTCGTGAAATAAGGTTCTTCTTGAGAAATCGGTATTCCCTCTCACAGAATTTTCTTTAAGTTCTTTTCTCAAGAAGACAAGTTCTTTTCTTTGGAAGTCTTATTCTTCTCGAGATATGCTATTGCAAATTCTGAAGATTAAAACAGTCATACGAAATTTCAAATTCAGATCTAAGTTTAGAAAGTTTAATCCATGTGGATCATCTCTTAATGACGTTTGAACGTTGGGTGATGTCCTATATAAAGTCACGTCAAGGATTTCGCCAAACCCTAATCTTATCACTGCTAATCTTATTCCAAATCAGAATCGCCGCACATTTCTAGACCAGGAAAAAGCTGTACGCCGACATCTTTATTCTTCACAGAAGCTTGTTCCTCGATCCAGTGATTTGAAAGCAGAAGAAAGATTCGACAAGATCCTTGGTTTTAGATTCTCAATCTTTCATTTAATCGTGTCGGATCCAATAAATTTCAGATCGTGTTTATCTCAAGAATTCTTCCTCAACTTCTTCACCAAGCTTTCAGTTGTTGGGTCTATTGATCCCAATGTCCTTAATTTGAAGGACTAGCAAAAGCATGTATACACATGTTGTGATCTAACTTGTGTTTAAGGTGAATGATTATAGTTTCTCTTGATAAGCTATGATGAGACAGGTAGCCTAAGTGGCAAAGTCAGGTAAGTTCTTACCTAAGTGGTGGAAAGACAGATAACTGTCTAAGTCCATAGGCGTTGAGTGAAGATCAGTCACTCAACGCCAGATGGCTTATAGCGTTGAGTGAAGCCTATACAGTCAATGCTAAGGCAGTGGCAAGCTGAGAAAATGGTCAAGTCTACAGGCGTTGAGTGAAGTTAACTCACTCAACGCCATACAACAAAAGGATGTGAGATAGGCTAAAGAAGTAAAAGCCTGAAGTTGGAATGAGCTGAAATGTGGCCAAGTTCACAGGCATTGAGTGAAGTCAACTCACTCAACGCCATGCTACTAAAGAGAAAATTTGGCCAAGTGTTTTGGCATTTAGTGATGAAGACACTCAATTCCATTCAGCAAAAAGGCTGTAAGTTGATCTGGTTGAACTAAGTTCAGAATTCGTCGAACTGAGGTCAGAGTTCGTCGAGATAAGTTTAGAGCTTGAGTTTCTGAGTTCGTCGAGCTCAGTTGAGATTTCGTCGAACTTAGTTCAAAGTTTGTCGAGCTCAGTTCACCACTCGTCGAACTAAGTTCAAAGTAAGACAGTCCATGCCCAGTGGTTTTAAACACAGAAAATTGGCAAAGGAAAAAAGCATTGAGTGAGGCGTGCTCACTCAACGCTCTCAATGCCTTTATGCAGAAATGAGTTAAAAGCAAATAGCGTTGAGTGAGGCATGCTCATTTAATGCTCTCAACGCTTCAGTTGCTGAAGAAGCAGGTATTTGGCTAAGGTTGATGGCGTTGAGTGAGGGTTGTTCACTCAACGCTCTCAACGCCTAGAAATAGATTTATATTTTAAGTAGTTTGGCGTTGAGTGAAGGTTACTCACTCAACGCCAAGTGACAGTAAATCTGTCCAAGTGTTTTGGCGTTGAGTGATGCTTACTCACTCAACGCCTATGCCAATGTTGCTTGATTTCTTGACAAGTCCACAGCTGGTGATGTCAGCAAGTCAACTAGTCAACATATTTCAAATAAGTGGCGGGATGGCTATAGTACGCGACAAAGGTTGCCGCAGACCTACTGTACGACAGTTGGTGAAAAAGAAAAATTGCAGCTAGCATTAAAAGTGGGGGACCCACTGCTAAAAGAACCGTTGAGTCTCAATAAATAAAAGGAAGTGACAGTTGTTCTTTCTCCCCACCGACATTATTGTGGAGCTAAAGAACAGGAAGCTCAAGTCAGAAAGAAAAAGAGCAAGTTAGCTATTGAGATCAGCATCTTCAATGATAAGTTTGTTGGTGACATCTTCATCTACACCAGCAAGGAAGCTCAGGGTGATTCTATGAGAAAGAGGTAGTAGCAAGAGTCAACCCTTGCTATAGGAGCTTCCCAGATCCAGCCAATACTTTCTAAAAGAACTTACACTTAAGGAGCTGTGAAAGAGAAGTTGAAGCTGAGCAGTCAGCTCAGTTCAGAAGGGAGAAGAGAAACAAATCTGCAAGTTGCTTCCAGCATAAGCCAAAGCATCTACATAATTATTATTGTGAAGATGAGAGATCTAAATCTATGGTTCAGTTCAGAAAGAGGCAGAATAGTATTCTGCAAGTTTCTTCCAGCTCAAGTGCATAAACTTGTTGCTGTGAAGTAGTTGGGACTGAGGTGCTCTCAGTCTAGTAAAGTTGACACAGGAAAACTCTCCTGGTGTTATAGTGGCGGGGGGGGGGGAGGGCTGAGTCTGACTCACCCAAGGCTGATTGTCACAGAGGAATTCCTCTTGTGATCAATCAAGAACCACATCAACCCATTTCCATCTTGTAGGATCCGTCTGGATCTGAACTGTAGGAGTGTTGCAGCACTATGAGACTAGGGCCTAGTGCCTGAAATTGTAATGCTGAAAAGCCTGAGTTATAGGCCTTAAAGATAAGGCTGAGGTAGGTGGTTTGAGGACCACTGAGCTATAGGAGCACTGCAGGGCTCTGAGGTAGGAACCTTTGTGGTTCTGAGGTAGGGTTCTGAAGAGATCCTGAGTATAAGGCTGAGGTACTGAGGTGTAAGCTCCTTGGAGCATTTTGGAGAAGTTCCTAGTCCAATAAGACAGTTGGATATATGGGAGGGATAATGGATATACCCTGTTGGGGAACCACTATAAATATCTGTGTGCTTTGTTGTATTATTTTCTTTGTGCAGTGTAAATCATCTTGAAAGAAGAAATTAACTTACCACTTAAGCAGCAAACAAAAAAAAGTAAAGAACAAATAAAGAGACCAATAACCTATTCACCCCCCTCTAGGTGATTTAGTTATCCTTAAAATTAAATACTTTCAAGTGGTATCAGAGGGAGGTTACTCAAAAAGGACCTAACAGTCTGAGTTGACCTCTAAGGATAGCTAAAAGGTTAAACTCATGTGTTCAAGGATGAACCATAAGATGAGGAACTATATGGAGCAGCAAATCTATAGAGAGGATAAGATCAACATTGGCCTATTGGCTACTCTTGGTGATGATAAAGTCCTTCCAGATGCAAGAGCAAGAATCAAGGCCCCTCTGTCATATTTAGAGAGTGACATACAGGTGGATGAAGCTGAAGAAGGGGAATGCAGATGCCATGGATAAATAGCTACCCTAGAAGAAGAATCTGGCCATGATCAGCCTGGTCAAAATAAAGTACATTCCCCATCTAGCTCATCCTCAGAGTCTGGATATGAATCATATACAGACTCTGATGTATCCTCTTGTAGTGATGATGAGGGTCCTTTGACAGATGATGATCTAAAACAATTGATTGACAATCATGCCGCCCTTCTGAAAGCTTTCAAGGAAAGCAAGTTGCTTGTTAAGAAACAAGTAGAGGAAATAGCCTCCCTACAGAAGACTATTTCCCAGCTGGATGAAGCTTCATCCTTCCTATGCGTAAAAGAGAGGGAAATAGCTCATCTGAAAATCATGGTAGATATC
The DNA here is from genome assembly GCA_039513925.1 of Platanthera zijinensis. Taxonomy (NCBI): domain Eukaryota; kingdom Viridiplantae; phylum Streptophyta; class Magnoliopsida; order Asparagales; family Orchidaceae; genus Platanthera; species Platanthera zijinensis. Next base: position 85,615,111 of record CM077080.1, read on the forward strand.
CATGTTGAGTCCTTAAAATACACGGTCTCTATCATCAAGAATCTTGAGGAGAAACTTGATAGGGAGAGTAGAATTGTGGCTAACTTATCTAAGATAGATTTGTTGGGTTTCTCTATGAGGATCGCACAACACTTGTGCACGCAGCGGAAGTAATAAAATCAAGAACAACCCAAAAGAGATTTCGGATCAGGCCATGAAAGTTTAATCAAGAAGTTAACAAACTACTAGGTAAAAGTTACATTTTCGGTGTTGAGTCAAAACTCAACAAAGATGCTCCAAGCTTTGAGTCCTTGTCGGTGGCGAGTTCTACGTAGAATAACGTCTACGTCTCTGCAGAAATCCACACGAGCAGGAGAACACCGAGCCTCGTCGCATGAAAGATCAGGAAGGAGATCAACTGCACCTTGCACTCCCACGGACTGCTAGGTCCGCGCTAGGAATAGCAACACTGACGACTGTCGCCGGAGAGGAGGAGGCCGGCGGAGCGAACGAGGCGGAGGAACACTTCCGTCCGGCGGGGTTCGGGAATCGGCGGAGCGAACGAGCGGCGGAACGCTTCTGTCGGGTTCGATTCAGACACAGGAGAAAAAGCCTAATGCGATTCCCCAAAACCCTAAGTCTCAATTTATACCAAAGGCATAAATAGACCTGAGAGTATCGCTATCCGCAGACCACAACAAAATAGGGTTTCTGGGAAAAATTAGACGGGAATCAGCATTCGTCGAGAATCGAACATTTCGATTCTCGATGACTCTCGACGATCGTCGAGTATCGACGATCGATACTCGACGATTCTCGACAATCGAGACTCGTCGATTCTCGACGATCGATACTCGACGATTCTCAACAATTGATACTCGACGATTCTCGACAATCGATACTCGACGATTCTCGACAATCGATACTCGACTATTCTCGACTATTTTCCCTTGGCAACATTTGCCGGACCGCATTCTGTATGGTGATTGGTAACCTTTACCAACACAGACAATCTTCCAACTTCTCCACATGCTCTTATGTGCGTCCCTGCAGGCTCATATCGCGTTGGCAGTGAGATTAAATGTTTGACGACTTCTAGATCACTATGGTAACTCCAACAAGATTCTATCAAGAAAAAATCTGAATCTGAGTGGATTTCTAAAGTAATCCAATCTCAGAAAAGAGGCTAAGTTCCTGTCAGTCCTCAGCCTACCTTTCACAAGGCAATTCTCCCTTCCAACATGTACGACAAAGACCCCTGGGATGATCACTGGAGGAATGAGAATATTCCTTGTAAGACTACAAATGTCTCTTACAATGGAAGAAGAAAGGACATTGGTCTGACTGCTCAGAAGGCTCCCCATGAAGAAGTGCAAATGGCCTATCCTTGACCTTTTGTATTTAATGCACCAACGCCATCTCTCCTGAGCAAGACAGTGGCCTTTTCTCAAAATCTCCCTGCTCACACTATGACCAAGGGTAAATCTGCCAGGATGCAAGACTTAGAATCTTCCAAGGACACCAACAACATGTCCTCTACAAGGAGAACTACTGCTGATAGATTTTGTGAAAATCTATGCTCTTATAATATCAGACCTACTCTCAGTCAAACTGTGGCTAAGAGAATTGTGAACAAGGAAGCCGCTTCTTCTTCTATTCAGTATAGTGTCAACCATGCTGTCAGACCTGCTCAGAAAAGAAGATATAATATTCATGAGTGCTAGTGCTGTGGCAAAGTGGGCACCTTTGCCATAGATTGTTGGCACAAACCTAGTGTGCCAAGGGCAAGAGAAAGTCTTCCTAACATGGCTCCTGTAGGTAGACATTTGTTTTTTCAAGCTCACAAGAACCTAGGACCCAAGTCATCTTGGGTTCTTAAGGAAAGGTAATTCTGTCTTGCAGGATAATACAAGTGGCCATAACCATTTATGGTCCTTGGACAGTGTTGTACCAGACCCAAGTCTAGATACAAGAAATGATTCAACTTATCAACATGCACAAAATGTCAATGACAAGTGCAATTATTAAGGTGGAGTTTACAAAGGAAAGCCAGATGAAGATCAAAGGCTAAAGCTCAAAAGCAAGGTTGCTTGTATGCTCAGAAACTGTGAATCCAGCATGGACTTCAAGTCTATAGAGCAGAGATAAGTAGAATTCACCCTTCTTTTATTCTACCACTTAATTTAAAAATTGATTACTCATGTATAAGAAGGGTAATTGAAACAAATGACTTAGAAGATGTAGAAACAACAACTCCTCTTAATACATGTATTTGTGGCTTACTTGTTCACCATGCCACAAAATATAACTTGTCTTTACATACCCAAAGACATATTGCATATGGAATACTATTGAAAGAATTGGTTTCAAGAATGTCTAAACACCTAGAGGGGGGGGGGGGGTGAAAAGGTTCAATTTTTTTTACTTAGGCATTTAATAGATTATTCACAGTATAGCTAAATTCTAAAGCAATCACAACATACAACACACCAATCACAACAAACACAAAGGTTTATAGTGGTTCCCCAAGAGATGGGTATATCCACTTTCCCCCTTCGCCTATCTAGCAATACACTAGATTCAGCCAAACTTCCGTCCACCTTCTTAGATCCTCAAATCTTACAACTCAGAACCCAAACTGGTTCCTACAACTCAGACTTCAACAAGTCCTATACCTCAGGCTCTTCCCAAGAACCCTACCTCAGAGTGAATCCACACTCCTACCACTCAGGCTATCAATCCATTCCTTAGCCCTTATTACCAGTCCTACAGCTCAGAGAACTTAATCTCCTAACTCAGGCAAATAGCCCTACCTTAGCCTTTATAATTAAAGGCTTACAACTCATAGATTGAAATCTCTTACACTCAGATCTAAAAATAGATCTTACAAAAAATTGTATAAAGAATTACTTTTCTTCCTTCACCCAGATAGATAAAAAAGAGGGGTGAGGGAATCTTGATCAGATCTTGATTAATCTGCTTCCTTCAGACCATTGCTACAATGAATCTGATTCAACCTTACTTTGCTTATTCAAAGCTTATAAGTGAGAACCTAGTTTGAATCTTCTTGAGATGTTGATGTAGACTTAGCTTCTTCCTTCTTGCTGACTTGATTCAACAAACATTGACAGATCCAAAGAGATGTTGTCTCCTTCTCTGATTTAGAATCAGAACCTTCTTGCTGTATAGAATTCTGTGAATTCTTCTTGGAGTATTCCTCCTTTTTGGCTTCCCTCTAAATTTTCTCTTTGTCTCACTGTGTTTTTTTTTCGATTGCTCGGCTCTATTTATAGATCACATCAGAGGCAACTGGCTGATCTGGTGGTTGACTGACATCTGACAGTTCTGACATGTCTTACAGGCCTTGACAATTCTGGCAGCTATCAAGTCTTCTATCTAGAGATCTGGCTCTTAGAGTTATTTAACTCAGCTGAATGTGTCGAGACACAAGGATAGTATGTGTCGACACAGATGTAGTATGTGTCGACACAATTACCCGGGTGTCGACACACTTCCTCTGGTGTTGTCGACAAACTTCATAAACTGTTGACACAACTTTTATACAATGTGTTGACACAACTCCTTTGATGTTGTCGACACTCTTCAGAAACTATCGACACAGCTCTTCATCCAATCTCTACACTCCCTTTGTAGAATGTGTCGACAAACTTTAGAAACTTGTCAACATAGCTGATGTAGTCCCAAATTCTATATGTCAACACACGTCCTGTTTGTGGACACAGCTGATGTAGACTTAAACTCTGTATGTTGACACAAGTCCTGTGTGTCGACACAGTTGATGTAGACTTAAACTCTTTATGTCGACACAAGTCCTGTGTGTTGACAAAGCCCTTCTAGTCATGTCAACACTTCAAATCTAAGTGTGTCGACACTAGTCCTGAGTGTCGACACAACTATTGTCGACTCAAATTTCATGTGTCGATAAAAGTCTTGTGTGTCGACACAACTTTGCTTCTGATCTCAACGCTTCTCCTTCAAAGATGTCAACACATTATAAATGTCTCGATACTTTTTTACTTAGAATATTTTCTTCATTCTTCTGTCTGCACAAACAAACTTAATACACCATCAAATACAACCTGATGTATATTATTGAGTCAGGTGAGGCTTCTCCAAATCAGGTACACAATTTCCAATATACCCAGCAACTATGCTAGGTTAGTATCAAAATTTAGTTGATTCAATTGAGGTTGAGGGATAATACTCTCTCAATTGAAATAAATATAAGGTTATTGAAATTTTGTCTAATTGCACCCCAAATAGAACACATTTTAGAATGTGTACTGCAGGTTTATATTACCCTTGCAAGTTAGGACACCACAGTTAGGGGGTAACCGAAAATTTAATTACTAAAGAAAATTGATGTTAAGCTAATTAAGCCAATTTAACCAATACTGGAGAAAATACGGACTGTGGATATGTGTCGGGATTCAATCCTGGCCATTGATCAAGATTAAACAAAAAAGATGGATTAGTGACTTTCTGCCTTCCTTTTAGAAGTACCTATAAATAAAAGGACTTGTGTAATACGCCAAGTCACTATTCCTTACCCTCTCCCGCCCGCATTCGGTAAATCGACGAGAAGCTGCTTTCGCCAGTGATGAGTCCTGTTTTTATAGGGTTTTGCGGACTCATCTAGGCTGGTTTTCATGACTTTGCACCTCACTTTTCAGTTGTTTTCATTGATATTTTGCTTCTACTGTGTTTCACGTTTGGTGCACTTTTCTAGCCCATGGGTGTGCAATTGCGCATTTGATTGCTGGGGGTATGCATTTGGTGCTCCCCAGGGCTCGTTCCAGTAGTTTTTATTGCATTTTGTTGTTGCTGGAGGGTCCTCCTTTGTGAGTTTTTTTGTGTGCAGGTGGTCAGTTTTCCCCTCTTCAGAATTCTTATTTGTGGAAAACGGACGGTCGTGCGTTTCCTTGGCGCACGATTTATTTCCGTCGTGCATTTTCTACAGATTATTTTGGAAGATTGACCATCCCGTGCGATTGCTTCACGCACGGTTTCTTTGGAACTATGCGCGAAGGAAACACACGGTTTTACTGTGGCCTTCTGATTTTTATCTATTCTGTGGTTGGTCGTGTGCCTTCTTCACGCATGGGCAGAAGCGCCCGTGCGCGCGTAAAATGCACGATTACACTCTACTGCATGCGTTTTGTGATTTCTGTAATTGCCCATACGATTTCCTTAGTGCATGGGCGGAATCGCCCGTGCGTGAGTAAAACACATGGGTCAACACTTCTTCCTCAGGCACTTTCTGGATATTAATATCGCACGGTTCACACACGGTCGTGCGCCAGACCGTGCGTGACCATTTTTCTGACTTTTACTATTTAAACCACAGATTTCTTCTGGACCGGGACATCTCTGTTTCCCCCCGCCATTTCCGCTCCTTTGAGCGGGAACTCATCCCTCTAGCCGTCATTCTCTCTCTCCTCCATGGGATGCTCTTTCGGCCACCATTTCTCCTCCGAAAGCTTGCAAAAGTTCTGTCTCCGACCATCTTCATCTTCTCCGACCTCCAAGCTACCCTACGAGCTACTTGTTGCTGCACTTAATAAGTCCTCCGTTCAGATCCAACTTAGCGACCACGAAGAGAACAAGTTAGAAAAAGGAAGTGACAACCCTTTTGGATCCCAAACGCCTTCCGAAGACCGAGCTAGGACGAGGATTGACAACCTTTGCTTCCGGCCGAGAATCTTGGAGAGCTTTCGTGCGCTCAGTTGTATTTCTTCACTTTTGCTAAACTTGCCATGTTCTAAACCTGTGCTAGTAAACTTGTAGCTTGATAACATTGATTTTGCTTGAGTTTCATCTGAGTTTGCTAATGATGCTTTAATCTTTGGTTGTGTTTTAGCTATTCTAGCCTTTGTTAGAAGTGAGCGCGGAGAAGAGGTGTTTACGACCCTCACTTGTTCTTTCGCTTCCGCTATTATTCTTCGGAGTAATTCATCCGAGAGATGCGGTGAAGACGACCCGCGCTAGTTTTATATTGTTTTAGCATAGGAAATCAAAATCAAAACCCACCTTGTTCGCTTAGCACTTGCACTCGTTTCTCTAAATGCTAAAACCCATGCTCCCTACTTGTGCTCCGCGAGAGATCGATACTCGAGGATGCTACTCCCCATTATTATGACTTGGCCGTGAACGGTAGTCTTACCGCTAGCGCATCAGCTAGCATTATCAAATTCTAAAGAGAAATGGCGCCCAAGGGACCAGATTTCCTCTTCGAAGGAGCAAAGGTCGTTCGAAATGGATTCGTTCATGCTCCGGAAGAAGTTTTGTAGGTGCTTAATCTTCTGCAGAAATCTAACCTAGAGTTCATCTTGATGGAACCCTGTCTTCTATGGAAGAGGGAAGTACTGGACTCGTTTGCCAATGCCAAAGCGGATGCTTTGGCTAATAAAATTAAGATCATAGAAAGCGGAAAGAAGATCAAGATAACGCCCAGAAGGCTAAGCAAGGCACTGCAACTGCCAAAGCTTTTTGCAACTGAGGACGAAGAAGCGCTATTGCTAGACAATGCAAAATCAACAATGAAATGGTGTGGACTTTCCAAGCACACAACCAGATCAATTCAAAGGAAAGAACTCAATCTGAGAGACAAGTTTCTAGCCGATGTCATTGGGAAAGCTTTGATATGCAAAACAAGCTCCCGTGACAAAATCTCAAAAAGGATGTTTGAACTAATGGCTAGGGTCATATTGTCCAAGAGAACTTATTGGGGAAGAGTGGTGTTTGAAAGAATAGTGTAATGCATGGCTAAACCCAATTTGGGGAGAATCCTTTCACTATTTCAGCGAAAAACTGCTCCAGAAATTCTGAATCTAAAACTTGGTGCAAGAATGCACCACATTAGAAGGATGGACATCAGGATGCTTGAGAGATGGGACAGTGTCCTTCTGCCCCGTGGTCCAGAAGCTATGGAGAGAAAAGGAAAGACAATTGCTGCTACTGAGTCTAGTTCCTCTAGCAGCTCATCTGAGGACGAAGTGCCTCATGATCCTGATCTATCATCATCTGCGGAAGTGTCTAGGAGGGACATGAATATCCAGGTATCCTCCTAGTATGATCTTACCCCTCTTAGTCGTGTGAGCATACTAGAGTCAGATTATGTTCCTGAAGTGGATGAGATTGCTGCCGGGTTAGCTGGATCTGCTGGAGAGGAAGGAGATGATTTGCCTCTAGCCAAGGATGCTGGGCAAATAGCAGAGGAACTTGTCAACAAAATATCTATAGAAATAGGGGATAATGCCTCCAGATTGGAAGATGCAGATAGACACATACCAATGTCTGAAGATGAGGAACTACATGATAAAGTATTGGAAACTCCTAGTGCTAAGGGAACAATTGCTCAAATTGAGGGGGAGCAACTGATGCAAGAGATAATGCATGATGCATTATTTGTAGGTGAGCAACTGGTTGTTCCTCCAATAAAGGATGCTGCTGCTACTAACCTGCATGCAAACAAAAGCATGGAAGTAGTTGAGGGAGAGAAACCTTATGATCTCCCTGGTCATAAGGTACATAACCTAGTGTCATCTGAATCTGAGGAAGAGGAAGACAGTGATGAGAAAGCACACTCCTCACAATATCTAGAAATAGAACAACACAAGAGTGGCACAGTTCAAGGAACATGGAGCAAGCATATATAAGGAGAAACTGAAGCCCTGGATGAGGGCACATCTGCTAGAGTTGATCAGCTGCCACTACCTTCATGGCCCAGCTAAAAGGTTTGCTAGATGAGCAAAGAAGGGCACTGAAAAATAATGTGGATGAAGCCCTCAAAGATGTTTGAAATGATCTTGCAACTGAGATCAAATCTATAAGGTTTGAACTGAATCTACTGAAAGGAGAAACAGTAAAATTATATACAAGAGCTGCTCCTGCTGTAGATTACACCATGGATAAACTAGATGTGTCAAGCCAGATTATTGCTATTATTATTGAGAACCAAAATATTCAGGCTAAGAACTCTATGACCATTCATGAGAATGATAAAATTCAGAGAAAAGAACAGAACACTGAAATCTTCAATAAGATGGATGCCTGCACCAAGATGCTTGATGACCACATGTTAGAAGTTAAAAATCAAGTAACTGCTGGAGTTAACTACTAGAAGGTGAAATAAGCAAAGCTAGCACCACCCAGACTACTTAAGTAATTGAAGAAGTCAAAAAGGGGGAGAGAAATATCATCCAAACAAATACTGAGAATATAGCCTGGGCCACAAATGTTGTGAGAGGCTTATTGGGAATGGAGCCACTACAATATAATAACATCCCAATTATGCTTGACCATGTACAACATGCTTTGAACAAGATGTATAGCAGTGAATCCCAAGTTCAAGACAATCAAGAATATGTTCAGTACATTGAAGAAGGTGATAATGCTAATGCTCAGTGGGGAGAGAAGACTACTGGTGCTCAAAATCCTTCCTTCAGTCCCATAGTAGACCGATCACTATATGTCAAAGAAATAATCAGTGATGATGCTGAAGAGGAGGCCAAGCTAAGGAAAAAGAGATATAGAGAAGAAATGGAATAGAGGCCTGATTTCGAGCAGTGGAGCCCTGATTACAGATCTATTATTCTGCTTGCCTGGGACCAGGTCAATAATAAGAGATCAGATAGAGGTAAATGGTACAGTAAGAATGAATGGGAAAAGATGGAAAAGAGAGACAGAGAGAGAAGGATTTTCTGGAAGAACAAAAAGGCAAATCTTCTCACTTCATATGCTGTGGAACCATCTAAATACTTCCCCAAGTCTTTTAGCTATTTTGAGAGATAAAAGGATAAAACTGAAGTTGGAACTACTAAGGCTAAGGATGTTGATGAAGCCGATATGAAAGGAAAGAAGATAGCTGGAGCCGAGACAAGCCGGCAAAGAGATCCAGAGGGAGTGGGATTATTATATGGGAACCTGGAACTTAAAATGTTTCAGGTTCTGCTTACAGGGCTAGGGATGAAACACTGTATTTATATTGCTCAAACATTTATTCCCTATATGATTAAATAGAACAACCTTTTGTTATAATCATGATCTGTCTAACTCATCATTTGCTATGTCTTTGACTTATCTGCTACATCATTTGATATGTCTATGATTTATCTGAATTATGCTGTGATGATTATGTCTATGATTTATTTGAATTATGCTGTGATGATATGTTTTAAATATTTATAACATAAGTATGTTTAGTGTATATATTGGCTTAGGTTTTGACTTCTTCAAATAAGGGGGGATTGTTGGGTCCATTGATCCCAATGTCCTGAATTTAAAGAAGGAATAGCAAAAAATGTATAGACATGTTGTGATATAACTTGTGTTTAAGGTGAATGATTACAGTTTGTCCTGATAAGCTATGATGGGATACGTAGCATAAGTGGCTAAGTCAGGTAAGTTCTTACCTAAGTGGTGGAAAGACAGATAACTGTCTAAGTCCACAGGCGTTGAGTGAAGAACAGTCACTCAACGCCAGATGGCTTATAGCGCTGAGTGAAGCCTATAAAGTCAAATCCAAGGCAGTGACAAAAAGAGCCAATGGCCAAGTACACAGGCATTGAGTGAATTCAACTCACTCAACGCCATACAACAAAAGGCTGTGAGATAGGAAAAAGGAGTAAAAGCCTGAAGTTGGAATGAGCTTAAATGTGGCCAAGTCCACAGGCGTTGAGTGAAGTGAACTCACTCAACGCCATGCTACTAAAGAGAAAAGTTGTCCAAGTGTTTTGGCGTTGAGTGATGAGGATACACACAATGCCATTAAGCAAAAAGGCTGTAAGTTGAACTGGTTTAAATAAGTTCAGAATTCGTCGAACAAATGTCAGAGTTCGTCGAGCTCAGCTCACCTTTCGTTGAGCTAAGTTCAGAGCTTGAGTTTCTGAGTTCGTCGAGCTCAGTTGAGATTTCGTCAAACTGAGTTCAAAGTTCATCGTGCTCAGTTCACCATTGGTCGAACTCAGTTCAAAGTACGACTGTCCAAGCCCAGTGGTTTTAAACAAAGAAAATTGGCTAAGGCAAAAAGCATTGAGTGAGGCGTGCTCACTCAATGCTCTCAATGCCTTTATGTAGAAATGATTTAAAAGCAAATAACATTGAGTGAGGCATGCTCACTCAACGCTCTCAACGCTTCAGTTGCTGAAGAAGAAAGTATTTGGCTAAGACAGATGGCCTTGAGTGAGGGTTGTTCACTCAACGCTCTCAACGCCTAGAAACAGATTTATATTCTAAGTAGTTTGGCATTGAGTGAAGGATATTCACTCAACGCCAAGTGATAGTAAATCTGTCCAAGTGTTTTGGCATTGAGTGATGCTTACTCACTCAACGCCTATGCTAATGTTGCTTGATTTTTGGCTAAGTCCACAGCTGGTGACGTCAGTAAGTCAACAAGTCAACATCTTTCTAATAAGTGGCGGGATGGCTATAGTACGCGACAAAGGTTGCCGCAGACCTACTGTATGACCGTTGGCATTAAAGCAAAATTGCAACCATCATTAAAAGTGTGGGACCCACTGCTAAAAGAACCGTTGGGTCTCAATAAATAAAAGGAGTGACAATTATTCTTTCTCCCCACAGACATTATAGTGGAGCTAAAGAACAGATTAGAAAGAAAAAGAGCAAGTTAGCTGTTGAGATCAACATCTTCAACGACAAGTTTGCTGGTGGCATTTTCATCTGCACCAGCAAGAAAGCTCAGGGTGATTCTCTGAGAAAGAGGTAGCAGCAAGAGCCAACCCTTACCGCAGGAGCTTTACAGATCCAGCCAATACTTTTTAAAAGAACTTACACTTGAGGAGTTGTGAAGGAGAAGTTGAAGCTGAGCAGTGATGGCGCACCCCCTCCACCTCTACTTGGAGACGATGCTGACAATGATGAGGTTGACCCGGTTGCTGAGGCGATTCAACTAAAGGACGTGAGGCGTCACGATGATGCTTGCGGAAGGCTACGTTACAACCTCCGCCCGCGGCGCGCAACATTCGCCGCACCGCATTAAAACATTTCCCTTTTCATGCTTTATTATTTCTATTTTAGGAATATAAAATTATCCAAGTTTGAAGTGATAATTTTATATTCAATATTGCACATTTTATTTTTGCATTTGAACAATATTTTATTTGGTGTGCATTTAACCATTTGGATGGATGAGATTACATCTCCATCATGAATGGTTAAGGCTTGTTTGTAACTCCTATTTAAGGAGGCCTTGTTATGAGATAATTAGAGAAGAATTGAACCCTAAAATCCCCTTGAGGAATTTCGGCCAAGAGGAGGAAACCTCCTAGCCGCCGCCCCTTCCCCCCTTTGCTTGTGGTGTGAAACCGCCGGCCTCCCTTGCTCCCTCCATCCGTTCGGTGCGACTCCGGCGTGGCTTCCTTCGGTGCGACTCCATGGAAGAAGGTTGCAAGCCCTTCGGTGTGACGCTGGTGGATCCGTGGAGAGAGTGATTCTCCCACAGTTATCTTGTGTGAACGTTCTCCGGTTGGGTAAAATATCTCATCCCTCCTTGTGTGATTTCTTCTAAATTAGTTGTGGTGGATCGCAAATCATTTTATCCTTTTTGTTAAATCAATCGCTGCACTTTTCATTTCGAAATCGCCGTTGCTAGGCTTTTTATTTCCGGATCGGGTGGATCCTATTTGCCGGAGCGGATCTTGGCCTATAGCCTTGGTTTTGCTCCCAAAAGGTTGGCAATCTTTATGTTAATTTGGGGAACGATCCGACTCAAATTTCGATCGCTATTTTCGAGTCGACCAATCCTCCTTGTTATTTTTATGCGCTGCGTTTGTGACGAGAAAATATTGTGGGCGATAGGTGCTGTGTAGGTGCGATAGTTCTAAGACGATATTGGGCGAGGAGTGAATTATTTCCGTAGAGGTCTCCGATCCCGGACATCCCTACATCAATTTGGTATCAGAGGCGGTCGTTTCAACTCCCATGTTGCAAACATCCTCTCTGCGTTCGTCGTTGGTTGATCTGAATTTTCTAAGATCTGAAATTTCGGATTGGTCTGCGTTTAGTAAATCCGTCGAAATTTTAAACTTGTCAAAAAAATCTGAAAAAAAAACTGTAGCTTCCTGCACTTATTTCCAGCAACTTTAAAACAGAAAATTTTTTGATTCGGCCGCGTTAAGTCTGCCTGCAAATTAGAACATCGTAATTCTGTCTAGTTGGTCTGCAAATAGCGGGCTGAAATCTTCATTTTGCCGCAAAATTTCAAAATTTTTTTTTTTAACGATCTACGTGTTTCTCACATCACGCTTGTCAAAAAAAAAATTATTTTTATTCTAGCTACAGCCCTAGGAAAAATTATCTTTCATAATTTTCTGGGTCTTGCATGCGCACTAGGCTAGGCACGGAGTATTCGGCACCGTCTACGTCTAGGATGGCTGAGAACGAGCACGAAATTCGTAACGCTGAAGCGATGGCAGGTCTTCGTAACGATATGACGGAACTTAGGTCCACCTTAGCACAGATTTTACAAAATCAAGTTAGGCCACCCCCACCTCCCGCTAATGTTGAGTTGCCCCACCGGCGCCAACATATTTCCGATTCGGATTTGGATGGCGACTCCCCACGAGTGCCCCCTCGAGGCAATCGCCACGGGCGAGAGTTTGATATTACAAGGGCCATCAAAATTGATGCCCCCACTTTCGATGGTATGGGAGATCCACCGAATTTCCTCACATGGATAGTGGACATGGAATGCTATTATGATTGGCACCATCTTACGGACCCCCAAAAGGTCCAAGTTGCCAGGATAAAGCTAACCGGTCGCGCCAAAACTTATTGGCTGAATGAAGAGCGTAGACTAGGGACTGGGGACGGAGACCCGATTATTGGATGGACCGTCATGAAGAATTTGCTGACCGATCAGTACGTCCCCGCGTACCATCGGACACAAATGTTTGACGAGCTCGCCTCCCTGCGGCAAGGCTCCAATTCTGTATCAGAGTACATGGGAGAATTAAAGGACCGGTTGGTGCGTTGTAACCTGAGGGAGATCCCCGAAGTCACCCTTTCTAGGTTTCGTAAGGGGCTTCAACCTGATATTCAGCGGAAGCTCTTGCGTTATGGCCACACTGATTTGAACACCACATTCAATGCCGCCCTCGACATTGAAAAACACTTAGCCTCTAAGGCTCACTCCCGTTATTCTCATGCGAAAGGAAAATCCTCTACCGGAGCATCTTCCTCCACCTATCAAGATAAGGGGAAGTACCGGTCGGCCGAGTCCAAGTCTGTCGTGATCACAGCTAGGAACACCAAGAACCCCACGAGTGAACGCATTCCAATCGGAAAGGTTAGCAAGACTAACGCCACATGCTATTCTTGCGGCATTCAAGGTCATTATGCCTTCGAATGCCCAACGAAGACTAAAGCCATAGCCCTATTAGAGTCGACGACCGATCTTGCGGATTATGTTTATGAGGTTGCTGAGGAAAGCGACCCGGAAGGGGTCCCAAGTGACTTAGAGGACGATCACCCCCTTATGGTGATGCGTTGTATCTTGGCCACCCCTCGACCATTAGATGAATGGAAAAGGACGAGCATATTTTCCCTGATTTTTAAGAGTGGCGAGAAACTCTGCAAGCTGATTGTTGATAGTGATAGCTGTGTGAACGTTGTATCTGAGAACACCATAGCACGTATGTCCTTGACCACGGAACCACACCCGACCCCATATAAGGTCGCTTGGATCAACAAGATCTCCGTACCCATTACCAAGCGATGCCTGGTCCCACTCTCATTCAAATCCTACGTTGATGAGGTGTGGTGTGATGTCCTTCCGATGGACGCTTGTCATGTGTTGTTAGGCCGCCCTTGGCTATATGACCGTGATGTTACTCATTTTGGTAGAGCCAACACATATGAATTCAAATTCAATGGCAAAACCGTCACCTTGAGACCGACCATCCCAAAGGAGCCCGTAGTCTTGGCTAAGGACACCACTATCCCGGTAGAACGGAAAGCATTGAATCTAGTTGGTAAGAAAGAGTTTGAGAGAGATCCGTTCCTTGATGGAATTATGTATGCGCTAGTCCTCCTAAGTGCGAAGCCCGATTCTAGCGTTTTGGATGAGTTACCTAGTGAGTTACGGGTACTATTGGAAGAATATAGGGACGTGTACCCGGATGAGCTACCGTCCACGTTGCCCCCGCTTAGAAATATTCAGCATGCGATAGACCTCATCCCGGGGTCTTCCTTGCCAAATCAGCCCCATTATCGACTCCACCCCGCAGCTCACCTGGAGTTGCAGTCCCAGATAGAGGGCTTGCTAGAGAAAGGTTTCATTAGGACTAGTATGAGCCCATGCGCGGTGCCAGCCCTTCTTGCCCCCAAGAAGGATGGTACGTGGAGGATGTGCGTTGATAGCCGGGCTATCAACAAGATCACCATCAAGTATAGGTTTCCCATTCCCCGCCTAGATGATTTGTTGGATGTCTTGTCTGGGGCCACCGTATTCTCCAAATTAGATCTTCGGAGTGGCTATCACCAGATTAGGATACGAGAGGGCGATGAGTGGAAGACAGCATTTAAGTCGAAGGATGGACTGTACGAATGGCTTGTGATGCCCTTTGGGCTATCCAATGCCCCTAGTACCTTCTCCCGGATGATGACACATGTCTTTCAACCATTCATGGGGAAGTTCGTTGTCGTCTACTTTGACGATATACTGATTTATAGCACCTCTACTACCGAGCACATCTCCCACATGAGAGTGATCCTTTCCACCCTGCGGAAAGAGACCTTATTTCTCAATCTTAAGAAATGCACTTTCAATGCCTCGGAGGTAGAGTTCTTAGGTTATATAGTCGGTTCACAGGTTATTCGAGTTGATCCGGGCAAGGTTCAGGTCATTAAGGACTGGCCCGTGCCAACCACCCTACGTGAGGTACGTAGTTTCCATGGGTTAGCCACGTTTTATCGTCGTTTCATACGAGACTTCAGTAGTATTATGGCGCCTATCACCGACTGTAAGAAGAAGGGAGAGTTTACATGGACGAATTCCGCCACCTATGCTTTTGAACGAATAAAGGAGCTTATGACTGAGGCACCTGTCTTACGTCTACCTGACTTTTCTAAAGTCTTTGAGCTCACATGTGATGCGTCTGGAGTAGGGATTGGAGGTGTCCTGAGCCAGGAGGGCCATCCCGTTAGTTATTTCAGCGAGAAGTTGTCGGGCCCCAAGTTGAATTATTCCAATTACGATAGGGAGTTCTATGCTGTAGTCCGATGTCTACACCATTGGAGGCACTATCTCCTCTCCAAGGAGTTCGTGATCCTCTCCGATCATGAGGCCTTGCGTTTCATTAACGGACAGCATAAAATCAGCCCAAGACACGCTAAGTGGGTAGCATTCCTACAAGGTTATACATTTAACCTCAAACATCTTAAAGGAGCTGATAACCGAGTCGCTGACGCCCTTAGTCGTCTTACGCTTTTACTCACTTCTATGCAAGTACATGTTATAGGATTTGAGCGGGTTAAGGATGAGTATGCTACATGTCCTGACTTCCAAGACGTCTATTTATCAGCCCAGGATAGTTCCCCCACGACGATATCTGCATACGTCATTAAGGACGGTTACCTATTTAGGAACGGAAAGCTATGTATTCCGCAGTCATCGTTACGTCTACACATCATTTGGGAATTGCATAGTGGAGGGTTGAGTGGTCACTTTGGTAGGGATAAGACGATTACGTTAGTCGAGGAAAAGTTTTATTGGCCCAAACTTAAGACTATGGTAGGAAGAGTCGTGAGTAGCTGCCGAACGTGTCAGGTTTCTAAGGGTGGTAAAACCAATGTAGGATTATATACACCCTTGCCTATTCCCACCATGCCTTGGGTGGATGTTAGTATGGACTTTGTATTAGGCCTTCCCCCTACCCGACGCCGTCATGATTCCGTTTTTGTAGTTGTGGATAGATTTTCCAAGATGGCTTATTTCATCCCGTGCAGTAGAACAAACGATGCGTCTCATGTCGCTAAACTATATTTTAAAGAAGTCGTTAGTCACCGCGGAGTGCCAAAGACCATAGTTTCGGATAGAGACGTAAAATTCACTAGTTATTTTTGGAAAATGTTATGGATATTAATGGGAACAAAGTTATTGTTTTCCTCCGCCTATCATCCCCAAACGGATGGGCAGACGGAAGTAGTTAATCGGAGTTTAGGGAATTTGTTAAGATGCCTCGTGAGCGATCATTTAGGCACTTGGGATCTTCTCTTACCCCACGCCCAATTAGCCTACAATAATTCCAAAAATAGGTCTACGGGTATGTCTCCGAATGAGATTGTCCACGGTTATAAAGCTCCTGTGCCGCTTGACTTGGTGCCGTTGCCTCCAACGTACAAAGCAAGTCAATTTGCACAATCCTTTGCCCAACGCATCCATGATCTACATGCACGTATACGGGCCACTTTGACGTCACAATACGACTCTTATCAGGCGCACGCTAATTTACATAGGAGAGTATCAAACTTTAAAATTGGCGATCTGGTTTTAGTCCGTTTAGTTCCCGAACGCTTGCCAACTGGCACCGTTAAAAAGTTAGCACCAAAGAGCGCCGGCCCTTTTCGGATTATTAAGAAGTTAGGTGACAACGCTTTCGTTTTGGACTTGCCTGCTGATTGGGGTATCTCCCCCATTTTTAACGTTTCGGATTTAACGATATTTGTGTCGCCACCACAAGAGTTGATTTCTTTGTCGTCTTCTTCTCCCACTTTAAATTCTCATGGGTTGGGGAGTGGTAGAACGGATGATCTCTCTCTTACGGTCCACACAGGTATATCATCGGATGGTACGTTGCCTTCTTTCTTGCCTACTGCTAATATGTTCCCCAGGTTCCCACGGACATTTTCCACTCCAGAGATGATACTTGCTGCTGAGCATGTTACCACTGCTGATGGCAACACCCATCGCTTCCTCATCCGTTGGCGTGACCGCCCCCCCTTCGGATGACTCTTGGGTGCTCGAGTTGGAGCTGCAAAGTTTGGATGCTGATCTTCTTCGCCGCTACCTCTTGGACCACGCAACAGAGATGCGTGATTTTGAGCGGGGGAGGATTGATGGCGCACCCCCTCCACCTCTACTTAGAGACGATGCTGACAATGATGAGGTTGACCCGGTTGCTGAGGCGATTCAACTAAAGGACGTGAGGCGTCACGATGATGCTAGCGGAAGGCTACGTTACAACCTCCGCCCGCGGCACGCACCATTCGCCGCACCGCATTAAAACATTTCCCTTTTCATGCTTTATTATTTCTATTTTAGGAATATAAAATTATCCAAGTTTGAAGTGATAATTTTATATTCAATATTGCACTTTTTATTTTTGCATTTGAACAATATTTTATTTGGTGTGCATTTAACCATTTGGATGGATGAGATTACATCTCCATCATGAATGGTTAAGGCTTGTTTGTAACTCCTATTTAAGGAGGCCTTGTTATGAGATAATTAGAGAAGAATTGAACCCTAAAATCCCCTTGAGGAATTTCGGCCAAGAGGAGGAAACCTCCTAGCCGCCGCCCCTTTCCCCCCTTTGCTTGTGGTGTGAAACCGCCGGCCTCCCTTGCTCCCTCCATCCGTTCGGTGTGACTCCGACGCGGCTTCCTTCGGTGCGACTCCGTGGAAGAAGGTTGCAAGCCCTTCGGTGTGACGCCGGTGGATCCGTGGAGAGAGTGATTCTCCCACAGTTATCTTGTGTGAACGTTCTCCGGTTGGGTAAAATATCTCATCCCTCCTTGTGTGATTTCTTCTAAATTAGTTGTGGTGGATCGCAAATCGTTTTATCCGCTTTGTTAAATCAATCGCTGCACTTTTCATTTCGAAATCGCCGTTGCTAGGCTTTTTATTTCCGGATCGGGTGGATCCTATTTGCCGGAGCGGATCTTGGCCTATAGCCTTGGTTTTGCTCCCAAAAAGGTTGGCAATCTTTATGTTAATTTGGGGAATGATCCGACTCAAATTTCGATCGCTATTTTCGAGTCGACCAATCCTCCTTGTTATTTTTATGCGCTGCGTTTGTGACGAGGAAATATTATGGGCGATAGGTGCTGTGTAGGTGCGATAGTTCTAAGACGATATTGGGCGAGGAGTGAATTATTTCCGTAGAGGTCTCCGATCCCGGACATCCCTACATCAAGCAGTCAGCAAAGTTTAGAAGGGAGCAGAGAAACAGATCTACAAGTTGCTTCTAGTATAAGCCAAAGAATCTACATAATTTTTACTGTGAAGAAGAGAGATTTGAATCTTTGCTTCACTTCAGAAAGAGGCAGAATAGTATTCTGCAAGTTTCTTCCAGCTCAAGTTCATAAACTTGTTGCTGTGAAGTAGTTGGGACTGAGGTGCTCTCAGTCCAGTAAATTTTATACAGGTAAACTCTCTTGGTGTCATAGGGGGGGGGGGCTGAGTCGGACTCACCCAAGGCTGATTGTCATAGAGGAATTCCTCTTGTGATCAATCAAGAACCACATCAACTCATTTACATCTTGTAGGATCCTTCTGGATCTGAGCTGTAGCAGTGCTGCAACATTCTGAGAGTACAGTCTAATGCCTGAAATTATAGGGATGAAAAGACTGAGTTGTAGGCCTTAGAGGTAAGGCTGAGGTAGGTGGTTCGAGGACCACTGAGCTGTAGGAGCACTGCAAGGCTCTGAGGTAGGAACCTTTGTGGTTCTGAGATAGGGTTCTAAAGAGAACCTGAGTGTAAGGCTGAGGGCCTGAGGAGTAAGCTCCTTGGAGCATTTTGGAGAAGTGCCTAGTTAAATAGGATAGTTGGACAGGTGGGAGGTGAAGTGGATGTACCCAGTTGGGGAACCACTATAAATATCTGTGTGCTTTGCTGTGTTGTTTTCTTTGTGCAAGGTAAATCATCTTGAAATCATAAATTAACTTAACACTCAAGCAACAAACTAAAAGAAAAGAACCAATAAAGAGAACAATAACCAATTCACCCCCTAGGCGATTTAGCTATCCTTGAAATTAAAGACTTTCATCAGTCTTTCAAGAAGGAAGAAATCTGAAGATTTCAGATCTGAAGTGAAGTTATTTTTCATTATTGTTGTAAAAACTTATTTCAAATTTTGTACGAGCTTTGTCTCCGAGCTTGTAGGAAGATTTATCTTTCGAGTGTAGATTCCATTTTGGAGGATAGAGTTTGTAGGAGTGTGTTTACTCCGAGTTGTAGGATTGTTGCTCCGAGGTGTAGGATTTTTGAATTTGAGATATAGTGAAGTAGCCTAGTGTAGTTGTGGTGCTAGATTGGTGAGGTGGAGAGTCGATGTACCCAATATTGGGGAACCACTATAATTCCTTGTGTTGTCTGGATTGTGCTTGATCATTCTGTGTTAATCCCACTAAATTTTTGCATTCCGCAATCGATGCAGATCTCACATATTCACCCCCTCTAGGTAATTTAAGTAGACAACTAGATACTTTCACCATGGTAGAGACAATGTAAACTGCACCCACTACCACACTAGGGGATACCATCTTAGAAAAACCACACGATTAGTGGGATGATGCTGATAAACTTAGATGTACGAACAATGCTAAGGCTATGAATTCTTAATTCCGCGCGTTGGATAAAACTGAGTTTAATAGAATTTATAACTGTTAAACTGCTTATAATATATGTCGTCTACTTGAGCTTACTAACGAAGGTACATAGCAGGTGAAGGAGTCGAAGCTATTCCGACTCAAATATGAATACAATCAATTCCGAATGGAGATCAACGAGGAAGTGGACAGCATGTATACACGCTTCACCAAGATTGTCGATGCCTCGTGATCTCTCGGGAAGATTTTCTCAAATGGAGATCTGGTGAGAAATATCCTATGATCCTTTCCCCCTCGCTTCAACCTTAAGGTGACTGCTATTGCTAAATCTCAAGATATCAGCACCCTGGAGATTGAGAGCCTCATGAATAATCTGAAGACACACGAACTTGAACTAAAGATTCAAGCAGAGGAGTATCCCAGGGAAGTAAAGAAGAAGGGAATGGCGCTGAAGGCCACAAGGGAGAGAAAGGCTGCTGAAGAATCCGAGGAAGATGATGAGGAAAGCCTCTATGTTCGATAATTCAGAAAGTTCATGAAGAATCCCAAGAAGCAGAGACAATTTAAAAAATTCCCGAAGAGTGGAACTGGAGAAGCCAAAAGGTGGAACAAGTCGTCGACGGACACAGAAAGTGATGATGAGAAGTCTGAGCCTGAGTGTTGTCACTGCCACATTCCTGGGCACTTAAAGTGGGAATGCCCAAGAATCCTAAATGAGTAAAAAGATAAGCAGAGCCGGCAAAAAGGGAAGAAGAAGGTACTGAAGGCGCTGACTTGGGACGAGGATGGATCTGACGAGTCTAGCTCCTCAGACTCGAGCTGCAAAGACGAGGCAAATCTGTTCCTCATGGGAAGAAATCAAGAGGAATTTGACGACAAGTATAGTGTCCAGAGCGACACTGAGGTAACTCCACCCACCTATACTGAACTTCTTTAAATTTATGAACATGTGTGTGAGAAGTTAAACAGTATTATACAGGAGAAGAAGTCCGTTCGAAACGAAAAAAAGAAAATCAAAAAGGACTTAGATAACTTAAAAACTAAAATAATAAAAAGTGGCAAAGAGAATATCGAGTGTCTAGAGTGTCCTCACTTGATGACAATGATCGAAGAACTAGAAGCAGGTCTCTCCAAGGCATCGTTGAGAACAACCAGTCTCATCAATGAAAGGAATGCCTTGGAGAAAAGACTTCAAATGTCTCTTGCCACGATAGAGGAAGGCAAAAAGCAATTTTCCAATCGGTGTGCAATGCTAGTTACTTAAAATACCGCCTTAAAGGTGGGGATCCATGATCTCAACTGTGCTATCCAAAAATTTGGAATAGGCCAAAAATCGCTGGATATGTTATTGGGAGCATAGTGTCATGGATTTGGGAAATTTGGACTAGGTTACGTGTGTCCAACATTACCACCAAGTGGAAATCACCAGTATGCCAAGCCTAGGACTAACATTAACAAACCTCAAAATAAGGTCAAAAGTTCAAGAATGGTATCCCCATCCTCAAGCACAAGCTCTAGTAACACGATAAAGGCATCATCCAATGCTTACACATTGTGTGCAAATTGTCATAAGTTTGGTCACACATCTGGCTCGTGTTTGAGGAAAGGTGCCAGAGAAATATACAAGTCTGGCTACAAAAGTCTTCTACCTATTGTATGGGTAGGATAACTTGGGTAACCAGATATTTACCCTCATCTTCTTTTTAGGTGTGTTGGAAGGCTGGGGACAAGATGAACCTGTGGTACTTGGACTACGGGTGTTCCAAGCACATGATAAGAGATAAAGATAAGTTCCTTAGCATGGAGAAGGAGAAGGGGGACATGGTAACATTTGGATACAATAGCAAAGGACGCATACTTGTAGTCGAAACCATAGGTAACAAGGCATTTTCAATTTCTAATGTTCAATTTATAGATGGACTTAAGCACAACCTAATTTCTATTAGCAAACTTTGTGATAAAGGTCTAAATGTTATATTTGAATCTTCTACAAATACATGCAAAATCAGTGATGCCAAAACTAATAATGTATTACTTGTTACTTTTAGAACTCATAATATTTATACTGTTACCTTTGATGATATGTCTGCGTATGATTTGAAATGCTTAGTCACTAAGAATGAAGAATTATATATTTGGCATAGAAGACTAGTACATTCTAGAAGAAAATTAATTGTTAAACTATTGCAAAACAAACTTATACGTGGACATTCCAAACTGAGCGGTTGTTTTAACTCCATGTGTGCTCCTTGTCAAAAAGGTAAATTTATTAAAACTTCTTTCAAAAGCAAAAATGACGTTTCCACTACTAGACCACTTGAACTCATTCACATGGATTTGTTTAGTCCCCTTAATATGTGTAGTCTTGGTGGAAAAGGATACACTTTCATTCTTATAGATGATTACTCATGCTATTGCTGGACAATATTTCTCGTGAATAAATCTGACACGTTTAGAAAATTCTCAAATCTTTGCATGAGACCTCAAAATGAGAAGGAGCTAAAAATAAAATGCATTAGGCCAGCAAGACCATTCTTAATACAGAAGCAGAAAGAAGAAGAAC
The DNA here is from genome assembly GCA_039513925.1 of Platanthera zijinensis. Classification (NCBI taxonomy): domain Eukaryota; kingdom Viridiplantae; phylum Streptophyta; class Magnoliopsida; order Asparagales; family Orchidaceae; genus Platanthera; species Platanthera zijinensis. The sequence continues at coordinate 85,637,244 of CM077080.1, forward strand.
CTAAGTATTTGCTGAAATATGGAGCCCAACTTCCAAATCTCTTATTCTTGATACTCTCAAACTTTTCATGGACTTTAATGAAAGCAGGAATGATCATTACAGCTCTCATGAATGGGAACTGTATGAGAAATATTGGATGAAGAGAAGGTTATATGACAGAGAGTATGGGAAGAACAATCCTAAAGCTCCTCCTAAGCCTGCTAAATGTTATCCCAAACTTTTAGTTTTCAGAATAGGTAATAAGAGAAAATAAGGAGAGACAGCAACAACAACAAAGTAAGGAACAATAGATGATCAGAAAGTTTTCTTTATGAGATTTTGTTGAATTGGATTTCTTGGACAAATCTATAAATATAAATCTTAAATTTTGATGATCTGATTTTCTCCTTAGCATAGACTTTATCACTATTATCACTGTATTTACTAGTTACTTTATTTGTCTATCTTGATATAATTCACCTTTGTATAGAGAGTTTTGATTTCTACAAATAGGGGGAGATTGTTAAGTATTGTGTCAACAATAACCTAGATTTGTATGAAGTCACCCTTGAACTAAGATGAATTAAGTTGTATTTGACACCCTGTTTGAGTTATGTGTTTGCAGGATATAATTGCCAAGTATAGACCAATGTCAGTCTACAATGAGTCACCAAACGCATGACCATATAATGTAATCCCGCATTGTGTGATCCATTGTGTTGACTCATATGTAGTCTTTCTATTGGGACACACTTCATTTTAAAGCACTAGAGTTATAGGAGAAAGACTAGTTGCTGAATTCCTTGAAGAAAGAACATTTTCAGAAAGCCAAATTTTTCTAAGTGTTATACTCGAGAAGGACCAATAAGTACTCGAGTAGATTTGTAGCTAGTTCTAGAGTGAGCAAAGTCTAGTTTTCGAGTAACAGAACTAGTTCTCGAGAAGGCTTAATTTAGTTCTCGAGAAGCTATGCAGTACTCGAGTAAACCATGCTTGGTTCTCGAGTCAACTGAAAAATCTAGCTCAGAATTTTTCTAAGTCTAGTACTCGAGAAGCTAAGGCCATTACTCGAGAAGGACAAGACTTTGTCTCGAGAAACATAAGTCTAGTACTGGAGAATAATAACTTACTCTCGAGAAGTCTAGTTAGTTCTTGAGTAGTCAGTTTCTATTTCTCGAGTAACATAAGTTACTTCTCGAGAAGCAAGAAATTATTTCCAGTGTTTTCTCTAAGTCTTGTTCTCGAGAACCTTGTCCTCTTTTCTCGAGAAGCAAAAGTTATTACTCGAGTAGTCTTTAATCCACTCGAGAAATGAAGATTATTTCTTGAAATTTTTCATTAAGTCTGACGGAAATGATTTCAAACTAATCTCTTTTATTATTGGTCCACGTGTACAGTCTTTATGATTATGACAATTAAGGCTTGTCCTATAAAGGTCTTATCAAATCGATTAAACCTAACAAGAAAAGAAATCAAGTTTCTGAATCGTTCTAACATTCTAAATCGGTAAAGCCGCTGCTCCTTATCATCGTTCTCGCCGCTGCTTTTCTCCGACTCAAGAAATTCAGAATAGGAATCGATCAACAGATCAAGGTGTTAAACTTCTACAGATCTCTCATTTGATCGTATTGATCTCAAGCAGTTAAGATCCTGAGATTTCGGCATAGTCTTCTTCGAATTATTTCTGACAGAGCTTTCAATTTGAAGAAGGAAGAAATAAGAAGTTCTCAGATTTGAAGTGAAGTTTTGTTTATTGTTATTGTAAATCTATTTCAATTCTTGTAGGAGATTTTTTCTCCGAGTTTTGTAGGAATTTTTTCCTCCGAGGGTAGATCCCATTTTGAGGATCGAGTTGTAGGGGCGTTGCTCCGAGTAGTAGGATTGTTTTTCAATCCGAGGTAATAGTGAAGTAGCCGAGTCTAGCGTGTTGCTAGATCGGTGAGGTCGAGAGTGGACGTACCCAAGATTGGGGAACCACTATAGATCTGGTGTTCTCTTTGATTTGTTTGCTTATTTTCTGCACTTCATTCGTTCAATTTTTATTTCGCAAAAAGACGCAGACCTTACCTATTCACCTCCCTCTAGGTGATTTAGGAAGACAACGAAAAACATCAATTGGTGTCAGAGGCAGGTTGTTCGTCAAAAAGGTTAACACCTTGAACAAATCTCCTCCTAGTTGTCTTTAAAGGATTCAAGCATGGACAGAGCCAAGGATTTTGCTAAGCTTCCATTGTAACGCCCCCGATTTTTCTGCATTTTGTATGATTATTGTTTAGCGTTAAGATGACACATTTTTGGCTTTTGCCATTATTAGAGCGTGGTCATAGCTCTTTAGGTTCCTTAAGTGGTCCATTAGTAGCCTGTTTGCAAAGATTCCCAAGCTAGCCGGAGTCTATTATTGGTGAATCGGCTGGGCCTCTCAGGGAATGCTTGTGTTTTGGCTTCGGGAGGTGTTAGCCCAAGTTTTGATCGTCAGATGTTGTTTTCGACTTCGCCGTTGTGTTTGTAGCTGTGGTGTTTAGCTACGGTGCGATTTTTGTCGAAATCCGAGATCATCTGTTTTTCGCGTCGTTTCGACGTTCGTTTTGTTAGCCGGTAGTGACTACCTTGTTATTGTGCATGGCCTTGTGTGATCGAGCTTGGTAAGGCTGGTGCTTGTTTTAGGCTAAGCTTTGTTAGCCAATTATGTTATATATGTATATGTATGTATATATATATTTATGTTTGGGTGTAGCTTGGGGTGCCGATAGTTTTTTTTTATAAATATATACATGTACATGTGCATGATACATATACAAGTAAGCTTGTGGCTTGGGTGCTGATTTTAAATATGTATTTTATGTGTATGTTGTACATATATATATAAATATATATATATGTTAGATGATGTTAGTGGCTGTTATATATATATATATATATATATATATATATATATATATATATAAATATATATATATATATATATATATATATATATATATATATATATATATATATATATATATATATATATATATATTAGCTTGCTAGGTGGGGCTCGGGTAGCAGCTAGTGGATTGCTTAGGCTTAGTATTTTAATAGCTTTAGTCTGAGTTAGTGGGAGGATTTAGATAATCTCCAGCTGTGCTCCTCCTCCCCACTTCTCCCTATTTCCCGAGAACGGTTAGCTTGCACGGAAGGAAGCGAGCGGGAGGCGGAGGAGCTGCTTCTTTGGCCGGCGATTCCTGGTGCTCTGGTGCTCGGTTTGCTCGGGTAACAGCAGATTCGGGCTGCTCTCGCCGAGAGCTAGCTTCCTAGGTAAGTGTCTCGTGCTTTAAGGATGTCATTAGGGAGCTAGGGTTTTCGGGTTTCTCTTTCTTCTTCCCTAATGCTCCAGCTTTGCCTCTAGGTGGCCGATCTTGCCGCTGGAGCTGAAGATTGGAGGTTTCCGGCTGTTTCTGAGAAGTAGAGACAAGTGGCTCCCTTAGACTTGCCTAATTGTTTGTTTTAACCCTTGCTCAAGTATTTGTTCCTGTGCAATAACTAGATCAACCAACTTCGGGCTACTCTTAATTCTTTTTTTTCCTTTTAATTATCCCGGTTTGTATCTGGTTAGTAGCTGGTGCCAAGGATTTGGCCTAAGTTTATGGTATAATTAAGGTTAGGATTGCTGTGGTCGGGTAGGAGGGGTAGGGGTGAGTGCTGGGACGTTTTTCCCAACTCCCTCTGTATTCCTGGTGTTGAGAGGAGCTAGGGTCGGGTCTGGTTTTTTTCTAAGGACCCAGGCATTGAGTGAGGGCCACTCACTCAACGCCAGGTGTTTTTTTGTGGCTAAGGGCCTAGGAGTTGAGTGAGGTCCACTCACTCAATGCCAGGTGTGTTTTGTGCGGTTAAGTGCTGAGGCGTTGAGTGAGTCGACCTCACTCAATGCCAAAGCAGGTCTGGCATTGAGTGAGGTGAACTCACTCAATGCCGCTGCTAAGACTTGCGATTAAGTCTTTGACGTTGAGTGAGTAGGCCTCACTCTATGCCGTAGTTAAGCCTGATGACGTTGAGTGAGTCGACCACACTCAACGCCAAAGCAGGTTTGGCATTGAGTGAGGAAGACTCACTCAATGCCAAGTCTTTTTTTCCCGCTGTCAATTCTGATGGCGTTGAGTGAGGAGGCCTCACTCAACGCCATAGCAGGGTTTGGCGTTGAGTGAGGAGACCTCACTCAATGACGTAGTTTAGCCCGATGGCATTGAGTGAGTCAACCTCACTCAACACCATAGCAGGTTTGGCATTGAGTGAAGAGGACTCACTCAACGCCAAGCTGTTCTCTTGCGTTTTAGCCCGATGGTGTTGAGTGAGGTAGACTCACTCAACTCCACAGCCAGGGCTTGAGGTTTAGCCCTTGGCGTTGAGTGAGGGTACCTCACTCAACGTCATGGCCGTTTTGGCCTTGAGTGAGGCAGCTTCACTCAACGCCATAGTTTTTTAGGCTAATTCTATAGCCTTGGGATGTGTGCTTCTTAAGGACTGTTAGAGGACTTTTACCTTCCTAAAGGGGGATGTTGGGGGTGTTCGACTAGTTTTTGCACGCTGACTCGTGGGCTATGGACGGAGGGGGTGTTGTTTGTTTCTGGACTCTGGAGGGGTGAATTGTGTGTGCTGAGCTGTGGACACCACTAAGTTTGGACATTGTGGCCAACTTGTTTAGGTGTGTGGACCCTAAGGCGGCCACCGGTTGTGTTTCACCCTTGAGTATTTTTGGGGTATGGTTGTTGGTGTTGGTACTGCCACATGCTCCAGCCCCTTGTTTTTTTACACCCCGGTCATTTGCCCACAAACTTAGGATTATTAGCTCTCCTGTTGTCTGTTTTTGGATTTTCCTGCTATTACACTGATACTTTACTGCTGCAGGTTGATTCTTTCCGCAGAGCAGGTAGCTTTTGTGCTCACACTTGGTGTGATTTGACTGTCTTTTTAACAATAGTTCTTTCTTTTTCCTGCTTCTGCTGATTTGGTACCTTGTTGTCAGGTTGGAAAACTCTTCTTTATTAAGTAATCTGATACTCCTTTCTTTTGATTATTTCCTTGTTGAGGCATTTCTTTTTTCTTGAATGCCTCAGGTCCAGGTTGTAGCCGATCTAGTGGCTGATTCCTTCTAGTAGACTTGCAGGTAGCCTCAAGGGTAGCTGAGTTGCAGATCATTCACCTTGTGAGGTAGTTATCTTTCTTTTCTGTATGGACATGCACACTCACCGGTGGGTTCGTGTCGGGTTGTCGACGCCCACTGGTGGCTTACTTGTTTTACTGGATATGAATTAAAACTGCTATTTTTGCCCTCTTGGGGTTGTTTACTTGCTTCTGGGAAAGTTTTATGCTAGGTTGCATGTTAGGTATTTTAAAACCCTAAACTATTATATGTACCTCATGCATATCATATTTGCAAAACTAAAGCACTATCTTATAAAAGCGTAAAGCATATCTTTTAAACATAAATATTATACTCACCTTAGGTGTCGTGCATACTATAAGTGGTCTCTTAAGAGCCCTTATACTAATTTAGGGTGTCAAATCAATTTAATCAAGTATTTTTCCGCTGTAAACAAATATAGCTTTCCTAGCGTGGACTAGCTGATTTACTGTGCCGAGGTATACGACCTTTAAATAAACTGGTTTTCTACTATACTAAAACTTGTGATTTGTGGTTTCGGTGCGTTGCCTGAGCGTCGACAGTTATCCCCTGCTCGGTGTGGCATCACAACGCGTGTTTTTCCCGTACTCTGATACTCCTCAACTTCGGGGAAAATGCGGGTTGTGACATCCATTATTCACAAATAATAATTTTGCTATGTGGAAAGAGAGAATGAAGTTCTTCATATAAGCTGTAGATCCAAGGATCTTTATGATTGTGAAAAAGGTCCTCATGTTCCAAGATAGCCTCCACCATTGACCCAACTAAGCAAGTTCTAAAGAAGCTTATAGATCTTGATAAATATGAGATTGCACTTGTATACTTAGACAAGAAAGCCAAAAATATCATTGCAAGTGCAGTCGATGATTCTATGCTGCAGAACCTGATTCACTGACAATCCGCCAAGGAAATGTGGTAGTATCTTATCGTCTTGATGGAAGGCACTAAAGAGGTTAGGGATGACAGAAGATCCCTCCTAAATAGAAATATGAAGCATCCCGACAAGGTCCAAAGGACTCTATTGTATATACCTTTGAAAGTTTCTTCAAGATTGTCAACGGCCAAAGAGTCTATGGCCGGGTCTTCACCAATGGAGAACTGGATGATAAGTTCCTGAGATCCCTGACTAAGGAATGGGATAACAAAGTCTGTGCTATCCGAGAGTTTGGCAAGCTATCAGAGACTAACCTGCAAAATCTCTTTGAAAAGCTTATGTCATATGAATTACAAATCAACTCAAGATAAGATGAAGAAGAGAAGAGCGAGTCTTCATCCAAGGAGAAGTCTGTCGCTCTAAAGACAGACATCTCAAGGAAGTCTAAGCTATATCTCCAGCCCCCGCACATGAAGAAAATGAAGAAGAAGCTTCAGAGTCAAGTACCTCAGGATCAGAGCTATCTGAAGGAGAGTTTTCTCTTCTTTTAAGGCAGTTCAAGAAGTTCTTAAACAAGAAGAAACAATAGAGAGTCAAAGATGCCTCATCGAGAAGATCACGTCATGATGGTGATCGTCACAAGAAGGTCTCAAGTAGCCAAGAAAGGTATCACTCTAAACAGAACAAACACATTTCTTCTGACATTGTGTGTTATTGTTGCAATAAGCCAGGACACGTCATAGCTTACTGCCCTCACTAGAAGAAGGAGGGTGGAAGAAGAGAGGAAAAGAAAACTTCTTATAGTAAGAAGAAGACTGTAAGAAGACTGGTAGCCAAGAAGGGCAAGACCCTCAGTGACACAGACTCATCTGAGTCTAGTGATGAGGACGAAACCTACTTTGGGCTCATGGCACAAATAGATGAAGAAGAAGAACCCCAGCTCACTAGGAAGGTAAATTCTCATACCCCTCTCTCTGAATCAGATGCTTCTGACCATGATCATGAGGATTGTTCGTCTGATGATGAATTTGAACTCATGATTCAGTACAAAGAGTTGATCAAAGCTTACGACAGATGTCGTAGAGTCACAAAAACTCAAGCTAAGGAGATCAAATATCTTAAGGCTGAGGAGAGCAGTCTGAGGGAGGAAGTCATGATGACGGACTCACTCATAAAGGACTTCCATAATGCGATGGAAGAATATAATAAAGCTCTCGAGCACTTAAACTTTAAGTAGGAGATCATCCAAAAGTTAGAAGAATAACTTGCAGCTAAAAAGAAACTTGTTGAAAGTTTCTCCAAGCCCAAGACAGTCCTTCCACTAGTGGCTAAATTCTCTGCTCAGAGTAAAGGTTCTGGCTTTGGCCATGTGGTTTCTCCTAGTAAATCTTCTAGGAGAAATAAATCCCAGAGAAGAAATAAGGCTGCCAAGAAGGCTTTAGCCAAGGAGAAGGGGAAAGCTCCTCAAGAACAAACTTCATTCAAAAAGATTATCTTTCCAACGAACGAGTTTGATCTTGACTCGTCCTACGATCACTTTGCTAGGTCTACTCATGTAGTGCCCAAGTCTCGGTACCAAAGATGGACCCATCCCTAGAAGTTTGGTGAGAGTGTCTTTAAGGCACCTTATGAGGAGATCACTCTTCAGAGCTATGACCCTTATAATCATGGTAACAACATCAAGAATGCTCCAAAAACAAAACCCGTTGTGTAAAAGCCTATTATTGAGAAGTGGTCATGTGAATGCCATCGCCACGAAGCTTCTACCTCTATGTCTACTCCCCTTGCTAGACCACACTCTCAAAAGGCCAAGTAGGAGAACCTTAGGAAAAGATACAACAGATTTGACTGTTAGTGCTGTGGCAAAATTGGTCACTTTGCCATAGATTGCTGGTTTAATCCCATATATTATGAAACTCCTCAACTTTATAATGTGAGAAAGACCACTCATAATTTAACATACATAGAGGGAGTATGCTAACTAGAGACCAAGGGCCCAAACAATTTTGGGTTCCTAAGGCAACTTGATTATACTTTTGCAGGAATTTCCAAAGGCCACAAAAAATCACATCTGGTATTTGGACAGTGGATGCTCTCGGCATATGACCGGGACTAGAAGCCTTCTCCAGAATTATTCTCTAGTCATGAACGGGCCAAAGGTCATCTTTGGAGGTTCTGACAGAGGAATTACAAAAGGCTACAGTATGATCACTAATGGTAGTGTATCCTTTTCCAATATGGCTTATGTTGAAGGATTGGAACACAATCTTATAAGCATAAGCCAGCTCTACGATAAAGGATGCATCATAGAATTTCATGCATACAAGTGTTTGATAAAATCGGTTGATAATTTAGAAATGATTTCATCAGGCACTCATAGTAGGAATATATTTTTCTTAAATTTTATTTGCATAGAATCTTCTACGCCAGTGTGTTTTTTGACAAAAGATTGTGTGTCTCTTGGTGACCAATGGCACAAGAGATTAGCACATATAAATTTCAAAACTATTAATAAATTATTTTCTCTTAATTTAGCACGTGATGCTCCCAATGTTAAGTGAATTAAAGATAGACCTTATCACACATGTGTTAAAGGAAACCAAACCAGGGCTAATTTTAAAAGCATTTTTGGCAAAGATTCTAATAGGTATTTACACCTACTTCATATGGACTCGTTCGATCCACTACAAATTAGAAGTTTGGGAGGTGAGGATTATACATTGGTTATTGTTGATGATTACTCTCGCTTTGCTTGAGTGTTCTTTCTAAAACACAAGTCAGATACTTTTGATATCTTTACCAATTTTGTCAGGCAAGTTAAGAATGAATACAACTGCTCCGTTGTCAAAATCAAAAGTGACAATGGAATAGAATTCAAGTCTGGGCCATGATAGAATTCTGTGAAAGTCTTGATATCATTCATGAGTTTTCCTCTCCTCATACTCCTCAACAGAACAAAGTTGTTGAGAGAAGGAATAGAACACTCATAGAGGCTTGCAAAACCAAGTTGAGTGATGCCTCACTACCAAAATATTTTTGGTCTAAAGCCACCAACACTGCATGCCATGTGCAAAATCGAGCACTCAAAATAAGAACCATAATAAGACAACTTACGAACTACTAAATGGCAGGAAATCGACTATTTCATATTTTAGAATCTTTGGTAGTAAATGCTTCGTCCTTAACAATGGTAAGTATCACACCACTAAATTTAGTGAAAAGAGCTTTGAATGTATTTTCATAGGATATAATAGCCATAGTAAGGCACATAGGATTTTTAATAAGAAAACTCTGATTGTAGAAGAATCTATCAATGTTGTTTTTGATGAGACGAGCTTGCTGCAAGGCTGTTCTTCTAGTGTGTTTATTGAAGATGTAGGTTCAATAATAATGGAATTAAACTTAGATGAGCCGACTGAAGAAAAGATCAAAAGTTCATCAAGATCACCACTCCAACCCCAATTGGAGAGGTTGACGACCATGATGAAGATATCGGTAAAGTTGATGAAGTCACTCCAGTGGTAGAGGAAGCTCCATATGCAAGAACCCTAGAGCTCAGACACTAGAAGGATCACCCAATTAATCAAATCATCGGATATCCATAGGATGGTGTCAGAACTCGTAGAGGTACAACTAATGAAAATCTTAATTTAAGTATTCTCTCGCAGGTTGAACCAAAGAATTTTGAGGAAGCAAACTCAGATGCATCTTGGATAATGACAATGGAAGAAGAATTGAATCAATTCAAGCATTGCCAAGTCTGGAAGCTTATTCCAAGACCCAAAGGCAAGAACTTTATCAGAACAAAGTGGGTCTATAGGAACAAGATGGACGAAGATGGAAAAATCATAAAGAACAAGGCCAGACTCGTCGCCAAGTGATACTGACAAGAAGAAGGAATCGACTTCGATCAAACGTATGCTCCATTAGAAAGGCTGGAGGTAATCAGGTTATTCCTAGAATATGCTGCACTTAAGGGCTTCACTATCTATCAGATGGACGTGAAGTCAGCCTTCCTTAATGATGACATAAAGGAAGAAGTGTATGTGGAACAACCTTAAAGTTTCGTTGATTCTAACCATCCTGATCATGTTTAGCTTTTATTTAAAGCTTTGTATGGTTTGAAACAAGCTCCTCGAGCTTGGTATGTGACGCGGTAAAAGTGAGGGTAGGATCAATCCTTCACTCTAGAGGGGGGGGGGGGGGGGTGAATAGAGTGATTTAAAATAGTTTTGGTAAAATAAAAATTTTTTTAACAGTGGAAGACTTGATTTAAAAAGTGTAGAGTGCTAAGTAAAAACTAAAATAAAATAGCTACAAAGGGATAATTCATAGCACACTGCACAAGAAAGAGCAAGCAATCCAGAAGACACAAGGAGCTATAGTGGTTCCCCAAAACCTGGGTACATCCACTCTTCTACCACCCTTGGTAGGAACCCACTACAGGATGAGTTGATCAGGTGTCCTGGGCACCAATGAGCTTTTGATCAGGTGCTCAAAAACCAAACCAGATTTTTTGATCAGGTGTCTTGCCACCACTGAGTTTTGATCAGGTCTCAGGAACCAAAGAAAAACTTTTGAAGGGAGTTTAAAAACCCTTTTACAGGAAAGGAAAAAAGAAAAGGGTTGAAGTTGTCTTCTCTGTCAACTATCAAAGAGAAGCACTAGTGGATGAGATGTTGTCAAAGCTCCCCCTAAAGTGTAGTAGAGGTTCAGGAACTTGAAGATCTGCAAGGATGATAGGTCTTCAAAGAATTTGATTGCTCCAACACTGGATGATTTCAGTAAAACTGAAATGTCTGTTGTCTGGAGTGTGAATGATGAAGACTTGAGAAAACTTTTGATCAGCAGGAATCAGAAAGAAAACTTGTTCAGTTTTTCTTAGTTATTGTTTTTTTTTTGTGTATCTCTCTGAGTTTTCTGTTGTATATCTATTCTCTCTGAATGATGATAATAAGAACTCCAGTCGACAAATCTTGAAAATAGCCGTTAGCAAAGTCATAAATGCTTTCCTTAATTATCAACTATCTCTGGAGGAAACAACCTAAGTATATTCCTTCTTTGTTTCCTTGAAACTTGCTCCAAATTTATTATAACGGTGAGAAATCTCTTGTAATAAATGCTCTGATTTGAAATCCTCAACAAGCTGATAGAAAGCACAAGAAATCGTAGATCTCAAAATGAAATCGTCGATCTGAGCTCAACTATCGTCGAAATGAGATCAAAGAAATTGGAATTTGATTTGGAAAGAAATCGTCAATCTGAGCTCAGAGATAGTCGAACTGGGTTCGACACCTCGTCGACTTGAGCTCAGAGATCGTCGAATTGAGGTCGACGCTTTGTCAGCCTGAACTCACAGATAGTTGAACTGAGTTCGACGCTTCGTCGATTTGAGCTCGACGATAACTTAAATTCTTCTTCTTGGCTTCTGCATCTGAACTAGGAGGTCTTGGGGAAATCTCCAATCCTAAGTCCTAAGCCTTAGACCTAACTAGTTGACCTTTTCTCTATACAACAAGGTCAAAGCAACAACCCTATTGACATAGTGATCCTTACCCAAATTAGTAATAGGGTGTTCCAACACGCTGTCTAGCTTTCTTCTTGAGAACAAGTTCATAAGAGGAAATATAGATAAGACATTATTTCTTAGGGAAAAAAAGGTAAGATTTTTCTAGTTCAAATCTATGTTTATGAGATCATATTTGGCTCTACTGATGACAACCTTTGCAAAAAAGTTTTATAAACTTATGCAAGGGAAGTTTGAAATGAGCAATATGGGAGAGCTGAAGTATTTCTTAGGACTTCAGGTGAAACACAAGAGATTTTATAGTGGTTCCCCAAACTGGGTACATCCACTCTTCTACCACCCTGGTAGGAATCCACTAGAAGATTTTGCCTAGGTGACTGCAACCACAAGATCTATTTATAGGGAGATCTCACAACCCTTTAGGCTTTTGATCAGGTGCCCAAACAACCAACCCAAGTCTTTTGGAGGGAGACTTGTGAACCAGTCAGACTTTTAAAGGGAGTTATGAAACCCTTATTATAGTGTAAGAAAAGTTGATGATGTCTTCTTTTTTTCTCTAAACAACAGAGAAGACAAAAATGGATCTTTGTTGTCAAAGCTCCGCCTGAGATGTAGAAATATTCAGGAAGACTAGAGCTTTGCTTAGGGTGTAAGTCATTAGCCTTAACTTGTTGAAGTCCAGGAACTTATAGACAGATCTAGAAGTGTTGTCTTTGAGGATTCCTAAATCAAAAGTTGAAGAACACTCTTGATTTTGTAGATTATGTTCTTCTTCAATCTTCTTGAATGTACAAGGACAAACATAATTTCTTTTCAAAGTGAAGGTCAGAATCTTAGTGTATCTCTGTTAGTTGGGTCCCTCTATTCTGTGTGATGTGCCTGAGAAGAAAAGAATATCGCTTTATATAAGCTGCCTGCAATTTTCCTTCAGAATTTGAAATGAGTCCATTAATTACTGCTGGAAAACTGGGAAGGAGATTGGCTGGAATATCTGACCTTAATTGTATTTCCCCAACTATCCCGAGAATAAGTCAAGTAATTACTCCGATGAAAACCATAATTAATGTTGCCTTGAATGGCTATATTCTTAGAGAATTTAAGCATTAATTACTTATAGAATTATTGACTCATGATGGAATGAAGAGAGGGACAGATAAGGAAAACTTAACATTTAGGCTCTGAAAAGATTTCGTTGACCTCAGGGCAGATTTCGTCGACCTAAACTCCAAGTTCGTCGAGCTGAGAAATCCCCTTCGTCTACTTGAGCTCAATGATCCAAGTCCCTAAGAATAGCTAACATTATCTGAGCTCTAAGTTCATCAAACTGGGAAATCTGTCTGGAGTAGAGTTAATCGACCTGAGCTCGAATTTCGTCGAGCTCAAACTCAGAGAAGGAACTCTTAGTTCTTCAAGTAGAGCATGACTATCGTTGAGCTGAGTTCGACGAACGTCGAACTTATATTCTTAACTCCAAAATTATTCTAAGACCGATTCACTTGAAGTCCACTACAAGCTGGTCCATGAAATTTGAATCTAAAGGACTGGCCTAAACCCTAGGACGAAAAATAATGACCATGGCTAAACAAGGTGGGTCAAACATCCTAAGTAGTTAACCTAGCCCAAATCCAAATAAGGGGTCCCAATAATCTCCCCCTATTTGGGTGAGGTCACTACAACAAAATAAAGAAAAATATAAAATCACAACAATAAAATATCTTCCAGAATTTGAAAATCATTGGCAGATATATATATAGCTATGGTACATGTATATTGTTCAAATCAAAACAGTAAACAAAATTAAGAGTTTATAAATCAGACAGGGGAGGAGCAGAAGATTTGGAAAAAAAGATCTTCCTGTTTGGATCAGCTGCTTCTCTTAGAGTCATCTTCATGTCTGATTCACCAATTTTTTTTTTGAGATACAACTATAGGGACCACTGCTTCAGGGTGTAAGTTCATATAAGTGTCAGTATTGAAAAGTTTGCCCACTTGGTACTTCTCAAGTTCCTTCGTCCTGTAGGATGACATAGTTGAGAATTGAGAGGAGTCTTTACCTTCTTCCTTTGCTTTTCTAATCTGAGATAGAGCAATTAATTCATTAAATTTTGCCATTCTATAATTTGGATCCATCTCTGGATCATAAGCAGGAGACAAAGGCCTTTCAAGACTATTCTCTTTTTCAGGTTCTACTAGAGCTTTTGGAGGACTTGCTGGTTTTGGAGGAAGATGAGAACTACTTCTTGAAGATTTATGATGTTGATTCCGTCCTTGAGAATAAGATCTTGAAGATCTGTCTTGCCTTTGGTATGTTTGGGTGTATTAGGTAGATCTCAGTGATACATTTCCTGAAGCACCTGCTGTTGGAGGAGGAGGAGGACCTCTCTAGTTCCTTTTAGAAGGAGGGGGAGGAGAGTACCTTCTGCTCTTCTTCCTTGCTTTTTGCTCATTCTTTGAAAACCACATCCAGTTAGGCATCCCTTTATATGAAGTTATTTTTTTCAAAATGTAATAGGGAGTTTCTGCAGTTGGATTAGGCTTGGGAACAGACTTTGGAGGGGCTTTCTTCTTTAGCTTCCTCTTCTTAGAAGATGGCTCATCATCATCATCTTCTTCATCATCAGATGATCCAGGGGGATTGGCATACAAATCATCAATCTCTTTAAGAGTTTCTTTGGAGATCTTCTTCTCAGCCTGAGGCTGTACTTGAGATTCTATTTCTGCAAAACTTTCAGTAATAGTTTGATTTTATTTTGCTTCTTCTTATATATCTGCAAGCATGATATCATCCAAGTTTGGTATAGGACTTTCATCCATTTTGTAAGTTTGAGGAGAGATTTCCTTGGGAGCTGATTCTATTACTTGCTCAATAACTACAAAATTGGCCTTCACTAGCTTTACAACCTCTAGGCTAATGGGAGGAGTATAGCAAACCAAGGCTTTAGATTGATCTCGGATCAAGTCTGGAAGAAAATTACAGAATGCTGAATTGAAAGAATTCAATAAACAAAATAAATCAACTGTGGGATTGATCACACAATCACCAACAGTTATGATCTCTGGCATAATTTCTGGAATCACTATTGCTGCTGCTGGAGCTTCATATTCAATTGTTGGAACTGCTGCTGCTGGAGCTGCTTCTTCATAAAGCATCTCCCCTACATGGTTTCAGTGGAAACTAGAACCAGGCCCCTGATAGAAGGAGGGACAGAGAATGCAGCAAAGAGGGCAATAAGATATGAGATGGAGGCAGCAAGAGGTGTGATTGCCTCTACAATGAGATGCCTTATGACTGGAGTTATGTGCTCCAGGAAGGTGGTAATGGAAGGAGAATCCATATCCATAAACTCAGGAGGAGTCAGAGTGGATACAGATGGATGGATGGAGATAGAGGGAATATCCAAATGTATAGACTCAGGTGGGATCTGAGTAGATACAGATGGAGGAAAGGGAGGAATGACATCAGATGGAATAACATCTTGCATGATGTCATCCTGAGAAGGTGATGCAGGAGGAGATGGAATAGGAGTTGAGATGTCATGTTGAGGGGAATTTGGTGTAGATGGTATGGAGGTTAGCAAATCAAAGGATGGGGATGACATGAATGTATGTGGATGTATATCAGTAAGATGAGGTGGTGGAGGAGATTGAGGAGGTGGTGACTTAGGAGGTGAAGGAGTTGTTGTTGGAAGAAGTGTTGTTAAAGGAGGTGGAGGAGGGAGGTTGGAAGATTCTTCAATAGGGTGGGGAGTGGCTGGAACAGCCCTTGTGCTCTCAGAAGGTTTTGAGGAGGAGGAAGCCTTAGATGTCATGATAATAGTCCTCTCCCATCTGACAAAGATGGCAGAGGTTAACCTTTTAGAAGCATTAATGAAAACTATCTGAGAGACCAGTAAATCAATTGCCTTCTCCTGTAGAAAAATTCCAAGTATCCTTGCAAAACAAACTTACTTCTTGGAGTTCTTCTTCCTGATTAAGTCAAATAAAACCTGACCCCAGTTAATCTTTTTCTTATTCACCAAGGCACTCATAACCAAAAACTGGTGCCTCGTGATGTAGTCGTGAGCGATGTGCTTGCCCAGTAGGACTTGGCCCACTACATCAGCCAAGAATTTATATTCAGCCGATAAATTCTTTTTCAATAACTTGTTTGGGTTTCCTTCAGAGTGACCCATTTTCAGCAACATCTCATCAAATTCAGAGCTATCTATTTCAATATCATCTTCCCCATTCACAAAACCGAAAATCTCAGATGAGACGGCAGGAGTTAGAGAGACCTGAGTTCTTGAAATTGTTCCTGTCAACTTCTCAGCATCAGAAGCAGTTGAAGAATATACCCATTCTTTAATCTCAGCCGCTGGTAGTTTGATTCTGGTTGTCATAAAATTTTTCAACTATTGATCTTCAAATAGTTTCAAAATATCCTTAAACCGAAGGAGTCGAAGTCGATATCGAATCCTGTGTCATATTTCATCCTGGACAGTGATATCACTTAAATCGCCATGGTTTCCTGCAAAAAAAAGAAAGATCAAGTCCAAGAGAGGTCTGAAGGCGCGAAATTTAGCTCGAAGAAAAACCCTATTATAAGGTTTTCAGAATATGAAGCGGCGAGCTCCATCCTGAGAAAATAAAAAGTCTTCGATCTCAGGTCGACGAATGCTGAAAGTTTGTCGATCTCAGTTTAAAGAGAAGGGAAAATAGTTCGTCGATCTTAGGTTGGCAAAATATTTTCTGAAGAAAGTTCATCGATCTCAGGTCGACAAAAATTACTTCACACAGAGATATCGTTGATCTCAAGTCGACAAAAAATCTCAAGAAGATTTCTCAGCACGTCGATCTCCGTTCGACGAACTTTGATAAATTCTTCGACCACAGATATAAATTAAATTAAAGCCTCTCCATTTATCATACCTAGTTTATTCATAAAGAACAGATGGTACCTCTCATCCAAGGGTTTGGTGAAGATGTCTGCTCTTTACAAATCAGTGTAGATGTAGACAAGCTTAATTTTATTTTTGTCCACACAATCTCTAATGAAATGATGCCTTATTTCTATATGCTTAGTTCTACTATGATGTACTTGATTCTTTGTAATGGAAATTGCACTTGTATTATTACATAGTAGGGTTGAATTATTTAAGTTTAAACCATAATCTCGGAGTTGGTTCTGAATCCACAGTATCTGGGAAAAACAATTGCCAGCTGCTATATATTCAGCTTCTGTAGTTGAATTAGACACATATATCTACTTTTTGCAAAACCAGGACACTTGTCTAGCACCAAGGAACTGGCATGTATCTGAGGTGCTTTTTTGTCCACTCTACATCCAGCAAAGTCAGCATCTGAGTATCCAGTCAACTCAAACTCTGACTTAGTTGGATACCAGAGTCCTAAACTAGGATAACCCTTTATATATCTTAAAATCTTTTTTAGAAAAGTAAGGTGGGATTCTTTAGTGTTCACCTGGAACCTAGCATGAAGACATGCAATAAACATTATGTCTGTCCTAATTACTCTGAGATATAACAGGGACCCAACAATGCCCCTATATAGTTTCTGATCAATAGGCTTGCCATGTTCATCAGAGTCAATCACAGCATTAGAAGCCATGGGTGTTTTCTTTGCTGATGCACCTGACATCCCAAACTTTTTGATTAGCTCCTTAGCATACTTGGACTGGGATATGAAGATGCCATCAGGCAGTTACTTCACTTTGAGGCCAAGAAAGTAAGAGAGCTCACCCATGCTACTCATTTCAATCTTGGAATGCATTAGGTCAGAGAACCTCTTGCATAGTTTGGAATCAGTAGAGCAAAAAATAATGTAATCTGCATAAATTTGTACTAATAAGATTTGATCCTTATGATGTCTAGTGAACAATGTCCTATCTATTATGCCCCTAGAGAATCTATGCACTAGAAGAAAGCTTGCTATGGTTTCATACCAAGCTCTTGGAGCTTGCTTTAGACCATAGATAGCCTTATGTAATTTAAAGACATAAGAAGGATGGGTTGGAGAAATAAAACCTAGTGGTTGCTCCACATAAACCTCTTATTTAAGTTCACCATTTAAGAATGCACTCTTAACATCCATTTGATATACTTTGAACTTCTTGTAGGCAGCATAAGAAAGGAAGATTTTGATTTCTTCCAGCCTTGCAACAGGTGCAAATGTCTGGTCATAGTCAATTCCTTCCTCTTGTCTATAGCCTTGAGCAACTAGCCTTGCCTTGTTCTTAACATTAACTCCCTAGGCATCTAGTTTATCCTGAATACCAATTTAGTTCTAATGACTGGGTGTCTTTGGGTCTTGGAACTAAATCCCAAACTTTGCATCTCTCAAACTGGTTGAGCTCCTCTTACATTATAATAATCCAGTGTGGATCTTTCTCAGCATCTTTAATGGATTAGGGCTCAATTTGAGATATGAAGCAAGCATGCATCAAGTCTTGGTTGAGTTGATTCCTGGTCTGCACACCTACTGACATGTCTCCAATCACCTGAGATATAGGATGATCTCTAAGTATGACAAACTCAGTAGGTGGAGTTGGTTCAACAAAAGCTTGGGAAATTAATTCCTCTTGTGAAATTATGGGAGCTGTTGTTGGTTCAACATCCACTTCAGCGGATTCATCTTCACTGTCTTCATTTATATGTGGAGAGGGATGTGAAACAGTCTCATTTGTGAGGGTCAACTCATCCAACTTCTCACACAAGTGTGGTACCTGCAAAGTTTCAATGGTAGAAGGATTCTTCTCTTTGTAAGACATGTTAGTTTCATCAAATGATATATGTACAGTCTCTTCCATTTTCATAGTAGATTTATTATATACCCTATATGCCTTACTAACTTGGGATTATCCTAGAAAAATTCCCATTGCAACCTTGGCTTCAAACTTTCTAAGATATTTCTTGTCATTGTTATGAATGTAGCATAAACAAAAAAAATTATAATGTAATCTAATTTAGATTGCTTCCCTTTAAGTAATTCATAGAGAGTCTTGCCCTTAAGCTTATGTATCAAACTCCTATTCACTACATAATTTGTTGTGATTACAACCTCTGCCCAAAAGGATAGTGGCAAGTAAGCATCTGCAAGTAATGTGCTTGCAGCTTCAATCAGGGTCCTGTTTTTCCTTTCTGCTACCCCATTTTGTTGAGGAGTTGTAGGAGAAGAGAAACAATGCCTGATACCTTCAATCTTACAGAATTCTTGCATGGGAAGAGACTCAAACTCAGTACCATGATCACTTCTGATCAATGCAACAAGAGTAGAATACTCAATCCTTATGCTCTTAAGAAAATTTGTAAGAACCTTGAAGTTATCAGACTTGTTCCTCAAGAAGAACACCCAAGTGAACCTTGAGAAGTCATCTACAATCACTAAGGTATAAGATTTCCCTCCTAGGCTCTGTACAACAATGGGTCCAAAAAGATCCATGTTGAGCAAATACAGAATCCTAGGTGAATCACTTTTATTAATGGCTTTAAAACTATTTTTAGTTTTTTTCCTAATTGACAAGCCCTGCACAGGCTTTCCTTCTTGTAGGGGTAAGAAGGCAATCCTCTTACAAGGTTGTCCCTAGATAATTTAACAATGTTCTTTAAGTTAACATGTCCTAATCTCTTATGCCATAGTTCATTATTATTACTAACCTGGTTGAATTAGTATATCTCAGACCTAACAGACTTAAAATTTACTATGTAAATATTTCCTATTCTAGTTCCAGTTAAAACTACTTTATTTTCTACAGAAGTGATAATGCAGGAAGAGTTATTAAATGTTACCTGAAACCCTTCATCACATAATTGACTTATGGAGATTAGGTTGTGCTTCAGTCCACTTATATAAGCCACATTTTTGAAGGTGACAACTCTAATATTTACTTTCCCATAGCCTTTAGTTTGGCCATAGTTGGAGTCACCAAAGATCACTTTTGGACCTAGCTTGTACTTATAGTTGGTTAGATTTTCCATGCTGCCAGTCATGTGCCTTGAGCAGCCACTATCCAAGTACTACTGTTCCTCTGTGGTAGGATAGGAGTTCACCTGCATAAGAATAGATTTGATGTTCTTGACCCAGATTACCTTGGGTCCTTGTTGCTTTTCATACTTAAAATTGGAAATAAAGGAACATTCAGGTTGATTTTTATACCCTAGGGGGTGATATCATCTTGGTGGTATTATCCACTGGGTGAATGGATTGAGATATTCCCTAGGTTGATTAAAGGTTTTGAAAGAATTAAAATTTCTATTATCTTGAACTGGATTTGACGAATTCTAGTGAGTTCGTCGATCTGAGGTCGACGAATGGGGATGAGTTTATCGAACTCCGCTCAGAGAATGAAAATATTCTTTCTCTGTGCCCAAATATCGTTGATCTCGGCACAAAGAACCATACTGGTTTCGTCAATCGCAGTTCAAGGAATAATTATAATAAAAATCTGCGTTCGGAGTTTGTCAACTTGAGTTCGACGAACTGTACACATTTCGTCGATCTGAGTTCGACGAAATCTGCTGAACATTGTTATAGCTAGGATTTTTCTTGTTCTTTCTCTTTTTCTTATTTTTCTCTTTTAATTCTATTTGCTTAGTACTATGATCATCTACCTTTTCTTTGCCTTTTTCAAAAACAAATTTGATTGGAGTTGACAGTATGTTTTTCTGAATTAATGGGGGTTGGCTTAATGAAGCACCTAAGCCCAACTTGCCATTAAGTCTTGAATTTACTGTGCTTGTGATGTTCATATACTTGATGCTTCTCCCATTTAGGGATTCTTCAAGTTGCCTTGCCTTAGCTAATTTAGTTTTTAGAGAGATGATTAGTTCATTAGCTAAAGTTAATTCATCTTTCAATTTAATGTTTTCAGAAAGGAAATTATCTTGTTCAGTTAGTTTTACTCTAAGGAGTTTGATTTTCTTCTCAGAGTTTATTAAATCAATACATAATGATTTAAATTCAGTTCTAAAACAATCTGAATTGAAATCAAAAGAGGACAGTACCTGAACTTCTTCAGATTAAGGTTCTTCACTGTCTGACAGCTCAGCTTCTGAGAGGCTGCCTGATGCATCAATAGCCATCAAGTAAACCTCCTTTTCTTTAGTCTCTTCTTCATCTTCACTGGAGCTGGAAGATGAAGATTCATCTTCAGTTTCACTCCAGGTTTCAGCAACAAAGCCTTTCTCTTTCCTCTTATGCTTGCTGGAGGAGGGCTTGCTGTAGTGCTGCTTCCTAGGCTCTTTTTCTCTTCTTCTCTCCTTCTTTTGATTCTCTGGACACTCTGATATGAAGTGTCCTGGCTTCCTGCAACCAAAGAAGATAATTTCTTTAGTTGGGGTTTTATCATACCTTGGCTTATCATCTTGTCTAGATGACTTCCTTCTGAAATCCTTCTTGGCCATTTTGTAGAATCTCTTGGCTAGGAGACTCAGAAGTTCTTCACTAGCTTATGGAGCTTCTGTTTCTTCAAATGATTTAAATTCTATGTTTTGCTACTTTCTAGCTGATGAGGGAGTCTTCTGCTCAGCAGCTTCTCTAGCCTTCATTAACTGCTCATAAGATTTGAGCTTCCCTAGTAGAGATTCAGTGGAAATCTCATTCAGACTTCTGACCTCTTTGATTGGCTATATTCTGGAATCCCATGAGATGGGGAAGCACATGAGAATTTTATCATTGACCTCAGTGAGGGTTATGTCCTTATCCAGAGTTTTCAGCTCATTGATGATTGAGCTGAGTCTATTGTACATATCACTCACTGATTCTGACTCTTCTTTCTTGAAATTCTCATATTGGGAGATGAGATTTGATCTCCTGTCTTTTCTCTCATCTGCAGATCCAGCAACCATTTAGTTTAGGGAATCCCAGATGGATTTAGTTGAGGTGCACTCTGCCACTTTCTGGAAAATGTCATCTGACATTGTCTAAGCCAGAATGTTCATGGCCTTGGCATCAACTATCTTGGCCTTATTCTGTGCATCTATCTACTCAGGTGGTGGAACAACATGAGTGCATGAAGTTACAGTAGATGTAGCCACTGGAGCTGGTGGACCTGTCAAGATTGAATTAAAAATATCTTCATCAATGGAGTTCATATATAATTTAATTCTTTCCTTCTAGATAGAAAACTTGTTCAAGTTGTAAAATGGAGGTCTGGTGCTTGCATAATCCTTGTTTTGTGCCATGGTATAAGTAATGTGCTAGAGAAATTTAGATCTTAAAAGGATCTATTGGTTCAAGTGTTACCTTGTAAAACCAAATAAACTACCCTCTGTTGAAGGACAAGGGGGTATATCTAATTAGCTATAGAGGGGGGGGGGGGGTGAATAGAGCATTAAAAACGTTTTTACATATTTATATGATTTAGCAGTAAAATAGGTGATAACAAATATTATGTAAAGAGAATAAGGCTAGACTATCACAGCACAATACTAAAAGAAAAAGGGAAACCAGACAACACAAGAGATTTTATGGTGGTTCCCCAAACTGGGTACATCCACTCTTCTACCACACTGGTAAGAATCCACTAGCAGGTTTTGCTCACGTGACTTCCACCATAAGATCTATTTATAGGGAGATCTCACAACCCTTTAGGCTTTTTATCAGGTGCCCAAACAACCAACCCAAGTCTTTTGGAGGGAGACTTGTGAACCAGTCAGACTTTTGATGAGAGTTATGAAACCCTTTTTACAGTGTAAGAAAATTTGATGATGTCTTCTCCTTTTCTCTAAACAACAGAGAAGACAAAAATTGATCTTTATTGTCAAAGCTCCCCCTGAGATGTAGAAATTTTCAGGAAGACTGGAGCTTTGCTTAGGGTGTAAGTCATCAGCCTTGACTTGTTGAAGTCAAGGAACTTGTAGAAAGATCTAGACGTGTTGTCTTTGAGGATTCCTGGATCAGAAGTTGAAGAACACACTTGCTTTTGTAGATGGTGTTCTTCTTCAGTCTTCTTGAATGTGCAAGGATAAACATAATTTCTTTTCAGAGTGAAGGTCAGAATCTTAGTGTATCTCTGTTAGTCGACTCCCTCTATTCTGTGTGTTGTGTTTGAGAAGAAAAGGAATTTGCTTCATATATGCTGTCTGAAATTTTCCTTCAGAATTTGAAATCAGTTCATTAATTACTGCTGGAAAACAGGGAAGGAGAATGGCTGGAATATCTGACCTTAATTGTATTTCCCCAACTGTCCCAAGAATAAGTCAAGTAATTACTCTGATGAAAACCATAATAAATGTTGCCTTGAACGGCTATATCCTTAGAGAATTTAAGCATTAATTACTCAAGGAATTATTCACTTAGGATGTAATGAAGAGAGGGACAGATAAGGAAAACTTAACATTTAGGCTCTAAACTGATTTTGTCGACCTCAGGGCAGATTTAGTCGACCTGAACTCCAAGTTCATCGAGCTGAGAAATCCCCTTCGTCGACCTGAGCTCAGCGATCCAAGTCCCCAAGAATAGCTGACATTCTCCGATCTCCATGTTCGTCGAACTGGGAAATCTGTCTTGAGCAGAGTTTGTCGACCTGAGCTCGAATTTCGTCGAGCTCAAATTCAGAGAAGGAACTCTGAGTTCTTTGAGTAGAGAATGACTATCGTTGAGCTTAGTTTGAGAAATGTCAAACTTATATTCTGAACTCTGAAATTCTTCTAAGACCGATTCTCCCGAAGTCCATTGCAGGCTGGTCCATTAAATCTGAATCTAAAAGGACTGGCCTAAACCCTAGGATGAACAACAATGACCCTGGCTATACAAGGTGGGTCAAAGTTCATAAGTAGTTAACCTAGCCCAAATCCAAATCAGGGGTTCCAACAGAATGCAACCCCTAAGAGGACTCCAATGGGTTCAACTATTTCTCTGGACAAGGATGAGAAAGGGAAACCTTTTGATGAAACCAAGTACAAAAGCATAATTGGATCCTTGCTCTATATTACTGCTAGTAGTCCGGAAATTCCAAACCACTAAATCTCTTAAACCCTTTCTCGAGAGAAAAGACGAAAACTCTTCGTCTTCCTGTCGCCATTGCCATCTTGCCTCCGCTTCATCTTTTTCTCTCAAGAAGAAGATTTCCATTCATCTCTTGATCGATGGCTCCTCCATCCAAGATTGGAATCGGGAGTGAACTAGTTTCTATAGGAATCACAGATTTGTTAGACGATTTTCACAAACTTCTTCTCTTAGAAGCTGCCAGACTCTCTTTCATCTTGGAGCACCCGTGCAAGATTCTATTTCCAAAGGTTGAAGAATTCTTCCAAAATTCCAAGTTGAAGAGAAATGGGAGGATTCTCAAGACCAAAGTCAGTGGGATTAAAGTTAAGTTAACCACTCCAATTGTTTCTAAACTTCTTCGATTACAAGTCATTGACGAAGAAGACAACCTAACAGACGAGGATTATGATAGGGCATATGGTTTCTGTGGTATTTCGGTTGGTGTGAACACAGTTCGTTTCCATGATCTGAATCCAAAAAGCAAGCTGCTAGTGGATATTCTTAGAAAGGTTCTTCTGTGCAAGACTAGTTCTATCAGCTTCATCACTGCAAATTTCTTTGACATGATGACAGCAGTCATATGCAGGAAGAAATTTCAATTTGGGATGATGATCTTTGACAAGATCAAGGAAAGCATAAAAGCTCCAAATTATGGCAGGATTATATCTCTTCTACTCCATGAATTTAACCCTGAAGTCTTTGATCTCTCTAAAGGTACAACCCTACACCATATGAAGAAAGTTTCCATATCCTCAATTCAAAGATGGGAACTCAAGCTTAAGAACCCTTCCAAAGCTGCTAAGGCACATAATCTCCTAGAGGATTAGGACAGGACCCCATCTTCCCCTTTATATCAAGTAACTGGCTCTTCTAGTGCAGTTATTGCGGGGGAGCCTGCTCCATCAGTCCCATAGGCAAGCCATTCTACCCCTCCTCTAGATGTTGTACCACTTACTGCTGCTCCTACTGAAGATCTGCTCACAGATGCTCAAGTCCAAGAACCAGTGCATTCTACAGAGGAAGATAACAGTAGAATGATTGAGGAACTCTCTTCCAAAGAGCCTCATTTCCCTATCCATACAGAGAAATCTCCTCAAGAACCATCTCCATTTGGCCACCTTTCTAAACAAGAATCTCCGAATCATCAGTCTCCTACTGCTGTTGTGCAAGAAGAAGAAACAGTGTTGATTTCTGATGAAAGAGAAGGAACCCCTGAACAAGCTGAGGCTCCTCTCAAGAGCCTGGACTTCTCTCTTCCTACCATTCTTTGTGAGGAAGGAGATATTTTTATTCATACCACCAGAGCTCTGAGCTCAGTTCTCATTGAAGAAATCCCTCCTTGGTTAGCTCCTATAGTTACTCCTCCTCCTCCTCCTCCACCTTCTCAAACTGAAACAAATGCTGATGATACCATTCTTGGTAAGATAGAGCTAATGCTAACACAACAAAGAGCTTATTTTGATGAATCTCCTAAAGTTGTATGTGAGAAAGTAACTGCTCTAGAGAAAGAGATGAGCAGAGGATTTGAAGAAATACAGCACAATACTGATGAGCATAAACACCTCTTCCAAATAGGTGGGAAAGCTCTAGACCACACCATCACACATATTGGTCAGGTGATGGATCAGTAAGTAACCTTAGCAAACAATCAAATCCAACTGGAAAAGAATGCTCAAGAGCATACCTTCCAAATATCTGAAGAAGTTTGAACTTTCAAAGAGGAAGTAATAGCCACCCTATCCATAGTAGTCAAAAAGGGGGAGAAGCTAGTGAAAGAATACATAGAAAAATCTGATGCTAACATGAAAACTCTTTGGGAAGAAAAGTTGACAGAAATTCATGCTGATGTTCAGAACCAGATAGATGGTGTAAAATTCCTTACTTATGATACAACTATTTAGATGCACAACTAGATATTTCATGATTTCCAAGTTAATCCTAATCTTATTCCTCACCATCTGAATCCAACTGCTCAACATCCTCCAATCTAGCAGCCAACTCTCTCCAAGACCTGAA
This sequence comes from Platanthera zijinensis, assembly GCA_039513925.1. Taxonomy (NCBI): domain Eukaryota; kingdom Viridiplantae; phylum Streptophyta; class Magnoliopsida; order Asparagales; family Orchidaceae; genus Platanthera; species Platanthera zijinensis. The sequence continues at coordinate 85,662,786 of CM077080.1, forward strand.
GGCTCAGATGCACCACCTCCAAAAACTTATGCTCAAGTTTGGGAATCTGAATAGACAGATATGCCTCCTCTAGTACCTCCTGAAATTCAAATTCCTAAGAAAAAAAAATGGTAATGGTGCCTCTGCTAGCAAGACCATTCCTAATCCAGAAGCAGAAAGAAGAAGAACCCAAGAATTTGCTGAAATATGGATCCCAACTTCCAAATCTCTTATTCTTGATACTCTCAAACTTGTCATGGACTATAATGAAAGCAGGAATGATCATTACAACTCTCATGAATGGGAATTGTATGAGAAATCTTTGACTAAGAGAAGGTTATATGATAGAGAGTATGGGAAGAACAATGATAAAGCTCCTCCTAAGCCTGCTAAATATTATCCCAAACCTTTCAGTTATCAGAAGAGGCAACAAGATAAAAGAAGGAGAGACAACAACAACCACAAAACAAGGAACAATAGATGATCAGAAAGTTTTTCTTTATGAGATTTTGTTGAATTGGATTTCTTGTACAAATCTATAAATATAAATCTTTAATTTTGATGATTTGATTTTCTCCTTAGCATAGCCTTTATCATTATTATCACTGTGTTTTCTAGTTACTTTATTTGCCTATCTTGATTTAATTCACCTTAGTATAGAGGGTTCTGACTTCTATAAATAGAGGGAGATTGTTGGGTATTGTATCCACAATAACCTAGATTTGTTTGAAGTCACCCTTGAACTAAGATGAATTACGTTGTATTTGATGCTCTGTTTGAGTTATGTGTTTGCAGGATATAATTGCCAAGTGTAGACCAATGTCAATCTATAATGAATCTCCAAACACAGGACCATACAATGTAATCCCTCATTGTGTGATCCATGGTGTTGACTCATGTGTAGCCTCTCTATTGGGACACACTTCATTTTCAAGCACTAAAGTTATAGGAGAAAGACTAGTTGCTGAATTCCTTAAATAAAGAAAATTTTCAGAAATCCAAATTTTTCTAAGTGTTATACTCGAAAAGGACCAATAAGTACTCAAGTAGATTTGTAGCCAGTTCTCGAGTGAGCTACGTCTTGTTTTCGAGTAACAGAAGTAGTTCTCGAGAAGGCTTAATTTAGTTCTCGATAAGCTATGTAGTACTCGAGTAAACCTTGCTTTGTTCTCGAGTCAACTGAAAAATCTAGCTCAGAATTTTTCTAAGTCTAGTACTTTAGAAGCTAAGGCCATTACTCGAGAAGGTTAAGACTTTGTCTCGAGAAACAGAAGTCTAGTACTTGAGAAGAATAACTTGCTCTCGAGAAATTATTTCCAGTGTTTTCTCTAAGTCTTGTTCTCGAGAACCTTATCCTCTTTTCTCAAAAAGAAAAAGTTATTACTCGAGTAGTCTTTAATCCACTCAAGAAATTAAGATCATTTCTTGAAATTTTTCGTTAAGTATGACGGAAATGATTTCAAACTAATCTCTTTTATTATTGGTCCACGTGTACAGTCTTTATAATTATGACCGTTAGGCTTGTCCTATAAAAGGTCTTATCAAATCGATTAAACCTAACAAGAAAAGAAATCAAGTTTCCGAATCATTCTAACATTCTAAATCGGTAAAGCCGCCGCTCCTCATCGTCGTTCTCGCCGGTTCTTTTCTATGACTCATGAAATTGAGAACAGGAATCGATCAACAGATCAAGGTGTTCAACTTCTACAGATCTCTCATTTGATCGTGTTGATCTCAAGCATTTTAGGTCTAGAGATTTCGGCATAGTCTTCTTCGAATTATTTCTGACAGAGTTTTCAATTAGAAGAAGGAAGAAATCTGAAGTTCTCAGATTTTAAGTGAAGTTTTGTTTATTGTTATTGTAAATCTATTTCAATTCTTGTAGGAGATTTTGCCTCCGAGTTTTGTAGGAAGTTTTTCTTTCGAGTGTAGATCCCGTTTTGAGGATCGAGTTGTAGGGGCATTGCTCCGAGTAGTAGGATTGGTTTTCAATCCGAGGTAATAGTGAAGTAGACGAGTCTAGCGTGTGCTAGATCGGTGAGGTGGAGAGTGGGCGTACCCAAGATTGGGGAACCACTATATATCTGGTTATCTCTGTGATTTGTTTGCTTATTTTCTGCACTTCGTTCGTTCAATTTTTATTCCGCAAAAAGATGCAGATCTCACCTATTCACCCCCTCTAGGTGATTTAGATAGACAACTAAAAACATCAATAAATAAATGAAATTATATCCAACGGATGTTAAGAGTGCATTCTTAAATGGATATATCAAGGAAGAGGTGTATGTGGAGCAACCACCCGGATTCAAGAATGCTATCTACCTGAACCGCATGTACAAGTTAGTGAAAGCCTTATATGGATTGAAGCAAGCACCCCGTATATGGTACGATATGCTCACGACCTTTTTACTAGGACATGGGTTTAGGATGGGTAGGGCGGACACCACTCTATTTGTGAAGCACAAAAACTTAGATATAATTATTTTACAAATTTATGTGGATGATATCATCTTTGGGGCTATAATAACCGGAGTTTAGGCTACTGGGCAGCCCCACGGCATTGCTGGACTACCAGCAGCCTGAGTTTAGAGATCAGAGGCCCACGGCATAACCGTGCAGCTTGTCTCGCCCCATGGAACTACTAGTAGTAAGCCTAATAATCAAGGCCTGCAAGCCCAATGCACTACAACCCATCACTATGCATGTTTCTCAGCAATAGTAGGTTGTTTCCACGGTGTTTCGAACCCACAAACTTGAAATCTAAGTTGGTGATGAGCTCTGTTGGAAGAGACTCTTATCCAGGTTGCAGGTTCGAAACCCCGTGACAACAACCTACTGTTGCTGAGAAACAGGCACAATGATGGGTTAGGGTGCATTGGGCTTGCAAGACTTGCTTATTAGGCTAACTACCAGTAGTGCCGTAGGGTGAGATAAGCTTCACGGTTATGTCATGGGCCTCTGATCTCTAAACCCGGCCTGCTAGTAGGCCGGCAATGCCGTGCGGCGGCCTAGTGGGCCTAAACTTGAGTTGTTACAAAAAAAGTTACAAAAAAATGCACTTTTTTGGTAACAACTCGGTCCGGCTAGGCCAAGCACCAAGCGTCGTCGGCCTACCAGCAGCTCGGGTTTAGGCCCTTTAGACCGCCCTATGGCACCATTAGTAGTAAGCCTAAATATCAAGGCCTGTAAGCCCATTGCACCCCAACCAAATCTCTGCGCATGTTTATCAACAACGGTAGGTTGTTGCCATGGGGTTTCGAACCCACAACCTTGATGAGGAGTGGTAATAAGACTCTCTTATCAAGGTTGCGGGTTCGAAACCCCATGGCAACAACCTACCGCTGTTTATAAATAGGTGTAGAGATTTTGTTGGGGTGAAATGGGCCTGCAAGCCTTGATGTTTAGGCTTACTACCAGTGGTGTCATGGGACAGTCTAAAGGGCCTAAACTCTGGCTGCTGGTAGGCCGCGACGCTTGGTTCTTGGCCTAGTTAGACCGAGTCGTTACAAAAAAACTCACAACCTTGATAAGACTCTCTTCCAACAGAGCTCATCACTAACTGAGCTGTAGCTTCTAAAGTGTACTTTTTTGTAACAACCAGGGTTTAGGGCCACTGGGCCGCCCCATGGCATTGCCAGCCTACCAGCAGTCCGAGTTTAGAGCTTTGAGGCTAAAATGCACTTTTTTGTAACAACCCGGGTTTAGGCCCACTAGGCCGCTCCACGACATTGCCGACCTACTGCAGCCCGTGTATATAGCTCAGAAGCCCACAGCATAACCGTGCAGCTTGTGTTGCCCCACGACACTACTGGTAGTAATCATAAACATCAAGGCCTGCAGGCCCAATGCACCCCAACCCATCACTTTGCATGTTTCTCAGTAACATTAGGTTGTAGCCACAGGGTTTCAAACCCAGCTCATGTTGGGTCCGGCGTTCCTTCACTTGACCCGTGGTGCTTTGCTACTTATTTAAGAAATTAAGTAGCGCCGTCTCCAACAGTCCGGGCTTTTGGTGCAGTTGGGTATGCGCTTGATCCTTCAATTAGTATCAGAGGAGATCACGGGTTCAAGACCGGGGGGGGGGCAATCCTGATTTTTTCCCTTCTACCTGTGTGGGTCCGGCGGGTCAGGCAAACCGTGGACATGTGCTAACCCCACCTCTGAGCCATGTGGCCCATGTGGTAACCCCACCTCTGAGCCGATGGGTTGTGCTGGATACTGGGTGGGGGGGGGGATTGTTGGGTCTGGCGTTCCTTCACTTGACCGGTGGCGCTTTGCTACTTATTTAAGTAATTAAGTAGCGCCCTCTCCAATAGTCCGGGCTTTTGGTGCAGTTGGGTATGCGCTTGATCCATCAATTGGTATCAGAGGGAGGTATGCGCCTGATAACAATTGAAGGATCAAGCGCATACCCAACTGCACCAAAAGCCCGGACTGTTGGAGTGGGCGCTACTTAATTTCTTAAATAAGTAGCAAAGTGCCACGGGTCAAGTGAAGGAATGCCGAACCCAGCAGCTCAGTTGGTGATGAGCTCTATTAGAAGAGAGTCTTATCAAGGTTGCCGGTTAGAAACTCCGTGGCAACAACCTACTATTGCTGAGAAACAACCACAGTGATGGGTTGGGGTGCATTGGGCCTGCAGACCTTGATGTTTAGGCTTACTACCAGTAGTGTTGTGGGGCGATACAAGCTGCATGGTTATGCCGTGGGCCTATGAGCTCTAAACTCGGGCTATTGGTAGGCCGACAACGCTGTGGGGTGGCCTAGTGGGCCTAAACTCGGGTGATACAGGGGCCACAAATGAAAAGTTATGTGAGGAGATTGTCACTCTAATGCAATACAAATTTGAAATGAGCCTAGTCGAATAACTCACCTACTTCTTAGGATTTTAGATTTCTCAACGCAATGATGGAATTTTTATAAGTCAATCAAAATACATCAAAGATATGCTTGTAAGATTTGGCTTTGAGAATCTGAAACAAGTCAAAACTCCTATGAGTGTGTCTCTCAAGTTAGGAAAAGATGAAAGTGGCATTTTGGTTGATCAGAATGTCTTTAGAGGTATGATAAGATCATTATTGTATTTGAGTGCATCTAGGCCCGACACCACATTTGCGGTGTGTCTTTGTACTAGGTATCAAGCCGACCCTAAGGAGTCACATATGAAAGCAATAAAGCCTAAATTTAGGTATCATATAGGCACCCAAACTCTTGCACTTTAGTACCCACACACCACTGATTTTACACTTTGCAGGTACTCCGATTCTGATTATTCTGGATGCTCACTTGATCGCAAGAGCACGAGTGGTACATATCACTCCTTAGGCCCAGCACTAGTCTCCCAGTCTAGTAGAAAATAAAAATCGGTTGCCCTCTCTACTACTGAAGCCGAGTATATCACCCTAGGAAGCTGTTGCGCACAAGCACTGTGGATGTCTTAAACATTAGAAGACTTTGGCCAAACTTGTAGGAACGTTACACTTAGGTGCGACAACAATAGTGCCATAGACTTTAAAAATAATCCAGTGCATCATTCAAGGTCAAAAACATATTTGCGTACGTCACCATTTCGTTCGAGATCACATTAAAAAGGAGAGCACGGGAGTAAGCTTCATTGGCACAGATGACCAACTAGCTGACATATTCACAAAACCACTCCTATATGCACATTTCTCATTACTTCGATTCGAGCTGGGCATTTTAGACCTCTCTTCCTAGTCATTGTTTTGTTTGATTGTTTGTTTTCTCTCTTTACTTATTTTTTTGTGTTTCGGTTCTTGTTTGTTTTAGTTTAAAAATAAAATAAAAATAAAAGTGTGTCTTTGATTTCCGTTTGGTGTGTTGCCTACCTGTTGCGTATTTGAGTTCTTTATGTCGATTATTTTTTTAAAAAAACACACACACACAAAATTATAAAAACTAAAACAAAAAATACTGTGGATTGATCATGTTTTACAGGCACACATGACCTGAATGTAGACCATAACGAGTTCAAACAATGTTTGAATTAAGAGTGCTAATCCATTGAACATTGTCCCCGGTAATGGTGTGTCGAATCTATAGGGGCCGAGTCACTGAGTGAGATATTACATGTAAGTGTATGTTGACTATGCCTCTAGGCATGTGTGAGGATTTAGATAGGGGAATGATGTCACACTATTCACACATCCCTAAATAAAGCACTCATGTACAAATGCTAGGCTTACATGTTATAACTCGTGACATTGTATTTTAACCTGTTAGAAATATCTTGAATAATCAATGTCAGGATACATATGTGCTTATATGAAGATTAAAACTTTGGGCCAAATCTCTAATGCTAAGGTCTTATGTATACAAGTTAAAGTATTTCTATCTAGGTGGATAGATTTCGATTGACTCAGGGCTCCTTGAAATCAAAATATATATATATATATATATATAAGTGATAGCTCAAAGCAAACTAAAAAGAAAACTATGCAAGCTATCATATGTAATGTCAAGGCCCCCCAAGCACTACTCATTCCTCCTGATAAGTCTTTATGTGCATTGTGAGGATGAACACCTTGGTTCAAAGAGTCATTTAAATCTTGTGCATAAACTCTAACTTAAGCTTAGTGCCCCTAGTTCAAGTCTTGGTATGACATAGATAGATATGTGACGAGATCATTCACTCTATTTCACTTGTGTTAGCATTTTAAAAGATCGAAAAAAAACATGTAACATATGATATTTTTACTTGGTGTTTTCTCTCTATTGATGCTATACGTAAACGTCATTGCCTTATTTAACGCTTCCATGCATAAGAATTGGACTGAAACTACACTATATGTTTTTCGCACATAGGTACTAGCACACAATTTATACTTTTAACGTTTATAATGCTTAAGTGTGATTAACTCTATAACTCTTGTAGTATTGTATTGTTCCTCGTTGTGTACTTAGTCTACTCTGTGCTGTCCAATCCATATAAACCCTGTGAATTGACTTATTTTATGTTCGTGTACTCTGCTCTTATGTATGCTAATGTGCTTTATATTATCTGATCTGTGTTTTTTTGGGTCACTTCTTGCTTGACTAAATGTGTGCATTATTTGCTATCTATATCACGCTCATCATATATACTTGCCCCGCCTTTCTAGTTGGTCTGACATGCCCTTTTGATACTATCAAAGGGGGAGAAGAGAGTGTTCATGAGTATGCATATATCATTCATGAGTATGAGTAATGGGTTAGGAAGGAGCATATGTAGGGGGAGCTTGCTACAATGTGTGCACGTAGATAGGGGAGCATGTAGAACATGTAGATAGGGGGAGCGTGTGTGTAGGGGAGCTTTATAAAGAACCTAAAACACGAACTTTCATGATTAACTTTTATATATACTCACTCTATTATCATGAACGGGATTTGCTATCTTTTTTGTAGGGGATTTTCTATTTCTCATGAATGGGATATGATATTATCAAATGGGGGCGTTTGTTAGAACCGATGTTTCACGTTCCATGTGTTTGAGAATATCAAATCCAAAGTTATATTTGATTATATATTGTGTTTGGTAGAGTGTACAGGTTTATAGGTGCAAGAAGTTCAAGGAGCTCCCCTCAGGAACCTACCGCCGAGCGGTAGTAGTTATCGCCGGGAAGTAGCCTGAATTAATTGGACAAGGCGCTCAGGAAACTACCGCACTGCTCTAGTCCTTCCGCCCGCGCTAGCTCAAGGAATTATTTTAGCCAGATGCTTGGCAATCTACCGCCAAGCGATAGTGGTTACCGCGCCGCGCTAGCCACTCAACAATCATTTAGCCGGATTCGTCGAGTTACTGACTTACCGTATGACGCTAACTCTTACCGTGGGGCGCTAGCTCTATGAAAAGGAAAAATATTCATTTTTGAATATTATTCCAAATTTGGAGGACAGTTGGCACAGCAAGCGCGCGAACCTACCGCCGGGCACTAGACTTACCGCCGATGGTAGCCTATTTTCACGAAGACATATATAAAGCCGCCTCGGTTTCAATGCTTTGGACCTAAGACGAAAAGGGACAAGTTTGTGCATTCCAGGATTCGGCTGCCTCTCTGTGTTTCGTTCCAATCATCTTCTTCAAAGGAAAAGAACTCTGCATCCCTCCCGTTCGTGAACCAAGAACTCCGACGATCCAAGAACTACATCGAGTATGAAGAGATGACCAGTTTCAAGCACACGGAGATCTCAAGAACCGGCTGCAGATCGTGATATAAAGAAATCATCAAGAGGGAGACTTTAATCTTAGTTTCTTTAAACCTTCTTTTTGTAATCTTCTTTTCTGTTCATTCTTGTAGTGAGGAAAATCGACCGGTGAAGGTCGTCGGAATCCGGGAAGAATTCCATGGGAAATCGTCCCGGGGTTAGGACGTCTAGATTGGGTGATCTAGCGGGACTCTAAGACCCTTCCTTGTGTGGAGGTGAAGGGTCGGCTCGAAGACTATTTTTGGAGGGAAAGGGAGAGAGCCAATCAGTCCGTGGTGCGGGTCGGTATAGAAAATAAAAGAGTATTTCTTTCTCACTGCCTTCGATCTTCGGCGTCACGGGGATCAGATTTTTGTAATGGTTAAGAACTTAGTGTTGATTCTATTTTTTAATAAAGTTAGTTTCTGTGTTTCTATTATTCTGTGTGGTGTACAATCAAATTCTCTCTAGTGTGCGTAGTTCTCGAATGGGTGATTTGCCTAGGAAAACTAGTTCTGAAACTTAACTCCGCGTGTTAGCTTCCTAACGCCCCGCGGTAGCTTCTAGTACTTGTTTTTTGAACTATAATAATTTGAATTTTTTAATTGATAAGCAAACCTTATTCACCCCCCCTCTAAGGTTGGTCACTAGATCAACCAAATCACTCTTCTTCAGAACATGTTTGGGTAGCTGCTATCCCATGAGATGCAACTAAACTCCAGGAAGGCTGAAGAGGATGCTGCTAGATCTCTCAGCAAGGAGAAGACTATAGCCTACATAGCTGAAGCCACAAAAAGAAGCAAGGAAAAGACTCCTTCTCCTCCAAGGAGAATTGCTGAGTCAGAATGCTTAGATCCCAACTCCTCTAAAAATGAGCTTTCAGATGGAGAACTGACACTATTATTCAAGCAGTTTAAGAAGTTGCTGAGCAGGAGGATACAATGGAAGAACAAAGGCTCTTCTAGCTCCACCTCAAAGAAGCCCTACTCCAGCAAGGAAAAATCTAGAAATGACCCCTTTGGGGGAAAGGTATGAATCCAAATAGAACAAATATGGTAAGACTAATGTTGTTTCTTACTATTGCAATAGGAGTGGACATGTCATTGTTGGCTCTCTAGTTAAGAGGAAGGAGGAGAAGAAGTTTGAATATAAAAAGCATCACATGGACAAGAAGACTGAAAAGTGCTTCTTGGCCAAGAAGAAAGTAAGCTTATCAGACAGTGATTCTGTGTCTTCAGAATCAGATGAAGAGGAGGCCTACATTGGTCTCATGTCTATTGAAGTAGAGGCTGGACATCCTAATACTCCATCTGGCATAAGGGCCCTATTGTGTTTTGTTGATAGTGATTGTGAAGAGGATGAGGAGTTCAGTCTCATGGCTATATCAAAAGACAATTAGGACAATCCCATTCCTGATGAGGTACATTCTATCCCTAACTCCTCCTCTATCTATGAGTCTGGCTCAGACTCTAAAGCATCCACTTCTTCAAGTGGGGATGAGGGATAAGATTATGAAGAAGATGTCAATAAATTAATTGTTAGTTATGGTGCAATTCTGGATGCTTTGAAGAAGAGCAAAAGGCTTGTCAAGAGACAAGCTGAGGATATTGTCTCCCTATAATAAGATGCTACCCTGCAGTTTGAGTCAGCCCCCTTGCTAGCTCAGATGAGGAGGAAATTTAGCTAACTGAAGACAATCTCAATTATCCAAATTCGGACTATCAACCAAAAGAACACTATCATCTTGGATCTTGAAGAGAAGCTCCTTAAGGAGAGAAATATTGTGGCTAAATTCTCTAAGCCCAAGACTGTGTTGCCACTGATTGACTCCTTTACCTCTCAAATGGATAAGAGAGGTTTGGGGTTTAAGTGGAACTCTATAACTGGCTCCTGTAGAGCCTCAGACCACCTTTCACAAGATAATCCTCCCTTCCAACAGATATGACAAGGACAACATGTATGGTCACTAGAAGAATGAGAATTCTTTATGTAAGAATACAAGGGTATCTTATAATGGAATGAGAAAGGGCATGGGTTTGAGTACACTAAAGGCTCCCCATGAGGAAATTCAGATGATCCATCATGGACCATTTGTGTTTGGTGCTCCAGCCCCCACACTCAAGGATAAGGCAGTGGCCCATTCTGAGGCTTCTCCAACAAAAACCCTGACCAGGGGAAGTCAGTCAGTAAGGATCACTTTGCTGTCTCTAATGCAATCAACAACATGTCAACTGTAAAGAAGATTACTGTTGATGAAACTCAGAGTAAGCCATGTGCATCCTCTGGCAGACTCACCTTCAGTCAGATTCTTACTGAAAGAAATAAAAAGAAAGCTACTGCTCTCCCTTTTAAACAGATAGCTATTGACAGTTTGCACTCCACAAGGGCTGTTCAGAAGAGGAGATACAACATTTAGGAATGTTGGTGTTGTGGTAAAGTTGGTAACTTTGCCATAGATTATTGGCACAACCTTAATGTGCAAAGGGAAAGGGTGAGTATTCCTGTCAGAAGTGCTGCAGGTAGACATGTTCATTTTCAGGCTAACAAGAATCAAGGACCAAATCCCTTTTGGGGTCCTAAGGTAAACTATTCTGTGTTTGCAGGATAGTCTAAGTACCCACATAATGCCAATATGGTACTTGGACAGTGGATGTTCCAGACATGTGACTGGAACAAGGAGCCATCATAAGGAATATACTCCAGTGAAGAATGGACCTAAGTTGATCTTTGGAGGTTTAAATAGAGGAGTTACCAAAGGTTATGGTATGATCACAAATGGCATATTCTCCATCACAAAAGTTGCTTATGTGGAAGAATTGCAACACAATCTGATTAGCATAAGCCAACTATGTGATATTGGCTATGTCATTGTCTACGACAAGAATGAGTGTGTGATCAAGAGATCAAGTGACCAAGAGGTCATTTTGACAGGCAGTAGGAGTGGAATCATTTACTGTTTAAACTTCTTATGCTTAAGTACAGACTCACCAGTATTTCTGATAGTAAATGAGAAAGTCTCATATTGTGTACAAAAGCACAAGAGCCTTGCTCACTTAAACTACAACATAATTTGCAAGATGTTTAGTGAAGGGCTAGTCAGAAATGGACCCAATCTAAGATGCACCAAAGATGGCATTTCCTCTACATGCCAAAAGGGCAAGCAGACAAAAGCATCCTTTAAGACCATTGGGGCCAAGGATTCTGTAAGGTACTTGTACCTCCTATATATGGACCTTTTTTGTCCTATGCTAGTTAACAGTCTAGGTAGGAAAGTCTATACACTTGTGATAGTTGATGACTATTCCAAGATTAATTAAGTGTTCATTCTAAAGAAATAGTCTGAAACCCTTGGCACTTTTATGACCATTGTTAGGCAAGTTCAGAATGAAAAAAATAGTTATGTTGTCAAAATCAAGAGTGACCATGACATTGAATTTCAGTATGAAGGCATGACAAAGTTATGTGAAGAACAAGGGATTCATCATGAGTTTTCTTCTCCAAGAACACCACAGTAAATGGGATTGCTGAGAGGGAAAAAAACTCATACATAAGCTTACAAGACACTACTCAGTGACACCTCCATCCCAGAATACTTATGGGCTGAGGCAGTGAATAATGCTTGTCATGTCCTGAATAGAGCTTCTATAAACAAGTATCACAAGAAGACTCTTTATGAGATTATGAAAGGCAGAAAACCAAATCTAGCCTATCTCAGGATCTTTGGAAGCAAGTGTTTGTGCTCAATAATGAGAAGTCATACTTGACTAAGTTTGCTGCCAAATCCTATGAAGGAACTTTGTTGGGTACAATAACCATATCAAAGCCTATAGAGTCTACAACTTGAAAAATCAAGTTGTAGAAAAGTATGTAAATGTTGTGTTTGATGAGTCATCAATGATTAACAGTAAGTTGCCTAGCTCCTCTAGATCTGCAGGTGTGGATTTAGAGATGGATAAACTGACCATTAAGGATAATCCTCCTTCTGCCCAAGTGGAAGAGGATGGGGTTTGCAATCATGAAGAAGGACAATGCGCACATGAAATGGATAAAGACCATCATGATCCAGCCATTGAATGTCAAGATGCTGAGAATAGAATGCCAGTAGCTATCAGGCATTTGAGGGATCTTCGAAGAGATCAAATCATTAGTGATGGTAGCCAAGGGGTTACAACAAGGAGCAGAAGACTTAATATTGCTATATACTCCAACTTCTTGTCTCAGGTTAACCTAAAAGGTTTGAAGATGTCAACATGGACCCATTTTGGATTGTGGTTATGCAAGAAGAACTAAACCAGCTTAAGAGATACAAAGTCTGGAAGATGTTTCCTAGACCACAAGGACATAACATCATTAGAACCAAGTGGATATATAGGAATAAACATGAAGAGAATGGTGTTATAATCAAGAAGTAAGATAGACTGGTTTCCAAGGGATACAAACAAGAGGAAGGTATTGATTTTGATTAAACCTTTGCACCAGTAGCTAGATTGGAAGCTATAAAACTATTCCTTGCATATGCTGCACATAAAGGAATTAAGGTCTACCAAATGGATATAAAGTCATCTTTCCTAAATGGTGACCTCAAAGAGGAGATCTATGTTGAGCAACCCTCAGGTTTTGTTAACTCTAACTCTCCTGATTATGTATTTAATCTTTGAAAGGCTTTATTGGGTTAAAGCAAGCCCCTAGGGCATGGTATGAAACCTTGTCTAGATTTCTCACTGAGAATAAATTATTAAGGGGAAAGATATACAAGACATTATTCCATAGGGAAGTCAAGGGTAAGATTATCGTAGTCCAAATTTATGTAGATAACATAATCTTTGGGTCTACTGATGATGGCCTCTACAAAAATTTTGCTAAAATTATGTAAAGGAAATTTGAGATGAGCAGTATGGGTGAACTCGATTACTTCTTGGGTATCCAAGTAAGACAGTCTGAGAATGAATTATCCATCTCTCAGTCTATGTTCATTAAGGAGTTAATTAGAAAATTTGGAATGGAGAGTGCCTCCATAATGAAAACTTTTATGTGGTCATATATGTCATCAGACAAGGATGAGACTAGGAAACCTATTGATGAAACCTTGTATAGAGGCATAATTGGCTCCCTCCTCTACCTTACTGCTAGTAGAAAAGACATCATGTATTCTACATGTGTTTGTGCTAGGTATCAGGCCAACCCTAAGGAATCTCATTATTCTACAACAAAAATAATTTTGAGATATCTTAAGGGCACACCTGATCTTGGTCTATGGTACCATAGGAATAATGACTTTGAACTAATTTGATATTCAGATGAAGACTTTGCAGGTTGCAGAGAAGACATGAAAAGCACCTATGGCTCCTATATATTTCTAAGAAGAAGGCTTGTATCTTGTAGCAGGAAGAAGCAAACAAGTATTGCAATCTCAATAGTTGAATCAGAATATATATCATTTGGAAGCTGCTATGCTCAGCTACTTTTGATCAAGCATTAGCTTTAGGACTACAATCTCAAGCTAAGTTGTACTCCAATGTTTTGTGATTCTACTAGTACAATCTCTATTGCTAGGAATCCTGTATCTCATAGCAGGAGTAAGCACATCGAGATTATGTATCATTTCATTAGAGAGCATGTAGAAAGTAAGGACATCCGTCTTGAGTTTGTCCCCACCGACAAGCAGGTGGCTGATATCTTCACTAAGCCACTAAATGAAGCCAAGTTTGACACCTTCAAATTTGAATTGGGTATGATGAATTTGATATAGATTCAGTGTCTCTTCATGCATTTTCTATTGCAGGCAGTATTATTCCCTGCAGGATAAAAAAGAAGTTATGGACTAAGTGTCCAAGCATCGAATGCGCTGAGTCTAAGGGTTTAGGCGTTGAGTGCGTTGAGACAACTTCAGGCGTCAAGTGCGTCAAGTGCATCGAGTCCACTCAATGCATACTGCCAGGGGCTTCTGATTGCGCCTATGTCACGAGGTTAATCTCAGCCGTTGATCTCTTCATGATAATCACAATAGGTACACGCCTCTCCACATTATAAAATTAGAGGCAAGTATAAATAGAAGTGTGTGTGTGCTTAAAATAAAAAAACACTATTTCTAGCCCTTGCGAACTACTATCTCCCTGCGGCGAAAGCTCGATAAACCTTCAGAAACTCAGAAAATTCATGGAGCCTAAAGGAATGGATTTCCTATTCGAGGGCTCAGAACTTGTGCGAAACGGTTTCAAGGATTCTCTAGAGGAAGTTCTGCTAGTTCAACACTTTCCGGAGGTCACTAACCTAAGTTTTATTCTGTCTGAGCCTGCCTTTATATAGAAGAGAGAAGTTCTGGAACTATACTCCAACACCACTATGGACTCATCCTCAAACAAAATCAAATCCTCCATCAGTGGGCATAAGATCAAAATCACTCCCAAGAGATTTTGCAAAGCACTGCAACTACCCAAGGTCAAGTAGTTTGATAAAGATACAGACTTATATCAGGATGATGTGAAAACAACCCTAAAGTGGTATGGGCTCTCAAAGCATACCACTGTATCGGTGTTAAGGAAGGAGCTAAATCTAAGAGGAAAGTTTCTAGCAGAAACAGTTGGAAAAGCTCTGCTTTGCAAAACAGGTTCTCATGATAAGATATCCAGAAAGATGTTTGAACTCATGACCAGGATAATTCTGTTGGGTTTTCCTAGACGTCTCAATAGTTGTGCACAACAGAATAGGGAACAAGAAAACCCAAAAGAAATACGAATCTTGCGATGAATATTGATCAAGAAGTAACATTGCAATAAATAAAATTATACCTTTGCGGGATTGAGTCAATACTCAACCAGGGTGCTCCGAATAAGTCTGATGAATACATGTGGCTAGAGGTCCGAGCTTAGAATTATATCCACACCTCTACAGATGTCCACACGAGCACAGTTAAACTCTTGTCACACAAGATCTAGGTTGGAAGAAGGTATGTCCTCAACGTCTCCATGGTTTGTTAGAACAGTAAAGGAGAGACGACAATGATGAAGATGAAGCCAAAGGAAATAATTTTCGTGCAATAGCAGTAGATCGGCGAAAGGTCAGCGGTAAGGAGCGATGATCGTGCCCTAGGCGGAACAGTTCCATTGGGGAAGAATAATCGTCTCGCTCGATTAGGTCAGAAGAATCATCTCATCAAATTGTTTACTGTTTACATCGTATATATACAGAAGATTGAAGCTTCCGATACTCGCAGACCACGCCGAACTGGACTTAAAAGAATCAAATCGGAAATAACAGTATTCGTCGAGTTTATACGTATATATCCGATGAATCAAGGACCATTTGTCTAAATAATAAGATGATTCTCGACGAATTCAGACAACATTTTGTCTAAATCATCAAGTTGATACTTAACAAAACCAAGACCAATTCATCAAGAGTATCAAGATGATACTCGACAAACCAAGTCCAATTCGTCAAGATAACATTATGATACTCGACGAATTTAGACAGTTTCATGGAAATTTCAAGACTATACCTGACGAATTACCTTAGAGTCTACTAAAAACTTACCTGATGACCCATATTTACAATATAGGTCCCAGAATGAAAAACCTTTAGATCTAGAATGTCATAGGCTTGGTCCCTCACACATATCATATATGAGAAAGGCCAGCACAAACCTTTCCAACTTCTCCAATGCTCTTACGTGCGATCCCATAGGCTCATATTGTGTTGATAGTGAGATTACATGTTTGACTGCTTCTTAATCACCATGGTAACACCAATAGTCTCCCACTTGATCTTGAAAGCATCAAACAAAAGCTTCACAAACATTGAGAGGCATTTAGCAATGCATCGTTGCTCCCCAAGCAATATGAGTTTAAAACTCAAAAGCCATTGTGACCAATGTATTAGTGTTGTCATGTCCTTTTGTCCCTTACATCCGGATAGAATTAGAGGTATAGACCGTGTCACCCTAATAATTTTTCAACCCAAGTTTCCTGATCTAGAATGGACTTCCAGAAATTAGTGAGCACAATATCATATATTAACTCAACCAAATATGGTCATGCATTTCTCAGTCCCATTCCATCAAGGGGACCATGGATGTAACTCCTATCTTATAAGAGGACAAATCCCATTTCTGTCCACACACAAATACCCAAATGATTCGTAACGTTCCCGATAACCACATTTATCGTCAACCTTTCTCAAGGAAGACTTTGGATGGCATCAAAGCACGTTCTTACTCACTTAATGAAGACTGTGACTTCATGTCAAAGGACCACAAACACCATTGCCACTTGAGACATACTTATGATATACTTATGACATGTTCATATAACAATCAACAAAGTTTTCTCACGGTGGGTCTGTCCAGTACAACTAGTTCACTAACAAGTACCCATGTGATGACTTAATATAAAAATATCATGACCTTTGAGAATCGGTCATCAGTCAACACACATGCTAGTATTTGTGTATCATCATCGCCCTTAGCTTCTAAGATGATGTGCCGATCAGGGACCATTTAAGAATGAAGCTTTTAAGAACATAGGCGCTCACATTCAAGTCATCAACTTGAATCCTATGGAAGCAAACATTCTAAGGGCATTTATGGCGTTAAATTAATCTATGACAATTGAAATAAATTTACACAATAAAAGAACTTGCCATAAATGTAAAATGAAATGTATAGTACTCTATTCATCAAATGAATTATTACAATCGACAAACATACAATTAACAAGACTCCTATTAGAGTTGATCATTCAGGTATCTAATACCCATTGATCTAACATGATCATCATGCTTTCTGTGTGTGAGAGGCTTTGTCAGTGGATTCACAACATTTTCTTCTATTAGCACCATGCATATGCTCACATCTCCTCGATCAACAATCTCTCGAATAAGATGGAACCGTCGAAGTATGTGCTTAGAGAGCTAATGAGATATAGGTTCTGAAGCTAGTGCAACTGCAACGATGTTGTCACAGTAGAGAACTACCGGATCAATAATGCTAGGAACTAAATCTAGCTTGCCGATGAATTTCCTATCCACACAGCCTCCTTCGCCGCATTAGCAACAACGATATACTCGGCCTCAGTTATAGAATCAGCAACGGTCACTTGCTTAGAAATATTCCAACTAACCACTCCTCCATTTAGGAAAAACACAAATCATGACTGAGAGTTTGAGTTGTCCCTATCAGTTTGGAAGCTAGCATCCGTGTAACCCTTTATAACGAGTTTTTCCTCGCCGCCAAATACTAAGAACATATCCTTATTCCTTTTCAAGTACTTTAAGATATTCTTGACGGCTATCCAGTGACTATCACTGAGATCAGACTGATACTTGCTAGTCATGCTCAAAGCAAAGGAGAGATCGGGTCGAGTACATATGATTGCATACATGATTAATCTAATTGCAGAAGCATATGGAATCAACTTCATGCGTTCCTTTACTTTAATAGATTTAGGACACAAGTCCTTAGAGAGACTCACACCATGAGACATGGGTAAGAATCCTTTCTTGGACTTAAGCATGTTGAACGATTTCAATACATTCTCAATATATGTACATTAGGTCAAACCTAACAACTTATTCGATCTATCTCTGTAGATCTTAATATTAAGTATGTAAGTCGCTTTGCCCAAGTCTTTCATAGAAAAGAAGTTTCCTAGGTTGTTCTTAACAACTTGTAGGGTCGGTTTGTCATTCCCGATGAACAATATGTTATCTACGTATAATATCAAGAAGACAACAATGCTCCCACTAATCCTCTTTTAAACACATGGTTTATCCACGTTCTTGATAAAACTAACTCTTTGATATTTTCATCAAAACAAAAATTCATACTTTGAGAAGCCTGTTTTAATCCATAAATGGATCTCTGTAGATTGCATATTTTAGTGGCTTCACTTGGAGATACAAAACCCTCAGGTTGTGTCATATACACTTCCTAAAGGAGGTTTCCATTTAGGAAAGCCATTTTGACATCCATCTGTCAGTTCTCGTCGTCATAATACACAGCAATAACAAGCAAGAATTCTGATGGACTTAACCATAGCAATAGGGTAAAAGGTCTCATCATAGTCAACACCATGAATTTTCTTGAAACTTGTAGCCACTAGTAGCCCTTTGAATATCTGTACATTCCCATCCATGTCGGTCTTCTTCTTGAAGACCCACTTGCACCCTATGGGTCATACCCCTTCAGGTGGTTCCACCAAGTCCAAACTTGGTTTGCATACATAGAGTCTATTTCAGATTATATGGCATTAAGCCACTTCTCTGAGTTCGGTCCACACATAGCCTCTTATTAGGTTGCAGGCTCATCATCATGATCCATAAGAAATTAATTACCAATTTGATACACGAGAAATTCGTATATCTCAGTCTCATACCTCGGTCTACCAGATCTATATAGGGCTTGTGTTTCTTGAGCAGGTGAAAGTCTTTGATTTCAAGGGTAGCTAAACACCTAGAGGGGGGGGGGGTGAATAGGTTTTAGGTTCTTTTAAGATTTTTTTTTTTACTTTGTGTGTTTTAGGTTCTAATGTGATTAGATTAGTTTTTCTTTCATGAAGATCAGACATAACACACATAATATTTATAGTGGTTCCCCAGATTATGGATACGTCCACTTTCTCTCACCTTTCTAACAGTTTGTTAGACAAGGCCCCTTCTCCAAAACTCAACTCCTAAGAGCTTACAACATGATCCCTTAGGACCACTCAGTCTCCTCCAAGACCTATAGCTAGAGCACAAAGCCCTACAACTCAGTGATAAAAATATCACCTACCTCAATCCAAAAGGCCCTACCACTCAGGCTAGGAGGATAGCCTAACCTCAGATCCAAAGGATCCTATCACTCAGGCATAAGTGCCCTACAACTCAGGCCAAATCCTTGCACTCAGATTCTTAATAGAATCCTACCACTTAGATCTATACAAGATCCTACACTCAACCTTATATATAGGCTTACAACTAAAATCTAGAAAGATCTTACAAAAAAGTAGAATGGTTGATGTAGAATAGACAACAGAGAAATGATCTCTGTGTCTTCCTCCTTCTGTCTTGTGAAAAATCAGTCCAGATTTTGTCTTCACAGCTCTAGAAAATTATCTTCAGGATAAACTCTGCTTGGGCTGTGAAGTAACGGTAGCAGGGGTATACCTTGGCTGCTTTTCTCTCAGAGAAATGACTCCGATCTTACTGTTGCAGGTGTTGATCGCGGCAGCTAACTTGATAATCTTTTGGGTTCAGTCGATTTTGGACCTCTGCTTCGAGCTTAGCAACAATCACGAGGAAGAAGAAGCAGTTTCACCACTTTTCGAAAAGACAAACCATAAGGGATCTTTTTTATACCGCCGATCTCATTCCTTTTATCATCCGCCCTCCAATGGCTCTTTTGATCCATGAGCCCCGCTTTAATTGCAAATATTGTTGGGTCCATTGATCCCAATGTCCTAGATTTGTAAGAACTCAAACAAGTCAATAATATACACATAGTTGTATTTGATGTGTGTTTAAGTTCATGCATGCAGGATAGTCCTTGTCACATTTATTGGACAGGCTGACACAAGAACGATGCTAGAAAGGCAAGAAATTTCCTAACTCCATAGACGTTGAGTAAAGCCAATTCACTCAATGCCAGAGGTCAAGGAGAATGCTGATAAAAGGCAGGATTCTGGTTAAGTACAGAAGCATTGAGTGAGGATAGCTCACTCAATGTTAGATGAGCTAAAGCACCGAGTCAGGTGTGGATAGTCAAAGCTATCCACTCTATGCCTATGCAGGAGGAGAATCCGTAGATTAGTGGACTGCTTAGCTCGATCTAAGGCACTATACCCATTGATTATTAAAGCGCTAATCAAAAGAACCACTCTATGCCTATGCTAGCCCCAGCTTATACCTCTTACCAACATAGAAAGCCTGAGTAATAGGAATATAAAGCCGATCAATACGCTCTTACTGCTAACTGATGAGCCACCAATGGAAGATCTTCCCAGGAATAACTAAGACTATGCTTTAGGCTACTTCTCTAACTGTGAATAAGAAGGCTTAGCTGCTGACATGCTGTATCTAGGTGGAGGGACAGAAGTAAACACCGAGGACCAAGGCCCAACCGTGCAAGTCTATCTGTGAACTCCAATCGGTTTGATGACTGGCGAGCCCGTAGACCTTCCACACTATACTTAACCAAGGATTATGACACCACGTGTCAACTCACACCACATGTAACTTCATATCTAAGGGCTCCATAATGAGTCCCTTATCCATACATCTTTCCAGTACCGTAAGCACACACACACTTCCAACCCTTCCACATTTCCATACCATACAAGGGTTTATTGTTTACACAGGTGGGAAGCCACCTTACACAACATGCCAATATTACACTACAACTGAAAGGGGGGCATGACTCTAAGTAGTGGGCAACTTTACACCTTCCCTTATTTATCACATCTAATGGCCACACATTAACCTCTTTCAGATTCCTTATCAAGGATCAAGCCTACACTAACAAGTATGATCGAATTATTGTAATACCATCAGCATAATGATTAATACAGGATTATGGATTACTCATTCAATTGCCTAGCATTACATCCACTTCCAAAACCTATTCCATCTCCTTAATTATAATCATGTATAGTCATGTTTCACCAACCAATTTTTTATCGAACTCCTCCAAACAGTTTACTCAACCACGGCTCACCAATCCCTTTGTTTACACAAGGATCTATCGACGAATCCCATCAATCATTTATTTATCATGATTACATATAGACTGATTACACTTAAACCTCAACCTCAATGTGATACAATCTTTTACCAACTTCTGACCCGGATCTACACTAACCTGTAGTAAAAATGTATTAAAGATATGTCTGTACACCAAATTCTACCGGGGATACCCTAGGCTACAGGAATCCTATAATAACATGTAACTATCCATTAGAAAGGTATTTATTAGGGCTACAACTTCCGTATTTAGCCCAAGACCCCATTTTGGCTAACCTACTCGAAAATGGCCACGAAGTTTGCTTCGCGCAGGCAACAGATTTCTGCGCGCATCTCAAGGAATAACGAATGACATCGGTTCGTCTTCCTCCTCTACCATTATTCCCAAAAATACATCCAGAATTCCTCCTCCCTTATTCACCCTTATTAGGTCACTTCTCTTCATGAAACCTAGTCCCCATCTTCACATAGAAGGTAGGAGAGGTTGAAGAAGTCTAATCTCTAGGAAACATGTCCTAGCATGGCCTCCTCTTAGGAAATCTTCTTATCACAAATCAAGACTCTTTTGAGTTGATATCTCTCCTAAGAATAACTAGAAAACTACCACCAAAGGAGAGGGTAGGAAGCTCACCTCATTTCCAACATTTCCGGCCTTGGATCTCGTCACTCTCCTTGGCGGCACGGTTCTTCTTTGCTAGCTCTGTTCTTCATGGGAAAACAGAGGAAGCCTTACTCCATAAATCTGACTCCGGTAACTTCTCCTTTGACTATTTCGCACAGGTAACGAATCGGCAAGAAGAAGCAATAATGACGGCTAGGGTTTTCGGTTTGTTCCTTTTATAATGATATATTAGGTTAATTCACTTGCCACATGTCGTCGTGTTAGTGGACCGCCCATTATTACCCAAACTATGTCTTATTTGAAATGACCGGTCCAAGGAAACTAAGCCTTACTCATCCTGAAACCCGGTTCAACCCGCCTACATAAGACAAATTTCACTTAACCGTTTCTAAAATTCGACGAATCGGTTAGTATCCTCTTGCATACTCGATGAATTGGCGAGTAACCTCTTCCATATTCGACGAATCAGCGAATGAACGCGTGTATTCTCGAAGAATTACTGACTAGTCTCGCCGAATTTTCCAAGTGATGTTTGACGAATTCGCCAAATATCCTTAGTGATATTCGACGAATTCACCTTATCTGAGTTTCCTAAGTTTTATCCCGCCGAATTCTTCTCCACCATATTCGACGAATTCGTCAGATATCATCAGCAATATCCGACGAATTTCACTCAACCGTTTCTCAAATTCTGCCGTCAAGTGCGTCGAGTATCGCCCAGTGATACTCGATGAATAGTAACCATACCTGATGAGTCCGATATTTATAGGGTTTTTGGACTCATCTGGGCTTATTATCTTGTATGTGCACTACCTTTTCAATTGAAAAAGTTATATTTTTATTTAGATCTTCACTTGATCACGCTGTGTACTATTTTGGCCCATGGGTGTGCAATTGCACATTCTTTTGCTGGGGGTAAGCACATGGTTCTCCCCATGGTTCTTTTTGTTTATATTATGATGTATATTGGTGCTAAGAGATTATGATCCAGCTTGTTTTTGTTGTGCAGGTGGTGCGTTTCCCAAAGACAGGAAATCTGATTTGTGGAAAATGCACGGTCGTGCGTTTACTTAGCACATGGTTTATTCCTAATCGTGTGTTTTACTTAGTCGAGTGGATCTCGATGAATTTCATTAAAATGAACTCGATGATTTTAAACGCATGGATAACGCACGGTTTCGGACAAACAGTACGAGAAGGAAACGTACGGTTTTCCTGTAGCATTCTTGTTTGTTCCATTCTGTGGTTAATTGTGTTATTTGTTCACACACGGGTGGCAGCGCCCGTGCATGAGTAAAATGCACAGTTCCTCTGTTTATCCCTGAATTCCTTCTTTCTGTCGTTACCCGTGCAATTTCTTTCACGCACGGGCACAAGAGTCTTTGCGCAAGTAAAATGCATGGGTCAACGCTTCTCCATCCGTAGGCTTATCCTGTAAGTTAAATAAACACGGTTGATGAACGGTCGTGCGCCAAACTGTGCGTGCCTATTTTTCTGACCTGGTTCTATTTAAAGTGCAGATTTCTTCTTCCCTGCAACTAGGTCCGGACCAGTCCACCTCCAGCCCGCCATTCCTGCTCCTTTGAGCGGGAAATCTTCCCTCCAGCCACCTTTTTCTCTCTCCTCCTTTGAGAGTTGATCCAGCCACCATTCCTCTTCCAAAAGCTTGTAATAACATCATCTCTGGCCACCACTGTCTTCTCCAAGCTCCAAGCTCCGTTTCAAGATCATAGGTTGCTGCATCCGTGGAGTTCTCCTGATAGAACCAGCCCAGCGATTATTCACGAAGAAGATGGGATATTCGAAGGAAGCGACAGCCCTTCTGGACCCCGAACATCATCCATAGACCAAGCTCGGACAAGGCCCGACAACCCTTGAATACAGTTGTGAATCTCGGAGAGTCTTCGTGCGTTTGGTTGTTTCTCTTCCCCTTCACTTATAGTATTTCCTTTTTATGCATATTTTGAGTGTTGGAATGTTGGGTAAGAATATTGTTAGCTTGAATATTTCAGCATGTCTATGTGTTGATTTATTTTTGTTCTTGATAGCATGTTGAGATCTCTTTTCTCTTGTTCAAGTTGTGATTGTGTCGTTCTAGCAATTGCTAGAAGCGTGTGTTACAAAGAGGTGATTGCGACCATCTTATTTCATCCATTGTCGGTTTTACTCTCTTGAGTAATCACCCAAAGAGACGCGGTGACAGAGACCCGCATTAGGATCATTAATGTTAATCTTAGGAAACCCCAAATCAAAACCCCCTTTGTTACGTTTACCCTTGCAATAACTTTTTCAAATAGAGAAATCACATTCCCTACTTGCACTCCTCGAGAGATCGATATCCGGGGATTAAACTCCTCAACTTTATTACTTGACTATGATCGGTACACTTGCCGACGCATCAAGTTTTTGGCGCCGTTGCTGGGGAGTGCAACTGTTGTGTGTATTTTTCTTTTGAAAAAGTGTGCAAGTGTTTTTTTTGGTATTTTTGAAATTTTTTTATGTTGTATTACAGATCTCAACTCCGGTGATAGGGTTGAAGATCTTTTGTTGGAGCCTGAAACCGCACATGCGAGGTGAGCTTGGCTGCGTGCTGCTGCTTCTGAAGAGAGGATGGAGGATCTTGTCCTAGGAGGAAATAGCCACGGTGAAAGGGTTGTTAAGGGCCAAGAGGAGGTCAAACTACGTGTTAGGACAATGCGTGATTTCACAACCCCTACTGCAGGAAGTGTTTACTTTGGCTTTGGACCTGCCATTGTAAATAACCAGTTTGAGATTAAACCAGCCATCCTGAATATGATCAGGAATAATACTCAGTTCTCGGGATTGCCGAGTGAGGATCCGCTGCTCCATCTGGCAAAGTTCTCGGAAATTTATGGCACATTCTGATATGATAGTATTTCTGATGATGTAGTAAAGCTGAGGCTGTTCCCTTTGTCGCTGAGGGACAAAGCCAAAACCTGGCTCCATACAATTATCCCAGGGACTGCTACTACATGTGAGTCCCTGACCTCCAAGTTATTGGCTAAGTTCCACCCTATGGACATGATTGTGAATGCCCAGAGGGATATTGCAACCTTCCGGCAGCTAGATCAAGAGACATTATCTGAGGCATGGGAGAGATTCTCCTACCTGTAGCGTCGATGCCCCCAGCACGGCTGTGAGCTGTGGAATCTTGTTGAAATATTTAATTTTGGTATTGAGCCTAATTTCAGGGCGATGATCGATGCGGCGGCTGGATATACAATAATGAACTTACCTCCTGATGAGGCGTTGTGGCTGCTTCGTGACACTGCCTCCCATAACACATACTGGACTACCGGAAGAAATGCTCCTAGAGGGGCGAGGAATTTGTTTGAAGTAAATGCGATGGCGCAATAAGTTGAAGCGAGCCATCATAATTTGGATGGAAGGAATATGCTGACCAGATCGGCCCGTCTTCCAGCTCGATATATGGATATATCGTTCTATGATGTGGTAACCCCGACAATCATGCTTTCGAGTGCACTGCTGGAGAGACCTTTGCTGACACGTCGGGTATAATTTCTGATGAAAATGTAAATTTTATAAATAGTCAAAACCGCAATGTTCCTTATAATAACATATATAACCTCAACCCGAGAAATCACCCTAATCTCTCGTGGAATCAAAATGCTCTCGGTCAAATGTGGCAGGGAGGCCAGCATGAATTTGATGCTCAAGACTCTAGTAGCCAGCCATGACCGCCATATATGGGTTATAATCCGAATGTGCAAGGTAAGAGCAAGAGTGCGCTGTAAGAAATGATGGAGAAGTTTGTTGAGATGGCCCAATCTAATATGGCCACAAAAACTGCGTCCATGAGGAACTTGGAGACACAGCTGGGGAAATTGGCCCAAGTGTTCTCCGAGCATACTCGCAGCACCCTCCCAAGTGATGCAGAGAAAAATCCCCGTGAGAAATGGAAAGTGTTGGGGATGCGGAAGAGTGCGAGAAAAATGAAGTAGCAGTTAAATGTGAGATTAATGCAGTAGAGACGATAGCTTTATGCGATTCTGGATCCTCCTGCAACATTCTTGCCTTGCAAGATGCTGAAAAACTGAATTTAAATATCGAATCTGATGTCCAGAAATCTCTAGTGCTAGCTGATGGATCGGTAGTTAAGACCGATGAAGAGATTAAAGATGTGGAAGTGATTCTGGATGGGGCGACTGTGGTCACTAACTTTAAGGTGTTAGGACATTGCAATTTAATTTGTGTTTTGTCAGCTTGGATTCCAAGGTCAATTTGCCTCTACCACCTTCACCTCCCTCTATAATTTCAGATGAACCGGGAGAACTTATGAAATTGACGGTTGTGTTATCTAATGATGTATCTAGTGCTGCTAAGACATATCTTCTACTGAAGGAGCAAGATCAAGTTAAGAATGTGGTGAACCGCTGACGGTAGCTGAAGGAGAGATAGAGACGGAGTCACTTGGCGTGAAATAAGATTTCGTTGAGAAGAAACGTGAGCTGAACACGCCTGTAGAAAGTGTGCAGAAAACTAATTTAAAAACTTCTATTTGATCTAACAAAGTTTGTAAGACTATTAGACAAGTAACTTGGGATGATCTTTCACCCGCTGCGGGTGAGGAAAGGATGCCCCCAGACACAAAAGATAAACTGATGCTAAATTGGTGGGTGTGATCATACCACCCTGGCAATCCCTTTCTGTGGATCTGAAATGAAAGGAGTTGCTCCTGCGCAAGGAGCATAATTTTGCCCGTCGACACGAGAAGGACGAGGTTAGGGGCAAGGGAGACTCGTCTTCCCTGGGCCCTAAAGCCTTCACCTCGCCCTCATCTCACGTGATTGGGGGGTTTTATCATAAGTCAGCGTTCAGCTGAGGAGTGTAGGATCTCCGGGGTTTTCCTTTGCTGCTTTTTTCTAGTCTCATTTTCTACTTACTGCTGTGTGTATCTGTAGACCTTTATCATTATGTTTTGAAATTATTCCCTGAACAGTATTTATATAACTTCTAAAACAGGTATTTGGTCCACCTTAATGGCGGTAAAGAAAAGGGCTTATGGGAGACAGCCCAATTTTGCCGCATTTAATTTGTTCAAATATGCTGATGTGATTATATGTTTTGAGTATGCGTCGTTCGAGATATTCTCTTGTGCAAGTGGAGTTCATTTGGGCCGTGGAATTTCTGCTGAAATTAACGCCAATCTTCTGGTATGCTCATTGACTGAGCATGGGGTAACCTCTTCCCTCAACTTGTATTTCTCTATTTTTATTGCAAATCTTGGATAGTATGTTTAGTTAAAGTCTTGTGGGGGAGAGTTTTGCGGGTTACCTATGCACATGCTTAATTAGCACTTTCATACCAAATTATATTATCATTTTCTGCTTTTATTATCATGTCTGCATTGTGCATATACACCCACATGAGCGCAATCTTAAGCACGCGCTCGGCTCAAGTCAAATTTATTTCTTCTGTGTCAACTTTAAAATAGTGCTGCTTGGTTAGGATTTTAGGATAGAGTAGTGTGAAACTCGTGCAGTGCTCCTAATCGAGTGCTCATGTGTGTAGAAATAGTATAGATTTAATTTTTCTTTATGCTCGTAGATTTATACTTTTCTGCATTTGTAAATATTGTTTGTACTACTCAAGGTTATTGAATCTGGAGTAATTGAACGGTAGTGTAGGAATGTGTGTAGCCGCCACTAGCCTCGTATTGCTCGAGTCGGAAGGAAGGATCACCTTTTTTGGTGGCTAAGAACTTGCCCCAAGCTACTCTCGAAGCATTGGTGCACGGTTAATCTAGCATGAGCGTGATGCAGGCCATCTTTTTGGCCCAGTTAAGCCTTGTATCCATCCTAACGATAATCCTTGCTACCTTATTTTGAGCCTACCCCTCCTATTGATTTAGCCCCACTTCGCGATCACCAAAGCCTTAAAATTTTATCTAGTTGCACACCCAAATTTCATTGTAGTAGTATGATACTTCTTCCATTGGTGTTGTGGCTGTGGAATTATTATGCGGTTGTGCGGTGAAGTTTTTTTTGAAAATTTGGCTGAAGGTGCATTGTAAAAAATAAAAAACTATATATATATATATATATATGTTGATGATATAAAAGAAGAAAGTGAAAATGCAGAGTTTGTTTATGGTATTGTTGTGGTGTTAGGCGATGCGCACACCCGTGTTGTCAAGTTCAAGTCTAGTGGTGTGGTGTACCTGCATGTTTGGTTAGCGAGGGAATCTCTTTTGTATAAGCTCATTTGGGGATGTGCGTAGCCATTGTTCTTATCCCTTTTACATCCTTACCTACGTATATACCCAAGCCCCGTTATTTTCCTAAAGTCCTACGGATTCACGCTGGAGTAAAACTAGCGCTGTGGAGAGAGTGTGAACAGGCAAGCGTATGGTCCCCGATATTGATGGATTTCTTTGGAGGTGATCCTGAGCCTCGATCTTTTGCAATGCTCAACTGAGTGGCCCACCTACTTTCTTCCTACGCAAGACCGAACGATTCTCAAGAATTCTATTTTTGAGTAGTTACAATACTTATTTACACTTGTCAAAAT
Organism: Platanthera zijinensis; assembly: GCA_039513925.1. Lineage (NCBI taxonomy): Eukaryota > Viridiplantae > Streptophyta > Magnoliopsida > Asparagales > Orchidaceae > Platanthera > Platanthera zijinensis. The sequence continues at coordinate 85,690,837 of CM077080.1, forward strand.
TTATAAACTTCATAGCATAATTAAAATTTTTTATCTATTATATTTTTATGCCCTTGCAGTTTTCGATTTCTCGCTTTACTTTATTCGGAAATTACTAAGCCAGCTAGTTATTTTCTAGTTCACGGAGAGATGATTTGCTTGAGACGAGGAAATGTTTAAGTCTTGTGGTGTGATGAGTCCGATATTTATGAGATTTTTCGGACTCATCTGGGCTTATTATCTTGCATGTGCACTACTTTTTCAATTGGAAAAGTTATAATTTTGTTTAGATCTTCACTTGACCACATTGTGCACTATTTTTTCCCATCGGTGTGCAATTGCGCATTCTTTTGTCGGGGGTAAGCACATGGTGCTCCCCATGGTTCTTTTTATTTTATTTTATGCTGTATATTGGTGCTGAGAGCTTGTGCTCCAACTTGCTTTTTTACTGTGCAGGTGGTGCGTTTTCCCCAAGGCAGGAAATCTGATTTGTGGAAAACGCACGGTCGAGCGTTTCCTTAGCGCACGGATTCTTCCTAGTCGTGCATTTTTCTTAGTCAAGTGGATCTCGATGAATTTCATCGAGTTGAACTTGATGATTTTAAACGCATGGTTAACGCACGGTTTCGGACAAACCGTGCGAGAAGGAAACACACAGTTTTCCTATAGCTTTCTTGTTTGTTCCATTCTGTGGTTAATCATGCGATTTGTTCACGCACGGGTGGCAGTGCCCGTGCATGGGTAAAACACATGGTTCCTCTGTTTATCCATGCATTCCTGCTTTTGGTCGTTACCCGTGCGATTTCCTTCACTCATAGGGGGAAGCGTCAGTACGCGAGTAAAACACACGGTTCAACGCTTCTCAATTCGCAGGCTTATCCTATAATTTTAATAACACACGGTTGACACACGGTCGTGCGCCAAACTGTGCGTGCCTATTTTTCTGACCTGCTTCTATTTAAAGTGCAGATTTCTTCTTCCCTGCAACCAGGTCCGGACCAGTCCACCTCCATCCCGCCATTCCTGCTCCTTTGAGCGGGAAATCTTCCCTCCAGTCTCCTTTTTCTCTCTCCTCCTTGGAGAGTTGATCCGAACACCATTCCTCTTCACAAAGCTTGCAATAGCTTCATCTCCGGACACCATTGTCTTCTCCATGCTCAAAGCTCCGTTTCAAGCTCATAGGTTGCTACATGCGTGGAGTTCTCCGGATAGAACCAGCCCAGCGATTATTCATTAAGAAGACGGGATATTCGAAGGAAGTGACAGCCCTTCTGGACCTCAGACGTCATCCGTAGACCGAGCTCGAACAAGGCCCGACAATCCTTGAATACGGCCGTGAATCTCGGAGAGTCTTTATGCGTTTGGTTGTTTCTCTTACCCTTCACTTGTAGTATTTCCTTTTTCTGCATATTTTAAGTGTTGGAATGTTGTGTATGAATATTGTTAGCTTGAATATTTCAGCATGTTTATGTGTTGATTTATTTTAGTTCTTGATAGCGTGTTGAGCTCTATTTTCTCTTGTTCAAGTTGTGATTGTGTCATTCAAGCGATTGCTTGAAGCGTGCATTGCGAAGAGGTGATTGCGACCCTCATTAGGTCATCCATCGTCTGTTTTACTCTCTTGAGTAATCACCCAAAGAGACGTGGTGACGGCGACCCGCATTAGGATCATTAGTGTTAATCTTAGGAAACCCGAAATACAAACCCCCTTTATTACGTTTACACTTTCAATCACTTTTTCAAATAGAGAAATCACATTCCCTACTTGCACTCCTCAAGAGATCAATATCCGGGGATTAAAATCCTCAACTTTATTACTTGAATACGATTGGTACACTTGTCGACGCATCAATACTCGACAAATTCCACTCGACTAACTACCCAAACATACTCGATGAATTCGTCAGATATCACTTGAGATATCCGACGAATTTACCTTGTTCGATTTATCCTAAGCCCATTCCCTCATTATTTGTTGAGTATCACTCAACCCTAACCCATCGGCCAATTCACCCCGAGCCTGAGTCAAGTCTCTTTACTCAGAACGCGTGAGAGGGGCCTAGTGCGAAATTGGTCGTTACAAATCCTATAAACAAAGTATAAGATTTTGTCCCTGAAATCAGGCTAAGGTTATGGGGAAGTAAAGTATAATAAGAAAATATGCTTTTAAACCTTACCTTGTGGAAACAACTCCGGGTAGAGCTTTTGCATCAAGCCCACCGGCTCCCAAGTATACTCCTCCTTCCAATGATTAAACCACAGGACTTTTACCAACGGGACACTTTTCCGTCGCAAGCTCCTTATTTCGGTGTCCACCATCCGCACCAGCTCTAGTCGGGCGGATCTATCAGTTGCTACTGCTCCATCTGTGGTGAGGACATGTTGATCAGGCCATAACAGTGTGTTCCGAAGTGATGACACATGGAATACATCGTATAAATTCTCTAGCTCTGGTGGCAGCTCCAACTGATAGGCCAAGGGCCAACCCTTTCCAATATAGCATAAGGCCCAACATATCTTGGGCTTAGCTTCTTCATACCACACACCTGTGACACTCCATGTATCAGCCGGATCTTCAGGGACACCTAGTCACCCACCTGAAATTCCACCATCCGGTACTTTGAATTATAATACTTAGCGTGCTGACTTTGAGATTCAAGCATGCGGTCCCGTATTACTCTAACAACAACATATGTATCGTCAATATACTCAATTCCCAAAACCTTCGGGTATTCATCCTATACCCATGACAAGGGAGTTCTACACCTTCTTCCATAAAGGGCTTCATGGGGCGCCATCCCGATTCTAGGCTGATGACTATTATTGTATGAAAATTCTACCAAGGGTAGGAGTCTTTAACGTGGCTCTCTTCTATCTAGCACACACAATCATAATAGATCTTCTAAGGTTTTGATGGTCCTCTCAGACTGCCCATCCGTCTGAGGATAAAAGGTCGTGTTGAAGGTAAGGTGTGAGCCCAAATATGTCTGTACTGCCTTCCCCTCTCTGGTGGTGAAACGACCATTCCGGTCAGAAACAATTGTCTTTGACAGACCATGTGAAAGTTTTTGATTTCAAGGATAGCTAAATCACCTAGAGGGGGGGTGGGGGTGAATAGGTTTCTTAGTCCTTAGTGACTTATCTTTTATTTTCTTTTCTTTAGGAGCTTTATTAGTTGGTTGGACATTGCTTTCAAGATATGTAACCGGCAACACAATAAGCACACAAAACACACACAAGATTTATAGTGGTTCCCCTAACAAGGGTACATGCACTTTCCCTCTCACCTATCAGACTATCTTGTTGGAGTAGGCACTTCACCAAAACTCTGCTCCAAAGAGCTTACACCTCAGATCCCTCAGGATCTCTCAGTCTCCTCTAAGACTTACAACTCAGCCACAAGGGCCTACAACTCTGTGATCAACAGATCACCTACCTCAGGCAAAAGGCCCTACACTCAGGCTGGGAGGATAGCCCTACCTCAGATCCACTAGGGATTATACCTCAGAGAGAATGACTCTCCTACAATCTTAAGTACAATGGCCCTACCTCAGATATGTAGCCAGATCCTACCTCACGCACAAGTGCCCTGCAGCTCAGTAAGAATTACTCACCTACCTCAGACTTGAAACCAAGACATACATCTCAGATTCTCAACATAATCCTACCTCAGAGCAAATTTGCTCCTACCACTCAGATCCAAAAGGATCCTACAAGATGGAAGTGGGTTGTTTGGTTGACCTTGACACAAGAGATGTTTCTCTATGCTAAGGTTCATGACAGAGGTAAACTCAACCCCATTATGACTCCAAGAATATATTTTCTGAGTCTACTTTTACCTGAATTGAGATAAACTCAGTCCTAGCTTCTCTTCTCAGTACCAGGGATTTTTCCTGCTGGGACTGAGAAGTGATTGCAACAAAACTTGCTGCTACCAGAGCTGAGAGAATCCCAGCCCAACTTCTTCTCAACAACAAGGATGTAGATCTTACTTTGGCATGTGTTGGAAGCAACTTGTAGATAACTGTTCTGCTTCTTCTTTCTTTCCTGGGCTAAGGTGATTCAGCCCTGACTTCTTCTTCACAACCTCCAATAAATGTTCTTCAGAGTTGTACAGCTTGATCTGTGAAGAACTTACTGGTGTAGATGGAAAATGGAACCAACTATCCCGCTTTCTTCCTTTAGTGATTTTCTCTGATCTTGCTGATGTCGATGGAGAAGACAATCAACTAACTTGTTTAGCCTTTAGACTTGCTATCTTGAGCTTCCTATTCTTTAATCACAGCAATAATGGCGATGAAGAAGAACAATACCAACAATTACTTTTATGTAAAAAGGCTTCTCCTTTTATTGATTGCAACCCAACAACTCTTTTAGCAGTGAGCCCCATACCATTAATGGGCAGCTGTAACCTTTCTTTAATACCAAATATCGTATAGTAGCTATGTGGTGCTTTTTGTCATGTACTGTAGCTTTCCCGCTATCAGTTTGAAAAATGTTGTCTTGTTGACTTGCTGACGTCAGCAGCTGTGGACTTAGCCAAAATCATGCAACATTAGCATAGGCATTTTGTGAGTGAGGTTCACTCAACGCAAGAATACCTAGATAGAACTCTATTTATCTAAGCGTTGACAACATTGAGTAAGCAAGCCTCACTCAATGCTTTTTGCCTTAGCTTATTCTTCAGCCTTTTCTACATGCTTGGTGTTGAGAGCGTTGAGTGACCACGCTTCACTCAACGCCTTGTGCCTTAGCCATGCTTTCTGTATTTTAGGCATTGAGAGGGTTGAGTGAGCACTCCTCACTCAATGCTTTTTGCCTTAATAAATTTCCTACTTCTTCAGCATCTTAAGCATTGAGAGCGTTGAGTGAGCACGCCTCACTCAACACTTTTTTAGCCAAATTTCTTGAATCATGGCGTTGAGAGCGTTGAGTGAGCATGTCTCACTCAACGCTTTCTGCCTTAGCCAGATTTTTCTACTCCTTGGCATTGTGTGAGTAAGATCCATTCAACGCCAAACTACTTAACATATTTTTTTTCTATTTATCTGGCATTGAGTGAGTAAAATACACTCAACGCATTTGGACTTAGCTAAATTTCTGTGTTTGTTTCTTCTTAGGCTGTTACTGCATTAGCCTGTCTCACAGCCTTTTGTTGTATGGCATTGAGTGTGTTGACTTCACTCAACGCCTATGGACTTAGCCACTTTCTCGGGTTGCCACTACTTTTACTGTGACTGTAAAGGCTCCACTCAACGCTATAAGTCTTCTGGCGTTGAGTGAGTAATTCTCACTCAATGCCTGTGGACTTAGACAGATTTCTATCTATCCACATATTAGGTTAGTGTTTACATGACCTAGCCACTTCGACGACCTGCCCTATCATTGTTGCTAGGACATCCCTGCATGCATGAACTCAGGCACTCATCAAATACAACTTTGTGTATATCATTGACAAGATTGACTTCCTCAAATCTAGGACATTATGGGCAATGGACCCAACAATCTCCCCCTATTTGAGAAAGTCAAAACCCTTAAGCAAATGAGTCAATAATGAGTCAATGACATACACAGCAATATGCAACAATAAGAATTTAAAAAGCATATAACAGGTGAATGATCTATAGTTACCACACCTCCTTGCAGGGTGAACATTACCACACCTGCTCCACCTGAATTGCTGCTACCATTCTTGATCATACACCTGATCAACTTTTCCTCCCGCTTTTTGAGTTCAGCAAATAGTCAGTAAGGTTTTGATCATCTGCTCCCCCTTTGATTACAAATAGGCAGTAGTTGATCCTCATGAGAGTGTTGGAGCAGTGCTGGACATGCTCCCCCTCAACTGATGCATCATCTGTCATATTTCTTGGTAGACAATATAGTCTATACCAGTCTGGACAACGTTTGACCATGATGCTAGTGAAGGTATATGACTTGAAGAGTCTTTATTTTACTGAAGAACAATTCTTGTATATTTAACAAAGATTACACATTCCTTTAGCCATATAGGCAGAACCTGAAACTTTCAAAGTTTCAGGTTCCCTTATTACTATTCCACTGTCCTTGGACATGTGTTGCACATCATCTCCTCTTTGATATGCCTCAACACCTTTTGTGTTGATACACAGATGCAACACATCACTTCAACCACTTGAGCTAGTGGCTTTTCCTCTTCTCCTGCCGCAACATGACTTTTTAGCAGCAGATGTGACTGCACAACAACAGAAAACCACTCGTGATGTTCTCCCTCTCAGACTATGAATAGTCCTGAGAACCTGCTGATCAACTGTGATGATTTATGATCCACTGCAGCTGCTTACAGCCCCCTAATAGAAAGCTGAACTTGTTAAAGATATTTGCTGGATTTGCTCCCCCCTCAATTTGAGCATATGTTATCTTCTCTTTACTGGACACTTGAGTCCTTCTTAGTCTTGATACCACTTGATATTCCCTGCAATAAAGGTGAGTTATACAACAGAAATATTACGTGGAGCAACTGAAGCTATACCATGTTCAACATACCCAATTCAAATTTGAATGTGTTGAACATGACTTCATCTAGTGGCTTAGCACAGATATCAGCCACTTGCTAGTCTTTGAGGATAAATTCAAGACAAAAATCTTCCTTCCTCACATGCTCTCTAATAATAATACTTAATCTCAACATGCATAGTCCTGTTATGAAAGACGGGATTCTTAGCAGTGGGGATTTAACTAGTTGACTTTCAGTACACAGAAATGTTACTTATCTCAAGGTTGTAGACCTGGAGCTTATGCTGGATTCACATAAACTGTGCACAATACCTCCCTGTAGATGAGTATTCTGATCCAGCAGTGTATATATCTTCTTGCTACTCCACAATCCACTGCTGCCATAGTGATCATATCACTTTGAATGATGGGGGTTAGATATGATTTACTCTAGAGGGGAGGGGGGTGAATAGAGTATTTAAAACTTTGGCTATTTTTAAGTTTTATATAAGAGTTTAAAATAGGTGATACCAATAATACAATAGAAGTAAATAAAATACTAATCTATCTATCACAGCACAGCAAGAAAAGAAAGAAAATGAACACAACCAAACAACACAAGAAATTTTATAGTGGTTCTCCAACCTTGGTACATCCACTCTTCTACAACCCTGGTAGGAATCCACTAACAGGTTTTTGATCTGGTGACTGCCACAATAAGATCTATTTCAAGGGAGATCTCACAACCCTTAAGGCTTTTGATCAGGTGCCCAAAAACCAAGAATAAACTTTTGAAGGGAGTTTATAAACCCTTTATATAAGAGGTGAGAGAGATGTGATGAGGTATTTTATTTTCTATAAATAGTAGAGAAGACTTGTGGATTCTGTTGTTGTCAAGACTCCTTCTGAGATTTTGAGATGGTTCAGAAGATTGGAGCCTTGCTCAGGGTGTAGGTCTTCAGCCTTGTCTGAAAACAATCCTGGAACTTTCTGACTGAATCAAAATGAGTTGTCCTTGAATGTTCCTGGAGGAGAAGGTTGAAGAAGACTCTGGATAGTGATGAATATTCTTCTTCAGTCTTCAGAGTTGACAAGGAGAAAAGCAGAAGGTTTTCTGCACTGGGAGAGAGTTTTAAATGTTCAGTCTGTGTCTCTCAGTATTCTTGTGTGCTGTATTTTTCCTGATGATGTTTTGCTCAGTGTTCAAATTTCTGGCTGAATGAAAGATCGACTGAAAAGAGAAAATCTCTTTTATATTCTGTTGTCAGAAAATCTCCTTTGAATTTGAATTCTTGTATTAATTGCAGAAGGATCTGGAGAATACAAATGGCTTGAATGACTGTCATAAATGAGTTTCCCCAATTGTCCCTAATAAAATAAGCAAGTAATTCCCCTGATGAAAACCATAATTAATGCTGCCAATAACGGTCATATTCAGGGGAATATTAGCATTAATTACTCAGAAATAATACTGCTAAATAATATAGAAAGTAAGGGACAAAAGTATGGAAAACTTCTCATTCTGACTCGGGATAGAAATCGTCGACCTCTGAGCGGAATTCGTCGACCGGAGCTCCAAGTTCGTCGAACTGAAAATTCCCGTTCGTCGACCTGAGCTCTGCGAGCTGCATACTGAGAATAACTTGCCAATTCTTTGCTCTGAGTTGGTCGAGCTAAGAATATGTCCGAAAGACATGATCATCGACCTGAGCTCGAATATCGTCGAGCTCAGCTCAGAGAAATAACTCTGAGTTCGTCGATCTGAGATCGATGATTGTCGAGCTGAGTTCAAAGAACTTCGAACTGATTATTTTGTTCTCTGAATCTTAAGTCTGATTCTTCTGAGGTCCTCTGTTGGCTGGTCCATGAAGGATGAACCTAATGACTAGCCTAAACTCTAGGACTCAAAGAATTGACCCTGGCTATACAATGTGGGTTAGACTTAACCTAATTTAGTGAACCTAGCCCAAATCCAACTAGGGATCCAATAATCTCCCCCTATTTGGGTAAGGTCACTAAAACAAATTAAAAGAAGTAATCATAAACCATAAAAACATATATCTGACAGAAATAAAATATTCAACAGATATTAAAAGAAGGTGCTTCATGATTATACATAATGGAGTTCAAAAATAAGAATAAAACATAAACTAAATCACTTGTTCTGCTTTGGTTTATCTTTCTCTGGCTTCTCAGAAGGTTGTTTGAAAATGATTTCTCTATTAGGATCAGCAGCTGGTTTCTTTGACATTGTCATGTCTGATGCACTAATTATATTGAGAGATATTGCTCTTTGAACAACAGCTTCTGGGTGCAGACTCATGTAATCATCAACATTAAAGAATTTATTAGCCTTGGCATACCTTTTAAGTTCTTCCTTCCTATATGAAGACATGGTAGAGTATTGGGGAGGATCCTTTCCATAAGCTTTGGATTTGATAATTAGAGAGAGTCCTATCAGCTCCTGAAATCTTGCCATTTTCGCAGTTGTCTCCTGCCCTGGATCTACAAAGGGTTTTGGAGGAGATTCTGGCATTTTTGGACTTGAGTCCTTCTGTGAATCATCAACTGAGTCTGTAGAACTTCTCTTATATGTAGCTGGAGGAGGTTTGCTTTGAGATGACTGCTGCTCACTGTCTAGCTTGGAATGTCTCTAATTGGTTTTTGTGATAGGTGCAGATCTATGAGATACCTTTCCAGAGGCCCCAGAGGATAGTTGAGGAGGAGGGTCTTTCATGGATTTCTTATGAGGATAACTGTACCTTCTCCTCTTCTTCCTTTATTTTTGCTCATTCTTAGATAACCACATCCATTGTGGCATCCCTGGGTATGGAGTAATCTTTTGCAAGATATAGTAGGGAATATCATTGGTGGGATTTGGCTTTGGAGAAGCCTTGGGAACAGCTTTTCTCTTCTTTACAGCATTCTTTTTTAGGAACACCAGATTCATCAGAATCATCATCATCTATGTCATCATCAGAAGAACCTTGAGGATTATCATACAATGCATCTATCTCCTTTAAAGTTTCCTTTGAGATTTGTTTTACAGCCTGAAGAAGTGCTTGAGGTTCAGCAACTTCAGATGGAGCAATATTCTCAGTAAGCATCTAATAATCTTCTACATCTTTGTCAGTCAACAGAAATTCAATCAAAGCAGGATCATTTTGAATCTATGTAAGTTCTTGTGATACATCTTGAGCAATTAAATAATCTAAATTTGGAATTGGGCTATCATCCATCACATAGGTTGTGCCTGAAGGTTCCACGGCCATGTTAATAGCAAAACTTTCCTTCAGTTGATTAATAACTTCAGGACTTATTGGAGGAGTGTAACACACTATAGCCAAAGAATGCTTTACTGCTGGAAGAAAAGAATTCATAAAAACTGTATTGAAAGAATCTAACAAAGAAAAGATATCTACTATGGGATTGATGTAACAATCACCAACAATCAAAATTGCTGGAGGAGCTTGCTCATCTATGCTCAGCATAACAGAATCAATTATCTCAGCCTCTGTGTCCATCTATACATCTGAAAACTCATCTATCTGCAAAATTGTTGTTGCTTCTTCTGATGCTTCTACTGCTAGAGGAGACATTAGAGCTTCTTCATAGAATATCTCCCCCTGCCTTAGTTCAGAGGGTCATGAAGCCGGGCCTCCAGAAGAAGGGACAGAAAGGGCAGTATACAGAAGAGTAGAGAGGGAGGAAATGGAGTCAGCAAGAGGTTTAATTGCCTCTGCTATTAGATTTGAGTGATGATGTGTAGAAGAGAGGAAATGGAAGGGGGATCCATTTGTATGAACTCAGAGGGTGTCTGAGTTGATACAGAAGGATTGATGGATGAGGTTGAAGGGAAGGGAGTGGAATATAGTATGGGCTCATCAGTAGATGATGGGGAATGGATGGGGGATGATAGTAGATTAAATTATGGTGTGGATGATATATTGTGTAGGGGGATATCAACAAGATGTTGGGGAAGAGGGTACTGAGGAGGAGTGATAGGCTCAGGGGTATGAGGTGGAGTAGCATGCACTGGAGATTGAACTTGTGAAGGTTGATGTTCAGGAGTATGAACTGGTGAAGGATGTTGGAGTGGGGAAGCAAGAGGTGTTGGTGTATGGGCTTGAGATGTGGATATTTGTTGGAGGGTTGTTGAGGGTGTTTGAATTTGAGGAGGTGTTGGTTGTTGAGATGAAGGTGGAGGGGATGGAATTATGATGGAGGGGGCATCTTCTGGGGGTGAAGGAGCAGCTGTTACTACTCTGGTATCCTCAGAAGTCCTGGAAGAGGAAGAAGACTTGGATGGCTTTGGGATATTCCTCTCCCACCTACCAAATAAGGCACAAGTTAGCCTTTTGGAGGCATTAATGAATATGGTCGGGGAGACCAGGGATTAAGCAGCCTTTGCTTGGAGGAAGATTCCAAGAATCCTTCTAAAGCACACCTCTTTCTTTGTATTCTTTTTCTTAATCATCTCAAGCATAATCTTAGCCCAGTTAACTAGCCTTTTATTCACTACTGCACACATTACTAGGAATTGATGCCTAGTGATATAGTCATGGGTAGTGTTCTTTCCAAGCAACACCTTACCCACAACATTTGCCAGAAACTTGTATTCGGAAGACAGGTTTTTCTTCAGAAGTTTATTGGGGTTTTCTCAGGAATGACCCATCTTAGCTAACATTTCATCATATTCAGTGCTGTCTATTTCCAATTCTTTTTCTCCATTCACTAGACCAAATATCTCAGACAAAATGGAGGGGGTGGGAGAGACTTAATTACCCTATATTGTTCCCGTCATTGTTCAGTATCTGGTGAGGAGGAGGTGAATACCCATTCTCTAATTTCAATTGCGGCAATCCTTATTCTTGTTGTCATCAGGTTCTTCAACTGCTGATCTTCAAATAATTTCAGAATGTCAAGAAAGACTTGGTCTGAATGCTGGAATGACTCAAAATCGATGTCGAATCCAGTGTCGAACTTCATCGCTGTGAGGATGCTAGCCGGAATCGCCATGATCGCCTGCACAAGGAAAAATAGAGAGATCAAGTGCAAGGGGAACAGAAAGCACGGGATGGAGCGCGAAGAAAACCTAGATATAAGGCTTTTAAGAATTTGAAACGACAAACTCCGTCCTACGAAAATAAAGAAAAATTCTTCGATCTGAGGTCGACGAAATATTTTTATTAACAAAAGAGTTCGTCGATCTCAGTCTGAATATAGGAAAGCTTTTCGTTGTTCTCAGGTCGACAAAAATTTTCTGAAGTAATATCGTCAATCTCAGGTCAACAAATAGAACTTCACACACAAAGAGTTCGTCGATCTCAGGTCGACGAATTTTCTCAAGAACTTTTCTCAGTTCGTCGATCTCTGGTCGACGAACTGTGGCAAATTCTTCGACCACAGATAGAAAGTTAAATTAAAACTTCTCCATTGATCATACCGAGTTGATTCGAAAAGAACAGATGCTTCCTTTCTTCCAAGGGTTTGGTGAAGATATCTTCTCTTTGCAAATAAGTGTAGATGTATACAAGATTAATTTTCTTTTTGTCTACACACTATTTAATGAAATGGTGCCTTATCTCTATATGCTTAATTCTACTATGATGCAATGGATTCTGGATAGTAGAAATTACACTAGTATTGTCACAAAATAGAGTTGAATTATTTAAGTTGTATCGATAATCTTGGAGTTGGTTTTGAATCCACAGCATCTGTGAATAGTAACTGCCAGCTGCTATGTACTCAGCTTCTGCTGTTGATGTAGACAAAGATGTTTGCTTTTTGCAAAACCAGGAGACAAGTCTAGCACCAAGGAACTGGAAAGTTCTTGATGTGCTCTTCCTATCCACTCTACATCCAACAAAGTCAGCATCAGAGTATCCAGTTAACTCAAATTCTGACTCTGTTGGATACCAGAGTCCTAAATTAGGGCAACTCTTTATATATTTTAAAATCCTTTTTAGCAAAATAAGGTGAGATTCTTTAGGGTTAACCCGGAACCTAGCAAAAAGACAAGTAGCAAACATAATATCTGGCCTACTTGCTGTGAGATATAATAGGGACCCAACAATGGCCCTATACAATTTCAGATCAACAGGTTTCCCATGTTCATCAGAATCAACCACAACATTTGTAGCTATGGGTGTTTTCTTAGCTGAGGCATCAGCCATCCCAAACCTTTTTATCAACTCTTTAGCATACTTGGATTGGAATATGAAGATGACATCAGTGGTCTGCTTCACTTGAAGACCAAGGAAGTAGGATATCTCACTCATACTACTCATCTCAAACTTAGAATGCATAAGGTTGGATAACCTTTTGCATAGTTTGGGATCTATAGAGCCAAATATAATGTCATCTACATATATTTTTACTAACAAGATTTTATCATGATGATGTCTAATAAAAAGAGTCCTATCTACAATGCCTCTAGAAAATTTATGCTCTAACAAGAAGCTAGCTAAGGTCTCATACCAAGCTCTTGGAGCTTGTTTTAAACCATAGAGAGCTTTATGCAATCTAAAGACATAAGAGGGATGAGTTGGTGAGATAAAACCTGTTGGTTGCTCCAAATATACTTCCTCTTTAAGTTCACCATGAGGAAAGCACTCTTTACATCCATCTGGAAGACTTTGAACCTTTTGTAGGTAGCAAAAACTAAGAAAATTCTTATCGCTTCAAGCCTTGCCACTGGAGCAAAGGTCTGGTCATTATAAATTCCTTCCTCCTGTGAGTAGCCTTGAGCCACTAGCCTTGCCTTATTCCTTATAATATTGCCATTAGTATCCAATTTATTTGTAAACACCCATTTGGTTCCAATGACTAGATAGTCCTTGGGTCTGGGAACCAAATCCCATACACTACATCTCTCAAATTGATTGAGCTCCTCTTGCATTGCAATGATCCTGTGGGGATCTTGCTCTGCATCTTTGATGGAATGGGGCTCAAGTTGAGAAATGAAACAAGCAACCATCAAGTCAGGGTTGAGTTGATGCGTTGTTTGCACACCAGCTGATATGTCTCCAATTACTTGAGATATGGGGTGATCTCTAAGTGTGATAAGATCAGTGGGAGGAGTTTTAGTAATAGCTTGTGGGATTAATTCCTCTTGTGGAATTTGGTTAGCTGTTTGGAGAGTGTCAGCAACATCCAAATTATCTTCTTCACTATCATCTTCAACAGCATGTGGAGAGGGATTAGATGGAGCCTCTTGAGTGAGATTTATATCATCCACTCTCACATAAGTGAGGTACCTGTAATGAGCTACTGGTAGAGATTTCTTTCTCCTTATAATACATATTGGCTTCATCAAAAGTCACATGGACTGATTCCTCAATTTTTAAAGTAGATTTATTAAAAACCCTATAAGCCTTGCTGACTTGGGAATATCTTAGAAAAATTCCCTCTGCAGCTTTGGATTCAAACTTTCTAATATATTTCTTGTTTTTATTGTTAATATAACATATACAACCAAATACTTTAAAATAAGTGATTTTAGATTTCTTCCCTTTAAGCAATTCATAGGGAGTCTTATTCTTAAGTTTATGTATTAAACTTCTGTTCAGTACATAGTTTACTGTGCTCACTACCTCTGCCCAAATGGAAAGGGGCATGTAAGCCTCTACAAGTAATGTGCTTGCAGCTTCAATTAGGGTCTTCCTTTCAGCTACCCCATTTTGTTGAGGAGTTCTAGGAGATGAGAAGCAGTGTCTGATACCTTCCTTCTCACAGAACTCTTGTATAAGAAGAGACTCAAACTCAGTACCATGATCGCTTCTGATCAATGCAACTGGAGTAGAGTACTCAATCTGTATGGTCTTGAGAAAATCTGTAAGAACCTTGAAGTTATCTGACTTAGATCTCAGAAAGAACACCCAAGTGAATCTTGAGAAGTCATCTATAATAACTAAAGTATAGGATTTCCCTACTAGGCTTTGTACAACAATAAGGCCAAAGAGGTCCATATGTAGTAAGTACAAGATCCTAGGTGAATCACTTTTATTTACAAATTTAAACCTAGATTTAGTTTGCTTGCCTAATTGACAAGCCCTGCAGAGGCCTTCCTTCTTGTAGGGACCAGAAGGCAATCCTCAAACATGGTTGTCCTTAGATAACTTAGAAATGTTTTTCAAGTTTATATGTCCTAGTATTTTATGCCACAAATCATTTTGATTGATAACCTGATTAAGAAGACAATTATCTGAAACAACTGATTGAAAATCTACTATGTATATGTTGCCTTGTCTATTTCCAATTTAAACATTTTTGTTTTCTTTAGAAGAAATAATGCAAGAGCTTGAGTTAAAGATACCTGATAACCTTCATCACATAATTGACTTATGGAGATGAGGTTATGCTTTAGTCCACTTACATATGCAACCTTTTTGAAGGTTACTGCCCCAACCATGACTTCTCCAAAGCCTTCAATCTGGCCACAATTAGAGTCACCAAAGATCACCTTTGGCCCCAGCTTGGAATTGTAATTTATTAAGTTGTCCTTGCTGACAGTCATATGCTTGGAGCATCCAATGTCCAGATACCATTTTTATTTAAAAGCTGGACAGCTCTTCACCTGCAAAAATAGAAATTAGTTGTTCTTGACATAACTAAAGTTGAAAATATAAGAATATTCAGGTTGATTTTTGTAACCTAAGGGATGATATCTTCTAGGTGGAATTATCCATTGGTTAAAGAGATTAATATTTTGTCTTGGTTGATTAAAATGTATGTTAGAATTAAAGTTAATGTTATTACAAATTGGGGTCGACGAATTCTTGTACGTTCATCGATCTGAGATCGATGAACGGGGATGAGTTCATCGAACTCCACTAAGAGAATGAAAGTATTCATTTTCGGGGCCCCAATTTCGTCGATCTCTGGTCGACGAATAATACTGGTTTCGTCGATCGCAGTTCAGAGAATAGTTGTAATAGAAGTTTGCATTCTGAGTTCGACGACTTGAGTTCGACGAACCATACACATTTTGTCGATCTGAGTTCGATGAAATCTGCTGAACATTGTTCTGGTTATAATTTTTCTTACTCATTTTCCTTTTGTTATTCTTGTGTTTTATCTCTGTTTGATTAACATTATTATTTTCTATTTTCTCTTTAATCTTTTCAGAAACAAGTTTTATAGGGGTTAAGATATTCTTCTGAATTAGTGGGGGTTGGCTTGATAAAGCACCTAAGCCCAGCTTGCCATTGAGTCTGGCATTCACTGTGCTTGTGATGTTCATCAGCTTGATACTTCTCCCATTCAGGGATTCTTCAAGTTGCCTAGTCTCAGATAATTCAGTTTTTAATTTAATGATTTGTTCATTAGCTAGAGTGATTTCATTCTTTAACTTATTATTTTCTGAAAGTAGGTTTTCTTGTTCATTTAATTTCTCTCTAAGTTGCTTAATCTCTTTTTCAGAATTTATTAAATCAAAACATAAGAACTTGAATTCAGTTTTAAATTCTTCTGAATCAAAATCAAAAGAAGATAGTACATGATCTTCTTCAGGTTCAGAGTCTTCATTGTCTGATTATTCAGCTTCCGCTTCTGAACAACTGCCTGATGCATTGGTGGCCATCAGACAAATATCCTTTGCCTTTGCTTCCTTTTCATCTTCACTAGAGCTAGAAGATGAAGATTCTTCATCAGTATCACTCCAAGTTTCAGCAATGAAACCTTTCTCCTTTCTTTTATGTTTACTGGAGGAGGCCTTGTTGTAGTGCTGCTTCCTTGTTTCTTCTCTCTTCTTCTCTCCTTCTTATTGTTCTCTGGACACTCTGAGATGAAGTGTCTAGGCTTCCTTCAGCCAAAACTAATAACCTCTTTAGTGGGTGTTTTGTCATACTTGGGCTTGTCATCATGCTTGGATGACCTCTTTCGGAAGTCTATCTTTCCCATCTTGTAAAATCTCTTGGCTAAGAGACTCAGGAATTCTTCATTGACTGTTGGGGCTTCTGATTCTTCATTTGCTTTGAATGAAATACTTTTCTCCTTTCTGTCTGATGAAGGAGTCTTCTGCTCTACAGCCTCTCTGGACTTTATCAATTGCTTATAAGACTTGAACTTTCCAAGTAGAGATTCTGTGGAAATCTCATTTAGACTTCTGGCTTCCTTGATAGGCCAGATTCTTGAATTCCATGAGCTTGGTAAGCACATGAGGATTGTTTCATTAACTTCTGTAAGGGTGATGTCTTTGTCTAGAGTCTTCAACTCATTGATGATTGAGCTCAGTCTGTTGTACATGTCACCAACAGACTCTGATTCATCCTTTTTGAAGTTCTCATATTGTGAGATGAGGTTGGATCTCTTATCCTTTCTCTCATCAGCTGAACTAACAACCATCTGGTTAAGTGAATCCCATATTTCCTTGGCTGATGAGCATTCAGCCACCTACTGGAAAATATCATCAGACATTGTCTGAGCCAGAATATTCATGGCCTTTGCATCAGCTATCTTGGCCTTTTTCTGAGCATCTATCCACTCAGGTGGTGGAACAGCATGTGTGCTGGAACTAGCAGTAGTTGTTGCCACTAGAACTGGTGGTCCTGTCAAAATAGAATTAAAGATGTCCTCATCAATAGAGTTCATATACAATTTGATTCATGCCTTTCAGATGGCAAACTTATTTAAGTTTCAAACTGGAAGTCTGGTGCTTGCATAGTCTTTGTTCTGTGCCATTATGTGATAATAGAAAAACTAGGAAAAGACAATAAGATCTAGCAAGGATCTTTTGGTTCAAGTGTTAGCTTGTATAACCAAAGGAACAACCCTCTGATACCAATTGAAAGATGGGGGTTAGATCTGATTTACTCTAGAGGTGGGGGGGGGGGGTGGGTGGGTGAATAGAGTATTTAAAACTTTGGCTATTTTTAAGGTTTATATCAGAGTTTAAAATAGGTGATACCAATAATACTATAGAAGGAAATAAAAGACTAATCTATCTATCACAACACAGAGAGAACAGAAAGAAAATGAACACAACCACACAACACAAGAAATTTTATAGTGGTTCCCCAACCTGGGTACATCCACTCTTCTACCACCCTGGTAGGAATCCACTAATAGGTTTTTATCAGGTGACTTCCACCACAAGATCTATTTCCAGGGAGATCTCACAACCCTTTAGGCTTTTGATCATGTGCCCAAAAACCAAGAATAAACTTTTGAAGGGAGTTAAGAAGCCCTTTATATAGGAGGTGAGAGAGATGTGATGAGGTCTTCTCTTTTATCTAACCAGTAGAGAAGATTTGTTGATTCTGTTATTGTCAAGACTCCTTCTGAGATGTTGAGATGGTTTAAAAGATTGGAGCCTTGCTCAGGATGTAGGTCTTCAGCCTTGCCTAAAAACAATCTTGGAACTTTCTAACGGAATCAAAATGAGTTGTCCTTGAATGTTCCTGGAGGAGAAGGTTGAAGAAGACTCTTGTTAGTGATGAATGTTCATCTTCAGTCTTCAGTGTTGACAAGGAGGAAAACAGAATATTTTCTGCACTGGGAGAGAGTTCTGAATGTTCAGTCTGTGTCTCTTAGTATTCTTGTGTGATGTATTTTTCCTGATGATGTTTTGCTCAGTGTTCAGATTTCTGGCTGAATGAATGATCGACTGAAAAGAGAAAATCTCTTTTATATTCTGTAGTCAGAAAATCTCCTTTGAATTTTAATTCTTGCATTAATTGCTGAATGATCTGGAGAATACAAATGACTAGAATGACTGTCATAAATGAGTTTCCCCAACTGTCCCTAATAAAATATGCAAGTAATTACCCTGATGAAAACCATAATTAATGATGCCAATAATGGATATATTCAGGGGAATATTAACAATAATTACTCAGGAATTGTACTGCTAAATAATATAGAAAGTAAGGGACAGAAGTATGGAAAACTTCTCATTCTGACTTGGGACAGAAATCGTCGACCTTTGAACGTAATTCGTCGACTGGAGCTCCAAGTTTGTCGACCTGAAAATTCCCGTTCGTCGACCTGAGCTCTGTGAACTACATACTGAGAATAACTTGCCAATTCTGTGCTCTGAGTTCATCAAGCTGAGAATTTGTCTGAAATACATGATCATCAACCTGAGCTCGAATATCGTCGAGCTCAGCTCAGAGAAATAACTCTGAGTTCGTCGGTCTGAGATCGACGATCGTCGAGCTAAGTTCGAAGAACTTCGAACTGATCATTCTGTTATCTGAACCTTCTAAGTCTGAGTCTTCTAAGGTCCTCTGCTGGCTGGTCCATGAAGGTTGAACATAATGACTTGCCTAAACTCTAGGACTCAAAGAATTGACCCTGGCTATACAATGTGGGTCAGATTAAACCTAATTTAGTTAACCTAGCCCAAATCCAACTAGGGATCCAACACACTTGACTAGAGATTATATCTCTTTAGTTGATACTACTGACACAACTCTCTTATGCCACTTGATACCCCTTAAGACTTGGATGATCTTACCTTGAACCATCCATTCATTTTGATAATAAGTTTTTCTTGACACTGCTATTCCCATTGGAATATTCTGACTTGCATCACCACTAGCTGGAGCAATCATCTGGGTAGTCTCCTTCCCATCCCCAACAACCTCCATAGAGACATGCAGATATTCAGCCCTAGTGCAAACCAAATCTATGTTGGATACCTTGTAGGTAAGACTCAAGCTTGTCCATAACCCAGACTTGACATGCATTTCAAACAGGTTCCAAACAGGTGCATCTAGCTTGACAGCCTCCCCCTCAACATTAGCACAGATCCTGTAGTTGCATAGTTCCTATCCACACTTTCCACTGATTCCCATTTGGACAATAATTGAGTTTGTCTTTTCTATATGTCACTTGAAAGTCCTGGGTGTATACCAGTTGAAAGTCTTAAGTTTATACCAGTAGACATTCTTTCCAGCTAGTGATCTTGTGCCTATTCTTTACTGCTCTTAGAAGAGAAGCTTCAAGTGCTTTGCACGATGATGAGTACATCCTTCTTGTTATTCTCCTCACTATTCTGTTGAGGTGGCAATAGTACAATGTCACACCAGTTAGATTCCTTAGATCTTTAATGATTGGCACCATCCTTTTCCTTGGGAAGTAAGAGGAGTATTTTGATGATTAATCTCCATCACCAACTTCTCAACAGCATATCATAGGTTTATCCCTCACTGGAGTATGATCCATAATATGGCTTTCTTATTCCAATCCAAGGTCTTGAACATCCTCTATCCAAGTACCTCAAGGGGGAATGGGAACTTGGACCAACCTGTAAAATAGAGTTTACCTTACCTTAAGACCCCAATAGGTATTGTGTCCTAGGTTCTGGTTAGTCTGAAATCTAACTTGTATACCAGCAACATTTCTAATCGGTAGGCTAACTCTTGCTTTGGGCAAAGAAGGATTATGGCAGCAATCTTGGGCAAAATGCCCCACCTTGCCACAACACTAACACTCATGGATATTATATCTCCTTTTTTGAGCAGGTCCATAAGTGTAGTTAACTGCTGACTGAATAGAAGGAAGAGGAACAACAACTTTCTTCAGGTTCCTTTCCGCAAGGATCTGACTGAAGGTTAGTCTTCCAACAGGCTTCCTTTGCTTGATCTGAATGCCATTTACAACTGTCATCTTTGTAGATGACATGTTGTTTATATCATCAGAAATAGCCAAGTCAGGCTTACCGATAGACTGACCCTTTGCCTGAGTCCTTACTGGATGGCCTTTGGTGAAAGCCACTGCCTTGTCCTTGAGAGTGGGGGCTGAGGCACCAAATATAAATGGTAAAGAATGGTCCATTTGTACTTCTTCATGGGGAGACTTAAAGGAAATCATTCCCTTACCCTTTCTTCTTCCATTGGAATATACTCTTGTATTCTTACAAGTAGAATTCCCATTCTCCCTGTGACCATGCATTCATCCTTATTCATACCAATGAGAAGGGAGTATTACCTTATGAAAAGTTGACTGTGGCACTACAGGAGCTTTGCCTTTCCCTTTGGAAAGGTAACCTCTTGTGCTTACCTTGACTACTAACTCCTTACCCTTTTGGGAGGAGAAGGAATTTATCAAGGGCAATACAGTACTTAGATTAGAAAAACTAGCCACTATCCTTCTCTCCTTAAGGAGCTCCTCTTCAAGATCTAAGATGATCTTATCCTTTTGACTTATGGTCTTAATCTGGAGATTTGAGATAGCCTTTAGTTGGCTGACTTCCCTTTCCTTCTATTCCAACAAGATTGATGTCTCAGCATGCTGGGAAGCAGCTAGCTGAAGAGAAGAAATCTCCTCATCCTGCCATTTGCCAACTTCTTGCTTCTTCTCAAGGCTTTCATAATTTATCCATACTTATCAATCAATTGATTGACATCTATCTCAGATTCAGAGTCACCTTTATCATTGGATGAAGAAGCTTCTAAATCTGGACGGGTCTCATGACCTGAGAAATGAGAAGAACTAGATAGAGATTGTACCTAATCTGGATAAGGCTGATCCTGGCAAGATTCTCATTCTGTCATAACAGCTAGCCCATAACAGCTGTAATCACCTTCTTCATCAATATCCACCTCTGAATCACTTTCTGATTATGATAGAGGGGCCCTGATCTCTATCCTTGCACCAGGATTATCTTCTTCTTCATCTACAATGGCAGCAAGTAGCCAAATGAAAACTTATTCTTCTTCTTTAGACTCTGAATCACTTTCAGAAAGACTGACTTTCTCTTCCCCTTCCATATAGTCAATGAGAGAATCCTACATAACTTTGGTTGTCTTGCAGTGGACTAACATCTGGAAGATGGAATCATCCATGGCACTTACCATGATGTGTTGTGCCCTCTTGTCCATAGATGCCAAGTTGATTTCATCTTTAGACATCTCTGCATAACTCTTTGGGGTCTGGACTTCTACATCTAAGATAAAGACCTTCATGGGGATGAAAGGAACTCCTTGAACTATTGCAAAGACTCTAGGATTAGAGGTTTTCATGGTCTGCGTGATCCTTTCTTTCCAACTCCCAAAATTCTCCTTGCTACAGACTTGGAGCTCCATTGTGCTTTGCTCCTTATGGTTCTCTATTGAATCCACAAGTTCAAACCTTTTAGCTATCCTTTGAGATCTACTCAGACTGTTAAGTCCTTTTTGAGTAACCTCGCTCTAATACCACTTGAAAGTCTTTGATTTCAAGGATAGCTAAATCACCTAGAGGGGGGGGGGGGGTGAATAGGTTTCTTAGTCCTCAGTGACTTATCTTTTATTTTCTTTTCTTTAGGAGCTTTATTAGTTTGTTGGACTTTACTTTCAAGATATGCAACTTACAACACAACAAAACACAAAGCACACACAAGATTTATAGTGGTTCCCCTAACAAGGGTACATCCACTTTCCCTCCCACCTATCCAACTATCTTGTTGGACTAGGCACTTCTCAAAAACTCTGCTCCGAAGAGTTTAAACCTCAGATCCCTCAGGATCTCTAAGTCTCCTCCAAGACGTACAACTCAGCCACAAGGGCCTACAACTCAGTGATCACCAGATCACCTACCTTAAGCCAAAGGCCCTACACTCAGGCTTGGATGATAGCCCTGCCTCAAATCCACTCGGAATACTTCCTCAAAGAGAATGACTCTCCTATAATCTCAGGCACATTGGCCCTACCTCAGATATGCAGCCAGATCCTACCTCAGGCACAAGTGCCCTACAGCTCAGTTAGAATGACTCACCTACCTCAAACTTGAAACCAAGTTCTACAACTCAGATTCTCAACAGAATCCTACCTCAGAGCAAATTTTCTCCTACCACTCAGATCAAAAAGGATCCTACAAGATGGAAGTGGGTTGTGTGGTAGATCTTGACACATGAGATGTTTCTCTATGCCAAGGTTCTGGATAGAGGTAAACTCAGCCCCACTATCACTCCAAGAATATATTTCCTGAGTCTACTTCTATCTTAACTGAGATATACTCAGTCTTAACTTCTTATTCTCAGCACTAGGGATTTTTCCTGCTGGGACTGAGAAGTGACTGCAGCAAAACTTGCTACTACCTAAGCTGAGAGAATCCCAGTCCAACTTTTTCTCAGTAATAAGGATGTAGATCTTGCTTTGGCTTGTGCTGGAAGCAGCTTACAGACAACTATTCTGCTTCTTCTCTCTTTCCTGGGCTGAGGAGATTCTGCCCTAACTTCTTCTTCACAGCCTCCAGTAAATGTTCTTCAGAGTTGTACAGCTAGATCTGTGAAGAACTTGCTGGTGTAGATTGAAAATGGCACCAGCTATCCTACTTTCTTCCTTAAGAGATTTTCTCTGATCTTGCTAATGTCGATGAAGAAGAAAAGCAGCTAACTTGTTTAGCCTTCAGAATTGCTATCTTGAGCTTCCTGTTCTTCAGTCATAGTAATAATGGCAATGAAGAAGAATAACACCAACAACTGATTTTTTTATAAAAAGGCTTCTCCTTTTATTGGTTGCAACCCAACGAATATTTTAGCAGTGGGCCCCACACCATTAATGGACAACTGCAACCTTGTTTTAATGCCAACTATCGTACAGTAGCTATGCGGTGCTTTTTGTCATGTACTGTTGCTTTCCCGCTATCAGTTTAAAAAATGTTGACTTGTTGACTTGCTGACGTCAGCAGCTACGGACTTATCCAAAATCAAGCAACATTAGCATAGGTATTGAGTGAGTGAGCTTCACTCAACGCCAGAATACTTAGACAGAATTCTATATATCTAGGCATTAACAGTGTTGAGTGAGCAAGCCTCACTCAATGCTTTTTGCCTTAGTTTATTCTTCAGCCTTTTTTGCATGCATGGTGTTGAGAGCGTTGAGTGACCACGCCTCACTCAACGCCTTGTGCCTTAACCATGCTTTCTGTATTTTAGGAGTTGAGAGTGTTGAGTGAGCACTCCTCACTCAATGCTTTCTACCTTAATCAATTTCCTTCTTCAATATATTTAGCGTTAAGAGTGTTGAGTGAGCACACCTCACTCAACGCTTTTTGCTTTAGCAGATTTTATGAATTATGGCGTTGAGAGCGTTGAGTGAGAATGTCTCACTCAACGCTTTCTGCCTTAGCCAGATTGTTCTTCTCCTTGGCGTTGAGTGAGTAAGCTCCACTCAATGCCAAACTACTTAACATATTTTTTTTTTTATCTAGCGTTGAGTGAGTAAGCTACACTCAACGCATTTGTACTTAGCCAAATTTTTGTGTCTGTTTCTTCTTAGGCTGTTATTGCATTAGCCTGTCTCACAGTCTTTTGTTATATGACGTTGAGTGAGTTAACTTCACTCAACGCCTGTGGACTTTGCCACTTTCTCAGCTTGCCACTACTTTGGTTGTGACTGTATAGGCTCCACTCAGCGCTATAAGTCATCTGGTATTGAGTGAGAAATTCTAACTCAATGCTTGTGGACTTAGACAGATTTCTGTCTATCCACATCTTAGGTTAGTGTTTACCTGACCTAGCCACTTAGGCTACCTGTCCGATCATTGTTTCTAGGACATCCCTGCATGCATGAACTCAGACACTCATCAAATACAACTTTATGTATATCATTGACAATATTAAATTCCTCAAATCTAGGATATTGTGGGCAATGGACCCAACACTATGGTACCATACAAACTTCTCCATAAAGAGGCGCACTAAAACATCCACATGTGCCTCCATCTTAATAGGGATAAACCTGGCTACCTTCGTCAGGCGATCCACGATTACCGAAACTGAATCATTCCCAGCGCATGAGCGAGACAATCCGTGAATGAAGTCCATGGAAATATCCTCAAACTTCCACTCAGGGATGGGCAATGACTGTAATAATCCTTCGGGGCTCTTGCACTTCAACTTAACCTTCTGACAGGCCTTAAAGTGTGTAACAAAATACTTGACAGCTTTCTTCATTCCTGGACAAAACATGGTCTTCAGCAAGTCGCTATACATCTTAGAAATCCCGGGATGCACCGAATACTTCGAACAATGTGCCTCTCTCAATATGTCTTCCCGTATTTCCCCGCCCTTGGGAATGTTGACCCGGCCACAGAAATGCACAAGGACGTCATTTAGTTTGTAATGTTCAGTAGTTCCATCTTCAATTGACTTAATTACAAGGGCCAGATCAGCATCCTTCCCTTGCTCTGCCCGAATACGATCTCGGATGTCATATACTATACTCATAGCAGATAGATATTCAGTATACTCCTCAGAATGATCTTTATACACCAACGTGATCTCCATCTCCTCGAGAATCCGAGCTAATTCCATACTCATCAATCGAGACTCAGGGCTCAATTCCGGTACCCTTCTGCTCAACGCATCAACCACGAAGTTCGCTTTTTCGGGGTGGTAGTTCAAGGTAAACTCGTAATCACACAAAAATTCTAACCACCGCCATTGTCTTAAGTTCAATTCCATTTGGGTATGAACATACTTTAAATTCTTATGATCTGAAAATATCTCGCAGTGGACGCCATATAGGTAGTTCCTCCAAACCTTCAAGGCGAACACTACTGCCCCCAACTCCAAATCATGAACCAGATAATTGACTTCATGCTTCTTCAGTTGCCTCGAAGCATAAGCAATCACATGCCCGTGCTGCATCAGTACTTCTCCCATCCCTTGATATGACGCATCAGTATAGACTAGAAATCCTTCCTTTCCAGATTAAATGGCTAGGATGGGTGCGGAGGTAAGTCTATCTTTCATCTCCAGGAAGGCAGTCTCATACTGAGGTGTCCATTCATATGACACACCTTTCTTTTTCAGTGTAGTGAGAGGAAGGGCTAACTTTGAGAATCCTTTCACGAACTTACAATAATTCCTGGCAAGTCAAAGGAAACTCCGCACATCGGCCGCTGACTTCAAAGGAGACCATTCCTTCACAGCACGCACCTTGGCCGGATCTATAGCTAGTCCAACACTAACGATCACATGGCCTAAGAAGGTAACTTCTCGAAGCCAAAATTCACAATTGCTGAACTTGGCGAACAAAGTATGCTCCTTTAACTTCTTCAGTACCAAGGTCAAGTGTTCAACATGCTCTTCCTCTGTCTTTGAATAGACTAAAATGTCATCGATGAAGACGAGGATGAATACATCTAGATATGGCTCAAACACTTAGTTCATCAAACTCATGAATGCCGAAGGGGCATTCGTGAGCCCAAACGACATCACGATGAACTCATATAGACCATACCTTAAGTTAAATGTCATTTTCTGGATATCCTCCTCTTGTATCCTTAATTGATAATACCCTGAGCGCAGATCCAACTTGGAAAACAAATGCACTCCTACAAACTGATTGAATAACTAATCGATCCGGGGTAGAGGATAGGTGTTTCGCACCGTTAAACGATTGAGTTCCCAGTAATCTATACATAATCGCAGCGCTCCATCCTTCTTCTTAACTAATAGAATAGGGGCTCCCCAAGGTGATGAACTAGGGCGAACAAACCC
This sequence comes from Platanthera zijinensis, assembly GCA_039513925.1. Taxonomy (NCBI): domain Eukaryota; kingdom Viridiplantae; phylum Streptophyta; class Magnoliopsida; order Asparagales; family Orchidaceae; genus Platanthera; species Platanthera zijinensis. The sequence goes on from CM077080.1 coordinate 85,716,725, forward strand.
TGATTCTACTCATTCTTACAACTGAACTCTAAACTCCGTGAGTTCCTTTGCGAACATTCCATAAGGGGTCCGAGAGATGGGCCTGTCACCCGGTATTGACATAATTTGAAAGTCCACCTCTCGATATGGGTGTAATCTCGGTTGCTTCTCAGGGAATACCTCAAGGAAATCCCCCACCACACGCACATCCTTTATATCTGTTGTCATCTCTTTCAAACCGAAACAAATCATGTAAACTTCTTCCCCCTTCATGTGGGCTTTTAAGGCCTGAATTGAAGGTAATATTATACGAGGTGTGAATCTAATACCTTGGAAGATGACCTCAGAGTTTCCATGCCTCAACATGATTTTATTTACCGCGCAATCGATCCTAGCGTGGTGACAATCCAACCATGACATCACCAGAATAAGGTCGAACTCTGGTATTCCCAACACCGTCGCAGGGGTGTCAAAGAGTTTTCCTTCAATGTATACTTCTAGGTTGCACTTGCCGTCCGACATCATAATGGATCAATCCGGGAGGCATGCTCTTCGAGTAATACCGGTGAAATATTGCACTCCTTCTAGGTCTTTAACGAAGTCCGCCAACACAAACGAGTGTGTGGCACCGGTGTCGAATTGGGTGTAAGCTGGTTTCTCACCAACCATTACAGTACCTAGGTATCAATTATAAAGACTTAAGGCTAGACTCCTAGCATATCCTAGGCAATCAAAAAGAAATGCTTATAACATATTAATAAAATCCCGACATACCTGCAATCACCTCTTGAGGATTCCTCTCAAGCGCCGTGTCCATCGCAAACACCTGATCCCGAGCGGGTCCGGGATTCTTTCCCCATGGTCCTCGCCCTTGTCCGTGCACATGTCCTTGTCCTCGTGGAGCTGCAAGAGGAAGAGCAGGGGGAGCATTCCCACCTAGCTGTGGGCAATTGCGTCGGATGTGGCCCGGCTGGTTGCACTGGAAGTATACTCATTTTTACTCCCTAGGATACAAGTACAGTTATTGCGGTGGAGGTAGAGCTGGCTGCAGGGCCGGATGCTCCATCCCAAAATTCTTACGAAAGCAACCCCCACCTTTGTTTTTTCCTCTCCCTCTATTATCCTACCTCCATTTATAACTGGGACCAGCCTCCATTACACCCTCAACGGGTCTCTTATTACTAGTATGGACCCCCAAGTGATCCGCTTCAAGTCTCCTCGCCATGTCAATTATCTCCGCTAGGATCGAATCTGCTATAAACAAAAGTGCTTGCCTAAGGGGATCTTGCAAGCCTTTGTAGAACCATTTAGCATAACCTCGATCATCCAACTCATAGGAGTCAGCAAACCTTGCCAGATGCATAAACTCCTGCTGATATTCAGTAACTGACTTGGATCCCTGCTTCAACTGCAGGAATATTTCCTCGAGCTCTTCTCTAGCGATGGAAGGAATGAAATGTTCCAAGAAAGTTCCAGAGAACTCAGTCCAACTGATCTCCGTATATACCTGGCCCTGGAAGGTGGAACCCAAGAGGGACTTCCACCACCTCTTTACAAGCAATTGTAGGACTGAGACTGCTAAGGTCACCGCCATATTGGCTGGACGACGGATTCCTGCCAATAGTTCCTGTACTGTGTCGAGCCATTCTTATGTACGCATGAGTGACTCTGTCCTAAGGTAGGCAGGAGGGGAGAGAGCTCGGAATGTGCTCAACCAATTTGAGCCCGGAGCATGTTGATGTACTGGGTCCTGCTGAGACTTAAAGGCATCCAGAATAGTCGTGAGCGTCTATCCCAGCTCTGATTGCTGAAATTTAGTGGGTACGGAAGGGGAGGGAGTGCCCCCTGCTGGCTCTACATGCTTTGGGATCTACACATACGATACAAACCTAAGGTTAGGTTGGCTAATCGTAGGGTCAAAATTGGACATACTTAGTGTGAATTATATAAGGGAACACCACTGCTTCCACTAAGTCAGTTTGTTACCAAACTGACCAGCCGAGCGGGGGTGGCACAATTGTTCAATGACTTCTTTAGTTAAGGATCGTAGCAAGCTGATAACATTTGTAAGACCCCCCCCCAAGGCAAAAAACACAGCCGAGGAGAGTCTTATGCCCAGAATAGTCGCCTTGCAGTAGCATTAGCACACGGGATAACCTGTACTATAAGATGCTTATCCTGCCGGCTAAATATATCATCAATGCCAACCCATCATAAAGAAAATAGAAGGTAAAATTGCACACTAGTATATAACTCCATAAGTACAACAAATAAAAGAAGTAACCAAGGATTCTATAATATTATAGTACAAAAGGCCAAAAGTCTACAATTTGAATCTCTCAAAAAATCACATCAGTCACTAACAGCAGTGATTGTACCATCACTTCAGGCACTGTCTCCATGGCATGGTTTTCCTCCTGCATAATCTACTGTCGCTCTATCTACAGGGTTTCGTCCTAAAAAGGAAGATGTTGCAATCGTTAGTCAAAAGACTAAGTGGCTATCAGATCCGCTCTCCTAGCGAATCTTAGGAACCGGGCTGAGAAAGGACAAGGGTACAATATATATATAAATAGTAGTACAAACAGGTGGTATAGGATTAATCATTATTAGTGTATATCTAGATAATTACAAGAAATATGTAAATCAACCTACTCTAGCAATTCTACCATCAACAACAGTATATAAATATAAATCTATAACAGGAAGTAACTTAGCTTATATGAATGCTCATACAGACATATAAGTTAAGGATCGGCTGAACAATAAAGTAATTCATCATATAAGAGTTCCCATACAATCTTATACGATAAGAATCTTTTGTATGTAATGTAATGTAATGATATGAATGCAACGCAATGACTCACCCATGCTCACACACATGCAACTGCAATGTCGACACATACTTGTACTTTCCACTTTTCGAGCAGGTAGCTAACCTATCAAGCGTCATCCTTCGTGGACAGACGGTGATAGTAGAGCGGCATATCCACTACTAGGCTGGCATCCACACTTCTTAGCCTAGGCCTAAATATGCCTCCATGCTAAGAACACAACAACAGAGCTCACATGCGTACTACGGCTCAGAAGGAGACTCGGGTAGATGTGCACTGAGGAACAAGCCCAACTGGCCTATGTCGAGGCACGGAAGGAGCCTATGGGAGCATATCACCAAAGGACCAATCCCAACCGTCCACTAATACGGAGGGTGTCTTGGGAAGTAAACACCGAGGACAAAGGACTAACCGTGCAAGTCTATCTGTCAACTCCCTTCGGTGTGACGACTAGCGAGCCTGTAGACCTTCCACACTATCCTTAAGGTTGGATATGACACCGTGTGTCAACTCACACCGCATGTAACTTCACATCTAAGGGCTCCACAATGAGTCCCTTATCAACACATTGTTCTAGTGCGGTAAGCACACACACACTTCCAACCCTTCCACATTTCTATACCATACAAGGATTTGTTTTTTACATAGGTGGGAAGCCACCTTACACAACATGCCAATCTCACACTACTATCCGAAGGGGGGGGACGACTCTAAACAGTGGGCCACTTTACACCTTCCTTTATTTATAACATCTCATGGCCAAGCATTAACCTCTTTCAAATTCCTTCTAAAGGATCAAGCCTACTCCAACAAGTATGCTCCCATTATGGTAATCCCATAAGCATAATGATGAATAAAGGGTTATGGATTACTCATTCAATTTCCTAGCATCACATCCTGAAAGTGTTAAGTTGTCTACCTAAATCACCTAGAGGGGGGTAAATATGTGAATTGTGCGTCTATTTGCGAAATAAAAAATTTAAAGGAACTTGCACAAACAATCAAGCAATCATAGACGACAAGACGATTTATAGTGGTTCCCCAACCTTGGGTACGTCCACTTTCCCTCACCGATCTAGTAAATCACTAGACTTGGCTACTCCACTATCTCGGATTGAAATCCAATCCTACGCATCGGAACCAAGTTCCTACAATCTCGATCCAAAAGGGATATACACTCGGAAGATGAAAACTACCTATAACTCGGAGATTAATCTCCTACAAAATTTATAAAGAGATTTGAAAAATACAAACAGAAATTTGTCTAAGATCTGGAAAAATTCAACTCTAGGTCTTCTTCTTGAACTTGCGGCTTTTTCAGAAAATGTTGAAGAAGAGTTGAGAGGTCTGATCTGAGAAATCTTAGACCTACTCGATTAAGGAGAAGATGAAATATCCTTGAACAGCAAGCCTTTCTTGATTGAAGAACAGAAGTGTCGATCTTCACGTTGAGCGGCAGCGGCGGCTGAAACTTCTGTTCTTCTTGGAGAGAGACGGCTGATCACAATAATAGAAAAATACTATTTTCCGCTTAGGGTTAGTCTTGACGAAAAGACATTATATAGGATTTCCCCTAACGGTTAGAATTAACATTAATGACGACACGGGGAACAATCACGTCAAGTCATTTGAAAATCCCGTTCGATCTGGAACTTAAGAGAAATTTTCAGAAAAATTGTTTGTTGTTCTCGAGAAGTTGGAATGAGTTCTCGAGAACAAGATTGATTTCTCGAGAGCAAGTCTGTCTGGACTTCAAGTTTGTACTCGAGAACTGAGGGCTGAAACTTCTCGAGAACTAACTAGACTTCTCGAGAACTATTACTCGAAAGCCAAATCAAGTACTCGAGAACAATGCTGACTTCTCGAGAACTTAAGACTAAGTTCTCGAGAACTAAGATAGGCTTCTCGAGAGAGGGACTTAGAATAATTTTGCGGCTGTCTCTGAATACTCGTGAAATAAAGGCCGGGACTTCTTGATAACCTTAGACTGACTTTTCGAGAACTATAAAAAGGTTTCTCGAGAACTAATCTCGGCTTCTCGAGAACTAGAGGAACTTCTCGAGTTCTGCTAAGTCTACTTCTCGAGAACTATCATGGACTTCTCGAGAAGTGGACTTAGAGAAATTCTAGACTTTTACAATTTTCTCTTCTCTTCAATAATCCTATCCTCATTCCTTGATCCAAGTGCTTGAATATGAAGTGTATCCCAATTGAGAGGCTACACATGAGTCAACACCTTGGATCACATAGTGAGGGATTACACTATATGATCTTGTGTTCATGACCCACTGTAGACAGACATTGGTCTACACTTAGCAATGATGATCTGCAAACACACAACTTAAACAAGGATATCAAATACAACTTAATTCAACTTAGTTCAAGGGTGACTTCATGCAAATCTGGGTTATTGTGGATGCAATACCCAACAATCTTCCCCTATTTGTAGAAGTCAGAACCCTCAACACTAAGGTGAATTATACTAATAAAGAAAGAACTGTAAATGAAAAAATAGAATACAAAAGCAAGATAGAAAAATTAAACACACAATTAGCAAAACTAGAAATTGTATATCTATAATGTTTTAGATTTCCAATTCAACATCATTTCTTCCATATTTTCAAAAACAAGTATTAGTAGAAAAATCATCTCTAGCTCTGATGTGTCTGTCATGCTTCTCTTGTTGTCTCCTCTGGTAGCTGAAAGGCTTTGGGTAGTATCTGTGAGGTTTTGGAGGAGCCTTTGGATTATTCTTGCCATACTCTCTGTCATATATCCTTCTTTTTGTCATGGACTTCTCATTAAAGATCCCACTAAGAGGAGTTGTAGTGGAGATTCCTGTTTTCATTATAGTCCATTACTAACTTGAGAGTATCAAGAATCAATGACTTGGAGGTAGGACTCCAGACTTCAGCAAACTCTTGTGCCTTTCTTTTCTCAGAATCTGGCTTGGGAACACTTTTGCTGGCTGAGGGGCCTTCCCCATACTTCCTTTTCTTAGAGGTGTTGATCTCAGGTAAACCTTGAGGAATAATATCATCCCATACTTGGTCATAGGAAGCAGGAGGAGGATCCTGATCTTCTTGCCTAAGAGAGAAGCAGGGCATCTGAGGTTGTTGCATCTGAGCTGGTATCTGACTGGACTGTCCTTCAGCAAGAGGATTAAGGTTATGAGGAATGATATTAGGATCAACCTGAAATTCAGGGAATATTTGGTGGTGCATACAGACTGAGGTGTCTTAGGTATGAAATTCCATAGATTGAATTTGCTCTAAAATATTCTTATTGATTTCACTTATCTTGATAGACCAAGCTGTGTTTGCAGCAGCAGTAAACTTATCCACAAGTTTTTCCACATGTTCTTTCACGAGGCTCTCCCCCTTTCTGAATTCTATACACAGTATTTCTATGGCATCTTCCTTGAAGGTTCCCACTTCTTCACAGATTTTCATAACATGTTCTTGGGCTTTCTTCTCTAACTGAATCTGATTGTTAGCAAGTGTGACAGACTATTCCATTACCTGACCAACACTAGTAATGGTGTGGTCTATAGCTTTTCCACCAATCTGAAACAATTCTTTGAGGGAGTCTGTGTTGTGCTGGATTTCTGCAAATTCCTTGTTATCTCTTTTTTCTAGAGGAGTGACTTTGTCCTGGACTACCTTCAGAGAATCATCAAAATATTTCCTTTGTTCTGCCAACATGACTTCAAGCTTACTTAGAATGTCTGAATTTATAGGGGTTGCAGCAGCAGGACTGACAATAGGATGGGTAACTAGAGGAGGATGAGGAACTTCCCATCGAGGGATCTCATCAACTACTACAGAACTTTTAGCTCTGATAGTGTGATTGACTGCATCTCCTTCTTCATCAAGGAAAGTGGGCATGGAGAAGTCAAGTTTCCTTAGAGGAGCTTCGATAGGCTCTGGAGAAATTCTATCTTCATCAGAAAGAAGAATGGTATCTTGTAGATCTTTCTTAGCAGATGGGGATTGAGCAGTTTGAGACTTGGGTGATAGGACTGGAGATGGAGTATGTGCTGGTGATGGAGAAGGATCCTTTGATGGCTCTTCAGCAGTTTCCTTTGGTAGAGAAGGAAGAGGTTCAACTGAGGTAAGATCTTTTATCATACTATCAATATCTTCAGCAGTAGATTTGAGGGTTTCTTGCACTTGCTCATCTAAGATGGTATTATCTTAAATGTCTGCCTCTAGGGACTTGGTTGGAGATCTTACTGGGCATCTGATGGGGGTTCTAATGGGTGAACTTGCTGGTGTTCTGACTGTACTTCTAACTGGAGATCTAGCTGGAGGAGGAGGAGAAGGAAGTCTAGCATCTAGAACTAAGGCTGCAGGCTCCCCCTAGGTTGCTGCACCAGATGGTTCAGCAACATTATGAGAGGAGGGAGATGGGTTCCTGACCTCTTTAGCAGGGGCTACAAGCTCTTTAGCCAGCTGCTTTGGATTCTTCATCTTTAACTCCCATCTATGAATAGAGGCTAGGGAGATCTTCTTTAGGTGATGGATTGGAGTGCCTTAAGAAGTCTTGAAGATAGTTGGATCAATCTCATGCAACATCAGGGAGATTATCCTAGCAAATTTTGGCTCTCTTATGTTGTCTCTAATCAAGTCAAAAATCATTAAACCATAAGGAAATCTTTTCCTACAGATTATGACAGCCATGATATTGAAGAAGTCATTTGTAATAAACCCTATTGACCCTGTTCTGCACCACAGAATTTTGCCAATAATGTTTACTAAAAGTTTGCTTACATCATTTAAAGAAGTCCTTCTAAGAGAAGTAATGTCATCTGGAACTCCACAGAAATTACAGGTTCTATTATAGTCATCTTCTGTTATTTCATCTACATCATCTACATGAGGTAATCTGAGAAGTCTGGACACTATGATCGGGCTCAACTTAATTTTAATGCCCTTGACTTTGGACTTCAGTACAGTGCCATTTCTCCTTATCTTAACATTTCTGAAGAACTCTTCTACCTTAGGAAATAAAATCTTGCAAGGTTTTGATAGAACGAATATCAAACCGGCTGTGTCCAGGAGAAGAAGGAGATTTCTGAAATCCTATGAAAGCTCTGCTATCCCTGCTACTACTAGCTCACTGTCGATGCCGATTTTGAACTGCTGGGCCATTGAGATGAATGATGGTGATGGACGGAGAGCGATAAGGTGGAGGTGTCAAAGCACTGGTCGGCGGAAGACGAAGAGTTTTCGAGAGAGTGGATTTTGAAATGTCGGTTTAATTTGGGATTCTAACGTTATATATATAACCCTAGTAATGCCGATTAGATGTCTAACTAAACTAAATAAACCCTTGGATTAAGGCCGAAATCGAGCGGTTTTCGAAACAGAAGAAATGAATTGAAATTCGAAAAGAGACGGGGCATTTCTCGAGAGGTAGGGTTAGTTCTCGAGAAGTATAATAACAGTTCTCGAGAAGTGTAAGCCTAGTTTTCGAGAACTTTCAGCACTTCTCGAGAGACAGATTTGTTGTTCTCGAGAAGTAGACTTGAAGTTTTCGAGAACAAATTCTATACTTTTCGAGAAGTGATAATAGTTCTCGAGAACTGCCTTCCACTTGAGAAATTTTTGACCTTTTTGAAGTTTCCTCGATTCTTGAGCTTTGAACTGATTCCCTTTGATCTATCCTTCTTTGTTCAGCATCCCAAGTTCAATTTTGAAGAAATTGAACTTGGTCTCATCCAATGGCTTTGTGAAAATACCTGTAACTTATCGATCTGTTGGCACGTACTGCAAATCCACATCCCCTTGCTCCACATGCTCCCGGATGAAGTGATATCTTAGCTCGATGTGCTTTGCCTGGCTGTGTGAGACTGGGTTGTTTGCAATTGCTATTGCGCTGGAGGAGACGCAAAATAATGGAATGTCTTTAACCTTCATATTGTAATCTTCTAGCAGGTTGTTTAGCCAAAGCAATTGTGCACAACAAATGCCGGCAGAGATATACTCTGACTTGGCCATTGAGATTACGACACAATTTTGCTTTTTGCTGCTCCATGAGATAAGCCTTCTTCCAAGGAACTAACATGTCCCGAAAGTGCTTTTCCTGTCATCTTTGCTACCTGCAAAGTCTGCATCTGAGAAACCAATTAGTTTGCTATCATTACTTCTTGGGTACCATAAGCCAAGATTCGGTGTACCTTTACGGTATCTCAAGATTCGTTTTGCAGCAGCATAGTTAGATTCCTTATAGTTCACTTGGAATCTATCACAGACACATGTAGAGAACATTATGTCTGGTCTACTAGCAGTAAGGTAGAGCAAGGATCCAACTATGCTTCTGTATTTGGTTTCATCAAAAGGTTTCCCTTTCTCATCCTTGTCTAGAGACATAGCTGAGGCCATTGGAGTCCTCATAGAGGTTGCATTCTCTATTCCGAATTTCTTAATCAACTCCTTGGTGAACTTCGTCTATTGGATGAAAATTCAATCTTCAGATTGTTTCACCTGAAGTCCTAAGAAATACTTCAGCTCTCTCATACTACTCATTTCAAACTTCCCTTGCATAAGTTTAGAAAACTTTTTGTAGAGGTTGTCATCTGTAAAACCAAAAATAATGTCGTCGACATAGATTTGCACTAGCAAAATCTTGCCTTTAATTTCCCTAAGAAATAATTTATTATCTATCTTTCCCCTTGTGAACTTGTTCTTGAGGAGAAAGGTAGATAGCGTTTCATCCCAAGCTCGAGGAGCTTGTTTCAAACCGTATATCGCTTTCGATAATAAATAAATATACTCAGGAAAGTTAGGATCAACAAAACCTGGGGGTTGTTCCACGTACACTTCTTCCTTTATGTCACCATTCAGGAAGGCGGATTTCACGTCCATTTGGTAGATAGTGAAACCCTTCAGTGCAACATAAGCTAGGAATACTCTGATGGCCTCCAGCCTTGCAACTGGAGCATATGTTTGGTCGAAGTAGATTCCTTCTTCTTGACAATATCCTTTGGCGACGAGTCTGGCCTTGTTATTTATGATTGTTCCATCCTCTTCCAACTTGTTCCGGTAGACCCACTTCGTTCTGATGACATTCTTACCTTTGGGTCTAGGAACTAGTTTCCAAACTTTGCATCGCTTGAACTGGTTCAATTCTTCTTCCATGGCCAAGATCCATGATGCGTCTGAGTTGGATTCCTCAAACTTCTTTGGTTCAACCTGTGAGAGGAAACTTAAATATAAATTCTCGTTAGTTGTACCTCGATGAGTTCTGACACCATCCCGAGGATCTCCTATGATCTGGTCCAAAGGGTGATCCTTCAGATGTCTGAGCTCTAGGTTTCTAGCATCTGAAACTTCTTCAGCCACTGGAGTGACTTCATCAACTTGGATGTTTTCTTCATCTTGATCATCTGCCTCTCAATGGGGGTTGGAATAGTGATCTTGAAGAACTTTTCTCTTTCACCTTAAGTCGGTTCAACCAAGCTGATCTCTTTAATCCTTGTACCTGCATCTTCAACAAGCACACTAGACGATTTTCTTTGCAGCAAGCTCGTCTCATCAAATAAAACTTGTATGGATTCCTCTACAACCAGAGTTCTTCTATTAAAAATCCTATATGCCTTACTATGGCTACTATAACCTACAAAAATACCTTCAAAACTATTCTCTCTAAACTTGGTAGTATGATACTTACCATTATTAAGCACGAAGCATTTACAGCCAAACATTCTAAAATATGAAATAGTTGGTTTCCTACTTTTTAGAAGTTCGTAAGGTGTCTTCTCATGATTCTTATTGATGAGTGCTCGATTTTGCACGTGGCATGCAGTATTGACGGCTTCAGCCCTGAAGTACTTCGGTAGTGAAGCATCACTCAACATAGTTCTGCAGGTCTCTATGAGTATTCTATTCCTTATCTCAGCTACTCTATTTTGCTGTGGAGTGTGACGAGAGGAAAACTCATGAAAGATACCTAAGCTTTCACAGAATTCTGTCATGGCCCTAGATTTGAACTCTATTCCATTGTCACTTCTGATTTTGACTACGGAACAGTTGTATTCAATTTGGACCTTCCTGACAAAATTAGTAAAGATGTCGAAGGTTATCTGACTTGTTTTTCAGAAAGAACACCCACGCAAAGCGCAAGTAATCATCAATAATAACCAATGTATATTCCTTACCTCCCAATCTTCTAATTTGCAGTGGACCAAACAAGTCCATATGAAGTAGATGGAGACATCTACTTGAATTTTTGTCAATAATGCTTCTAAAGGTAGCCCTTATTTGCTTGCCTTTTACACATGCATGACAAAGTCTATCTTTGACGTACTTGACATTCGAGGCATCACGTACTAAGTTTTGGGAGAATAATTTATTAATAGTTTATAATTAATATGTGCTAACCTCTTATGATATTGGTCACCAAGAGACGCACTATCTTTTACCAAAAGAAACACTGGTGTAGAAGAATCTATACAAATGAAATTTAAACAAAATATATTCCTGCTTCGAGTGCCAGATATAATCATTTCCATATTATCAACAGACTTTATCAGGCACTTGTAAGCGTGGAATTCAACTATGTATCCTTTGTCGCATAGTTAGCTTATGCTTATAAGATTAAGTTCCAATCCCTCCACATAAGCGACATCCGAAAAGGATACACTACCATTAGTAATCATACAATAGACTTTAGTTATCCCGCGGTCTGAACCTCTAAAGATGACCTTTGGTCTGTTCAACACTGGAGAATAATTCTGAAGTAGGCTTCTTGTCTCGGTCATGTGCCGAGAGCATCCACTGTCCAAATACAAGATTTGCGTTTTGGTGTCCTTTGGACATCCCTGCAATCATAATCAGTTTTCCTTAGGAACCCAAATATGTTTGGGTCCTTGGTCTCGTGTTAGAACACTCCCCCTACGAGGATTAACATCATGAGTGGTCATTCTGTTGTATCTTTGCCTTAGGTACTCCTACTTGACCTTCTGAGATGCTGGTCCAGCAGGGGTAGCATTCTTGGAGAAGAAGCTTCATGATGATGACAATCACATGATTTCTTCTCCATTACAGGCTTTTCTACACTGGTTTTTCACTTTTGGTGCTTTCTTGAAGTTATGACCATGATCATAAGGGCCATAGCTCTGAAGAATGACTTCTTCATAAGGTGCCTTAAAGACACTCTCACCAAAGTTTCTTGGGAGAGTCCATCCTTGGTAACGAGACTTTGTCTCTACATAAGTAGGCCTAGTCAAGTGGTCGTAGGATGAGTCAAGATCAAACTCATTTGTTGGAAATATGACTTTCTTAAAGATAGTCTGATCTTGAGGGGCTTTCCCCTTTGCTTTGGCCAAGGCCTTCTTGGCTGCCTTATTCCTTCTCTGAGCCTTGTTCATCTTAGAAGATTTACTAGGAGCTTCTACATTGCCTAGCCCAGCACCCTTGGCCTGAGCGGAGAACTCAGCAACGAGAGGAAGAACTACCTTTGGCTTAGAGAAACCTTCAACAAGTTTCTTTTCAGCCTCTAGTAATTCTTTTAACCCTTTGATGATTTCATCCTTCAGATAAAGGGTCTTGATAGCCTTGTTGAACTCATCAACAACATTATTTAAGTCTTCTCTGAGTGAGTCCATCTTAACGAATTCCTCTATCAGAGAGCTTTCTATGGCCTTTAGATACTTAATCTCTTTTGCCTGAGTTTTCACCACGTTTTGACATTTGTCGTAAGCCATGATCAACTCCTTATACTGGGCCATGAGTTCAGACTCATCATCAGAGGAGCTATCCTCATGATCATGCTCAGAAACTTAAGATTCTGAAAGAGGGGTGTGAGATTTTACCTCCACCATGAACTGGGGCTCTTGTTCATCATATGATTGAGCCATAAGTCCAAACTTGGCTTCCTCTTCTTCACTTGACTCAGATGAGTCAGAGCCACTAAGAGTCTTGCCCTTCTTGGCTATCAGGCTCTTCTCTGTCCTCTTCTTGTTGTACGAGGACTTCTTTTTTTCTCTCCTGCCACCCTCCTTCTTCTTGTGGGGGTAGTTAGCTATGACGTGACCTAGCTTGTCACAATAGTAGCAAACTATGTCAGTCAAAATATGTTTGTTCTATTTTGAACCATACCTATCGTGGCTGCTTGAGCCTTTTCTGTGTCGATCACTGTCATGTCATGATCTTCTGTGAGAGGCATCCTTGCCCTTCCATTGCTTTTTCTTGTTCAAGAATTCTTGAACTATCGTGAGAGTAAGGAGAACTCTCCTTCAGATAGCTTAGATCCTGAGGTACTTGGCTCTAAGTTTTCTTCTTCACTAACTTCTTGTGTTGGGACTGGAGTGTTAGCCTTTGACTTCCTGGAGGTGTCTGCCTTTAAAGTAACAGACTTCTCTTTGGATGCAGATATGCTCTTCTCTTCTTCAGCTTTCCTTGTGTTTAGTTGAAGCTCATACGACATCAACTTCCCGAAGAGATTCCAAGGATCTGTCTCAGCTAGCTTTCCAAATTCCCGGATAGCACATACCTTATTGTCCCATTCCTTGGTTAAGGATCTTAGGAACTTGTCATTTAGTTCTCCATTGGTGAAGACTCTGCCATATACTCTGAGACGATTGACTATTTTGAAGATGTTCTCAAATGTATCTGTAAAAGTATCCTTTGCCCCTTGCCTGAAGGCTTCATACTTCTAGTTCAACAGGGATCTTCTATCATCCCTCACTTCTTCAATACCTTCCATCAGAGTGACTAGTGACTGCCACATCTCCTTAGCAGATTGGCAGTGAATCAGGTTCTGCCGCATCGAGTCATCGACTGCACTTTTTATAATATTTTTTGCTTTCTTATCCAGAGAGACAAGTGCAATCTAGTCCTTATCAAGATCCATTAACTTCTTTGGAACCTTCTTAGTTGGATCTATAATGGAGATAGTCATAGGAATGTGGGGACCTTCTTCAACAATCATGAAGATCCGGGGATCCCCAACTTCCATGAAAAATTTAATTCTCTCTTTCCACATGGGAAAGTTATTCTTTGTGCACAGGGGAGGCTTGGCAAAATCCTTAGCCTTGTCCATTGCTTGAAAATTCTCAAAGACAACTTAGAGAGAATATTGATCAAGGTGTTAACCTTTTAACGACCAACCTCCCTCTAATACCAATTGAAAGTGTTAAGTTGTCTACCTAAATCACCTAGAGGGGGGTGAATAGGTGAATTGTGCGTCTATTTTCGGAATAAAAAAATTTAAAGGAACTTGCACAAACAATCAAGCAATCACAGATGACAAGACGATTTATAGTGGTTCCCCAACCTTGGGTATGTCCACTTTCCCTCACCGATCTAGTAAATCATTAGACTCGGCTACTCCACTATCTCGGATTGAAATCCAATCCTACGCCTCAGAACCAAGTTTCTACAATCTCGATCCAAAAGGGATCTACACTCGGAAGATGAAAACTTCCTACAACTCAGAGATTAATCTCCTACAAAATTTACAAAGAGATTTGAAAAATAAAAACAGAAATTTGTCTCAGATCAGGAAAAATTCAACTCTAGGTCTTCTTCTTGAACTTGCGGCTTTTTCAGAAAATGTTGAAGAAGAGTTGAGAGATCTGATCTGAGAAATTTTAGACCTACTCGATCAAGGAGAAGATGAAATATCCTTGAATAGCAAGCCTTTCTTGATCGTAAACAGAAGTTTCGATCTTCACGTTGAGCGGCTGCGGCGGCTGAAACTTCTGTTCTTCTTGGAGAGAGACGGCCGGTCACAATAATAGAAAAATACGATTTTCCGCTTAGGGTTAGTCTTGACGAAAAGACATTATATAGGATTTCACATAACGGTTAGAATTAACATTAATGACGACACGCGGACCAATCACGTCAAGTCATTTGAAAATCCCGTCGATTTGGTCTTTAGAGAAATTTTCAGAAAAATTGTCTGCTGTTCTCGAGAAGTAGGAATGAGTTCTCGAGAACAAGATTGATTTCTCGAGAGCAAGTCTGTCTTGACTTCAAGTTACTACTCAAGAACTGTGGGCTGAAACTTCTCGAGAACTAACTAGACTTCTCGAGAACTATTACTCGAAAGCCAAATCAAGTACTCGAGAACAATGCTGACTTCTCGAGAACTCGAGACTAAGTTCTCGAGAACTAAGATAGACTTCTCGAGAGATGGACTTAGAATAATTTTGCGGCTGTCTCTGACTACTCAAGAAATAAAGGCTGGGACTTCTCGATAACCTTAGACTGACTTCTTGAGAACTATAAAAAGGTTTCTCGAGAACTAGTCTTGGCTTCTCAGAACTAGAGGAACTTCTTGAGTTCTGCTAAGTCTACTTCTCGAGAACTATCATGGACTTCTCGAGAAGTGGACTTTGAGAAATTCTGGACTTTTACAATTTTCTCTTCTCTTCAAGAATCCTATTATCATTCCTTGATCCAAGTGCTTGAAAATGAAGTGTATCCCAATTGAGAGGCTACACATTAGTCAATACCTTGGATCACACAGTGAGGGATTACACTGTATTGTCCTGTGTTCATGACCCACTGTAGACTGACATTGGTCTACACTTAGCAATGATGATCTGCAAATACACAACTTAAACAAGGATATCAAATACAACTTAATTCATCTTAGTTCAAGGGTGACTACATGCAAATCTGGGTTATTATGGATGCAATACCCAACACATCCTCTTACAAAACCTATTCCATCTCCCTAATTATAATCATGTACAGTCATGTTTCACCAACCAACTGTTTATCAAACTCCTCTAAACAGTTCAATCAACCACGGCTCACCAATCCCTTTATTTACATAAGGATCTATCGACGAATCCCATTAATCATTTATTTATCATGATTACATATAGACTGATTACACTTAAACCTCAACCTCAATATGATACAATCTTTTACCAACTTTAGACCCGGATCTACACTAACCCATAGTCAAAATGTATTAAAGACATGTCTGTACATCAACTTCTACCGGGGATTCACAAGGATACAAGAATCCTATGATAATACATAACAATCCATTGGATAGGTCTTTCTGAGGCCTACAACTTACGTATTCATCCAAAGACCCCATTTTGGCTGTAACCTACTCGAAAATGGCCACAAAGTTTGCTGCGCGCTGGCAACAGATTTCTGCGTGCATCTCAAGGAAAAATGAATGGCATCGGTTCTTCTTCCTCCTCTACCATTATTCCCAAAACTACATCCAGAATTACTCCTCCCTTATTCATCCTCATTAGGCCACTTCTCTTCACGAATCTCAGTCCCCATCTTCACATAGAAGGTAGGAGAGGTTGAAGACGTCTAATCTCTAGGACACAAGTCCTATCATGGCCTCCTCCTAGGAAATCTTCTTATCACAAATCAAGACTCTTTTGAGTCTAAATCTCTCCTAGGAATAACTAGATACCTAGCAAAAAGGGAGAGGGTAGAAAGATCACCTCATTTCTGACGTTTCCATCCATGGATCTCGTCACTCTCCTTGACATCATGGTTCTTCTTCGCTGGCGCTGTTCTTCACGGGAAAATGGAGGAAGCCTTCCTCCAGAAATCTGACTCCTGTAATTTCTCCTCCGACTATTTCGTACAGGAAATGGATCGGCAAGAAGAAGTGATAATGATGACTAGGATTTTCGATTTGTTCCTTTTATAATGATATATTATGTTAAGTCACTTTCCACATGTCACCGTGTTAGTGGACCGCCCATTATTACCCAAATAAAGTCTTATGTGAAATGACCTATCCAAGGAAACTAAGCCTCACTCATCCCGAAACCTGGTTCAACTCGCCTACACAAGACTGTGGATTCTGTCTGGGCTGAAAATGCACTAAGTCAAATTCGGCGAGTATCCTCTTGCTTACTCGACGAATCAGCAAGTAACCTCTTCCGTATTCGTCGAATCAGCGAATGAATGTGTGTATTCTCGACGAATTCACGACTAGTCTCGCCGAATTGTCCAAGTGATGTCCGACGAATTCGTCAAATATCCTTAGTGATATTCGACGAATTCACCTTAGCCGAGTTTCCTACGTTTTCTCCCACCGAATTCTTTTCCACCATATTCGACGAATTTGTCGGATATCATCAGCGATATCAGACGAATTTCACTTAACTATTTCTCAAATTTTTGCATCAAGTGCGTCGAGTATCGCCTAGTGATACTTGATGAATTGTAACAATACTCGACGAATTCCACTCGGCTAACTTCCCAAACATACCCGACGAATTCGTCGGATATCCCTGGCGATATCCTACGAATTTCCCTTGGTCGATTTATCCTAAGCACGTTCCCTCATTATTTTTTGAGTATCACTCAACCCTAACCCTTCGGCAAATGCACCCCGAGCCTGAGTCAAGTCTCTTGACTCAGAATGCGTGTGAGGGGCCTAGTGCGAAACGGGTCATTACACGAGTTGTAAGCTCTTTGGAGCTAAGAAATTGGTGAAGTCCCTTGTCTAACTAGATATTAGAAAGGCAGAGAGGGATAGTAGACGTACCACTAATCTGGGGAACCACTATAAATATTTGTGTATTCTGTGTGTGTCTTGAAAGCTAGAATAATCAAAACACTAAGCACAGTTTAATCGGGGTTAGGTTTAGATAATCTTAAAGAGGTCTAAAACCTATTCAACCCCTCCCTTGAGGTGTTAGCTAACCTTGAAAACAAAGTCTTTCAGATATATAGCTTTCCTTTTACAGACAAATCTTACAGTTGGCCGCCGACGCCATTAGTGGTGAATTCCAGCATTCTCGCAATGATTTTGAATTCCGTTGACTTAGGTTGAATTTTGCTGACATCAACATCTGTGGACTTAGCCAAATTTTCAGATTCAATCCACGCATTGAGTGCGTTGAGTGAATGGTCTTCACTCAACGAATTTAGACTTAACCAATTTCTCTACATCTTAGGCATTGAGAGCGTTGAGTGAATGACCTTCACTCAACACTTTTTAACTTGGACAAACTTTCTGCGCTGCCAGGCGTTGAGAGCGTTGAGTGAACTGGCTTTACTCAACCCCTTTGGACTTAGACAGATTTTTCTATCTAACTTCATTAAGCTTTGAGTGACCATAGCTCTGTCGACACTTTCTTCTTTGGGCGTTTAGTGAGCTGACCTCACTCAATGCTTCTGGCCTTAGTCAATTTTTTATCTCCTTCTTTGTCTTTGACAAAATTAGCATGACGTTGAGTGAACTGATATAATTCAATGCTTTTGGACTTAGCCAAATTTCTTTGACAGATTCTCTGTGGCTTTGACTGAAGTAGTTTGATTCAATGCTTCTAGCTATATGGCAATGAGTGAGTTGACATCACTCGATGCCTGTGGACTTAGAAATTTTTTAGTTTTCCTTCTTCTTAAGGTTTGAATACATAGTCTTTCCTCAGCGCTTTTTGTTGTATGGCGTTGAGTGAAATGGCTTCACTCAACGCCTGTGGACTTAGCCACTTTTCTTCACTATCAAGTCAAAGGCTTGACTGACTGGTCTTTACTCGATGATTCTGCTAATTTGGCATTGAGTGAGCTGTCCTCACTAAACGCCTATAGACTTAGTCAATTTTCTGCTTGCCACTGTAGGGGCTTTGCCAGACACAGCTTTACTCAGCACTTTTTGACATCTAGCGTTGAGTGAACCTGCTTCACTCAACGCCTATGGACTTAGGCGATTTTCAACCTTTCCAACATCCTTCTTTTATATCTGGCATTGAGTGAACTGTCTTCACTCAATGCCTGTGGACTTAGACAAATTTCTATCTCTCCACTCCTGAACGCTGTGACCACTTGTCACAACCATTTGGAATACCTGTCCAACCTGCATGCATGAACTTAAACATACATAAAATATAACTATGTGTATATCATTGACTTTTTTTACTTCTACAAATCTAGGACATTGTGAGCAATGGACCTAACATCAGGTTCACTAGCTACAACATCTTGTAGATATTGCTCAGGTTCCAATTCCGGTTCATTCACTGTTTGTGGTTCTTGAACTTCTTGATGATTACTTTTAGTCATTAGTTTTTGGTAGTTTAGTATGCAAAATTCCTAGTTTAATTATATTTAAGTATTTTTATGCTTGTTATGTTTCATTTCTTATTTAAAGTCTTTTTGTGTTATGATATAAAAATCTATAGTTTTATTATATGTTTTTTTATTATTTTATGTATTATGTTATGTTATGTTTGTTATGTTTGTTATGTTATGTTATGTTTAGTTATAATAATTAATGTTATGTTATGAAATATATCTAACATGTTGTATATTTGCTTTGTTTCTTGTAGGTTCATGCTACATGGAGCAGCCCATCAAGATCCTACCCGAGCCCAACAGGATAAAGATACAGCCCGAGCACTACATGTTGGTACAACCTTTCAACAACTAAGCAGCCCACAAAGCCCATACATGGTCAGCCCTCTCTCTCCCCTCCTCATTCATCTCCCCCTCTCTCCTTTTTTATTTCTTTCTCCACTCTTTATTTCTTATTCATTCCCCTTATTTTCTATTTTTATTTATTTCAACTACATGCAATGAATATCTCCCTCTCTTCTCTCCCTCATTAAATATCATGCATGAACCCTCTCCAACATACATGGATGGCCACCCTCCTTAGTCCCTTCATATTCCCTTTATTCTAGATCCTTCTCCCCACTTATAAAAGGAACCCATGTCTGCTTTGGGAGGTTGGACATTGGAGAGAAAGTATAGTGCTAGTGCAAGAGAGCTTCCTTCTACTTTTTATTATTATTGTTAAGTTCCTCTTTTCATTCCTTATAATCTCTTTCTTTGTAGTATAATATTGTCTTTTTTATTGTGTACCTTTCTTCTTTCTAGCAATGAAAATGAAATCTATTTCTTTTTTTTTTCATGGTTTCTTTCTTAAATATGCGTAGCTAATTTTCTTTAGCATTCGATCGTAAGGATCCATGAAGAGAGATTAGGATTCTTTTTTATTTCTTAGTTTTATTTTGTCTAAATTAATATCGGTCCTTCTTTGATTTTTCTCGCGTCGACTCCGTATTTTCGGTATACGGTAGTAGACATTTGATCTCATTCCATAGAAGTCGAGAGACTCGTTGGTTTGAAAGATCAATCAAAGAAGGAAGGAGTTGAACGCAACCCTTCATATAGGATGATGTAAATCCTCCGGATTGGAGTCAAATCCAATAGTGCGGGTCACTTCGGTAATGCGACTTTAGGCCATTTTGACTTGTAAAGATATTTTGGTCAAAATGTCTATAAGTTAGGGGATCTAATGCTCTAGCGAGATTATTTCCTAATATCGGATCTGTCACGGTCGAGTTTAATTTGCGAATTTAAATCTATATTTTTATCCTCCTCGTCTCATTTCTGGGTGATTCATTGATCGAATGGTAGCTTTTTATTATAAGTTTTCGTTTCAAAAAAAAAAATCTTTAGTTTTTAATTTAAAAATTATCAAAACCCAACAATCTTTCGGTAGGATAATAGTAGAAGCATGAGTAACAGTACTTGATAGCCCCGTGTTTAAATACGACCTTGGTACTACAATTCGATAGGTACACTTGCCTTTTCAGGTTGATAGCAATCCTCACATCAAGTTTTTGGCACCGTTGCCGGGGACCTTTTTTGTCAATATTAGGAAAACGCTTTCGCTATTACTTCTGAAAAAAAAACCAAATTTTTTTTTTTACCTTTATCATTTTCTTCTTCAAGTTTCCATTTCCTTTCCTCCATTCTCTTTCATTTTTTTAGTGCATGACTCGCACGAATCCGTCGCTACTTGTTGATTTGGGCCCAGAAATTGAACGCTCCTTTCAGAGACAACTGCGATTCGGGGCTTCCACTTCTCAAACAGCGGTTGAGGATTCCGACGGTGATTGTAATTTTAATTCTGAAATGGGAGATCCCAACGCAGGAATGGCTCAGCAAAGGACCATGTCCGGTTATGCTCGACCCAACCTAGAGGGGACTGAAACAAGTATTGTTCGACCTGCGATTGCGAACAATAATTTTGAGCTTAAGCCTAGCATCATACAAATGGTGCAGCAATATATACAGTTCGACGGATTACAAGATGAAGATCCGAACTTACATATTGCTAGTTTTCTCGAGATCTGTGACACCTTCAAAATAAAGGGTTTCTCAGACGACGCTATTAGGCTAAGACTCTTCCCCTTCTCCTTAAGGACAAAAGCCAAACAGTGGTTGAGTTCTCTTCTAAGAGGATCAATCACTACTTAGAACATTTTAGTCGATACATTTCTTGCTAGATATTTCCCTCCCTCTAAAACTGCTAAATTAAGAAATGATATAACTTCTTATTCTCAAATTGCTTCTGAGACCCTCTATGATACTTGGGAGAGGTTCAAAGAACTTTTGAGAAGATGCCCTCATCATGCTATGCATGTATGGTTACAGGTTCAGACATTTTATAATGGGCTAAATCAAGAGACTAAGCAAATGATAGATGCCGCTTCCGCTGGTTCTTTGGACCGCAAAACTCTGGAAGTCGCTCTTGAGCTTATAGAGGACATGGCGATGAACACTTATTAGTGGAACTCGCCTAGGAATCGCCCAAATAAACCTGCAGGTCTCTATGAAGTGGACTCTATTTCCCAACTAGCACTTCAAGTGGAGATGCTGAACAAGAAGATTTCGGAGATGACTGCTTCCTCCGCCCCTCAGGTGTATGAAATTGCGAATGCTGCTGCTGCCGAGCAGGTGGATTATCTAGGGAACATACCCAGGCCTGCTCAAAATAATTCTACAAATTTTTCTAATTTTTGTAATTTTTCTGCTCCTCCTGGTTTTAATGCTGCTATGAATTCTTATCACCCTGGATGGCGTAGCCATCCTAATTTTTCTTGGAGTAATAATGCTAATGTCGTACGTCCACCACACAATTTTACACCACCACCACCACCTCAAAACCAAAATTTTCAAAAACCTCTATCTTTAGAGGAAATACTTTCTAGGTATATAAGCTCAAATGATGCTACCATTAGAAATCTAACAGGGTCGATGAAAAATCTAGAAAATACGGTCGGCCAACTCGCTAAGGTTATCTCCGAGAGGCCACCTGGCTCTCTTCCTTCAAATACTGAACCCAACCCAAGGGAGAAAGCGAAAGCGATTTCCCTTCGGAGCGATAAAGTTATTCATGAGCCCACCACAAGGGAAGAGCCAGAGGTGATAGCCTCTTCTACTGCTGAAAAAATTATCGTTACGGAAACAAATGATGAAAATTCTAAAGAAGACAAAGATAAATCTAATTTTGAAAAAGGTAAGTTTATTTTTGAAAAAGAAAATGATATTTTTCAAAATTATGCTCCAACAATTATCAAAGAATTTCCGCCACCTCCTTATCTCGCTAAGCTTAGGAAGGAAAAACTAGATGATCAATAGCAACGCTTTCTTGAAATGTTTAAACAAATTCATATTAATTTTCCGTTTCATGAAGCGACTAGCCAAATGCCTAAGTATGCAAAATATCTTAAGGATTTGTTAACAAACAAAAAGAAATTGGAAAATCTTTCTCACGTAACATTAAACGAAGAGTGCTCAGCGGTCATTAAAAATTCTAATCTTCCAAAAAAATAAACGATCCGGGTAGTTTTTAAATTCCTTGTGTTTTTGGTGACCTTTTTATAAAACATGCGTTAGCGAACCTAGGTGAGAGCATCAACTTGATTCCATTCTCATTATTTAAAGTGCTAGGATTGGGCACTCTCGGCCCTACACGCATGAGTATCCAATTAGCCAATCGATCAATTAAGTATCCGTTAGGTTTTGTTGAGGACGTGCTAGTGAAGGTCGACAAATTCATCTTCCCGGTGGATGTTGTCATTCTTGATATTGAAGTGGACGTCGATGTCCCTCTTATTCTTGGTCGTCCCTTCCTAGCCATCGCTCGAGTAGTCATTGATGTGAGTAACGGAAAACTTGTTCTTCATGTGGGAGATGATGAGGTTATTTTTTCTATCAATCAATCTTTAAAAACTATTTAAAAAATGATGATTCTTGTTTTTTTCTGGATGTGTTAAATGAGATTCCTCTCTTTCTCTTTCAAACGTCTCTTCAAATGCTTTTTCTTCTTATTTTTCTTTAATTTCCTCAAATGTTTTTGAAAACACGGCTATGTCCGTGCAAGCAAATTTTGAAAATGAATCTGTTTTTAGTAGAAAAAATTATGAAAATCTTATTTTTGAAAAAGAAAAAATATGAAAAACTCTTACGATGAACCAACCCACCTTGAATTAAAGCCACTCCCTGAACATCTAAAATATGCCTTTATTGAAAATAATTCTAAATTGCCCATTATAATCTCGGCCTATCTTTCTCAATCCGAAAACGATCAATTGGTCGAAGTACTACAAAAGCATCGTCGAGCTATAGCGTGGCAAATTTCTGATATTTCTGGCATAAGCCCTTCTTTTTGTATATATAAAATATTTTTCGAAAATAATTCTAATGGCGTAGTCCAACCTCAACATCATCTTAATCCAAATATGAAAGAGGTTGTGAAGGGAGAGGTGCTTAAATTATTAGATGCGGGGAAAATTTATCCTTTTTCCGATAGTAAGTGGGTGAGTCCGGTCCAGGTTGTACCAAAGAAGGGTGGGATCACGATAATAACGAACGAAAATAATGATTTAATTCCAACGAGGACGGTAACGGGATGGAGGATGTGCATCGATTACCGTAAGCTTAATGATGCCACCCGTAAAGATCACTTCCCCCTCCCCTTTATCGATCAGATTTTAGAACGTTTATCCGGGCATAGTTTTTATTTTTTTCTCGACAGTCTCTCGGGGTATTTCCAAATCCCTATCGCCCCCGAGGACCAAGAGAAGACAACATTCACTTGCCCCTTCAGAACTTTTGCCTATCGTAGGATGCCTTTCCGGGTTATGTAACGCATCTGCTACCTTTCAACGTTGTATGCTTGCTATTTTCGATAAATATGTAGAAATTATTATGGAAGTATTTATGGACGACTTTTCCGTTTTTGGCGACTCTTTTGATTTATGTTTAAAAATTTTGGAAAAAGTTTTACAACGCTGTGAAGAAACAAATTTAGTTTTAAATTGGCAAAAGTGCCATTTTAAGGTGCGTGAAGGCTTAGTCCTTGGCCATAAGATTTTCGCTAAGGGAATTGAAGTGGACAAGGCAAAATTGAAGTAATTGAAAAGCTACCGCCGCCTACGAATATCAAAGCGATTAGAATTTTTCTAGGGCACGCGGGTTTTTACCTACGATTCATTAAGGACTTTTCAAAAATTACTAAGCCTCTCACCCACCTTCTCGAAAAAGAAGCTCCTTTTGTTTTTGATGACTCTTATCTTGCTGCGTTTGAATTAATTAAATCTAAACTTATAAATGCTCCAATTATGATCGCCCCAGTTTGGGATTTACCTATCGAAATAATGTGCGATGCGAGTAATTTTGTGGTAGGTGCGGTTCTTGGACAACGAATTGCTAAGAACTTTCATCCGATCTACTATGCAAGTAAAACTCTAACTTCGGCTCAAGAGAACTACACCACAACTAAAAAAGAACTTTTAACTGTTATTTTCGCATTCAATAAATTCCGACCGTATATTACTCTTTATAAGATAATCGTTTTTACGGATCATTCCGCTTTGAAGTACCTCCTCCCTAAATCGGATGCCAAGCCACGTCTTATTCGTTGGATCCTCCTACTTCAAGAATTTAACTTGGAGATTCGGGATAAGAAAGGAGCGGAAAACCTAGCGGCTGATCATCTTTCTCGTCATGAAAATCGTGAACTCGATTTTTTAGATGAAAATTTTATTAATGACACTTTTTCGGATGAACGAATTTTAAACATTTCTTCTTCTACCCCCTGGTTTGCTGATCTAGCCAATTATCTCGTGGCCCGGGTCCTTCCAAAAGAGTACTCTTCTCACCAAAAGAAGAAATTATTTTCTGAGTTGAAGTATTATTTTTGGGAGGACCCCTTTCTATTTCGCATTTGTGCGGACCAGGTGGTTAGAAGATGTGTTTCCCGGGATGAAGGTCAACTTATTTTAAAGCATGTTCATGAAGGTCTGACTGGCGGGCATTTTCAAGCGAACCACACCGCCCACAAAGTGCTTAGTGCTAGCTTTTATTGGCCAAGCATATTTAAAGATGCACAAATCTTTGTGAGCGGGTGTGATCGGTGCCAGCGGACTGGAAACATATCTAATAAAAATGAAATGGAACAAAATTATTTTCTTGAATGCGAAGTTTTTGATATGTGGGACATCGAATTTGTAGGCCCGTTTCCCTCAAGCTTAGGAAATAAGTATATTCTAGTCGTCGTAGATTATGTTTCTAGATGGGAGGCGGCCCAAGATTTACCAAGTAATGATGCTCGCGTCGTAGTTTCTTTTCTTAAAAAATTATTTTCCCATTTTGGTTTTCCTCGAGCGATCGTTAGTGATAGGGGTACTCATTTTTGCAACGCTCAACTAGCTAAAGTTTTAACAAAATATTTCGTTACACATAAACTATCCAACGCTTATCACCCCAAACCAACGTTCAGGTCGAGGTAGTCAATCGAGAACTTAAAAGAATATTGTAAAAAACCATTTCTACTTCTCGTAAAGATTGGTCTTTAAAGTTAGATGATTCTCTTTGGGCCTATCGGAAGGCGTACAAGACCACTATTGGTTGTACTCCTTTCCGATTAGTCTACCGAAAATCGTGTCATCTCCCGGTAGAAGTAGAGCACCGTGCATATTGGGCGCTAAAGTTTTTTAATTTCGATCCGCACTCAGTCGGCGAGCATAGAAAAAACCAACTTAATGAACTTGACGAATGGAGAGCGTATGCTTATGAAAATAAAAAAAAATTTTAAAGAACGCACACAACCTTATCACGATAAGAACTTGCGCCATCCTAAAATGTTTAAACCTGGCGATCAAGTTCTTCTTTTCAATTCTCGCTTACGTCTTTTTCCTGGCAAGCTTAAATCTAGATGGTCTGGACCGTTTACTGTCAAGCAAGTCTTTTCTTACGAAACTGTGTTACTCTCGCACCCGGATATGGGTGATTTTAAAGTAAATGTTCATATACTAAAACTATATATTTCTAATGATTATGTGTCTCCTACAAAGCAAAATCTTATTTTGGACTCTTAAATGTTTATTTTCATGTGGAACCTTTATTTATTTTTGGACTTCTTATTATAAAACTTATATTATTATTCGAACAATCAATTGTTTAATAAAGAACACTTTTGGGAACTTGCCCAAGGCTTTTCTTTTCTGCATTTATTTTTGTACTTTGCTCTTCCTTCTGGTGGCCAAGCAAATGCTAGTTCGTGATTGCCGCTCTAACGTTGTTGATATCAAGATGGATCGAATCAAACCTGCTGATGATCAAGTGCATTAAAAAGCAAGCATGGGGGAGTGACATCCACCTTCATCTCACAAACCTGGGGAAGTCCTGTTCTTTTTAGTTAATTTACTTTTTGCATTTTTCTCTCCTTCTCAGTCTCCTTCTCTTTCTCATTTTTTTTGTTTCTTTCAATGAGGACAATGAAGAATCTAAGCTTGGGGGAGGGTTTAGTTGTCTTCTTTCTTCGTTTCTTTCAAAAAAAATGTTTTAAAACAAAATCACAAAAAATTAGTATAGTTATATTAAGCCTTTTAGGAGTATTATTTTTATTTAACTATATCAAAAATCCAAAAAAAAACTAGAAAATACAAAACCCAAAAAAAAAATCCAAAAATCCAAAAAATTGCTAAAATCTATTTGATAATCAAATTCAAAAATTATTTTCAATCTCTATTTTTAGGTTTCATCTAGTGATGTGTAGGCCTGTGTAGTTTTGTAGTTCTATGTAGATTTCTTTGAAACGGTTTTCTAAATTTATCATTTTAACATAGCTTAGTTTTACTAATTTCTTGTTCTTAAATATAGGCATGTGTCCTTTACGTTGTAAGTTAGCAATTTGGAGTTGTTTCTTATTATTCGGTTAGTTGTGTATGAATGGTTGCTAGGTAATGTTATCTCTTTTTCATTTGTGGGGTAATACTTTCTTGGTGTCTAGAACTTGTCCCTAGCTATTCTCGAAACATTTGCATCATTTTTACGTACTTTAGAAATGATTTAGGCCACCCTTTGACCCGTTTGAGCCTTTTTGCCCACCAAATAATTTCACCGTTGCAAAACTATGTTTGGGCCTTTTTCCATGATTATTTGTTTTAGCTCCACCTTTCATTTTATTATTTCACCAAAGCCTAAATGCCTTTCCTATTTCACACTAAAGTTTGAGCTTAAATATTATGTTTGTGTTGGGTTATCTTTTAAAATGAAGAGGAAAATTATTAGTTAGCATTTGGAGCTCTCTTTTATGAAAAGAAAAAAAGTTATTATCAAAATGTTATTAAATAAAAAAAAGAGAAAAAAAAGCTTATTTGTGGACAAATTTTGAAAAGAAAAAAATTTCATGGCCTTGTATTGTAGTTTGAACTGGAGAAATGACATACTTGTCATTTTTATGTTTTAGAGCTCACCCTTGGTTTAGTGTGTTTTAACCATCATGTTTATCCTTGATTTTCAATTCCTAATTATTTAAATAAGGCAAGTCTTAACGCCTATTTTAAGTCCTTTTGATCTTTAGACGTAAATTCGCGTAGTGGAGAAAGTGTGAACGGGCAAGCCTATGGCCACCATCATTGATGGATTTCTTTGGAGGTTATCTTGAGGTGATTTAGGATTAATCGTTATTCTAGAAACCGTTGTAGTTTTTCAATGCGCCGTTTATTTAGAATTTCTACTCTTGTCGTTCTTATTTTCATTTATTTTGGATGCCTTTTTTAGGGATTTAGAAATATGTAATTCTTCCTTATGTTCTAATAATATCTTTAGATCTCCATTTTCAAGTTTTCTATTGTGCACTTCTCACCCCACTAGTTGTTAACATAGAAATTAGGACAGTTTAATTTTTCATGTTTTGGTTTTTCTTAATTATGAAATCGAAATTGCTTACTTTTATTTCTCTCCCCTAATTTTCATTTTCATTTGCTTGAGGGCAAGCAAATACACTAGCATGGAGGAATTTGATGACTACTTTTAGTCATCGGTTTTTGGGTAGTTTAGTATGCAAAATTCCTAGTTTAATTATATTTTTTAAGTATTTTTATGCTTGTTATGTTTCATTTCTTATTTAAAGTCTTTTTATGTTATGATATAAAAATCTATAGTTTTATTATATGTATTTTTATTATTTTATGTATTATGTTATGTTATGTTTGTTGTTATGTTATGTTTAGTTATAATAATTAATGTTATGTTATGAAATATATCTAACATGTTGTGTATTTGCTTTGTTTCTTGTAGGTTCATGCTACATGGAGCAGCCCATCAAGATCCTACCCGAGCCCAACAAGATCAAGATATAGCCCGAGCACTACATATTGGTGCAACCTTTTAACAACTAAGCAGCCCATAAAGCCCATACATGGCCGGACCTCTCTCTCCCCTCCTAATTCATCTCCCCCTCTCTCCTCTTTTATTTCTTTCTCCCCTCTTTATTTCTTATTCATTCCCCTTATTTTCTATTTTTATTTATTTCAACTACATGCAATGAATCTCTCCCTCTCTTCTCTCCCTCATTAAATATCAAGCATGAACCCTCTCCAACATACATGGCCGGCCATCCCCCTTGCTCCCTTCATATTCCCTTCGTTCAAGATCCTTCTCGCCACTTATAAAAGGAACCCATGTCTCATGCTTTAGGAGGTTGGACATTGGAGAGAAAGTATAGTGATAGTGCAAGAGAGCTTCCTTCTACCTTTTATTATTGTTGTTAAGTTCTTCTTTTCATTCCTTGTAATTGCTTTCTTAGTAGTATAATCTTGTCTTTTTATTGTGTACCTTTCTTCTTTCTAGCATTGAAAATGAAATCTTTTTCTTTTATTTTCATGATTTCTTTCTTAAACATGCGTAAATAATTTTCTTTAGCATTCGATCGTGAGGATCCATGAAGTGAGATGAGGATTCTTTTTATTTCTTAGTTTTTTTGTCTAAATTAATATCGGTCCTTCTTTGATTTTTCTTGCGTCGACTCCGTATTTCCGGTATACGGTAGTAGACATTTGATCTCATTCCATAGAAGTCGAGAGACTCGTTGGTTTGAAAGATCACTCAAATAAGGAAGGAGTTGAACGCAACCCTAGAGATAGGATGACGTAAATCATCAGGATTGGAGTCAAATCCAATAGTGCGGGTCACTTCGGTAATGCGACTTTAGGCCATTTTGACTTGTAAAGAGATTTCGGTCAAAATGTCTATAAGTTAGGGGATCTAATGCTGTAGCGAGATTATTTCCTAATATAGGATCCGTCACGGTCAAGTTTAATTTGCGAATTTAAATATATATTTTTATCCTCCTCATATCATTTCCTGGTGATTCATTGATCGAATGATAGCTTTTTATTATAAGTTTTCATTTCAAAAAAAACTATCTTTAGTTTTTAATTTAAAAATTCTCAAAACCCAACAATCTTTCAGTAGGATAATAGTAGAAGCGTGAGTAGCAGTACTTAATAGCCCCGTATTTAAATACGACCTTGGTACTACAATTCGATAGGTACACATGCCTTTTCGGGTTGATAGCAATCATCACACCAAGTTTTTGGCGCCGTTGTCGGGGACCTTTTTCGTCAATATTAGGAAAACGCTTTCGATATTACTTCTGGAAAAAAAACCAATTTTTTTTACCATTATCATTTTCTTCTTCAAGTTTCCATTTCCTTTCCTCCATTCTCTTTCATTTTTTTAGTGCATGACCCGCACGAATCTGTCGCTACTTGTTGATTTGGACCCAGAAATTGAACGCTCCTTTCGGAGACAACTGCGATTCAGGGCTTCCACTTCTCAAACAGCGGTTGAGGATTCCGACGGTGATTGTAATTTTAATTCTAAAATGGGAGATCCCAACCAAGGATGGCTCAACAAAGGACCATGTCCGATTATGCTCAACCCAACCTGGAGGGGACTGAAACAAGTATTATTTGACCTGCGAATGCGAACAATAATTTTGAGCTTAAGCCTAGCATCATACAAATGGTGCAGCAATATGTACAGTTTGACGGATTACAAGATGAAGATCCGAACTTACATATTGCTAGTTTTCTCGAGATCTGTGACACCTTCAAAATAAATGGTGTCTCAGACGACGTTATTAGGCTAAGACACTTCCCCTTATCCTTAAGGACAAAAGCCAAACAGTGGTTGAGTTCTCTTCCAAGAGGATCAATCACTACTTAGAACATTTTAGTCGATACAATTCGATAGGTACTTGACAGCCCCGTGTTTAAATACGACCTTGGTACTACAATTCGATAGGTACACTTGCCTTTTCAGGTTGATAGCAATCCTCACACCACTTCTTCAAGTTCTACCTTTGTAGTGTTTCTACTTAAGAACTCTTTCTCAAGAAAGACACGAGTCCTCGCAACAAACACTTTGCCCTTAGATGGTTCGTAGAAATAGTACCCTTTAGTTTCCTTAGGATACCCTATAAGATAATATTAATCTTACTTGGGTTCCATTTTGTCAGGCATTAGACGTCACACGTATGCCTCCCAACCCCAAATCTAAATGAAAGACGTACTAGGATGCTTCCCAATCCATATCTCATATGGTGTCTTTAGAACCATTTTTGTTGGAGCACAATTTAGTGTAAAAGCAGCAGTCTCTAGAGCAAATTCCCAAAAGCAAAGATACAAATCTGCATGACTCATCAGCAATCATACCATATCTAACAGAGTACGATTCCTCCGCTCAGACACACTATTATGTTGCGGCATTCTAAGTGGAGTGAGCTATGATACAATACCACACTCTTTCAGATGATCACAAAACTTATGACTTAGGTATTTGCCACCTCAATCAGATCAGAGTGCTGTAACTTCTTACCCAGCTGGTTCTATATTTCATTTTTAAACTCTTTGAAGTTTTCAAAGGTTCGGATTTGCACTTCATAAGATACACATATCCATATCTACTGAAATCATCAATAAATGTAATAATGTAGAAGTACCCACCTCTAGCCATATAACTCATGGGTCTGCATACATCACTATGTATTATACCCAAGAGATCATCAGACCTCTCATTAAAACCAGTGAAAGGGATTTTAGTCATCTTGCCTAATAAATAAGATTTGTATCTCTCAAATGATTCATAATTAAATGAGTCCAGTAGTTCATCTTTATGGAGTTTGGATATGCGTTTCTCATTTATATGTCCCAAACGATAATACCAAAGGTATGTAGGATTTGAGAGATCAAAACATATAAACCATTAAATATTTGGGCTATATCGTAACAAACATCATTCGTAAAAATTGAACAACAATTGTTCTTAATTATAAACGAAAATCCTTTCATGTCAAGACATGATATGGATATAATTTATCTAGTTACGGAAGGAACATAATAATAATTATCTAGTTCTTTTACAAGCCCACTGGGAAAAGAAAGATGGATAAACTCCCACGACGATAGCAGCAACTCTTGCTCCATTACCAACATGCAGGTCCACCTCCCCTTTACTCATCATTCTTCTCCTTCCCAGTTCTTGCATATTTATATAAATGTGAGAACCACATCCGGTATCTAATACCCAGGATGAAGGAGCGGAAAGGTTTATCTCTATAAAATAAATACTTGAAGTAAAAGTCATACCTCCCTTCATTTTCTACTGACCCTCAATATAAGAAGGATAGTTCCTCCTCCAATGACCAACCTTGCTATAGTTATGGTATTTCCCTTCTTTCACCAAGCCTTTCTTCTTCAGTGCTGAAGACTTGGGCTCAAGAGATGACTTAGGTCCAACCTTAGTCTTCTTGAAACCCTAGGCCTTGGCCTTTCCCTTATGCACCATCAGTGTGGGGATAGCAGGCTTGACCTTCTTCATGTTGATCTCGACAGTTCTTAACATGCCTAGGAGCTTGGGCAGTGTCTGTTAATTCATTCATATTATAGTTCAAGACAAATTGCTCGTAACTGTCTGGCAACGATTGTAGGATCAGGTCTATAGCCAACTCTTGGCCTAGAGGAAAATCTAGTCTTCCAAGGTTCTCTATATACCAAATCATCTTGAGTATGTGAGTCCCTACTAGGTCTTGAACTCCCATCTTACACTGAAACAATGACTTAGTGATGTCAAACCTCTCTTGTCGAGCTTTCCCTTGAAACATTTTCTTAAGGTGCTCGTTAATCTCTTTGCAACCCATGTTCTCATGTTGCTTCTAAAGCTCATAGTTCAAGGTTGCCAGCATGAGGCATTCGACGTCTAAGGAGTCGTCTTAATACTTCTAATAAGCATCCTAATACGCTAGGGACACATTTTTGATTGGTTCTTCAGGTGATTCCTCTTCCAACACATAGAGCTTGCGCTCTTGCCTGAGTATAATTCTCATATTTCTATATCAGTCCAAATAATTTTTCGCACTCAGTTTATCCTTCTCAAGGATAGATCTGAGGGACAGTGTGGAATGAGATCAACTTGCCATGGAATTTCTATAAGAATTTATGCAAATAAAACTCAGTACTACATTTCAAAATACATTTTTATTTCAATTAGGACTTTAGTTAAAATTACTCTAACTATTTTAATCAAACTGATAACCCTCCATATTAATTCGGAGAGTTTATGCGATCTACTCTCTTAGTGGACAAGATCCGTATTTCACCAACACCACGAGTCAGCTTTGGCCTTTCTCTCACAATCTAGTTATTTAGGTAGGCAACGTTTGGCGATTGCATCATCATGCAACTCTTGTATGGTTGGTGAATAACTCTTTATTCACATCCATCATATGGTGCATGCCAACCCTATGCCTCTAGGAACTCAACTTTTGAGGTCACCCAATTAAGTTTGATCGAATGTCGATAGTGGGATATCACAATTATCCGCTTGCACCCCTACCAAGATAGATTAATGCACCTTGCTTATCGATCGAGGAAGGAAGAGTGTCATCCATCTAAAGGAATCCAAATACTTAATTGTATAAGGGATTTTAAGATAATTGACTAACACTTAATCATGGTTAACAATTAAGCAGTATGCACATTCACAAAAAAAACTTACAACATTCACAATCCAAATACATCACAGATGTGCACAATGAAAAATCATCAACACTTGACGAACTAGGCTAAATCTAAACATTTAGAACACTTCCAAATCTTCAGATTTACATATATTTGACATGAGCAACGCCAACTCAACTTACACAATAGACAAGCTTGTCTCTCAATGTGAGATTCAAAATCTAACACACTTGGTTTCACAAACCAATAAGAGGGACATTTACTATTAAGAAGAAATAAAGATATAACAACAAAATCCTAAGCATTCCTGACGGGGTACCAAGGGACTGTGCCCTTAGCAGGGTCTTAGGGGCAGAGCCCCTAACGGATTCCAAGGGGCAGAGCCCCTAGCGGTGGTGTGGGGCAATACCCCGTCCAATTTTCGAATAACTATCATCACTTCCACACAAAATTTCATCAATATTGATGCTCCAGGACTAGATTTGGGCATTTAAAACACTTCTAAATTTCTAAATCTACACGCAATAGATTTAGCAACTTCTAAAATAATGATCATCGCCAACCTCCATCTGATACCACTGTTGGGTTTTCTTATATGTCACAACAGTGGTGCGTATTGGAATAGGGAACAAAAAAACACAAAAGAAATACAGATGTTGCGATGAACATTGATCAAGAAGTAACATTATAGTAAATAAAATTATACCTTTATGGGAATGAGTCAATACTCAACCAGGGTGCTCCGAAGAAGTTCGACGAACACTTGCGTCTGGAGTTTCGAGCGTAAAATTGTTTCCACACCTCCAAAAATGTCCACACGAACACGAAGAACCCTTAGACTCTTTCAACATAAGATATAGGTTGGAAGAAGGTATGCCCTCAACGTCTCCATAGTTTGCTAGAACCGTTAAAGGAGAGGCGACAACGACTAAGATGATGAAATAATTGGTTTCAAGATACCCTAAACACCTAGAGGGGGGGGGGGGGTAAATAGGTTCAATTCATATTTTTATTACGAAGATAAAATATATCACAGTTAGACAAACTATGCTACAGCTATCACATCACAGATAAAAACAAACACAGCATACACAAAGATTTATAGTGGTTCCCCAAGAGATGGGTACATCCACTTTCCCCCTTCGCCTATCTTGTAGTATACTAGATTCGGCCTAACTCCCTTCTTTCTTCTCAGATCCTCAGATCTTACAACTCAAAACCCAGAATGGTTCCTACATCTCAGACTTCAGCAAGTCCTACAACTCAGATTCATTCAGATAATCCTACCTCAGAGTGAGTCCACACTCCTATACTCAGGCCAGCAAGCCCTAACTCAGCCCTTATAACAAGACCTACAACTCAGATCACAAAGATCCTACCTCAGATCTATAAAAGATCTTATAGAATTGATTGAGAGAATGATTATTTCTTCACCCGAAAAGAAAGAGAAATGGATGAAGACTTCTTGATCAGATCTGGAATGAACTGACTACTTGAGATCCAACCTGTCTTAGCTTCTTCAAAGCTTCTTGAATCTGAACAAAGTAAGGTTGATCTTCTTCAAAAGTTGGAGTCGATCCACAATCCAACTCTTCTCTTCTTTCAGATGTGATTCTGAATTCGTATTGCAGACTTGTTTAGGATCTGCCTTCTCTTTAACAATGACTTCTTGATTTCAGGATGAACCATCTACCCCGTCCCTCTCTTTTTTCTAATAGAACATGTCTTTATATAGATCCCATCCGAGGTTACCGGCTCATCCGGTTCATAACTACCTTCTGACAGCTCTGACAGATGTGACAGCTTTGTCAGTTATTAAAGCTGTCAAGTCTTCAATCTTGACATTTGATACTTCGTCACTTTTATCTCAGCAGAAAATGTCGAGACAAAACTTCATATGAGTCTACACAAATGGAACATGTGTAGACACAATTCTTGATGATGTCAATACAGCCCATAGAATGTCGATACAACTCTTCTTTATCTTCTCGACACATCTTCTATAGAATGTGTTGACAAGAGTCCTGTGTGTCGACATAATCTGCTTCTAGTCTCGACATAGTTGGTGTCGACAAAATTCTTTAGTATGTCTACACAAGTCCTGTGTGTCGACATAATTGCTGTAGACTGAATTTATGTGTGTAGACACAAGTCCTGTGTGTTGATGTAACGCCCCAAAAGTCAAAAGAGCAATGGGCAGCGTTTTGAGCCAAGTCTGGGACTTGGTATTGGGCATACGGCCTAGGACACAGGTGTGTCACAGGCCGTGTCATGTTTGAGGTAGACAACGCGTTGAGAGGTCGATGATTTGCAGGCATTAAGTGTCGAGACAGGGAACACGGCCTGGGACACGAGCGTGTCCCAAGGCCGTGTCCTGCTCGGGCAGTCTGCAATTTTATACTAAGGAGATTACACAGCCTGGGACACAGGCGTGTCCCAGGGCGTGTCTAGCACACGGCATATGACACAGACGAGTCATATGGTCGTGTACTTCACAGGACACTTCTGGACCTGGGTTGTTTGGTAAAACGGGCCGTGACACGGGCACTAACATGGGCGTGTCATATGCGATATGGGCATGTCGGATGTCGTGTCACAGGCCGTGTTCTGTTCGGGAGTTCCTGGCGACGGCGAATGAGTAACACGGGCATGAATACGGCCATGTAACAACCCGTGTTTGGCCCAGGAAGTTTATTTTTGGGCTTAATCGTGGTCGTTCGTTTCCTTATTTTAAGATCCGACGGCTGGGGGGGTGTTTCCTCAGGGATATACCCGGGTTTAGGGTTTAGAAATCCTCAATTACTTTGGTTCACTCACTTTCTAAAATCTTGAGAGAGGAGAGAGCAAGTAGGAATAAGGAAGGCTAGATCCGGTCACCGATGGAGTTTCGGAGCTCCAATTCGCAAGCCGACTTCGGATCTGCGGAGGCAAGGAGATTGCAGTGATTTTCATCTGCATTGATTTCCATGGCTCCAAGGAAAAACGCTAGGGTAACGATTCTACTCCTAGGACATGTGAAGTCCTCTTTTCCTTTGCATAGGAAGCCCTCTCTCGCGAGTATGCGATTACTTTGTGGCATTCCTTGGGGTAGATATGTAAAGTCCCCCTTATGTAGAGTCCATATTTGAGAATGTACATAAGCGCGAATGTTTGTTTTTTGTGTTTTCTACGGGGTAGATTGCAATAGGGAGCCTTGAGGACTAACTCAAAGGTGCACCGGGAAAACTTGGCAGATGCGTGATTCTGCCAAAATGGTGGCCGGGGAGCCAACTTGAACATAATCGGGTTATGTGAACTGTGTGATAGAAAGGGGACTCGCGGAGTCTTGAACCGCGCATATGGCTTAAATTGACGTTGCGGTGTGAGCAACGGGTCAGGAGGAACCGTACATGTTCTATGTCGTTTGGTGAGACCGTTGGCATAGATGAGCGTCTCTGGCGGTCTATGGCTTGAATTGACATGACCCGAGCCAGGAAGACGAAATGCTCATAAGATTGGCCGTCCAAGGGATGGTGGTGAGACGGAAACGTCTATGGCTTAAATTGACGTGACGTTGGTCGGTTCGCCGTGAATGTGCCCTGAGTGCACGGGGTGCGTGGCCGTGCGTGCCTACACCTGTGATGAAGTGTGTTTACTCTATACTGCTTGATTATGCTAACAAAATGCAGGGAAAGAGCATCGCCGCCCTGAGTTAGTGGCGGGGTCGTTATAATTTGGTCAGCATAGCTGACCGTTGCTTTTGTTTGCCACCGTGCAGTGGATTGTTGCTTGCAGGTGCTGCGGAGCCGAGTGGTAAATAGCGGGCTAAAGCCCAAGTTGCTGAGCCGGCCCTCGAAGGCCTAGTTTTGAGTGTTTTTCTTATATTCTCATGTATGACCGGCCTGCGTGCCGAAGTTTGGAAGACACTTATTTTTGAGCAAACTATTGTAGGGCCATAAGGCCAGTTCTTGTGTATTGAACATTCCTGTTGTTTTGAGTAGTGGACATTCATGCTTGGTTGGGTTCTTTATTCTTTGCAACTTAATAAACTGCTTCCTCTAGATGCTCTTTGTAGGTCATTGTGATTGGTTGATTGGTTTCAATGAGTAACCAACCGTTCTGTCCGTGGTATATGGTGTTGGGCCTCGGCCGGACCTACTGCTATATGCTATGTGACAGATAGGGGTGTTACAATTTGGTATCAGACTACCGATTTTGGTCAAGCTTAAATGAATTCGTGGACGAATTCACTTTAAGGGGTGGTGAGCACATGTGTGTGCGTCATCGTTATAACATGAAAAGAACCCATGAATGTCCACTTAGGAATGAAAATACACATGTTTGAGGAACCTGCGTGTTCATATAATTGCTTTTTGCAATGTTTTTTGGCCTCTTATCGGTGTTTTGCACGATTATAGA
The DNA here is from genome assembly GCA_039513925.1 of Platanthera zijinensis. Taxonomy (NCBI): domain Eukaryota; kingdom Viridiplantae; phylum Streptophyta; class Magnoliopsida; order Asparagales; family Orchidaceae; genus Platanthera; species Platanthera zijinensis. Next base: position 85,753,988 of record CM077080.1, read on the forward strand.
TGACCCGGAGTGGTGTTGGGCCGTCGTAACGGTCAGTTTCTGAGGCGAGCAGCGCACCAATGATGCGCCTGCAACACCTCCTTCAGCTGAGACCATTCTATTGGTAGCGGAGGCTGTGTTTGCGATGATCAATGTGCAGCCTGCGAGGCAGGTGCAACAACCTGCTCCTGCTGTGGAGCTGTGGAGCAAGTACCGCTCCAAGCGGTAGAGCCAAGGAGGGATGAACAGGTGGTCCTGGAGCCGGTGTTGCCGAGGAGAGCAACGGAGAAGCAGCTAAAGCACGTGATGGGCTTCAATCCCCCTGTGTTCTCGGGGGAGGGAACCCCAACTCAAGCGGAGGATTGTCTCTCTAGAGTTAATAGAGTGCTAACAGCGACTGAGACTGAAGAGTGGCAAAAGACCACGATTGCGACGTTCTTGTTGGACGGGGACGCAAGGCTATGGTGGGAAGGCTTGGAGCTACACCATCTGAGGGGCAGGCAGTTGGCTGATGTCTCAATGGAGGAGTTTTCAAGGTTGTTCTTGGCTCGATACCTCCCCTCAGCTCAGAGGATTGCTTTGGAGAATGAATTCCAGAAATTGGTTCAAGGAGACAGTACCGTGGACGAGTATCTCCACGAGTTTACTTGTTTAGGACGGTTCACAAGCGCTACCTTTGCTGATAAGGAGCGTAAGACGAACCGATTCTATGAAGGATTGAGAGATGACTTGAGATTGTTATTTTCGGGGCCTATGGCGCAGGGTTTCATGACCTTGGTCAACTCGGCCCGGTCCTTGGAAAAGGACATGAAGAATGTTCAGGCAAAGAAGGACTCAAGTGGCAAGAAATCAGAGTTCAAAGTACCGACTACTTCGAAGTCTGGATATCGCAGATTCTACAAGAAGGCTAGGACGACAGGTATAGCCCCTTCTTTAGGTGCCTCGGGGGCAACTACCAACCGAACCCTGGGCGTTTGTTTACTTGTGGAAAGACTTGGCATTTTGCTCGCGATTGTTGGAGCGAACGTCCAAAGTCTGAGAGAAAGCAAGGAGCTACTTATGAAGAAAGGGGTAAGGCGGTGGAGTCAACCGCGTCCCACTTTGCTCCGACTCAACCGAGAGTCTACAATCTAGGCCAGCAGGAGGCCATAGAGCAAGCGGATGTGGTGACAGATACGGTTTAATTTATAGCAAGTTAGCTTTAAATATTGTTACCTAGTGCTTGTTAGCTTAATACTATTTGTATAGGTTGTGTTCTGATTGGCGATAGTCCGACACGAGCACTTTTCGATACGAGAGCTTCACACTCCTTTTTGTCCGAAAGTTTCATAACGCGTATCAGAGTCCTTTCTTCGATGGCGAAGGACAAACTGGATGTGCTACTGCCGAATGGGTGTTCGATGCGCGCGGACAGAGTTTGTGCCGTAAAGGTTCATATTGGAAGCCATGAGTTCGACTTGCTAGCGTCGTTGCTGCCGTTAGTAGAGTTCGACGTCGTCTTTGGTATGGATTGGCTTTCGGAGCAAAAGGCTTTTATAGATTGCAACCGTAAAGGGGTCAAGCTGGGTGTTGGGAAGGAGATGATGTTTGCGGGACTAAAGGGGTCGAGCAAGACGTTGGTGTCTGCTCTTCAGGTGGTGAAGGCGGTTCGTGGTGGAGCAGAGCTGTTCTTCACGTTAGTGGAGGCTGTAAAGCCTAAGACCACTTTGGATGGTATCCCAGTGGTATGTGAGTACCCCAACGTGTTCCTGGGTGATCTTCCCAGAGCCCCACCGCAGCGAGAGATCAATTTCACCATCGAGCTAGTGTCAGGTGCAAAACTTGTGTCACGTTCTCCTTATAGGTTGGCGCCTAAGGAGATGGCGGAGTTAAAGGTTCAACTAGAAGAGTTTATGGAGCAAGGCTATGTGAATCCAAGCTCGTCGCCTTGGAGCGCACTTGTCCTCTTTGTTAAGAAGAAAGACGGGAGCTTGCGGCTGTGTATCGACTACAAGGAGTTGAACAAGCAAACGGAAAAGAACAATTACCCGATCCCAAGGATTGATGATCTTTTTGATCAGTTAGTCGGGTCGTCGGTATATTCAAAGTTGGATCTGAAGTCCGGTTATTATCAGTTAAGGATAAGGGAGAGTGATTTCCTGAAGATAGCGTTCAGCACAAGATATGGGCATATCGAGTTCACGGTCATGCCGTTTGGGCTGACTAATGCTCCATCAGTTTTCATGGATCTGATGAACAGGACGTTCAGAGAGTACCTAGAACGTTTTGTGATCATATTCATTGACGACATATTAGGGTACTCGCAGTGCGAGGAAGATCACTTCAAGCATCTACATCTAGTGTTGGAGATGCTGAGGAGGAATGAACTATACGCAAAGTTCTCCAAGTACGAGTTTTGGTTATCCTCAATGGCATTCCTTGGGCATATAGTTAGTTGAGAAGTTATAGCGGTAGATCTGGCGAAGATTGTTGCGATACATGAGTGGCATGTGTTGTCTTCGGTAGCGAAAGTCCGGAGTTTTCTTGGGCTTGCTGGCTATTACAGGCGCTTCGTAGAGAACTTCTTGAGAATAGCGCTACCTCTCACGAAGTTGACTAGGAAGGATCAGAAGTTCTTATAGATGCAGGAGTGCATGCAAGCGTTTGAGGATTTGAAGAGTCGGTTGACCACGACGCCAGTGCTAAGTTCGCCAAGTGGGACTGAGGGCTTCGAGATTTATAGTGATGCCTCAGGTAGTGGTTTGGGATGCGTGCTGCTGCTTGGAAGTGTTATTGCGTATGGATCGCGCCAGCTGAAAGTGCACGAAAGGAATTATCCGGTCTACGACTTGGAGTTGGCGGCTGTGATTTTTGCGCTTAAGCTATGGAGACATTATTTGTACGGCGTAAAGGTCAATATTTATACCGACCATAAGAGCCTGAAGTACTTATTGGATCAGAAGGATCTGAACATGAGGCAGCGGAGATGGATGGAGTTCCTTGTCGGTTCATGATGAGAGGTTAATTCGGATGTCGGAGGCATTAGAGATCTATTGTGTGGAAAAAACGACTAGCGCCAAAGCAATGTTGAACTGGACGGAAGTTCAGTATGACCTGGCTAATCGCATTCAGCAGGCTATGGAGTTGGATTGCACCATGAAGGAGCTCATGGATGCAGCATTGGATGGGTCAAATTCCTAGTTTTCAGTTGAGGATGGGCTTCTAAGGAAGGGCAATCATTTGTGCATCCTAAACGAGGGAAATCTACGGGCAGAGTTGATGTACGAGGCTCACCATACCAAGTACTCAATCCACCCAGGGAGCACGAAGATGTACCGGGACCAAAAGAAGTTGTTTTGGTGGCCATGACTCAAGAAGGATGTGGCACTGTTTGTTGCTAAATGTCAAACTTGCGCCTTGGTAAAGGCGGAGTGCCAAAAGCCAGGGGGGATTCTTGAAATCCTTGCCTATTCCGGAGTGGAAGTTCGACGACATATCAATGGACTTTGTTCATGGCTTGCCAAGATCATAGAAGGGAAACGACGCCATCTGGGTGATCGTGGATCGGTTAACAAAGGTGTCGCACTTCATTCTGTATAGGAAGGATGATTCGGCGGAGAAACTAGCGAAGTTATATGTGGATAATATTGTGTGGCTTCACGGTGTGCCCCGCAGTATCGTGAGCGACCGTGATGGGCAGATCAAATCAAATGATTGGAGGTTGGTGCAATAGATGCTCAGAACTAAGTTGAAGTTCAGCACAGCCTTCCATCCACAAACGAATGGGCAAACCGAGAGGGTCAACAGAACTATGGAAGACATGCTTCGCTTGTGTGTTCTAGACTTCAGAAAGCATTGGGAAGACCACCTGTATTTGGTGGAGTTTGCATACAACAATAGCTACCAGACGAGTATTCAAATGACGCCCTTCGAGGCCCTATATGGTAGAAAGTGTCGCACACCGTTGTCGTGGCTAGAAACGGGTGAGGCAAGATTATACAAAAAGCAAGAGGTGGAAAGTGCTACTTCTTTGGTGCGGATAATTTGAGAGCGTTTGATGATCGCTCGGGATAGACAAGCTAAGTACTACAATGCCAAGCATCGGAACGTAGAGTTTGCGGTTGGCGATTGGGTGTACTTAAAGTTCAAGCCGTTCAAGGGTGTGTCACGGGTACGATGCTTGAAGAAGCTGAGCCTGAGATTCCTTGGACCATTTGAGATTCTTGAGCGGATCGACGAAGCAGCTTATCATCTGAGGCTTTCGGTGGAGTTGAGTGGTCTATACGATGTATTCCACATTTCAGTGTTGTGGAAGGAGGTGTAAGAGCCTTCGCAGTTGATCAAGTGCTAGTGGACGAAGGGTTGACGACTAAGGTCAAGCCCGTTCGTATTGAAGACTTTGAGGTTAAGCGACTCCGTAACAAGGAGATCAGGATGGTCAAGGTCCGTTGGGACAATTGCGGTCGTGAGGAGCTCTCTTGGGAATGGGAGCAGACCGTGCTGGAGGAGTACCCAGAGTTATTTCTCTCAGGTAACGCTTTTGGTTTTGTTTATCTTTCCTTTGGTAATTTCGTGGACGAAATTCTTTTAAGAGGGAGAGAGTTGTAACCCCCAAAACTCAAAAGAGCAACGGGCAGCGTTTTGAGCCAAGTCTGGTACTTGGTAGTGGGCACACGGCCTGGGACACGGGCGTGTCCCAGGGTCCGTGTCCCAGGGTCGTGTCGTGTTCGGGGTTGACGACGCGTTTAGAGGTTGACGATTTGTAGGCGTTGAGTGTCGAGACAGGGAACACGGCCTGGGACACGGGCGTGTCCCAAGGCCATGTCCTGCTCGGTCAGTCTGCGGTTTTGTACTAAGGAGATTACACGGCTTGGGACACGAGCGTGTCCCAGGTCCTGTCTAGCACACGACATATAACACGGGCATGTCATATGGCCGTGTACTTCTCAGGACATTTCTGGACCTGGGTTGTTTGGTCACACGGGACGTGACATGGGCACTGACACGGGCGTGCCACATGCGACACGGGTGTGTCGGATTCCATGTCACAGTCCGTGTTCTGGTCGGGAGTTCCAGGTGATGGCGAATGAGTAACACGGCCATGCAGGGCCGTGTAGCAACCCGTGTTCGGACCAGGAAGTTTATTTTTGGGCTGAATCGTGGTCGTTCGTTTCCTTATTTTAAGATCTGACGACTGGGGGGTGTTTCCTCAAGGATATACCCGGGTTTAGGGTTTAGAAATCCTCATTTACTTTGGTTCACTCTCTTTATAAAAGCTAGAGAGAGGAGAGAGAAAGGAGGAAGAAGGAAGGCTAAATCCGGTAACCGGCGGAGTTTTGGAGCTCCAAATCGCGAGCCGACTTCGGATCTGCGGAGGCAAGGAGATTGCGGTGCTTTTCATCCGCATAGATTTCCATGGCGCCAAGGAAAAACGCTAGGGTAACGATTCTCATCCTAGGACATGTGAAGTCCTCTTTTCCTTTGCATAGGAAGCCCTCTCTCGCGAGTTTGCGGTGAGTTTGTGGCGTTCCTTTGGGTAGATATGTGATGTCCCCCTTGTATAGAGTCGTATTCGAGAACGGACATAGGCATGATGTGTGAAGCTTACCCGGACTAGTTTGTCTGGATCGGTGATGTTGCATTGCATATATGGCCGGAGAAGACTCCGCGCGAATGTTTATTTTTCGGGTTTTATACGGGGTAGATTGCAATAGGGAGCCTTTGGGACTAACTCCAAGGTGCACCCGGAAAACTGGGCAGATGTATAATTCTGTCAACATGGTGGTCAGGGAGCTAACTTGAACATAACCGGGTTATGTGAACTGTGTGATAGAAACGGGACTCGGGGAGTGTTGACCCGCGCATATGGCTTAAATTGACGTTGCGGTGTGTGCAACGGGTCAGGCGGAACCATACCAGTTCTATGTCGTTCGGTGGGACCGTTGGCATAGATGAGGGTCTCTGGTGGTCTATGGCTTGAATTGACGTGACCCAAGCCAGGAAGACGAAATGCTTATAAGGTTCGTCGTCCAAGGGATGGTGGTGAGACAGAAACATCTATGGCTTAAATTGACGTGATGTTGGCCGGTTCGCAGTGAATGTGCCCTGAGTGCACGGGGTGTGTGGTTGTGCGTGCATGAACCTATGATGAAGTGTGTTTACACTATACTGCTTGATTATGCTAACAAAATGCAGGGAAAGAGCATCGTCGCCCTGAGTTGGGGGCGGGGTCATTATAATTTGGTCAGCATAGCTGACCGTTGCTTTTGTTTGCCACCGTGCGGTTGATTGTTGCTTGCAGGTGCTGCGGAGTCGAGTGGTAAATAGCGGGCTAAAGCCCAAGTTGCTGAGCTGGCCCTCGAATGCCTAATTTTGAGTGTTTTTCTTATATTCTCATGTATGACCGGCCTGCGTGCCGAAGTTTGTAAGACACTTATTTTTGAGCAAACTATCTTAAGGCCATAAGGCCAGTTCTTGTGTATTGAACATTCCTGTTGTTTTGAGTAGTGGACATTCATGCTTGGTTGGGTTCTTTATTTTTTGCAACTTAATAAACTGCTTCCGCTAGATGCTCTGTGTAGGTCGTTGTGATTGGTTGATTGGTTTCAATGAGTAACCCATCGGTCTGTCCGTGGTATATGGCGTCGGGCCCCGGCTGGACCTACTGCTATATGTTATGTGACAGATAAGGGTATTATAATTGACACAATCTGGCTCCTGATGTCGACACATTTCCTTCACAAGTGTCGACACTTGTACTTTAGAATATTTTTTATGCATTTCTTTAACCTGCACATTGAAACTCAACATCCCATCAAATACATAATGATGTATATCATTGAGTTAAGTGAGGCTTATCCAAATCAGGTACACAGTTTCCAATGTACCCAACAATCTCCTCATATTTGGAGAAGTCATAACCCTTAGTCAATGATATACACCATTTATAATAAAATAAGGATTATGATGTAAAAGTCATTACAAAGACAGGGTTAACCATAAGCAGAAATAGCATGTAACAATATTATTATACAAATATGTTACAATACAATAATCATGCATCACATAAACATAAGTATTCAATATCAAATCATGGCTGAAACAAGGAATTCATTTTTATACATATTCAGTAATTCAGAATAATAAGGATTTAGGACAAAAATTATTACATAGTCCTTAACCTAGTAATATAACCCTAGGATTGATCAGGTTCCTTAATGATAATTCCTTTTCCAGACTGAATCCTAGCTTGTACTTTAGCTTCTGTGTCATAAGCCAGCTCCTTTCCTTTAAGATCCTTCTTCTTGAGCTCTTCATCCTTGATCTTTAGCCTTTCAAGGTAGTGAAAAGGATTTGGGAAATACTTGCTAGGCTCCACAGAGTTTGCAGGTATCTTCCCAGCTCTGAGGTCTCTTCTAAACTGGTATATAACATCTTACCGCTCCTGATATTTTCTCCATTCCTGTTTAGAATACCACTTTCCTCTATCATGCATATTCTCATTAACAACATTCCAAGAAGTCAGAATAATATTCCTGGAGGTTGGACTCCATTGTTCAAAATCAAGCTTTAATTCGGCCTGTTCTCTGAATCTCTTCTTAGACAGCTGAGCTTCTCTCTAAACATCCCTTGCACTTTGTGCTTCTTTTTCTCTTTGTAATGCAGCTGCATACATTTCTACATTTTCAAAAATAACATTATGTGCCTCCATTGGAGGACTATACATTTGTTGTACTGCATGCTGGATTTCTTCAAAGTCTCGAGGTGGATAAATGACTTGGGCTACTTCTTGTTGAACCCCTTAAATATAAGCAGGTTGAATTCCAGATTCAGCAGTGTTGTCATCATCACAAAGGGGTGGATAACCAAGAGTTGCTCTGATGCTACTGGTTATCTATTTTGCATGATTTGAGCTTGCTTTGACTAATACACTCTCCCCCTTTATGACTTCTCTTTTTGCATGGTCTCTCAGATCATCCTTGTGAAATCTTACCTGATCAGCTAGATAATTTGTTCCTTCTCTATAGTAGGTCTTGAACTTCTGCATTTGATCAGAGATTGCCTTTTGAGATGCTTGGATAGCGGTTTGGATAGCCGCTAAATCCTCTTTGATTTGTTTTTCAAAATCAGACTTTACTGTAACCATTTGTTTCTTGATAGCAGTTGCTTTACTCCTGAGATCTGTTAGAATAGTATTATGGGAGTCTTCTAGATTTTGATTCATTCTGATTTGATTTTCCAGGACATAAATTTGTTTTACTGCAATGTCCTCTATTATAGTCTTGACCTCCTGTTGTTGCTTGGCAAAGTAGACCATAACATTACCTCCCTTTTGGAAGAATTCTGGCATTTCCTTCTTATTCAAGTTTACTTCAAACCTAATAGATTTGATATCCTGGGCCAAATGGAATTGCAGATCTTTGTTGTTCTCATCCATATATTTTTCAAGAGCAATTATCTACTCATCCAACTTCAATTGCAGTTGCACTAAAAGTCAACTAAAGTCTACTACAGGAGCTGGTGTTTGTGGGGCAGACTTTAAAGCTTTCTTATAGCCTGAGCTCCTCTTCTTGAGCTCCAAAAGTTTCCTTTTTTTGCCCTGGATTCCTCTTCTTCTTCTTCTTCAGATTAATCAGATGAACTAGCTATGTCCACTGCTTCTTTTCATCTAGGGTCAAGGATTGGCATCTCCCTCTCAGTTCTTGCTCCTTGTAATTCATGAAATAGTTCTTCCAGTGTTACCTCTTATTGTTTCTGAACTAGAGGAATAACTTCCTCATTATCAACTGGTGGCTCCCCCTAGAATTCAAAGTTTCCTTCCATGGGTATTTCATTCTCAGGAACATTGTGTTGCTCATGTTGATCAATGACATTCATGAGCACATCCTGTGCTTCATTCTCAGTGCCTTTGGCAGCTTGATTGATATCTTGTACTACCTTTATTATAGAGAGACTGGTTGTTTCACTGTCCAGTTCAGTTATTTGGACATTTGTATTTTGATCATTATCTCCCCTAGAGTTGATAACACTTGTTGATCTGGAACTTGAATAGTCTCCCCCTAGAACTAATCCACAGAGATGTTGCTTTTGGGAACGTTCTCCCCCTCAGTGCCAGGTTCTTAAGGAGGAGATTTCCTTTTTATTTCTGGTCCTTCTTCATCTGAGCTAAATACAACTGCCTCCTCTAAATCACTGGATGATTAAGTTATCTTTGCTGGAGATTTCTTCTTCTGAACTATCTTCATGTGTTTCTGAGGTGTAGAGACATCCTTGGACAACACTCTGTCCCACCTAGACAGTATTATTAAGTCCATTCTCCTCATATGATTTATCGTAGTACCACACTTCTAGGTCAGTGTTTCTAGAATACAAGTAGCCAGATAGAGGCTAAGTATTCTACCCATATTGGGCTTCTTAATCCCTTCCTTAATTTTCTCAAACATAACTACAGCTCAGTCAGTCTTTACTTTGAATATAATTCTGGTCATGAGACTGAACATGTAAGTTGAGATCCTATCATATCCTCCAGGTTTACATAATATTACCTTTCCCAGAATTTATGGAAGGAATTTCCCTTGGGAGTTCATTCCCTTCCGTATCATTGCTGCTCCAATGTTGGTGGATGGAGATAAGCCACACCAGTTTAGTGCACTAGCTGTCATCGATGAATCTAGTTCATCTTGTTGTTTGATTTTGGGAAGATGTAGGATCTTACTCAGATGTTTGATTGTGACCTTGACCTTCCGTCCTTAAACAGTGGATTTGATTTTGGTGCCAGTTGAATCTAGAGAAGCATTCGAGTAGAACTCAAGAACTTCTTTCTTCCAAATTCTGGTTGGTTCAGACACTAGATATTCTAATCCAGCCATTTTGATTAGATTAATTACCTCCTTGATTTCCTGATTCACATCATCAAAATCTTGTCAAACTAGCTCATTACCCTCGTTGATGTTCTCTTCCATCTTTGGAGCCATTATTGTTCGTTCTGGATCGCATAGTCGACAGGATTTTGCTCTCTCCTTTTTATAGGATTCTAGGAAAAGGAAGACCAAAAGATGCGCCTAAACTTAGAATCTTATGTGATGACACTTAGTTGCTTGTGTCGACACAGACTACTTAGGTCGCGATGGAGAATATAAAATCTCGACAGTGCTGTGTCGACACCGACTTTTTGTGTCGACACAAAGTTTATAGCTGTGTCGATATAGAGTTTTCTTTTGTCGACACAACTAGTTGATAGTGTCGACACAGGCCTTATTGTGTTGACACAGATTTTATAACTTAGCCAAAATTTACTGATTTTCTAAAAACCTGTAAATTCTATATACCTTTTGATTTTCTTGATCTATTAGATTATTCCAGGTTCAACATACCTAATTAAATTTTAAAGCAATTCAATTTAGTTTCATCCAGATGTTTGGTGAATATGTCAGCAATTTGATTATCAGTGCTGAAAAATTCTAAACTTATGTCTTCTTTTTCAACATGATCTCTAATGAAATGAAACCTGATTTCTATGTGCTTAGTTCTGCTATGTGAAACAGGATTTCTAACAATAGATATGGCACTAGTAGAATCACAATATAATGGAGTTCTACTTACCTTGATGTCATTGTCTTCAAGTTGATGTTGTATCCATAACAGCAGAGCACAGCAAATGCCAACTGCTACATATTCTGACTCAGTAGTGGATATAGCCACACTTGTCGGCTTTTTGCTGCTCCATGACACCAATCTTCCACCTAGGAACTGACATGTGCCAGTGGTGCTTTTCCTATCTACTTTGCAGCCTGCAAAGTCTATATCTGAATAACCTGTTAGCAGAAAATATCTATTCTTAGGGTACCAAAGGCCGAGATTTGGTGTGCCCTTAAGATATCTCAAAATTCTCTTGACAGCAGAATAATGAGATTCTTTTTGGCAAGCTTGATACCGAGCACAGATACATGTCGCATACATGATGTCTGGTCTACTAGTAGTCAAGTAAAGAAGGGAGACAATTATCCCTCAATACAAAGACTCATCTACAGGTTTTCCTGCCTCATCTTTGCCTATAGGCATACTTTACCCCATTAGAGTTCTCATGGGGGAGGCTGACTCCATGCCATATTTCTTAATTAACTCCTTGGTAAACTTAGACTGGGATATGGACAAGCCATCATCAGTCTGTCTTACTTTGAGTCCCAAGAAGAATTTCAGCTCACTCATGCTGCTCATCTCAAACTTCCCTTGCATAAGTTTAGCAAACTTTCTACAAAGGTTGTTTTCAGTTGATCAAAAGATAATGGCATCAACATATATCTGGACTAGGATGATCTTTCCTTTTGATTCCCTTAGGAATAGAGTTTTGTCTATTTTCCCCCTTGAGAATTTATTCTCAATGAGGAAAGTAGACAGAGTTCCATACCAAGCCCTAGGGGATTGTTTCAATACATATAGATATTTCTTAAGCCTATAAACATAGTTAGAATAAACAGGATCTACAAAACCTGAAGGTTGTTCAACATAAACTTCTTTTTTTAAGTCACCATTCAGAAATGCTGACTTTACATCCATCTTGAATACCTTGAACCCTTGGTAAGCTGCATAGGCAAGGAACAGCCTTATTTCTTCCATCCTTGCCACTGGGGAAAATGTCTGGTCAATTTCTATTCCTTCTTCCTGCCTGTAGCCTTTTACTACCAGTCTGACTTTGTTCTTGACTATAATGCCTATTGGGTATTACATCCACAATAACCCAGATTTGCATGAAGTCATCCATGAACTAAGATGAATTAAGTTGTATTTGATATCCTTGTTTAAGTTGTGTGTTTGAAGATCATCATTGCTAAGTGTAGACCAATGTCAGTCTATAGTGGGTCATGAACACAGGACCATACAGTGTAATCCCTCACTGTGTGATCCAAGGTGTTGACTCATGTGTAGCCTCTCAATTGGGATACACTTCATATTCAAGCACTTGGATCAAGGAATGCGGATAAGATTCTTGAAGAGAAGAGAAATTTGTAAAAGTCAAGAATTTTTCTAAGTCCACTTCTCGAGAAGTCCATGATAGTTCTCGAGAAGTAGACTTAGCAGAACTCGAGAAGTTCCTCTAGTTCTCGAGAAGCCGAGACTAGTTCTCGAGAAGTCAGTCTAAGGTTATCAAGAAGTCCCAGCCTTTATTTATCGAGTAGTTAGAGACAGCCGCAAAATTATTCTAAGTACCTCTCTCAAAAAGTCTATCTTAGTTCTCGAGAACTTAGTCTCAAGTTCTCGAGAAGTCAGCATTGTTCTCGAGTACTTGATTTGGCTTTCGAGTAATAGTTCTCGAGAAGTCTAGTTAGTTCTCGAGAAGTTTTAGCCCACAGTTCTCGAGTACTAACTTGAAGTCCAGACAGACTTGCTCTCGAGAAATCAATCTTGTTCTCGAGAACTCATTCCTACTTCTCGAGAACAGCTGACAATTTTTCTGAAAATTTTTCTTAAGTCCAGATCGACGGGATTTTCAAATGACTTGACTTGATTGGTCCACATGTAGTCATTAATGTTAATTCTAACAGTTATGGGAAATCCTATATAATGTCTTTTCGTCAAGACTAACCTTAAGAGGAAAATCGTATTTTTCTATTATTGTGATCGGCCGTCTCTCTCCAAGAAGAACAAAAGTTTCAGCCGCCGCCGCCGCTCAACGTGAAGATCGACACTTCTGTTTTCGATCAAGAAAGGCTTGTTGTTCAAGGATATTTAATCTTCTCCTTGATCGAGTAGGTCTAAGATTTCTCAGATCAGATCTCTCAACTCTTCTTCAACATTTTCTAAAAATGCCACAAGTTCAAGAAGAAGACCTAGAGTTGAATTTTTCCAGATCTGAGACAAATTTCTATTTGTATTTTTCAAATCTCTTTGTAAATTTTGTAGGAGATTAATCTCCGAGTTGTAGGAAGTTTTCATCTTCCGAGTGTAGATCCCTTTTGGATCGAGATTATATGAACTTGGTTCTGAGGCGTAGGATTGGATTTCAATCCGAGATAGTGGAGTAGCCGAGTCTAGTGATTTACTAGATCGGTGAGGGAAAGTGGACGTACCCAAGGTTGGGGAACCACTATAAATCGTCTTGTCGTCTGTGATTGCTTGGTGTTTGTGCAAGTTCCTTTAAATTTTTATTCCGTAAATAGACGCACAATTCACCTATTCACCCCCCTCTAGGTGATTTAGGTTGACAACTTAACACTTTCAATTGGTATCAGAGGGAGGTTGGTCGTTAAAAGGTTAACACCTTGATCAATTTCCTCTCTAAGTTGCCTTTGAGAATTTTCAAGCAATGGACAAGGCTAAGGATTTTTCCAAGCTTTCCATGTGCACAAAGAATAACTTTCCCAAGTGGAAAGAGAGAATTAAATTTTTTATGGAAGCTGTGGATCCCCAAATCTTCATGATCTTTGAAGAAGGTCCCCACATTTTTATGACTGTCTCCACTATAGATCCAACCAAGAAGGTTCCAAAGAGGTTAATGGATCTAGATAAGGAAGAGATTGCACTTGTCTCTCTTGATAAGAAAGCAAAAAATATTATAGCAAGTGCAGTTGATGACTCGATGCTGCAGAACCGGATTCACTACCAATCTGCAAAGGAGATGTGGCAGTCACTAGTCACTCTGATGGAAGGTAGTGAAGAAGTGAGGGATGATAGAAGATCCCTGTTGAACCAGAAGTATGAAGCCTTCAGGTAAGGGCCAAAGGATACTATTGCAGATACATTTGAGAACTTCTTCAAAATATTCAATGGTCTCAGAGTATATGGCAGAGTCTTCACCAATGGAGAACTAAATGACAAGTTCCTAAGATCCTTAACAAAGGAATGGGACAATAAGGTATGTGTTATCCGGGAATTTTGAAAGCTAGCTGAGACAGATCCTAAGAATCTCTTCGGGAAGCTGATGTCGTCTGAGCTTCAACTCAACACAAGGAAAGCTGAAGAAGAGAAGAGCAGGTCTGCATCCAAAGAGAAGTCTGTTGCTTTAAAGGCAGACACCTCCAGGAAGTCAAAGGCTACCTCTCCAGCCCCAACACAAGAAGTTAGTGAAGAAGAAAACTCAGGGCCAAGTACCTCAGGATCTGAGCTATCTGAAGGAGAGTTCTCCTTACTCTCATGGCAGTTCAAGAAATTCTTGAATAAAAAAGGAATGGAAGGGCAAGGATGCCTCTCACAGAAGATCACGACAAGACGGTGATCGACACAGAAAAGGCTCAAGAAGCCACGATAGGTATGGTTCTAAACAGAACAAACATATTTCGACTGATATAGTTTGCTACTATTGTAACAAGCCAGGTCACGTCATAGCTGACTGCCCCCACAAGAAGAAGGAGGGTGGCAAGAGAGAAGAAAAGAAGTCCTCGTACAACAAGAAGAGGACAGAGAAGAGCCTGATAGCCAAGAAGGGCAAGACTCTTTGTGACTCTGACTCATCTGAGTCAAGTGAAGAAGAGGAAGCCTACTTTGGACTTATGGCTCAATCAGATGATGAACAAGATCCCCAGTTCACTAGGGAGGTAAAATCTCACACCCCTCTTTCAGAATCTGAAGTTTCTGAGCATGATGATGAGGAAAGCTCCTCTGACGATGAGTCTGAACTCATGGCCCAGTATAAAAAGTTGATCATTGCTCACGGCAAATGTCGAAAGGTCGTGAAAACTCAGGCAAAAGAGATTAAGTCTCTAAAGGCCATAGAAAGCTCTCTGAGAGAGGAAGTTGTTAAGATGGACTCACTTAGAGAAGACTAAGATAATGTTGTTGATGAGTTCAACAAGGCTATCAAGCACCTTGATCTGAAGGATGAAATCATCAAAGGGCTGGAAGACTTACTAGAGGCCAAAAAGAAACTTGTTGAAGGTTTCTTTAAGCCAAAGGTAGTTCTTCCTCTCATTGCTGAGTTCTTCTAGGAGGAACAAGGCTCAGAGAAGGAATAAGGCAGCCAAGAAGGCCTTAGCCAAAGCAAAGGGGAAAGCCCCTCAAGATCAGACTGTCTTTAAGATAGTCATATTTTTAACAAATGAGTTTGATCTTGACTCATCCTACGACCACTTGACTAGGCCAACTTATGTAGAGCCAAAGTCTAGTTACCAAGGATGGACTCGCCCCAGAAACTTTGGTGAGAGTGTCTTTAAGGCACCTTATTAAGAAGTCATTCATCAGAGCTATGGCCCTTCTGATCATGGTCATAACTTCAAGAAAGCACCAAAAGTAAAAAATAAGTGTAGAAAAGCCTGTAATGGAGAAGAAATCATGTGATTGCTATCATCATGAAGCTTCTTCCTCCAAGAATGCTACCCCTGCTGGACCAGCATCTCAGAAGGTCAAGCAGGAGTACCTAAGGCAAAGATACAAAAGGTTTGACTGTTGGTGCTGTGGAAAAATTGGTCCTTTTGCCATCGATTGTTGGTTTAATCCAAGAAATTTTGCAACTCCTCAAGTTGGCAACATGAGAATGACCACTCATGATGCTAATCCTCGTAGTGGGAGTGTTCTTACACGAGACCAATGACCCAAATATGTTTGGGTTCCTAAGGCAAACTAATTATGATTGCAGGGACGTCCAAAGGCCACAAAAATGTCAATCTGGTATTTGGACAGTGGATGCTCTCGGCACATGACCGGGACAAGAAGCCTACTTCAAAATTATTCTCCAGTGTTGAACGGACCAAAGGTCATCTTTGGAAGTTCATACCGCGGGATAACTAAAGGCTACGGTATGATTACTAACGGTAGTGTATCCTTTTCGGATGTAGCTTATGTGGAGGGATTGAAACACAATCTTATAAGCATAAGCCAACTAGCGACAAAGGATACATAGTTAAATTCCACGCTGACAAGTGCCTAATAAAGTCTGTTTACAATATGGAAATGATTCTATCTGGCACTCGAAACAGGAATATATTTTGTTTAAATTTCATTTGTATAGATTCTTCTACACCAGTGTGTCTTTTGGCAAAAGATAGTGCGTCTCTTGGTGACGAATGGAACAAGAGGTTAGCACATATTAATTTTAAAACTATTAATAAATTATTCTCCCAAAACATAGTACGTAATACCCCGAATGTCAAGTACGTCAAAGATAGATGTTGTCATGCATGCGTAAAAGGCAAGCAAACAAGGGCTATCTTTAGAAGCATTATTGACAAAAAATCAAGTAGATGTCTCCATCTACTTCATATGGACTTGTTTGGTCCATTGCAAATTAGAAGCTTGGGAGGTAAGGAATATACATTGGTTATTGTTGATGATTACTCGCGCTTTGCGTGGGTGTTCTTTCTGAAACACAAGTCAGATACCTTCGACATCTTTACTAATTTTATCAGGCAGGTCCAAAATGAATACAACTGTTCCGTAGTCAAAATCAGAAGTGACAATGGAGCAGAGTTCAAATATGGGGCCATGACAGAATTCTGTGAAAGCCTAGGTATCTTTTATGAGTTTTCCTCTCCTTGCACTCCACAACAAAATGGAGTAGCTGAGAGAAGGAACAGAACACTCATAGAGGCCTGCAGAACTATGTTGAGTGATGCTTCACTACCAGAGTACTTCTGGGCTGAAGCCGTTAATACTGCATGCCACGTGCAAAATCGAGCACTCATAAATAAGAATCATGATAAGACACCTTACGAACTTCTAAAAGGCAGGAAACCAACTATTTCATATTTTAGAATTTTTGGCTGTAAATGCTTCGTGCTTAATAATGGTAAGTATCATACTACCAAGTTTAGTGAGAAAAGTTTCGAATGTATTTTTGTAGGTTATAGTAGCCATAGTAAGGCATATAGGATTTTCAATAGAAAAACTCTGGTTGTAGAGGAATCCATACATTTTGTATTTGATGAGACGAGCTTGCTGCAAAGCAAATCATCTAGTGTGCTTGTTGAAGATGTAGGTACAAGGATTAAAGAGATCAGCTTGGATGAGCCGACTGAAGGTGAAAGAGAAAAGTTTTTCAAGATAACTACTCCAACCCCCATTGGAGAGGCAGATGATCAAGATGAAGAAAACATCCAAGTTGATGAAGTTACTCCAGTGGCTGAAGAAGTTCCAGATGCTAGGAATCTAGAGCTCAGACAACTGAAGGATCACCCTTTGGACCAGATCATAGGAGATCCTCGTAATGGTGTCAGAACTCGTCGAGGTACAACTAACGAGAATTTATATTTAAGTTTTCTCTCACAGGTTGAACCAAAGAAGTTTGAGGAAGCAAACTCAAACACATCATGGATCTTGGCCATGGAAGAAGAATGGAACCAGTTCAAGCTATGAAAAGTTTGGAAACTAGTTCCTAGACCTAAAGGTAAGAATGTCATCGGAACGAAGTGGGTCTACCAGAACAAGTTGGACGAGGATGGAACAATCATAAAGAACAAGGCCAGACTCGTCGCCAAAGGATATCGTCAAGTAGAAGGAATCGATGTCGACCAAATATATGCTCTCGTGGCAAGGCTGGAGGCCATCAGACTGTTCCTAGCTTATGTTGCACTGAAGGGTTTCACTGTCTACCAAATGGACGTGAAATCCGCCTTCCTGAATAGTGATATAAAGGAAGAAGTGTACATGGAACAGCCCCTAGGTTTTGTTGATCCTAACTTTCCTAAGTATGTTTATTTATTATCGAAAGCATTGTACGGTTTGAAACAAGCTCCTCGAGCTTGGTACAAAATGATATCTACCTTTCTCCTCGAGAACAAGTTCACAAGGGGAAGATAGATAAGACATTATTTCTTAGGGAAATTAAAGGAAAGATTTTGCTAGTGCAAATCTATATCGACGACATTATTTTTGGTTCTACAGACGACAACCTCTGCAAAAAGTTTTCTAAACTTATACAAGTGAAGTTTGAAATGGGTAGTATGGGAGAGCTTAAGTATTTCTTAGGACATCAGGTGAAACAATCTGAAGATGGAATTTTCATCTCACAGACGAAGTTCACCAAGGAATTGATTAAGAAATTCGGAATGGAGAATGCAACCTCTATGAGGACTCAAATGGCCTCAGCTATGTCTCTGAAAAAGTATGAGAAAGGGAAACCTTTTGATGAAACCAAATACAGAAGCATAGTTGGATCTTTGCTCTACCTTACTGCCAGTAGATAAGACATAATGTTCTCTACATGTGTCTGTGCTAGATTCCAAGTGAACTGTAAGGAATCTCACTATGTTGCTGCAATGCGAATCTTGAGATACCTTAAAGGTACACCGAATCTTGGCTTATGGTACCCAAGAAGTAATGATAGCGAACTAATTGGTTTCTCAGATGCAGACTTTGCAGGTAGCAAAGATGACAGGAAAAGCACTTCTGGGACATGTCAGTTCCTTTGAAGAAGGCTCTTCTCATGGAGCAGCAAAAAGCAAAATTGTGTCGCAATCTCAACGGTCGAGTCAGAGTATATCTCTACCGGCAGTTGTTGTGCAAAATTGCTTTGGCTAAAGAACCAGCTAGAAGATTATGATATGAAGGTTAAAGACATTCCGTTGTTCTGTGACTCCTCTAGCGCAATAACAATTGCAAACAACCCAGTCTCATACAGCCGGACAAAGCACATCGGGCACAGATATCACTTCATCCGGGAGCATGTGGAGCAAGGGGATGTGGATCTGCAGTACGTGTAAACAGATTGGCAAGTTGCAGATATTTTCACAAAGCCGTTAGATGAGAGCAAGTTCAATTTCTTCAAAACTGAACTTGGGATGCTGAACAAAGAAGGATAGATCAAAGGGAATCATTTCAAAGCTCAAGAATCGAGGAAACTTCAAAAAGGTAAGAAATTTCTCGAGTGGAAGGCAGTTCTCGAGAACTATTATCACTTCTCGAAAAGTATAGAACTAGTTCTCAAAAACTTCAAGTCTAGTTCTCGAGAACTACAAATCTGTCTCTCGAGAAGTGCTGAAAGTTCTCAAAAACTAGGCTTACACTTCTCGAGAACTGTTATTATACTTCTCGAGAACTAACCCTACCTCTCGAGAAATGCCCCGTCTCTTTTCGAATTTCGGTTCATTTCTTCTGTTTCGAAAACCTCTCGATTTCTACCTTAATCCAAAGGTTATTTTAGATTAATTAGACACCTAATTAACATTACTAGGGTTATATATATATATATATATATATATATATATATATATATATATAAAACTTTAGATATCTAAAATCAACCGACATTTCAAATCCACTCTCTCGAAAACTCTTCGTCTTCCGCCGACCTGTTCTTCGACACCGCCGCCTTCTCGCTCTTCTTTCTTCGCCGTCGTTCATCTCAATGGCCCAGCAATTCAAAATTGGCGTCGGTAGTGAGCTTGTTGTAGCAGGGATAACAGAGCTTTCAAAGGATTTCAAAAATCTTCTTCTTCTCCTGGACACAGCAGGTTTGGCATTCGTTCTATCAAAACCTTGCAATATTTTTTTCCTGAGGTAGAAGAGTTCTTCAGAAATGTTAAGATAGGGAGAAATTGCACTGTCTTGAAGTCCAAAGTCAAGGGCATTAAAAATAAGTTTAGCCTGACCATAGTGTCCATACTTCTCAGATTACCTCATGTAGATGATGTAGATGAAATAACAGAAGATGACAATAACAGAACATGTCATTTCTGTGGAGTTCCAGATGACATTACTTCTCTTAGAAGGACTTCTTTAAATGATGTTAGCAAACTTTTAGTAGACATTATTGGCAAAATTCTGTGGTGCAGAACAGGGTCAATAGGGTTTATTACAAATGACTTCTTCAATATCATGGCTGCCATAGTCTGCAAGAAAAGATTTCCTTATGGTTTGATGATTTTTGACTTGATTAGAGACAACATAAGAGAGCCAAAATTTGCTAGGATAATCTCCCTGATGTTGCATGAGATTGATCCAATTGTCTTCAAGACTTCTAAAGGCACTCCAATCCATCACCTGAAGAAGGTCTCCCTAGCCTCCATTCATAGATGGGAGTTAAAGCTGAAGAATCCAAAGCAGCTGTCTAAAGAGCTTGCAGCCCATGCTGAAGAGGTCAGGACCCCATCTCCCTCCTCTTATAATGTTGTTGAACCATCTGGTGTAGAAACTGAGGGGGAGCCTGTAGCCTCAGTTCCAGATGTCAGACTTCCTTCTCCTCCTCCTCCAGCGAGATCTCTAGTTAGAAGTACAGTCAGAACACTAGTAAGTTCACCCATCAGAACCCCCATCAGAATCCCAGTAAGATCTCCAACCAATTCCCCAGAGGCAGACATTTCAAATAATACCATCTCAGATGAGCAAGTGCAAGAAACCCTCAATTCTACTGCTAAAGATATTGATAGTATGATAAAAGAGCTTACCTCAGATGAACCTCTTCCTTCTATATACAAGGAAACTACTGAAGAGCCATCAAAGGATCCTTCTCCATCACCAGCACATACTCCATCTCTAGGCCCATCACCCAAGTCTCAAAATGCTCAATCCCCATCTGTTAAGAAAGATCTACCAGATACCATTCTTCTTTCTAATGAAGATAGAATTTCTCCATAGCCTGTTGAAGCTCCTCTAAGGAAACTTGACTTCTCCATGCCCAGTTTTCTTGATGAAGAAGGAGATACAGTCACTCACACTGTCAGAGCTAAAAGTTCTGTAGTAGTTGATGAGATCCCTCCATGGGAAGTTCCTCATCCTCCTCTAGTTACCCATCCTGCTGTCATTCCTGCTGCTGCTGCAACCCCTATAAATTCAGACATTCTAAGTAAGCTTGAAGTCATGTTGGCTGAACAAAGGAAATATTTTGATGATTCTTTGAAGGTAGTCCAGGACAAAGTCATTGCTCTAGAAAAAGAGATGGGCAGAGGATTTGCAGAAATCTAGCACAACACAGACTCCCTCAAAGAATTATTTCAGATTGGTGGAAAATCTATAGACCACACCATTACTAGTGTTGGTCAGGTAATGGAACAGTCTGTCACACTTGCTAACAATCAGATTCAGTTAGAGAAGAAATCCCAAGAACATGTTATGAAAATCTGTTAAGAAGTGGAAACCTTCAAGGAAGATGCCATAAAAATGCTGTGTGTAGAATTCAGAAAGGGGGAAAGCCTAGTGAAAAGACATGTGGAAAAACTTGTGGATAAGTTTACTACTGCAGCAAACACAGCTTTGTATGACAAGATAAGTGAAATCAATAAAAATGTTTTAGAGCAAATTAAATCTGTGAAATTTCGTACCTATGACACTTCAGTCTGGATGCACAACCAAATATTCCCTGAATTTCAGGTTGATCCTAATATCATTACTCAAAACCTGAATCCTCTTGCAGAAGGACAGTCCAGTAAAATGCCAGCTCAGATACAACAACCTCAGATGCCCTGCTTCTCTCCTATGCCAGAAGATTAGGATCCTCCTACTGCTTCCTATGACTAAGTATGGGATGATATTATTCCTCAAGGTTTACCTGAGATCAACACCTCTAAGAAAAGAAAGTGTGGGGAAGGCCCCTCAGCCAGCAAAAGTGTTCCCATGCCAGATTCCGAGAAAAGAAAGGCACATGAGTTTGCTGAAGTCTGGAGTCCAACCCCCAAGGCATTGATTCTTGATACTCTCAAGTTAGTAATAGACTATAATGAAAAAAGGAATCTCCTCTGAGTGGGATCTTTATGAGAAGTCCCTGACTGAAAGAAGGATATATGACAGAGAGTATGGCAAGAATAATCCCAAGGCTCCTCCAAAACCTCCAAGATACTACCCAAAGCCTTTAAGCTACCAGAGAAGACAGCAAGAGAAGCATGAAAGACAGCATCAGAGCTAGAGATGATTTTTCTACTGATACTTGTTTTTGAGACTATGGAAGAAATGATGTTGAATTGGAAATCTAAAAAATTATATATATACAATTTCTAGTTTTGCTAATTATGTGTTTGATTTTTCTATCTTGCTTTTGTATTCTATTTCTTCATTTACAGTTCTTTCTTTATTGGTATAATTCACCTTAGTGTAGAGGGTCTTGACTTCTACAAATAGGTGGAGATTGTTGGGTATTGCATCCACAATAACCCAGATTTGCATGAAGTAACCCTTGAACTAAGATGAATTAAGTTGTATTTGATATCCTTGTTTAAGTTGTGTGTTTGTAGATCAACATTGCTAAGTGTAGACCAATGTCAGTCTATAATGGGTCATGAAAATAGGACCATACAGTGTAATCCCTCACTGTGTGATCTAAGTTGTTGAATTATGTGTAGCCTCTCAATTGGGATACACTTCATATTCAAGCACTTGGATCAAGGAATGAGGATAGGATTCTTGAAGAGAAGAGAAAATTGTAAAAGTCCAGAATTTCTCTAAATCCACTTCTCGAGAAGTCCATGATAGTTCTCGAGAAGTAGACTTAGGAGAACTCGAGAAGTTCCTCTAGTTCTCGAGAAGCCGAGACTAGTTCTCGAGAAGTCATTCTAAGCTTATCGAGAAGTCCCAGCCTTTATTTCTCGAGTAGTCAGAGAGAGCTGCAAAATTATTCTAAGTCCCTCTATCGAGAAGTCTATCATAGTTCTCGAAAACTTAGTCTTGAGTTCTCGAGAAGTCAGCATTGTTCTCGAGTACATGATTTAGCTTACGAGTAATAGTTCTCGAGAAGTCTAGTTAGTTCTCGAGAAGTTTAAGCCCATAGTTCTCGAGTACTAACTTGAAGTCCAGACAGACTTGCTCTCGAGAAATCAATCTTGTGCTCGAGAACTCATTCCTACTTCTCGAGAACAGCAGACAATTTTTCTTAAAATTTCTCTTAAGTCCAGATCGACGGGATTTTCAAATGACTTGACGTTATTGGTCTACGTGTCGTCATTAATGTTAATTCTAACCGTTAGGGGAAATCCTATATAATGTATTTTCATCAAGACTAACCCTATGCGGAAAATTATATTTTCTATTATTGTGATCGGTCGTCTCTCTCCAAGAAGAACAAAAGTTTCAACCGCCGCCGCCGCTCAACGTGAAGATCGACACTTCTGTTTTCGATCAAGAAAGGCTTGCTGTTCAAGGATATTTCATCTTCTCCTTGATCGAGTAGGTCTAAGATTTCTCAGATCAGATCTCTCAACTCTTCTTCAAAATTTTCTAAAAAAGCCGCAAGCTCAAGAAGAAGACCTAGAGTTGAATTTTTCTAGATCTGAGAAAAATTTCTGTTTGTATTTTTCAAATCTCTTTATAAATTTTGTAGGAGATTAATCTTCTGAGTTGTAGGAAGTTTTCATCTTCCGAGTGTAGATCCCTTTTGGATCGAGATTGTAGGAACTTGGTTCCGAGGCGTAGGATTGGATTTCCATCCCAGATAGTGGAGTAGGGCTCAGTTGGTGATCAGACTCTGCGGAAGCGAGTCTTATCTAGGAGGTAGGGGGATCGAGCCCCCGCCTCAACAACCCGCCTTGCGGTTGCCAGCTATGGATCCCTTAAGAGTGAGCAGCCTGGCAGCCGCTATGGAGAAGGGTTGGGGTGTATGGTCTGCGGGACCTGGTGGGGCCGGCTATGGATCCTGGGTTAGATGGCCCTGCGAGCAGCCCGGTGCCTAGCATAAAAGTGCACCGAGTCTAGTGATTTACTAGATCGGTGAGGGAAAGTGGACGTACCCAAGGTTGGAGAACCACTATAAATCGTCTTGTTGTCTGTGATTGCTTGATTATTTGTGCAAGTTCCTTTAAATTTTAATTTCGCAAATAGACACACAATTAACCTATTCACCCCCTCTAGGTGATTTATGTAGACAACTTAACACTTTCAATGCCATTTTCATCTAACTTGTTCCTGTACATCCACTTAGTCCCCATGATATTGTGATTCTATGGTTTAGGAACCAACTTCTAGACTTTACATCTTTTGAATTGATTCAGCTCTTCCTGCATGGCATCAATCCAATTTGGGTCTTGTATGGCCTCTTCAAATTTCTTGGGTTCCATCTGGGACTAGAAGCTTGAACATAGAACTGTTTTCATGCTCTTGCTTCTGGTCAGAACACCATGTCTTGCATCACCAATGATTTTGTGTGCTGGATGATCCCTTAGATGTCTAATTACTGGAGGCAATCTGTCCACATATTGATTTTCTTCATTATCCTCACCAAGCTGTGCTTCATTGTCTTCATCATCAGCTTGTGGGTCTTGTACTCCACCTGGACAGCATCCATCATTTTCTTCATCCTATCTTGCAGGTTGGTCTTCACTGATGGTTAGCTTGTCCATCTTTTCCTTCAAACCTGTAGAGCTAGAAGAAGTGCTAGACAACTCACTGTTGATTAGCTTAGATTCATCAAAGACTATATTGATAGATTCTTCTACAGCTTGAGTAGTCAAGTTGTAGACCCTGTATGCCTTACTATTATTGATGTACCCAACAAATATCCCTTCTTGGGACTTGGCAGCAAACTTAGTTAAATAAGACTTGCCATTGTTAAGTACATAACACTTGCTACCAAAGATCCTTAAGTAGGATAAGTTTGGTTTTCTGCCCTTCAAAATCTCATAGGTAGTCTTCTTGTGGCTTTTATTGATGGAAGCACTATTTAGAACATGACAAGCAGTGTTTACTGCCTCAGCCCAGAAATATTTCGGGAGAGATGTGTCACTTAGTAGTGTTCTGCCAGCCTCAATAAGTGTTCTATTTCTCCTTTCAGCAATTCCATTTTCTGGGGAGTTCTTGGTGATAAGAATTCTTGATGAATCCCAAGTTCTTCACAGAACTTTTTCATACATTCAGACTGAAACTCAATCCCATGGTCACTTCTAATCTTAACCACAGAACTGTTTAGTTCATTCTGTATTTGCTTAACAAATGTTTGGAAGACAGTTGGGGTTTCAGATTTCTTACTCAAAAAGAATACTCAGGCAAATCTGGAAAAGTCATCAACAACCACAAAGGTATAGAATTTCCTACCTATACTATGAACTTGCATAGGAACAAAGAGATCTATATGCATGAGGTATAAACACCTCACTTAATCTTTGGTATCAAGACTTTGGAAGGAGGTCTTGGTCTGTTTGCCCTTCTAACAAGCTGAACATACACCCTCCTTGATGCACTTGACCTGAGGACCATTCCTCACTAACACTTTACTAAAGAGTTGACCTATAGTCTTGTAGTTAAGGTGAGCTAGCCTCTTGTGTCATTTGACACAATGAGAAGCTTTCTCATCTGCAACTAGGCAAAACAGGAGAATCTTTATTCTCACACAAAAAATTTAGACAATAGACATTTCCTTTTCAATAGCCTGTCAAGATAACTTCTTGGTCACTTGACCTTCTAATCAGACACCCATTTTTAATAAAAGAAGTGTCATAACCAAGATCACTTAGTTGACTTATGCTTATTAGGTTATGTTTTAAACCTTTCACATAAGCCACTTGAGTGATAGTTATTGAGCT
The DNA here is from genome assembly GCA_039513925.1 of Platanthera zijinensis. Lineage (NCBI taxonomy): Eukaryota > Viridiplantae > Streptophyta > Magnoliopsida > Asparagales > Orchidaceae > Platanthera > Platanthera zijinensis. Next base: position 85,779,313 of record CM077080.1, read on the forward strand.
ATTAGAAATTTTACCAAAACCTTTGATTACTCGCTTTTCTGATCCACCAAAGATAACTTTGGGTCTATCAAATGGTGGAGTAAAGTCCTTTAGAATACTTATAGTTCCAGTCATGTGCCTGGAACATCCACTGTCCAAGTATCATATTGGGGTATAGTCACTTGGACTCACCTGCATCAAATAAAATTACCTAACCTTAGAGCCCCAATAGTTATTGGGTCCTAGGTTCAGGTTAGATTAAAATTTGACATGCTTGCCTGCAGCCTTTCTGACAGGTAAGCTAGCATTTTTCTGGACACTAGTATTGTGCCAACAATCAAAGGAATAGTATCCCACTTTGCCACAACACCAGCACTGATATCTGTTATATCTTCTTTTAAGTATAGGCTTAACAACATTGCTGTCAACAGTCCTCAATTCTGTAGGAACATAGGTCTTTTTTCAAGTGTTGGGGCTGGTGCATCAAACACTGATGATTCCTGAAGAACATGGTGTGTTTGCTCATGGGCTGCCCTATTGGCATTTGCACCCTTGCCATCCTGATCACCATGCTTACAGTGACCATTTGTGATGTCATGGTCATACCTGTTAGTAGGTTGCAACACTTTCCTAAAAGGAATAGGGGGTTTGGAAGCTAGTGGTTGAACTGGGGCTTTGCCTTTCCTTTTGGAATTAGCTGTCCTTATTCTTCCCTTGAAGCCTAATCCTTTCTTACCCTTTTGGTCAATGAAGTTATCAATTAAGCGTAAGACTTACTTTGGCTTTGAGAATTTAGCCACAAGATCCCTCTCTCATTGAAGTCTGACTTCAAGACTCTTGATGTGATCATTTTTGAAGGTAATTGTTTCCATCTGAATGATCATGATTTTTTTTAGTTGGCTTACTTCCTTCAATTTCAGATCCAACACTTTTGCTGATTCTGAAGAAGCTAAATTGAAAGAGGTAATTTCCTTAGCCTGTTTTTTGGAAAGGATTCTGCTTTTCTTATAAGCTTGCAACAGATCACCATACTTATCACTTAGTTGATCCACATCCCCTTCAGATTCAGAATCATCCTTAACTCTTGATGCTGATGCTTCTGATTCTGGTCCTGTATAATAATCAGAAACTGAAGATAGATTGTATACCTTACTAGGAACAGGCTGATCCTGACACTGATCTTCCTCAAACAAAGCCATCAGCCCTCTACAATGATGATCTTCAATCCCATTTATAGAGTCCAGCATTTGCAATAATTCAGTCTCTATAGAATCCTCTTCAGTTGTGAACAGTCCAATATAGGCTTCAGCTTAAGCCTCTTCTCCAGATTCTAATGATGAGGACTCAGTCCAACTCTTCTGCTTCTTGGCAATAAAAGATCTCTCCTTCTTGCCCTTATTTTGATTCTTCTTCTTGTCATTAGATTCCTTTCTTTTATCAGGGCAGTCGGCTATGATATGTCCAGGTCTGTTGTAATAATAACAAACAATCTTAGAAGAAGTTAGTTTGCTTGGTTTAGTGTCATACCTGTCTTCCTTAGAAGATTTCTTCTTCTGGTAGCAGTCATCCTTGGAATGAGAGGAGGATGGAGTTGTTCTCCACTGTTTTTTTTCTCATGAATCTTTGGAATTGCCTTGTGAAGGCAGCAAAGTCTTTATCAGAATTGGGGTTGTCTAATGTGTTGTTGTCAGAATAATTTGAGTTAACTTCAACATCTTTCCTAGGAGGAGATGGAGACTTCTTCATGTCCTTCTTTGAGGCTTCAACCATGAAGGCCACAGATTTCTCTTTGTACTCAGACCTATTTCTTTTATCCTCCTCCTTTCTAACCATAAGATGCATCTCATACGATAACAATTTTCTAAATAGGGTTGGAGGAGATGTATCTGCAAGTGTAAGACCCACTTTTTTTTCTTTTTGAACACCGGGGTCTTAGGCCCAGGATCGCCGCTTTGCGGTGACACCTTCACGTCCTGAAGGGTCGTCACCACAAGGCGCCAATTTTGCCGGCCAATTCGATCATAGAAAGATAGAACAATAAATGAAAAGCAATTCCACAGAAATCACATGTATAGAAATAAAAGTCTCCACGAAGGGAGAGTCCACAAAAATAGTATAAAAGGTACTGAAAGTAAGGGCTTATGCCCGATACATCATAATCCTCACTACAGGTCACTCAAGCGAAAGCAAACTATAACATCTACTATAAGTCGAGACTCACAGTCCGGGCTGTCTGAACTCCTGAGCTAGACTGCCCTATCTCCAAGCGGGCCGACCTCCGAGGCTGCTCCTCCATGCTGGGCTCCACGATCCCCTAAATGATGTGGTCCGAAAACCGTTAGTCTATAAGACTAAGTCCTATCATCCCCTACCCCTTCCCACATGGCTCCTAAGTACCGAGCGTAGAGGAAGAAAGGGAAGGACATGAAGGTGGAGAGTAAATCAAAAGCAGGTGATAGCGGACCTATGCTAGTAATTCTATATAAATGATGGAAATAACAGAAAATAGGAAATGTAACCTTAACTTATGTGCGGAAGTCCCTAAGCCAAGGGATCTTCTGTAAGGCTCCCATCATATAAAGTGTCCCATACCACTTATACGTTGGGGTGTCGGTTATCAAACAGCAGTATCTATATATCAAAAATGACCTTAATTTATAAACTTGCCCACACAAGCTTATAGACTAAGGGATCGTTTTGCAAGGCCTATTGTATATGCATCCCATTCCACTTATACATTAGGTGTTAGGGGTTAAATGAATCGATTATGCCATGACATGCTAGTGGGTATGATGAATCATTCAAGTGCAACAAACACACCCAACTCTGTGTACACAGACTTTTAGTTCCCCCTTTCGGAGTCGTTACCTCACAGGATACCTATGTAGTGGCAGACGGAAGCGGTGGGTTGGGCCTCGCCCCCCTATAAACCAGTAAAGCACTACCGGTCAGACCTATCGTACGCCTCAATGCTTGGTGCACAAAGCGGACTCCTGCGTACTCTTGCCGGCTGGCGCACCGGACTTCTATCTGCAAAGTGCTAACCACACTTGCCGAGTCAGCGTATTGCCATCGGTGCATCGACCCTCCAATACCGAAGACCCACCACCTTAATTTTCTTTCCCTTTTATGCACATGCAATATTTATCGTATCAACCATTCGAGTCGAAGCTCCCCGGACTATCCTGTCCATCTCTTAACCAACCGAGCCGAAGCTCCCTGGACCATTCTGTCCGTCTCTTAACCAACCGAGTCGTAGCTCCCCGGACCATTCTGTTCGTCTCTTAACCAACCGAGTCGAAGCTCCCAACTATCTTCCAGTGTTTGTGAAACGTGCAACCCTAATTACTAAGTTACTATTATCAGTTTGTTAATACAGTTTACGTTAACCCAGGACTGCCCCCGGTATACCCCGTGAAGGGCTCTCAAAGGGCACTAGGAACTATGATGGTAGTTGAAGCCCATCGTTCCCTTTCACAAGGCACTTATTGTTATTGGTTGATTCCCTTAACCCATTCCCTTCTCATATTACAGTGGGCTAATCCTAGGGTGATTTTGACTCTTCCTCTCCTCGGGGAAGACGATCTTTCGTCGAACCCGAACACCTCTAGACTCTAGCCAAACCACTTCTCACTACTCTTCATATCCTTCTATTGTGAAATCATCCACATCTATCCACCCAGCCAAGATGACTAACTCTAACCACTATCCCAAATCATGTCCTATTGCAATTTAACAATTTGCTATATGCAGACCAACCTAGGCTATATGTCGAACCGAATAGGAGATAACCTAGATAATCATACAAAGGCCCTAAATTATTTACTGGAGACTTATCATGACACAAATAGACTAAATCCAGAAAATTGTAATTTTCCTAATTTATCTGGCATTTAATTAATTTTCTTTGAAGCCACCAAGGGCTACCAATTGAACATGAAGTGCACTTTTCAGGTATGTATAAAGCTTAATAAAATTATGATAAATTCTAAAAAACAATCTTATCAGTGAAGCAAAGATTTAATAATTTTTCCAGTATTTTAAGGACTCTAATTTAATTTTGATAGTAAATCCTATCTCCTTTCATTAATGAATTAAGTGTAGTAGATAATCATCCAAAAATTCTTAATTAATATTCTAGAGCAGATACTGTCCTAAAAACATCAGTGGCCAAATTTCATAATTCTTCAATGGGGATTGAGCTCTAAAATAAATAATTACCAAAATCTCAAAAAGCTATATTTGTGAAGCAAGTATTGTAAATATTCTTCTAAAAATCATGAATAAAATTATACAACTAGATATTGATCTGAAAACATCATTGGCCAGGTTTCATAATTTTACAATAGGTAATTTGCTCACAATTATTTATTGACCATAATTGCCCTATTGGAACTTGTGAAGGAAGTATTAGATATAATCAACTAAAATTTGTAACAAAATTCAACGATATTCATTTAGACTTAAGGCATTTGCTGACCAAGTTTCATTAGATTCAAATGAACAGGGAAATCAAAATAATTAAAACACCAGTTTGGGCAAGTTGATACCTAGCAAATAAAGTACTTGAAGTATAATCCATAAAATTCTAATAAAATTACTAAGGATTCTACCTAGTCTAAAACTTACTCCACCCAAGTTTCACAACTTTTAACTAAGGTTTAGTTGCTGTGTTTTCATAATTGAGCTTCTACCCTAAAACTAGGGTTAGGGTTTTGAGGTGTCTACCTACCTCAAAATCCTCTAATATTTCTACTAGAGAACTTAGAGCACACTACCTTCAACTCTACTGAGTTACAAGGCCACACAAGGGCATTTGCCCCTATTCCCTTCACAACACTCAAAAACCCTTCCTTAGGGTTTGAGTTTGAACCCTAGGGTAAATCAACCCTAAATCACAACATTTTTCTTAAGAGGGTGACATTGTCCATGCCAAGTCAATGTCCAAAATTTCAGCCTCTGTTGAGGTGATTTGAATACTCAAAACCCCAAGGGGGTGTTTGGACCTAAATAACCCTATAAGGGTCAACCTAGGGTTGGATAAAAACCTATCAAAACATCTCCAAATAAGATTAAATTTTTACCTGAGCCTTCAAATGGCCTCTAAGACTACCCACCCAAATTTGGGGGGATTATGAGGTGTTTATGACACCTAATTAATTTATACATGGTTTATTAAATATTTCCAAAAACTATAGAAAACTATTCTCCAAAAATTCCCATTTTTGGACAGGCCCTAGTAATAGCTAAGGTAGACCCCCTGACAAAATTTCAGCTCATTTGGACAAGGGATGAAAGGTTGGCATCCATTTGAATCTCAGGATAGCCTAGGTATAGGTCCCCCCAAAATGAGTGTTGTGGTCCAACCACTTACCCAATCGAGTTGAAATAAATTTTAGAATATTCTACACTCGAAGGGCTACAACTTTTGTGATGGACATTTTTCCTAAAACAGCCTCTAAGTATCTCATTTAATAGCATCAAAATGAGTTTAATAAAAGTGATTAATTACTATATATTATCTATAAATATATATCGGATTTAATATATGGCACTGTTCATCTTCTCAAAAGCCCAAAACTAGCAACCTAAAAAACGCTTAAAACCTGTAGTTTTGCTTGAGCCACCGCCGGCCATTTGGCCACCTCCCTGTCCAGCCACCGCAACCACTACCTCCGTCGAGGTGGTGGCTATCGGTCGGCGGTGGTTTGGCCGCCGGAGGTGGTGGTTTCCGGCGAACCCAACCACCATGAATTTCGGAAAAACCCATGAAAACGCTCACCCGATCCATCTCTATTGAGCCTGATGTCTCTCCTAATAATTCCTAAGATCTATCCATAGAAGAAAGAGTAGAGGAGGACTTTATTCGCGGTTTGGAGTCGAGCCGATCGTCGCGATGCCATTTGCGCGGTGGTGGCATCGCTGAAATTTATCAACAGCAGGGTAATAAGCTCTAGAGTTGTCGGGCAAGGGTGAAAACTTCCTCTCTAAGTCTAGGGAGTCTTTTAAAGGAGAAATAAGGCTGCGGGTGGGGGTATAAGATGTCCAGCCATTAATGCCTCCTTAAAAGAATGCTTTGGCCATGGTGGAGGGGAGATGAAACGGCTCAAAACCGCTAAGAAAAGGCTGGAAAATCCTCCTCTCCCCGAGAGGAGTTATATCCAGTCGTTTCAAGGGGGAGAGGATGGAGTCGAGCCTTAAAAACCATTAATGGCCATGCAAACCGTCGCTCGGCCAAGGCTGGAAGGAAGAGGAGATGGTTGCCACGTGGCATAGCCGGTCAAAATCATAAAATAAGACTTAACTAAGTCTTTATAAGAGAAAACGGCCCATTAACGCATTCTGGCCCACTTCCTAGACCGGCCCGGTTCAACTGAACTATCAGCCAAGCTAAAAAAAATTCTAAGTAAAATGGCGTTGAGTGAGCTCTGCTCACTCAACGCCATCCAGCCTACTCGAGGTGGCATTGAGTGCAGTCTGTGCACTCAATGCCATCTAACTTATGGCGTTGAGTGAGCTCTTCTCACTCAACGCCATCCAGCCTGCTTAAGATGGCGTTGAGTGCACTCTGTGCACTCAACGCCATCTAGCTTATGGCGTTGAGTGAGCTCTGCTCACTCAACGCCATCCAGCCTACTTAAGATGGCGTTGAGTGCAGTATGTGCACTCAATGCCGTCTAGCTTATGGCATTGAGTGAGCTCAGCTCACTCAACGCCATTCCATTCCTCAGCAGACGGCGTTGAGTGAAGTCCGTGCACTCGACGCTATTTAGTTTATGGCGTTGAGTGAGCTAAGCTCACTCAACGCCATCCATTATATGGCGTTGAGTGAGCTCAGCTCACTCAATGCCATCTAGACAACACCAGATGGCATTGAGTGCAACCAGTGCACTCAACTCCATTCTGCTTATGGCGTTGAGTGCACTCGACGCACTCAACGCCCGAGTCCTAATCTTATTTTAAGCAAGTTTCTGACCTACTATTTGCAGACCAAGGTGATTTTCACCTTCCTACCTAAGCTCTCTTGGTCTTTTGGGTTTCCTAGGGTTTTGTCATGACCTAGTCATGGCAAAACCACTCCTAGGGGTCTAGCCGGAAATGGGATGTTATAGCAAGTTTGGCCACTTCCTTGATGGCACATATCTTTGTATCTTAGTCCTTGGTTAGTGATCTGAGAAACTTATCATTGAGCTCATATTTGCTAAATACTCTTCCATAGGTCATCAGCTCATTAACTATTCTAAAAAACTTCTTATAACACTCAGTTATGCTATCTGTTTTGGTTTGTCTAAAACTTTCATATTCTTGATTTAGCATAGACTTTCTATCCTCTCTTACTTCTTCTGTCCCCTCCATGTAGACAATCAAAGTGTACCACATCTCCTTGGAGGTTTTGCAATGAACCAAGTTTTGGAAAGAAGAGTCATCTATAGCACTAACTATTATGTTTTGTGCTCTCTTATCCATAGTGGCTAAGATGATCTCATCCTTAATCATTTCAGAGTAACTTTTTGGAGTCTTGAGGTTGGCATCAAGAACTGAAATGTTCATAGGAATGAACGACCCTTCTTGAACTTTGATGTAGATTCTTGGGTCAGATGCTTCCATGAATAATCTGACTCTCTCTTTTCATATGCCAAAGATTTCCTTTCTACATATGGGAATCTTCATGGATCCAAGTTCCTTGTAATTTTCACCTAAACCCATTTTGGCAAACTTGTAACTGCCTTGGAGATCAACTCAGATTGTTGAGTCTATTCTTGAGTAACCTCCCTCTGATACAACTTGAAAGAATTGGTTTTAAGATACCCCAAACACCTAGAGGGGGGTGAATAGGTTCAATTCTAATTTTTATTAGGCAAATAAAATATATCACAGTTAGATAAACTATGCTACAGCTATCACAGCACAGATCAAAACAAACAAAGTCAACACAGCATACACACAGATTTATAGTGGTTCCCCAAGAGATGGGTGCATCCACTTTCCCCTTTCGCCTATCTAGCAGTATACTAGATTCAGCCTAACTCCCTTCTTTCTACTCAGATCCTCAGATCTTATAACTCAGAACCCAGAATGGTTCCTACAGCTCATACTTCAGCAAGTCCTACAACTCAGATTCTTTCAGAGAATCCTAACTTAGAGTGAGTCCACACTCCTACACTCAGGCTATCAAGCCCTACCTCAGCCCTTATAACCAGACCTACAACTCATATCACAAAGATCCTACCTCAGATCAATAAAAGATCTTACATAATTGATTGGGAGAATGATTATTTCTTCACCCAAAAAGAAAGAGAAATGGATGAAGACTTCTTGATCAGATGTGGAATGAACTGACTACTTGAGATCCAACCTGTCTTAGCTTCTTCAAAGCTTCTTGAATCTTAACAAAGGAAGGTTAATCTTCTTGAAAATTTGGAGTCGATCCACAATCCAGCTCTTCTCTTCTTTCAGATGTGATTATGAATTCTTTTTGCAAACTTGTACAGGATCTTCCTTCTCTTTAAAAATGACTTGTTGATTTCAGGATGAACCAGTTACCCCATCGCTCTTTTTTTCGATAGAACAGGTCTTTATATAGATCCCATCTGAGGTTACCGGCTGATCCGGTTCATAACTGCCTTCTGACAGCTCTAACAGATGTGACAGCTTCGTTAGTTATGACAGCTGTCAAGTCTTTACTCTTGACATCTGATACTTCGTCACTTTTATCTCAGCAGAAAATGTCGAGACAAAACTTCATATGAGTCTACACAAGTGGAACATATGTCGACACAATTCTTGATGATGTCGACACAGCCCATAGAATGTCGACACAACTCTTCTTTATCTTCTCGACACAGCTTCTGTAAAATGTGTCGACACAAGTCCTGTGTGTCAACACAATCTGCTTCCAGTCTTGACATAGTTGGTGTCGACAGAATTCTTGAGTGTGTCGACACAAGTCCTGTGTGTAGACACAATTACTGTAGGCTGAATTTCTGTGTGTTGACACAAGTCCTGTGTGTCGACACAATCTGGCTCCTGGTGTCGACACATTTCCTTCACAAGTGTCGACACATGTACTTAGAATATTTTTTGCATTTCTTTAACCTACACATTGAAACTCAACATCCCATCAAATACACAATGATGTATATCATTGAGTTAAGTGAGGCTTCTCCAAAACAGGTACAAAGTTTCTAATGTACCCAATAGATGAAGCCTGAGGAAGCACTTTTCGGGCGACAATAACAGATCGACGAGCGGTCAGTGGAAAGGAGCGACGATCATGCTAAGCGAAACAGTTCCGTCGGTAAAGAATAATCGTCTAGCTAGATTAGGTCAAAAGAATCATCGCATCCTACGGTTTACTGTTTACATCGTTGAAAGTCTTTTGTTCTTAGGGCAGCTAAACACTTAGAGGGGGTGAATAGATTTTTGGTCTCTTTATAGTTTTTCCTAACTTTGGGTGCGTTGAGTTAGCTTGCTTTCAAGAACAAAAATAGTACACACTAGATTTATAGTGGTTCCCCATATTATGGGTATATCCACTATCCCTCCCACATTTCTAACAGTGTGTTAGATAAGGCTCTTCTCCAAAACTCAGTTTCTAAGAGCTTACAACACAGATCCCTAAGGATCTCTCAGTCTTCTTCAAGACCTACCTAAGTCACAAGGCCCTACCTCAGAGCAAGCTTGCTCCTAAATCTCTATTATCTAAAGATCACCTACCACTCAGAGAGAATGACTCTCCTACAGCTCAGGAACAAGGCCATACCTCAGATCCAAAGCTGGATCCTACAACTCTGACACAAAGGCCATACTATCATAGAGAATGACTCTCCTACCTCAGGCAAATAGCACTACCTCAGGCACGCATGCCCTATACTCAGATCAAAGAATGATCCTACCTCAGCCTTTATAAAATAAGCCTATAACTCAGAACAAAAGGATCCTACAAAAAAGAAAGTGGTTGTTTATGATTTAACTCTAGAGAGATTTCTCTATGTCTACTGCTTCCAGAGCTGAGATGAACTCAGCCCTAACTTCTTCTTAGCAATAAGAAAGTTAATCTTCAATAAACTGCTGCTTGTGCTGGAAGAAACTCAGAAACTCAAGTTTCTGATCTTGCTATTGAAGACAAAGATTTGGCAGTTTTATATGCTCTTCAATCAACTAACCTTGACTGTAGGAATTTGAAAGTTCTGCTTAGTATTTTTTCTCAGAAAGATTTTCTGAACTTATTATAGCAGATGAAGAAAGCTACAGCTAACTGGGTGAACTTTTAGACAAGAAGGTTTGAACTTCAGCTTCAAGCTCTGTAATAATTGCGAGGGAGAAGACGATGAAGTTCTGCCTCTTTGCGAAATGTTAAATCCTAAAAGTTATCTTTGCATCCGCCAAACTTATCCTTTTTATCTTCCGTCTTCCAACAGTTATTTGACCTGTGGGCCCACTGAAGTTGTTGGCTTCAACTTTGCTTTTACAGGAAAAGTCATACAGTAGGCCTGCGACACCATTTGTCATGTACTGTATCCTTCCGGTAACATTTTGAAACTTTGCTGACTCATGCTGACATTAGCATCTGTGGACTGAGCCAAGTTCTCTATTTCATCCCAAGCGTTGAGTTTGTTGAGTGAATAGCCCTCACTCAGTGCAAAAACACTTAGCCATATAATTCTGCACTTCCAGGCATTTAGTGTGTTGAGTGAATGGCCTTCACTCAATGCTTTTGTCCTTAGACAATCGTCCTGCTATTTCAGGTGTTAAGTGTGTTGAGTGAAATGGCTTGACTCAACAAATTTGGACTTAGTCAATTACTTCTACACTGCCAAGAGTTGAGTGCGTTGAGTGAACCTTCATCACTCAATGCCCCTGGACTTAATTGGTTCTCTAAACGTCTGCCTTCTTGCCGAGGCGTTGAGTGAAATGGCTTCACTCAATGCTTCTATAGTTAGCCGCAACTTTCTTTATGAAAGCATTGAGTGAGAATTCATCACTCAATGCTTCTGCCTTTTCCTATCTTGTTGATGAGGCATTGAGTGAACTGGATTCACTCAACGCTTCTATACTTAGCCAATCTTCTTGATAAGCTTGCGTTGAGTGAGCTATCCTCACTCAACGCATCTGGACTTAGATAAATTTTTTTGTTTATTTCTCCTTAGGCTTTGACTGATCATTGCTCTGTCGACGTATTCTTCTTTGGGCATTGAGTGAGCTGCCCTCACTCAACGCTTATGTACTTGGCCAGAATTCTTGATAGATCTTCAAAAGCTTGAGCTTGACTGAATGCTGCTTTCTCCAGGCATGGAGTGAGCTATCTTCACCCGACGCTTCTATACTTAGTCAAATTTCTTCCTTGCCAATATTGAGGCTTTGACAGGCTGTGTTGTACTCGATGCCTCTTATTATATGGCGTTGAGTGTACTGCCTTCACTCAACGCATGTGGGCTTTGACGATTTTTACTTTTCCCAGCATATTTTCTTGGCATCTGGGGTTGAGTGAACTGGCTTCACTCAACACTTGTGGACTTGGACAGATTTCTATCTCTCCACCTCTCTACCTTATGACAACCTGTCACAAACACTTAGACAACTTGTCTAAACTTGTTCCATGGAACATCCATCACATGATGAACTTAAAAAATATCAAATACAAATATGCTCTTAGTTTTGATGGTGATGGCTCTTCAAATCTAAGGAACATTGAGGGCAATATTCCCAACAATCTCCCCCTATTTAAAGAGGGCAGAACGCATAGCAATACTAAGAAGCATTTTCTCATAAAGAAAATAAAGTTACAAGTAGTTGTAAGCTTTCTCATACCACTTTAAAATTTAAAGATGCTTACCGCTCTCCTGACTACTTAACATTTAAGTGGAGGACTTTCCTTGTATAACCTCGAGCTCGCAGGAGGTAGCTCAAGGAAAAGTGCTAGGGGTGAGAAGAGTTCATAGGGGAGTAGGACCATAGGGTTAACTCGTTGGTACTCAAAAAAGGCAAAGCATAATAGGCAAGAGGGGAGCAGCAGAGCTGGCGAGAGGGCTCTCGCGGCGGGTGTTGACCTCTTGGAGTAAGATGAAGTATTCATGAGGCGGGGCACTCGCGAGGCAAGATGGGAGAAGTGGAGCAGGCGAGAGGGCTCTCACAGCATATACTATCATCTTTTGGCGAGACGGTATACTCGCGAGGCGAGCTGATGAGTACCCCTGACCCACTAGATACCATATTAGTCGAGCGTCGGCTCGACGTTCGTCGAGCGCCGGTTCAGTGTTCATCGAATGCAGGTTCGATGATTCATCAAGCGCTGGTTCAACGAACAAGCCGTTTTTACTTTCCTACCCCCAAGTGGGGGTTTTATTCTTTTGCCTCACGTAATTTTACTTTTTTGCCCTTTAGGGTCTGCGTATAACCCTTCGAAACAGCGGAGTTTAATTATTGACCGACCCCGCCCATGGTATTTTGGCAATTTCAGGTCGATTCAATTTGGTTATTGGAAGGACAAACTCAGAAGCCTATAAATAGACCGATTAGGTGCTTTGGAGAGGGGCCGATTTCTTCACTACTCTTCGTCTTCCTCCAAGGCACCTAGCTAAGCACTAGCTAGGGAGGGTAAGAACTTCTAATTCTTTCGGGTAAGAGGTGGGACCTCTAAGCTGAAGCCCACGGTCTGTTTCTAGTTCCAAGACTCATGTCGAGAAGAGATTCGGGAAGAGTAGGTGTGAGCTGCAACTTTAGATCCAAACTTTAGGTGAAGTCGGGTTTTTGGCTTCAATATTTTTGGTGAGGTGAGCGGGATCACAACCTATACAGAAGAATCTTGAGCTACTTCATGGCGGGAGATCTCGGCGAAGGAGACGGGGACAGGTCCCAGAACTCGGGAGGATATATAAAAAGAAAAGAATTCATGGCGTCCATTATAGGTATCATTGACATGATGTAGGGGATCTTGCAGCGAGGCGACTACTCGACTCCCTTACCTCAGGCGCCTGCTCTCGCGCATCAGGACGAGCTTGTCTCGGCAAGGAATGGAGAGGACGCCCCGGGGGGGGGGGGGGCGACCTCGAAAGTAAAAAGTGGTGGAAGGAAGTTGGCAAGACCTTGCAGGTAGGGAGTTGTTCCCTAGCTCTATGAGTGTCGTCTCGCCGGGAGACGTTGTTGCGTGGGTGGAGGCGGCGAGACCCGTGGTAAGAGGGTCCCCGTTCTGCGAGTTGATTCTTTTAGCTCTAGTCCCGGAGGGGTTCAAGGAGCCCAATATGACCTACTATGTAGGAAAAGACATTCCTCTCCAGCACTTGTAATGGTTCGAAGATGTTGTCTCCATCAGGCTAATGACGGACGTGTTCAAGTGTCGTCTTTTCACCATCACCTTGAAAGACAAAGCTAGGGACTGGTTTCATCAACTCCCAACGGGATCAATCTATTTATTCGAAGACCTGATTAGACGTTTCCAGTTGCGTTTCGCAACCTCTAAGAAAAGAAAGAAGAACCCCGAGTCGATTTTTCTGATCCGGCAGAAGGCATGATGAATCCTTAGCCCAGTACGTGGACAGGCTCCAGTAATAAGTCTTGGATATTCAGGAGGTGCCGAGATTTGCTCTCCAAATGGCGTTCATTGTTGGACTGCAGGAGGGTTTCTTCAAGATGAGCCTAACTCGAAAGGCACCACTGTTGTTTGAAGGGCTGATGAAGAAGACAGCAAAAGAGATAGCAATGGAGGCGGTAAACCTGGAATTTTCCAGAAAGATGGTAAGGTTGACGGAGGTTGAGTCAAGAGAGCCAAGAGGGGCAAGACAGTAGGAAGGAAGAAGGAGGGAGGAGCCGAGGGTGCCAGCATATCAGGAGTTAGGTTGGAAGCAGCAAGGAGGCCCTGCCCAATGGCAAGGAAGAGGTTTTCCCCAAGGGGGAAGGAACTACCAAAGAGGGTCAGGAATATTCAACCTGCAGGGGTGGGGATATGGTCCTAGACCACCCCTACCCCCGCCTCAGCAAGCTATGGCCATCTGCCAAGTGAGAGGAAGGGGAAGAGAAAGATGGACAGCAGGAGCTGGAGCTGGAAGAAGGAGGAATCACCAGGAGGGGAGACGGGAGGAGGAGGTAGCATTGCCATATTGTGACTTCCATGAGGAGGAGGGTCACATGAAGGCTACCTGCTCGGATTTTCTGGAGATGAAGAGAGCTAAGGGAGCAGGGGAACAATTGCTACCAGTCTGAATAGTGGAGATGACCGGGACAGGAGAGGAGGACTGGTGCGTTGATCGAACTGATGTGGGAGATCAGGGTGGGAACAGAGTGACCCATGGGGGAGTAGGGATTGAGGCTACCCGTAAGGCAAGCCTTCATACCATGTACCATCAGAGTGTAGCCTCGACGTCACAAGCCCCTCCCCCGGATGAGAAAATTACCTTCTCTCGGAAGGACATGCCAGACCATGAAGATCCTTTTTCTGACGCGTTGCTGATCCAAACCGCCATTGAAAACTTCACGGTGTCGCCGATCCTAGTCGATAATGGGAGTTCAGTGAATGTCATTTTCAAGAAGGCATTCAATGAGATGGTGGTGGAGGCTCGAAAAGTGTTGGCAGCAGATGGGCCATTGTTCAGATTCTCGGGAGAAATGAAGGAAGTCGAGGGGGGAGTCGGACTCTAAGTGACTCTGGGAGGGCTGTCCAGTAATTGTCGTTTCGTCATAGTGGACTCCCCCAGCAGTTACAACGCCATTTTCGGGCTCCCTATGATCAGTGCCTTTAGGTATGCGCCATCATCTTTTCATCAATGCATGAAGCTCAATGCCGGAGGGACCAAGATCAGAGTGCGAGGATATCAAAAAGAATCCAGGAGTGCTATATGACGACAGTAAACACCATTTCTTGGCAAGGAGAGGCCGAGGAATTAGAGAAGAGGATAAAATGATGGGAGAAGGAGGTCGGAGAAAAAGTAAGGGAGGAGGATAAAAAGAAAAGAGTGGACAGAGTAGGGATGGAGAGAGGCATTGCGGTGGAGCCAGAAATGGCAGGGGAGAAGGAAGGAGGGGGAGAGCAGGGGTCCGAAGAAGAGATGGAGGCAGAGGAGGAGAAAGAGGAGAGGGAGGTGGAAGGAGCGAAGAAAAATGAAGAAAAGAAGAAAGAGAAAAGAAAGATAAAGGAAGCGTGGGAGTCATCCAGGATAGAAGCTCGACCAGAGAAGAGGGGAAGTTCATTGTTGGAGGAGAGAGTCCCAACCGACGAAGAGGTGGAGAGGTTTCTGAGAGAGGTGGCTACGGTCGTTTTATAGCGCGAGGCCGCAGATCAGGAAGCCAGGGAATGGGATGAGATATTGAGGGAGCAGGAGAAAGAGGAAGAACCATCAAGTCTAAAGACGGCAGTGGAGGTGTTGGAGATGGAGATCCTCACCAAGGAAGGGAGGAAAGAGAAGATAAAAGTAAATGGGGAGCCCAGTCCCAAGGATTAGGAGGAGATCATGGTGTGTGTGCAGAGGAACGTCGACATCTTTGCCTGGAGCATAGCTGACATGCCGGGGGTTGATGCTGACGTGGCATATCACCATATTAACCTCGACCCCGAAGCTCTTCCCATACAACAAAAGAAGACAGCCATCTCCACCAAGATGGTCGGGCCCATCCAATAAGAGGTGGAGAAGCTGCTCAAGGCGGGATTCATGTCTGCAAGCAAGTATCCGAGGTGGGTGAGTAATGTTGTTATGGTAAAAAAGGGAGAGGGGAAATGGAGGATGAGTGTAAACTTTTCCCTTTTAAATAAATCATGCCCTAAGGATTGTTATCATCTGCCTCGAATCGACGCGCTGGTTAACTCAGCCGTAAGTTTTTCACTAATGAGTTTTCTAGATGCATTTTTAGGGTACCATCAAATACGCATGCACCAGCCGGACATCAAGGATGTCATCTTTGTCACGGAGGATGGGTGCTTCTTCTTCAACATGATGCCCTTTGGATTAAAGAATACGGGGGCAACTTACCAAAGAATGATGGATCGAATCTTCCTGGAGCAGAAGGGGAAGAACCTCGAGGTTTATGTAGATGACCTGATAATCAAGAGCCGAGACCTCGGATCCCACGTCCTAGATCTAGAGGAAACTTTTGAAATAATAAGGAAATAAAAGATGAGGCTCAACCCCCTGAAGTGTGTCTTTGGAGCCAACAGAGGAAAATTCTTAGGACATCACCTTACCCCATCAGGAGTTGTGCCCTATCTAGATAAGGTGAGGGCAATCCTAGAATTAGAATCTCCGAAGAATGCCAAGGAAGTTCAACGTCTCACCGGCAAGTTGTCCGGATTAAGTAGGTTCCTCTCCCGGGCTGGGGAGAAGTGATCGCCTTTCTTCCGAGCACTAAGAGGGGGCAGGAAAATTGAATGGACCACTGAATGCAAAGAAGCCTTTCGAACTCTAAAATAATAACTCACCCAGGCACCGCTACTCCAAGGGCCGAGAGAAGGAGAGGGTTTGTTCTTATACCTAGGAGTGGGGGCCGGAGCAGTGAGTTTAGTTCTTGTACGAGAAGAAGGAAAAAGGCAGTTCTCGATCTATTACGTGAGTAGGGTTATGAAGAAGGCGGAACTCAGATACCCAATCCTTGAAAAGCTGGCATTCGCTCTCATCATATCAGCCAGGAAGCTTAGACCATACTTCTAGGCCCACTCAATTCAGGTGGTGAAAGATCATCCTCTTCGCCGCATCCAGGAGGGCGTGGAGCATTCTGGGAGGTTGGCCAAGTGGTTGATAGAGCACAGTGAGTTCGAACTCGTTTTTACTCCTTGGCTGGCCATCAAAGCACAAGCGGTTGCTTATTTCCTGGCAGATTACACAGTTGAGGTCGGAGAAGCTGAAGCACCTCTTCTAGCTATCTGGTAGATGCTAGTAGATGGCGCATCTGGAAAAAGTTCTTTTGGAGGAGGGATGATCTTGGTGAGTACAGAAGGGACCAGAATTGAGAAGGCTCTGAAGATTCACTTCACCATCACTAAAAATCAAGCAGAATATGAGGCGATTATCGCAGGGCTCAAGCTAGCTTGGGAGCTGGGCATACAGGACATTAAAGTATCCACAGAATCTTTGGCAGTAGCAGAATAAATCAAAGCAAAATTTGAAGCAAGGGAACCTACCCTCCAGTTGTATCTGATAAGGGTCAAAGACATCATCAGGAAGTTCCGTAGCTTTCCAATTCAACACGTCCCGAGAGGGGAAGTGCTCAGGCTGACCTGCTCACAAAGTATGGCCCTCTGGCCGGAGGAACGGTGACGGAACTCTTTAGGCCATCCATAGAAGAAGGAGAACTGATGGAAGTCGACTAGCAAGGGCCTTGGATGGATACCTTCATCATCTTTTTGACCTCAAGACGTCTTCCCGAGAGGGACCTCGATAAGAAGTGGATCAGGTATAAATCAGCATACTACTTGCTGAAGGATGGGATATTATATTGAAAGACACTAACAGGTTTGTTGGCCTGATGCGTATCTGAGGAAGAGATTCCAAGAGTTCTAGAAGAAATTCATTCGGGAGAATGTCGGAGTCACTCGGCAAGTCAGACCTTGGAGGGAAGAGTGTTAAGGCTGGGCTACTTCTGGCTTACCCTCAGAAAGGATGCGGAAGAATTCACGTAGAGATTTAAAAAGTGCCATGAATTCGCTCCTCTCCAACTCCTTCCCGCCCAAATATTACGTACAATCACGGCTACCTAGCCCTTCGCAATATGGGGACTAGATTTGGTGGCTCCTTTTCCCCAAGCTAGTGGCCAAAGGAAGTTTTCCCTGGTCATGGTGGATTACTTTTCAAAGTGGCTAGAGGTGATGGTGTTGGCAAAGGTGACATCACAAGTGGTCAAAAATTTCATATGGGGAGAGATCATCTACTAGCATGGGCTTCTGTTGGCCATCGTCACTGATAATGGATAGAAATTCGCTAGCAGGGAATTTGTAGACTTTTGTGTCCAGCTGGGAATAGACCTCCGCTTTGCCTTGGTTCATCATCCTAGAAGTAATAGACAGGTGGAAGCGGAAAATAAGATTATCAAGAATCTTCTAAAGAAAAAGGTGGAGAACTTAAGGGGAAGTTGGGTAGAACAGCTCACTTATGTTCTCTGGGCTTTGAGGACCATGCCAAACACCGCCACGGGAGAGACTCCAATTAAACTCTCCCATGGCTTGGAGGCCGTTATACCTATAGATTTCAAGGTTGAATCTCCGAGAGTAGCCGTTGCGAAGAAAGGAGATGAAGGATGGCGGGTAGAGAATGAGGAGGAGCAGAAGCTCTCTCTTGATCTGGTGGAGGAGCTCAGGGAATTCACATCGATCTGACAGGAAGAAGTCAAGCGTCGGATGGCGAGGTATTTTGATAAGCATATAAGGGTCAGGAAGTTCCAGAATGGCGACTTGGTCCTTGAAAATGTAGACGCAGTAGGAAGAGGAGCCTCAGTGGGAAAACTCAATCCCAACTGGGAAGGCCCCTTTTTGGTAAAGGAGGTCCTGAACTCAGGAGTGTACCACCTCCAAGATGTTGATGGGGTACCCCTCGATTTTGCTCGAAGAGGAGACGACTTAAAAAGATTCTATCCTTAGTATTTTTTTCATTTTCTAATGCTTGTAAATCTTTTGTGATCTTCTAAAATAATGGAATTCCAGGTGTCTTCTTTCATGGCATGAGAGTGAAACGGATGAATGGCAAGGCCTCGAGAAGACCCACTGTCTAGGCTCTCATCAAACTGGCAGGACTTTAGGCTCACTCAGTGGCAGGATGATTGGCAAGGCCCCGAGAAGACCCGTTGACAAGGCTCTCATCAAGCTGGCGGGACTGTAGGCTCACTCGGTGGCAGGATGATTGCCAAGGCCCCGAGATGACCCGCTAACCAGGCTCTCATCAAGCTGGCAGGACTATAGGATCACTCAGTGGAAGGATGATTGGCAAGACCCCGAGAAGACCCGCTGACCATGCTCTCATAAAGCTGGCAAGACTGTAGTCTCACTCGGTGGCAGGATGATTGGCAAGGCCCCGAGAAGACCCGCTGAACAGACTCTCATCAAGCTGGCAGGACTGTAGGCTCACTCGATGGCATGATTATTGGCAAGGCCCCGAGAAGACCCGCTGAACAGGCTCTCATCAATCTGGCAGGACTGTAGGCTCACTCGGAGGCAGGATGATTGGCAAGGCCCCGAGAAGACCCGCTGACCAGGCTCTCATCAAGATGGCAGGACTGTAGGCTCACTCGATTGCAGGATGATTGGCAAGGCCCCGAGAAGACTCGCTGACCAGGCTCTCATCAAGCTGGCAGGACTGTAGACTCACTTGGTGGAAGGATGATTAGTAAGGCTGCGAGAAGACCCGCTGACCAGGCTCTCATCAAGCTAGTAGGATTGTAGGCTCACTCGGTGGCAAGCTAAATTGTGAGATCGCTCAAAGAAAAATATTTATACTTATCAGAAAAATAAAATTTGTGAAAAATAAGAAGCTTCTATGGGAAGAAGAGGTTGGTGCAATACAAATGAATATGGGCACCTCCAACAAGTGCTCGGTGAGGAGGGTCTCGCCCATTGTGAGTGGGCGCTCACTAGAAAAAGAGAGGTCTTGCCTCAAAAATTGAATACGGGTGGCTTCCAATAAAAGAATGGGTTTAATCTCGAGATCTACTCGCGCTGGATTTGTCTCGAGGCAAGATGCAAGAAGGAAGCCAAACGATCTCGCGCACGGAAGGGGAGAAGAGGGTTCTAATGACTCGTATCCTAGGCTGATTCTCAAGCGAGACGGCGAGTATCTTTATCTCGCGAGTAAAAATAGAGTAAAGGGTTGTCCACAAAAATAACAGCAAAATAAAGTGAGAAAGGAAACGTAAATCGAGTGGATATGAAAAAAAAACCTTTTCATTTAATCATTGGTAATTACAAAAGAAGGGGTGTACTCCCCCATGAAAAACACTTCAAAATCCCAAGAAAAAACAAATAGTACAAGTGGAGGGAGTTAGCAAAAAATAGAAGGTGGAGGAGTCCCATGTCTCGCAGGCGCCTTTTTATTCATCTTCATTGGAAGTTGTGTAACGTCCCAATTCGCGCTAGGCCCCCTCGCACGAGTTCTGAGTCAAGAGACTTGACTCGGGCTCGGGGCGCACTGGCAAAAGGCATCAAGTGTCTTGAACGGAGTTATGGGTTGAGTGATATCCGATGAATTCGTCGAGAATGCCCGGATATACCCACCGATCGTCGAGAATGATGACCGATCGTCGAGTATGGCTGACTGATACTCAACGCACTCAACGCCAGGATTTCTGATAAAATGATTAAAGGAAAATCTTCGGGAATCATTGTTGATACCCGACGAATTCGTCGAGAATACCCGGCTATACTCACCGATCGTCGAGTATCATTGACTGATACTCAACGCACTTAACGCCAGGATTTCTGATAAAATGTTTAAGGGAAAATCGTCGGGAATCATTGTTGATACCCGACGAATTCGTCGAGAATACCCGGATATACTCACCGATCGTCGAGTATCGTTGACTGATACTCAACGCACTCAATGCAAGGATTTCTGATAAAATGGTTAAGGCAAAGTCGTCGGGAATCATTGTTGATACCCGATGAATTCGTCGAGAATAACCGGCCATACTCACCGATCGTCGAGAATGATGACCGATCGTCGAGTATCGTTGGCTGATACTCAATGCACTCAACGCCAGGATTTCCGATGAAATGGTCAAGGGAAATTCGTCGGGAATCATTGTTTATACCCGACGAATTCGTCGAGAATACCCGTCTATACTCGCCGATCGTCGAGAATGGAAGTTGATTCCCGCCGAATTTGACTTGTGCGTTTTTTCGCCCAGACAGATTCGCTGGCTTGTACAGGCGGACTGAACCGGACTTCGGGATTCGTGCTGGAGATCCCTTAGACCGGTTATTTCAAATAAGACCTAATTTTGGGCGGTCCAATCAGAGGTTGACACATGGCAAAGTGACATAACCCTAATGAGCTAATATAAATAAGAAGAAAACTAAACCCTAGCGGTCACTTCGATCATTGCCGAGCCACTATCCGCGCAAAACCATCGGGAGAGAAGCCGATCGTCGGAGTTGGAGATCTGGAGGAGGAGAGGCTTGCTGGAGCCAAACAAACTTTTGGAGAGGAGAAACGCCATCGCCGTCAAGGAGGAACTGATGCCGCGGAGGAGGATGACTAGATCCATGGCCGGAAATGATGAGACCGCTGGAAATGAAGTGAGCTTCATCCCCTCTCCCTTGGTGCTAGATCTGTAGTTATATTCTAGGAGAGATATCGACTCCATAGTGTCTTGATGGTGAGGAGAAGATTTTTGAGGAAAAAGCCATGCCTAGGTTGCTTTCTAGGCTTTAGTCTTCTTAACCTCTTCATCCTTCAAAGTGGAGATGAGAGAGTGATTCGTGGAGAAGTACGGCTTTGTGAGGGTTGATAAGGGTGGACGAATTTATGGATGAGTTTTTGGGAGATCGATGCAAGGAGGAAGATGAACGGATGTCGTTCATCTCACCTTAAGATGCGTGCAGAAATCTGATTTCTGCACGCAGCGATCTTCATGGCCATTTTCGGAGGGTTTCATGGTCATATCTGGGTTTTCGACTCAACACGAAAGTCGTAGCACTCAAAATTATCTTTCCATCGAGTGGTTGCACGTTTCCAGGCGATACCTGTAGTCTCAGGAAAGTCAGTTCGAATCTGTTGCGATTGGGGGAAATTCCACCCAGGAAATCTGTATCTTGTACGCAGCAGGCTTCGAATGAATTTCTGGTGTGATGCGATCATATCTGGGCTTTCAACTAAACACGAAAGTTGTAGCCCTTGAAATTATCTTTCCAACGAGTGGTTATATGCACTCGCCAGATTTTTGTAGCCACGGGAATCCTTGATCGAAGTTGCTGCCTGGATTAAGGCTGCACCTAAACTCTGGGCTGTGTAATGTGGAATTCGATTTGGTGGAATTTAATGTTGCGATCCAACTCAAGGTTTGGGTGAACTCTTTTGACATAATCATCATAGTGATATGATAAGTTGATGTTATAAATCTGAATTCGTATAACGAGTTGTGGACAAGCTTAATTTAAGGAAAGAGCCTGATATAAATTAGTAGATGTATATTGATGCCCATTATCTATATCATGTGGAATTTATTTGGAAGGGCATATAAATGATTTAACTATGGCCATGATGTATGTTGAATTGATAGAAGGGAATTAGTAATCCAATGCTTAGAGTGTCGTCTCCCTACGGGTAGCATTGTGGAAGTAACAAGTGCGGTGTTGACCGTCACTAGTTGGAATGAGGTTGAGATGAGTAAAGTTGGACGGTTGGGCTTGGTCCTCGGTGTTCACGTCCCGAGGCTCCTTCCGTATTTGATGGATGTTTGCGATTTGTCCTCGGTGTTCACATCCCGAGGCTCCTTCCATGCCATAATATTGTGGAATTTCATGTGGTGTGAGTTGACACGCGGTGTGGCAATCCCGTGTTAAGGATAGTGTGACAGGCCTATGGGCTCGCCAATCGTCACACCGATGGGAGTTGACAGTAAGAACTTGGGCAGTTGGGCTTGGTCCTCGGTGTTCATGTCCTGAGGCTCCTTCCGTGCCAAGTGAACGGTTAGGCTTGGTCCTCGTGCTCATTTTCAGGGCTCCTTCCGTGTCATACCTTAGGCCAGTTCGGGGCTAGGATCTTGGTGCACATTTACCCAAGAGAACCCGCTGAGCCGTAGTACGCATGTGAGCTCTGCTGTTGTGTTCTTAGCATTGAGGCGTACGGAGGCCTAGGCCAGGTAGTGTGGAGACCAGCCTAGTAGTTGAGATTCCTGCTCTACAGTCACCGTTTGGCCACGACGGATGACGCCTGAGAGGTTAGCTACCTGCTCGAATTGTGGGAACTATAAGTCTGTGTCGACATAGCGATTGCATGTGCTTGATCATGGGTGTGTCATTGCATTGCATACATAGCATTGCACTTCATTACATATACAAGACCCTCATCGTATAAGTTTGTATGGGCACTCCTATACGATGAGTTACTTACTGCTGAACGACCCTCAACTTATATGCTTGTATGGGCATCCATATAAGTTTAGTTACTTACTGTTATAACATTATACTCTCTTGCTGCTTTAGATGGTAGAATTGTAGAATAAGAGGTTGCTCATTTATACACTATATCTATTGTTACTCATGACATGTATACTTACTTCACCTGCTTGTACTACTGTTTTATATATATTCTACCTGTTCCTTTCTTCGCCTGGTGCCGAGGAGTCGTCGGGGGAGCGGATGTGAAGCCACTTAGTCTTTATGACTAACGGTTGCTACGTCTTCCTTTTTAGGAGGAAACCCCGTAGGTGGAGCAGCAGGTCATGCAGCTGAACAGCCAGGCCAGGACGACAGGGCCTGAGGGGACGGTACCGTCGCTACCGTCGGTTACAGATGTGAGTGAGAGAGATTTTATTGTAGCCCTTCGGGGAAATTCTATTTACGTACTCTGATTATGTAGAAGCTTGCTTAGCTTCTCTTTTGCTGTACTTATGGACTTATGCTTAGTGTGGATTGACTTCTTTATATTATTATGGTTGGGTTGGCGTTTATATGTTGATATTGGTTCTAGCCGGCGGGATAGGAGTCTTGTGGTACAGGCTTCCCTGAGTGCTACTGTTACCGCAAGGCGGCTGTTCTGGGCATAAGACCCCTCTTGTGCTGTGTGTTGTGTTACGGGAGGGGGGTCTTACAAGTTGAATCCTCGTTCACCTCGCCATAAAGGTGCGGCACGAGGTCGCGGGCAGTGACGTACTCGGCATCTTCTTTGGCAACTCTCAGCTCCTACATCATGTTTAAAACAAGCTCGGCCGTCTTAATATTGGCATCTCGATAGAAATCGTCGACCTCGTCAACTGTGTAATAGGGGGCGGGGGAACTGGTAGTGGTTCCGAGCGAGAAGGAAGTCGAATGTTATCCAGAAGATGAGAATTCTGGGCTTTTAAGTCCTAATTCTACTCTTACAAAGCAGTTATGCGTGATCGCATTCGATCCGCCATCTCGACATCCTACAAGAAGCCCATAAATTAGCAGAAAGCATGTGCGAGAAAGAGACTGGGCAAAGATAAAATTAAAAGGCTTACCACGCCGCCCTGGCTCTTCGCGAGAAGGTTATCCGCAAGTGCTAACCTCTTCTCGAAGTAACCTGACTTCTCTCGCTCCTCCGCCAGGCTCGCCTCGGCCTCCTTCCATTTCTTGTTGTTAAAAACAAGGCAACGCGAGACTCAGTGCTAGAGCTCAAAGGTGCAGTACTGAGCTTGAGCTGTCTTCAGGACAAGGTCTCGCGAAGAGTCCTTGTCAAAAAGATCTGTCCCAGGACCGCCATAGATGCCATAGCTGAGGGAGAAGGCATGGCGGATGGGAGTATCCTGCTCTTTCCATGAGGGAAGGAGGGTAGATATCGACACCCGGTTCACGTCCTTTTCCCATATCAAGACTGGGTTGCCGACAACGTCTTTTACCACGGGGCCTATTTTGAAATTTTGGTGCGAGGAGGGCATTGGACTGCTGGAAGAGGCAGCCTCGCGAGACAGAGGTTCAGTGGGTTGAGTAGAAGTGTTGGGAGGCCAGTCGAATAGTATCGTCTCGCAAGATGGCAAGACCACTTGTTGGCAAGGTGATTGTGAGCCTTCTATGGATATGGGGCTCAGGGTTACCGACATCACCTTTTTCCCTTTTGGGAACGTCACAACCTTCTTGATTTTATTTTTGGGGCTGTGCCGTGGGGAAATAATGCCATCTCCAGGCCTCTTCTTAGGGGTGAGGGCCAGCGACTCTTTCGCCGCCTCGGCCGCCATGCTGGCGAGTGCGAGAGATTTTGACGGCCCAACGCTACTCAAATAAGGTGGGTAGGTTGGGATGTTTTGCTCTCTTGAACAAGCAACTCGATGTTTAGAGATAACAAAACAAAGGGATGATAAACAAAGGGAAGGAGCGAGTCGAGGTCCCGCCTTAGGAAGTTGACCTCGAAATTCTTTCCTACGAAGAATCCACAGAGGTATTTATCCATTCCTCCGACCTTGGGAGTCGCGTAGTATATTTCGGTAGGCGACACGGGTGCGAGCGGAATGCATCCCAGATTTCCACGGATGAAGACAAAGCGGGTGAGCCAGTGGTGATTCTTGTTGGGGGTCTCGCACACCTTCAAGCCCTGTCCCATGAAGTAGGAGACATCGTCAGGGTTGGCATGGTAGATGAATAGCTTGCAGAAGACGTTAAGGCTAAAATCAATGCGCTAGCGGCGTATTTAACTGGAAAACGCAACCAAAACCGAGATGGCATTTGGGTTTAGTTGCGCGGGAACGACTCAAAAGTACTTCAATACCTATTTAACCTCTGGCTAGAGGGGAAGTCTCAGCCCTGACTCGAAGTGCAAGACAGGGAAGGCGAGTTCGCTGTGGTAAAAGGTGTTGATCGACTCGTCGACCTTGGGAGGTCGTGACTCGAACCCCTCCACTATGAAATTGCGGATGAAGCAGTTGTACTCATCCTCAGAAATCCTGTCAGGAGGGAAGTCGTGGTCGGCGAATCTTTTGCCGCACTGGCTGCATCCCTCACCCTCCTCAGTATTTTTCTTTCTCATGATAGACGCGACAATAAGGGAGATAGAGGAGGAGAAGGAATGGCGAGAGTAAGTAGCTAGAGGAAGGAAGTGAAAAATCTGGATCTAAGGCGCAACAGGAGAGGGCAGCGCGGGCATAAGTCATTTTGATTTAGGGGGGTATTTATAGCATATAGTGAAAGCCGAAAGATGGGAGGAAAAATATGGAGGGAGAAGTTGAAGAGACGGGCCGATGGTTCGTTCTCTCTCTTGACCTCGTAGAACGATGCACCGCAAACACTTTTCCAACATGCCAGGAAAAAAAAGAAAAAAAAGAGATAAAAATTAACATAGCTATAATAAATTAGTGAGTAGGATAACATTATTAACAATCATTACGCAGAAAACGAGCATCATGTCCAGAGCTTAGAGATCGAATTGAAAAAGATAGCGGACTACTAAAAACAGAAAAATTACATGGTATAATCAAATAGGCGAGACGAGGGGGAGGTTCTTCAGTTCTTGTGCAATTTCCAATGCCCTCCATTGTGAGACCTCACACATGGGGGCCGATCAAGAATATGAAAGGCGCGAACGGATTCAAGACCGCGGCGCGCAATACAAAGGTGTTGGTCGACCTCGTTTATGATGGCCTGAGGGTCGGTATCATCTATCTCGATGCCAGCATCGACCTCGGAGGAGAGACGGGCGAATTCAATTTCTAGCCAGTCAATGCGCCTATCGGCAGCCTATTTGTTCAGTTCAACCTCGCGGATGATGTGTATGTGCATTCAAAACATCTCGACCGTCCTACGCTTCATCCCCACCTGATCCATGGGATTGTCTAGAAAGTCTTCTATCTCATCTGGGTGAGGAGGATGCGAGAAGGGGGGAAGCTCAGAGAAGTCCTCTGCTGTCGAGTCGATCTGGGTACCTACGCAGGAAGAAGCCAAGGATCAAGATGAGGGGTGCTCTCTCAAGAAGTATTGGAGGCCGCAAGTTGCGCGGATGGAAGGTTTAGTCCAGTGGCCTCAAACACACTAGGTAGGAAAATGAAAGTTTGTATGAAGAGAAAGGGCAAGTTTAGTTCATTTACACGGGTTGCGAGAGGTCCGAGCGAGTCGCAAGGGATCGTCATTCTTCATAACTTGAGGGGTGGATTGTTGAGGATAGTCAGAGTCTTGATGATGGATGTCGGTAATACCAGGTGGATTCGCAGGCTGGGGGAATAGGCAGGATCTCCCTAAACAAGTATGGAATAAAAAGGCAAAGAGATAGAAAAAAGGAAAGATAGAGGAGGGGCAAGAGACAAAAAGTCACATGTCTCTTTTCGAGGGACATGGGAGAAGACACAAGGATTTCCAAGGATGCTGGAGTAATCCCATCGGCTGAGAAGGGGGCAGCAGTTTTCATCTTCTTCAGGCGAGATGACGAAGGTAAAGAAGTAGGATTGCGAGCCAAAATTGGGGCCAGAGCAGCTGCATTAGCTTTGTTTTGTTTGCGGACCATCGCGAGACATTCACAAAAGCTCTGGCTATGTGACATGACGATGGTGAAAGAGGTGAAGGGTGTGATGAGAGAAGAGACCATCTCCACGCCAAGATAGGTGTCACATATTTATAGGCCCTAGAGGGGGCCCCGCAAAAGATTCTCTCATAAAAGAATTTCGACATCGCGATCCTCGGTTGGACTTTCTTTACAAGCTTGAGGCAACCTCGAAAAGAGCGAGTATTATGCACAACCTCAGGCTCACAGGAGGTAGCTCAAGGAAAAGTGCTAGGGGCGAGAAGAGTGCATTGGCGAGTAGGACCATAGGGTTAACTCGCCGGTACTCCAAAAAGGCAAAGAATAATAGGCAAGAGGGGAGCAACGGAGCTGGTGAGAGGGCTCTCACGGCGGGTGCTGACCTCTTAGAGTAAGATGAAGTATTCGCGAGGTGGGGGACTCGCGAGGCGAGATGGGAGTAGTGGAGCAGGCTAGAGGGCTCTCACAGCATATGCTTGCCACTTATGGCGAGACGGGATACTCGTGAGGTGAGCTGATGAGCACCCCTCGCCCACTAGATGCCATATTGGTCGAGCGCCGGTTCAGTGTTCGTCGAATGCTGGTTTGATGATTCGTAAAGTGCCAGTTCAACGAAAAAGCCATTTTTACTTTCCTACCCCCAAGTGGGGGTTTTATTCTTTTGCCTCAGGTAATTTTACTCTCTTGCCCTTTAGGGTCTGCGTATAACCCTTCAAGACAGCGGAGTTTGTCTGTTGGCTGACCCCGCCCAGGGTATTTTGGTAATTTCAGGTCAGTTCAATTTGGTTATTGGCAGGACAAATTGAGAAGCCTATAAATAGACCGATAAGGTGCATTGGAGAGGGGCAAGTTTCTTCACCACTCTTTGTCTTCCTCCAAGGCACCTAGCTTAGCACTGGCTAGGGAGGGGAAGAACTTCTAATTCTTCTAGGTAAGAGGTGGGACCTCCAAATTGATGCCCACGGTCTGTTTCTAGTTCCAAGACTCACGTCGAGAAGAGATTCGGGAAGAGTATGTGTGAGCTGCAACTTTAGATCCGAACTCTAGGTGAAATCGGGTTTTTGGCTTCAACATTCCTCAAACAACTTGAGGGTGGAAACATAATATGCAATGGCTCAACATTGCTCTCTCCATATTACTTGAATGTTTCCAAGTAACAAGCACTTACTTAACATGACTTGGTCATGCCAAGTATTGCTTCCACATCTCCCCCTGGGCATGTATTGCACACCATCTTCCCTTTTGATATGCCACTAGAATTACTCAGTATTGCAATTCCTCTACTCAGTATTGCTCAACTCCTCCCTTTAGGGTTAAGGGTATTAGGGTATTGCCAACATCTCAGTAATTACACAACAATTGCTCTAAATCCTTTAAGGTTGTATTGCACCCATCTCTCCATTTCTGGCTTCTTCAAAAAAAAAGGTTTTCTAATGAGGGTAGTGAGGGGATCATGCACCAGAGAATTTATCTCTCTATCCTAGCCAAAATCTTGTGTTGATACCACTTGAGAAATTATCCTAATGATCAAACTACTTGACTAGGAGTCATACCTTTTGTGTTGATACACTGATACAACACATCACTACAGCCACTTAAGCTAGCTGCTAACATTGTTCCACTTGAGCTAATACCTTTAAAAAACCTTATACCACTTAAAGATTCTGCAGAATGAAGTTGTAGTAAGGGTGGTGCTGGCTTTTCCTCTACTTCAACATCATCATATCTTTTCAGCAGCAGTAGTCATTCACTAGGGTTGATCTCCCCCTCAGACTGTGCATGGTCCTGAGGACCTGCTGATCAGCTGTGATGATCTTTGATTCACAATTGCAGTTGTTGGTTGCCACTTAACAGGAAGCTGAACTTATTCCCGTAACTTGCTGGATTTGCTCCCCCTCAACAAGAGCATCTTGACTTGCTCCCCCTCAACTGAAACATTTGTTGTCATTCTCTTAACTGGACACTTGAGTCCATCTTAGCCTTGATATCAATATAAAGACTTATCTAACTGCAAAAAGGGTGAGTTCTATAATAAAAATATTACATGGAGCAACTGAAGCTATACACGGTTCAACATACCCAAGTCAAACTTGAAGGTGTTGAACTTGACTTCATCTAGTGGCTTAGTAAAGATGTCTGCCACTTGCTTGTCTATGGGGACAAACTCATGACAAATATCTTCCTTTTCCACAGGCTCCCTAATAAAATGATACATAATCTCAAAATGCTTAGTCTTACTATGAGAGACAGGATTCCTAGCAATTGAGATTGCACTAGTAGAATCACAAAACATGGGGGTTTTACTTATCTGAAGGTTATAGTCCTGGAGCTGATGTTGGATCAACACCAACTTCGCACAATAGCTACCTGCTGAAATATACTCAGACTAAGTTGTTGATATTGCAACACTAGTCTGCTTCTTGCTGCTCCAAAACGCTAGTCTTCCTACCAAGAACTGACAGGTGCCTGATGTACTCTTGCTGACCTCTTTATAGACTGCAAAGTTTGCATCTGAACAGCATGTTAGTTCAAAATACCTATTTCTAGAGTACTAGAGGCCAAGATCTGGTGTGCTCTTAAGATACCTAAAAATCCTCTTTGCAGCAGAGTAGTGAGATTCTTTAGGGCTATCGTGATACCTAGCCAAGATCACAGAGTTGGATTATTCTTATGAGGTTATGTTTTAACCATTCAACATAAGCCACTTTTTAGATAGTGACTATGTCATTGGTAATCTTACCATAGCCTCTTGTCACTCCTCTATCTGAACCACCAAAGATAACTTTGGGTCCATTCTTCATTGGAGTGTACTCCTTTAGATTGTTTCTTATTCCAGTCATGAATCTAGAACAACCACTATCCAACTATCATATAGGGGTATGTGCACTTGGACAAACCTGCAACACATAATTTATCTTATCTTAGGACCCCAATTATTATTGGGTCCTAGGTTCTGATTAGCCTGAAAATGAACATGTCTTCCTGCAGATTTTCTGATAGCAAGACTAACACTAGCTCTTGGCACAGTAGGATTGTGCCAACAATCTAAGGAAAAATGCCCCACCTTACCACAACACCCACACTCATGAATGTTATATCTTCTTTTCTGAGTAGGTCCTACAGTTTGGTTAACTTCTGACTGTATAGAATGAAGGGGAGTAACAGCCTTCTTCAAGTTCCTTTCACCAAGGATCTAACTGAAGGTGAGTCTTTTAGCAATCTTAATTGGCTTGCTCTGAATTCCATTAATATAAGTTTTCTTTGTAGAGAATTGGCTCTTTTTTGCCTCAGAGATAGCCACATTAGGCTTACTGATAGACTTACCCTTGGTCTGAGTCTTTGCTGAGTGGCCTTGAGAGTTGGCCACTGCTACATTCTTAATAATGGGGGCAGGAACAGCAAAGACAAATGGTCCATGATGGGCCATTTGAATTTCCTCATGGGCAGCCTTAAAGGCGCTTATTCCCCTACTATACCTTCAACCATAGCTGTGAAAATCTTTGTTCACACTAGTGGATCTACCTTTCATCCAATGACCATAGATGCTTTCTTGGTCATACCAATTTGAAGGCAACTGAATTTCCTTAAAGTAATGGGAGGCTTGGATGACAGAGGCTGAGTTGGAGCTTTTCCTTTCCCTTTGGAATAGTCAGCTCTTGTGCTTCCCTTAAATCCCAACCACTTCTTACCCTTTGGAGAGGAGAAGGATTCTATTAGGGGCAACACAGTACTTGGCTTAGAATAACTAACCACTATCTTTTTCTCTCTTTGTAGTTTCTCTTCAAGATCCCTAATGAGACTATTCTTGAACTTAATGGTGCCAATCTGAATGAGTGAAATAATTTTCAGTTGGCTAACTTCTTTATCAATCTGATCCAACAAGGATGCTGTCTCAGACTACTGGGAAGCAGCTATCTATAGGGAGGTGATCTCCATAGCTTGCTTCTTGGCCAACTTCTTGCATCTTTTGAAGGCATCTAAAAAGGCTCCATACTTATCAATTAGTTGATTGATATCTTCCTCAGATTCTTAGCACTCTTCACGACTAGATGAATATGCTCTAGAATTGGGACTTGTCTCACATTCTGATTCAGATGATGTGCTAGATAGAGAGTGTACCTTTGATGTAACATCTCATTTCCGGTTAGACTCCTAGGAGTCGATTGGTTGTGACAGAACGCTAGGAAGCCCAAAAATTGAAACACATCAACCGAGATTTTGGGGTCACGGGTTGGTCACGCCCGTGACCGACTCGTTATGCCCGTGACCTAGGGCGTGACTCCTTTGACGATCGGCGATCTCAGGGAGACGATCGTTGAGCATAGAATTTTCAACCCGGGCCTGTCACGCCCGTGACCTATGTGTCACGCCCGTGACCTAGGGCGTGACCCCTTCAATGATTGTCGACCTCAGCGGGACGATCGTCGAAGCGCAGAATTTGCGTCATGGCCCTGTCACGCCTGTGACCCAGGTGTCACGCCCGTGACCAGGGGCGTGACCCCCTTCGGCGATCGTCGATCTCAGCGAGCCGATCACCGAGCGCGGGATTTGCCTGATGACCCTATCACGCCTATGACCCATGTGTCACGCCCGTGACCTAGGGCGTGACCACCCTTCAATGATCGTCGATCTAAGTTCGACGATCGTCGAACTCAGAATTGGCCACCCAGGCCTGTCACGCCCGTGACCTATGTGTCACGCCCGTGACCAAGGCCGAAACGTCAGCCAGACTGGAAATTTCGGTAACTGACGTCATAATCAATTCTGATTATGGGAATGTACAGCAGGAATATTTATGGGCCGTTTCCATCTCTAATTATTTAATAGAAAGAGAGAGTGAGGTCCAATAGAAAATCGCCACCTAGATCAGCCATTTCATCTCCCACCTTTTCCTCTTCCCTATATCATAACCGAAACGTTATTAAGAGAAACATTCATGGCCATGAATGTTTCATCCTTTCCCCTCCCCACTTGGAGATCTATAACAGCCTCCTTAGAGCAAGAGGAGAAGGTTACACGCTCGATCAAACGAATTCAGATTCCTCCCCTTGCTGTTGAAGAATTTCCGGCGACGCCGCCACCGTGCAAATGGCTTCACGACGGTCTGCACGCCTCCAGCCCGCGAACAAGGTCCTCCCCTCCCTCTTCTCCTGCAGATAGATCTTAGAAATCATTAGGAGAGATATCGGGCTCAAAAGAGCCGGATCGGGTGAGCGATTCCATGGTTTTCCAAAAATTTCATGATGGAGGGTTCGCCGGAAACCGCCTCTCCGGCGACCGTGCCGCCGCCCGACGGTAGCCCTCATCTCAACAGAGGTGGTGGTGGTGGTGGCCGGCCAGGGAGATGGCTGGGTGGCCGGGAAATAGCTTTAGAAAAGCTACAGGAAGTGTTTGTTTTTCTGATGCTGTTCGGGTTCGGGTAAAGAAGAAGGTGAACAGTGGCATTTAATAATATTATATAATGCATAGTTAGGAATTAATTCCCTTTACTGTATACTAGGTTGAAACTGAAAATTATTGCCCGTAGGGGCTGAAACATAAAAGGTGGTTAACATAGAAAATGTAGCCCTTGAAGTCTAGTTTAATTTAAAATTAATTTCACTCGATTTGGAGCCCTGTTTAGACCACAACACACTTTTTGGTGAGGTCTATCCATAGGGCTGTCTTGACCTTAGAAAAATTCCCCACTCCAATCCAGTCATCAAAATGACTTGAAATTCGGGGTGTGGCCTAGTCTTACTTATATCTAGGTGCTAACCAAATATTAGGAATTTTGGAAAATGTTTTTTTATAGTTTTTAGAAAAATTCAATAATCCTAGCATAATTTAATACGACAGCTAAATGACTTCCAAACCCTCCCAAATTTTGGTGAGTGGTCCCTGGCTTTATCATAAAGTTCTGGTAAAAATTTAATTTCATTTGGAGATGTTTTGATTAAGTTTTTATCCAACCCTAGGTTGGTCCTTATAGGATAATTTAGGATCAAACACCCCCTTGGTATTTGGGTGGTCATATCACCTCAACAGAGGCTGATATTTTGTCCAAAGGCTGTTTAGGGCATGACACGCCCTCCAAGGGAGTTTGGGGTGGTTTTGTGTAGGGTAGCCCTAGAACCCTAGGGAAAATCCCATAATGGTGGTTTTTGGGGTTGTGAAGGTCATGGGGTCAAATGACCTTGGACTGACTTAAAATTTGGTGGAGAGAACCATAGGGCCAGTATAGTTCCCTGGACAAAAGTTTAGGGTATTTGGAGACAACTAGGCCACCTAAAATTCTAACCCTAGTTTAGGTAACCAACTTTTATTTGAATTATTAAACTATCAAATGAACTTCAAATCAAGTAAAAAGTGAGTAGGGTGATTTTCTAATCTAAATGGCCATGTTATAATTTTGTTGAGATTTTTGGGTTAATTTATACAATACTTCATTTACAACCCTAGTTGTGCCCTAGATATTTATTTTAATGATTATGGAATTTCTGTTCACTAGAATGTTATGAAATCTTGGATTAGGGCATCTTATAGCATGTTATACATACTGTATTTTGCTTGGACGTTTTATCTGATTATTTTGGGTACTTGCTTCTTTAATGTACCAATTGTGATATGAAGTAAAAAATACAAATAATGCCCATTTATTTTTTGGAAAATTATTAAATTTGGTCAGTGGGTGTTTTAGGCTAGGATAATCATCCTGTAAATTTATTTGGAATTTTAGATGATTACAAATAGTACCTCCTTCTTTAAGCTAGGAAAATTAGTGTTTTACATTAAAATATATTCAGAGCCCAAATATTAGAGAAAAATTATGGGACTTTGTTTATGGTGGTTGGTTTTAGATCACCATAAAGCTTATATAATTTTCTTGGGATTTTTGGATACATATTTACAGTACTTCCTTCATAATATAGTAGAAATGGCCTACAATGGTAAATTAGGAAATAAAGGCCTAAACACCTCTGGAATTTCTCAAAACTTGGAATTGCTGTTTAAATGTCTCATAGGATTTTTATTAATTTTATGATGATTTATTGTTGGCTCATTAGTGCACTTCATGTTCATACTAGGGCATTCAGAATCTTAGAATAAATAAATTAAATGCCTGATAAATAGGAAAATTTGGAAATCTTGGTCTTAGCTATATTATGTCACGATAGACCTCCAGTAAATATTATAGGAGATTCGAAAGACAATTTGGAGTACCTCCCCTTATACTCCTCACGTATCTTAGGATGGGCTGCATATAGTAAAACCACAGAAACTGAACTAGAGCGGATAATGAACTTTGGGAGATGGAATTTTGGTAGTTTCTGGTTGGTTAGGGCAAGCTAAGTTTAAGTCCTTTATTGGGGTCAGGATAGGTAGAGTGCGAGACTGGTTAAGGATAAGGGCGTACGAGAACGACGAAAGATCGTCCACCCCGAGTAGCAGTGGAAGAGTCTTAATACGCTAGGGCCAGATCTAAAGTAACTTAAAAAGGGATCGGGTAATGGGTATCAACCAATAACAATAAGTGCCTTGCGAAAGCGAACGGTGGGCTTCAGCTACCATCATAGTTCCTAGTGCCCTTTGAGAGCCCTTCACGGGGAATACCGGGGGCAGTCCTGGGCTAATGTAAACTGTAGAATCAATAATCTAAAGAGCAACTAGTATAATTAGGGTTCCACACACATACACCCCGATAGCTAGGAAGGTAGAATAATTGGTTTGGTTGCCATTCAGATGGTAGCTCTGAAGGTAGATGCACGGATAGGACAGTCCGGGGAACCGAGGGCTCGAGGGTTGGAGTACAGAATAAAGGTGATGGGTCTTCGATATCTGATTGTAGTTCACACCGGCATCGGTACGTTGACTCAGCGATGTGGGACACTTAGCCAAAGAAAGTCTGGTGGGTATAGCCAGCAGTAGTACGCGGATACTCTAGGCTGTGTTCTTCTAGGGGCGTACGGAAGGGCTAGGCCCGGTAGTGTGGATACCCGCCTAGGAGTGGGGGGCCCGACCCACTGTCTCCGTTTGCCACTACGGAGGTTCCTGGGAGTGAAGCTAGCTGCCCGAATAGGGGGAACTAAAGTTCTGTGCGCATAGAGTCGTGTGTGTGAGTTGCACTTGCATGAATCATGGCATAGCATATCACTACACTCATATTTTCATACAGCTGACACCCCAACGTATAAATCGGTATGGGACTTTTTATACGATGGGAGCCTTGCAGAAGACCCCTTAACTTATAATTTTGTATGGGCATTCATATAAGTTAAGGTTACTTATTTATTTGCTTGTTTACTTACTGTTCTCTAGCTGCCTTTTTATACAATTGCTACTTACTACTTCTCTTCTTTACCACTTACTACCATAGGATTGCTAGTTGTACTTTGTTCTAGATAGTTGTTAGAATAACTCCCCTATCACCTGCTTGATTATTCTCCACCTTTGTAGCTTCCCTTTCCTCCTCTCCGCTCGGTGCTTAGGAGCCATAGGGGGAGGGGTAGGGGATGATAGGGCTTAGTCTTTATGACTAATGATTTTCGAACCACAACATTACAAGAGCTCCGGATGGGAGACAGGGACCAGCAGTCTAGGGACCAGCACCAGTGGAGTACGGTGCGCATGTATGTTGCGCGCTAGGGTTCGAAGAAAATAAACGCAACCGAACTAGCAACCCGATGAGGCAAGTATACCTATCGAATTGTAGCAAGGGGACACAAGTGTCGTATTGAAATCCGGGAACTGTTGGCTAAGCTTACTCACACGAACGCTATTATCTTATCGACGGAAAAACTAGGGTTTTAGAAAATCTAAGCGCAATGGAGGAATTAAAGCAAACTAGAAAGAGAACTACCGCAATTAAGTAAAGCTGTTAAGCAAACAACTAAGCTTGAAAGGAAATTACTGCAGTTAATTAAAGAGCACAATATATGAGATTACTATAAAAGGTAGAACAATATGAAATGGAAATGCACTCGATCAAGATTCACCTCGGCTAAAGACGATTAAGATATTGCGCTAAAAATCTAAACTTAATAGGATAAGGGTCCTTGACCGTGGAGGTTCCTAAAGCTTGAACACGCTTCTCTCGAAGTCGTGCCCAACTGAGTTTAGGAAGGTCTAACCGACTTTCGTCTAAATCGGAGGCCTAAAACTCGCTTTACGCGGTGAACCCCACTATTGGATTTTACTCCAATCCGGGAGATTTGGACGTCTGCCTCTCTCGAGGGGTGCGTACAACTCCCTTTACTCTTGAATGCTCACTTCATTCTTTCGGCCTCTCGGCTAGCCCAGAATGAAAGCAAAGGCGGAGAGTATAAATCGAAAATATACCCCCAACCCGTGATTAATCAAGAGTAATTCAAGGCCCTAACCTAAAAAGAAAAGATTAATTAAAACATCATAATATAATCGCTCTAACCTCGGATCATCAAGATCGAGTACAAGGAGGATTAGTTAATCATAATGGAGTGGAGGGGGGGGAGATGAGTAGAAAAACATAAGAAGAACACAAGCTAAGGGAAGAACAATTTTATTAATGAAAAAAAAGGCAAGTTACACTAATGAAAATAAAGTTACAAGTGCATGAAAATTAAACCCTATTCTAGCCCTACATTAAGCACTAAGCAAGAAGAAAATTACAATAAAAGCTAGCACAAACTAAGATTAAACTAGGGTTAACCAAAAAGTACAAAGAGAGGGGGAGAGAGAGAGAGAGAGAGAAAGCATGAAAAAGGATCAAGAAACAAAGGGGCAGCACCTCCCCCACTCAACCAAAGCTTGCTGAAATGGGGAGGAGGGGGGCTCAATTTATAGAAAATTTCTCGGGTTGGTCACGCCCTAGGGGGGGCGTGTCAGGGGGCGTGACAGGTACGGATTTGACCTCGGGCTCTGGATTCTGGCGGGAGGGATGATTGCTTCGGTACGTCGGTGGTCACGCCCTAGGTCACGCCCGTGACAGGGGGGCGTGACAGGCATGTCATGTCCAAATCATTGGTCGGAAATCCGTCAGTTGCCGAAAAAGGAAGGTGTCACACCCATGTCACGGGCGTGACATGGGGCGTGACAGTACTATTTGCGTGCTGAGGAGGAAGGGCATTTAATGCGGCGGTAGCTTTGCGGCAGAGGGCGACACGCCCCTGGTCACGCTTAGTGACACGCCTAGGGAGGGCGTGACAGGGGGGCGTGACAGCGGTTTTGACCGTTTTCTGTCCCTTCCAGCAGGTGTCCTCGGGATCGGGTGACACGCCCTAGGTCACGCCCAGGGAGGGCGTGACAGGGGGGCGTGACAGGCCATTTTGGCAATTTTTCTGAAAACCTGCAAAAAGACAGGAAAAAGTTATTGGCAATAAAATTTACATAAAAAGGATAAAAATAAACTAATAATTGACATAATTTGTACAATATATAATATAAAATACGATAATAGTTTAGGCAACAAAACGTATTATCAAATTCCCCCAAGCTTAAGCTTTGCTTGTCCCCAAGCAAAAATATAAAAACTAGATATTTATAAAAAGGACTAATCAAAAAGTTCTAATTATGCCTACACAAGTACTATGCGAAATTCTTAGTAGGGAAAAGGTAAAATGTAAGTCTAAAACAATTATTTAGGTATGGTAAAACTTTTATAAACTTTACTTAATAAAAACAAATCATCCAAAATTTTAACGAGATTTTTTTAAATGGACTTAAGTAAAGCAACGAAAATGAAAAACACGCATTGAGTTGTTACTAGATCCAAGCAACGTATTATAATTATATCAATTTAATTATCAAAAATCTAGGTTTAAATCTAAAACTAAAACTGATTTACTGTTTTTCTTTTCTTAGTTGTTAAATAAAAAATCAAAAAACGTGAATCAAAAGGACTTAAATGGGACAGAAACGTTTGGTTTAGGAAAATGATTAGGAGTGGAATTCAAAGATAAACGTGAAGGTTTTAAAATCACACTAAACCAAAGCAAAGAGTTTCAAAAATTTTCATAAAAATATATACACACATTTTTTTTCTTTCTTTTTCATTTTTTTTCTTTTCCATTTTTTTTCTTTTTTCAAAACAAAGGCCATAAATATTTTTATTTTCCTTTTTGAGTTGGCCAAACAAAAATAAACATCACTTTTGAACATACTTCCTTTTTTTTTCGAAAACCTTTCTCCACAAAAAAAAATCACAAAATACCCTATCAAAATCGTCAAAATAATTTATGAAACTCAAAAAGGCTAATGTGATTCGATAGGTTGGAAATTTTTGGCTTTGGTGAAACTGAAATGAAGGGAGGAGCTATCAACTGAAATCGGAAAAAGGCTCAAAAATAGCTAACTAGTGGTAAAAGTTTTTTTAGGTTGGCAGGAAAGCTCAAACGAAAACAAAAATGACCTAAATCATTTTCACGCTTTTGAATTTATTTAAAACAAAGGTTTGAAAAATTTTCAAAAAGCGAGTCCTAGATAATAAAAGAAGATTGATGAAATTAACATGAAAATAGAAATAATAGGTGACTTGGATCGTTCACATCTACTACGTTATTCAAAAGTTGACTTTACAAAAATTATTCAAAAACGAGAAAGAAAATAGTGGATGATGAATTTTTGAGAAAGTAAAGGAAATAAACAACAAAAAACCATAATAGAAATGCGAGTTTTAGAAAAATATTTCACCTTAACATGCTACCGTGAATTAGAAACACAGCATGGCCACCATTTTACTTGTGAAACATAATTAAAAAGAACGATTAGAAATATTATAATTAACTAAGTTGTTTATAGGAGATTTTGAGTAAAACAAAACTAAAAACTAGGGGTACTATTGAAATACCAAAATGTCTAAACTATTCAAAAACACATATATATTTTTTTAATTTTGATAAATATTCTCTTTTTTTTGGATTTTGGAAAATTTTTCTCTTTTTTTGGAATTTTAAGATATTCATTTTTTTTTCATTTTTTTTTTTTGGAAATATTTACAATATATACAAAAAAAGAAGATTATTTACACTATGCAAAAATGAAGGAGGAAATCCTCCCCCAAGCTTAAAACAGACATTGTCCTCGATGTCTAAAGAAGAGGATTGGAGAAGGAGAGAAAAATAAAGTACAAAATTGAAAGACAGAATTGAAATACAGGTACTTCCTCGGGTTTATTTGCTGCGAAAGCTGAGTGATGCCGCTCCTCCGAATGTCTTCTTTGGACTTCGTGATGGATTCAGCAATGTTGGAGCAGGCGATCGCAGAAGCTTCAGCTTGTCGAAGCCGTCCGAGGCAAAAATTGTAAAATAAAGAAAACAGAAAAAGATAACTTGGGTTGCCTCCCAAGAGCGCCCTTTGGTTAAAGCGTCGTTGAGCTCGACGCATCAAAAAAAATAATATTGTCCAAAAATATTGTTGTCCCGAAATAAAATTGTTTTTAGCAAAAAATTAAAAGTTTCAGATTAGAGTTCGTGCAGCAGAAACTTAATAACGTTTGGACTGACATCATCGTCACCAGAAAAATAGAGTTTAAGACGCTGACCATTCACTTTGAAATTACCCTTATCAGGGTGAGAAATTAAAACAGTTCCATAAGGAAATACTTCTAAAACAGAAAACGGGCCAGACCAGCGAGATTTTAATTTGCCCGGAAATAAACGTAAACGAGAATTATATAAAAGGACTTGGTCGCCCGGCTTAAAGTTTTTAGGGTGCCTTAAGTGTTTATCGTGTAAACGCTTCGTCCGCTCTTTATAAAGTTTATTATTTTCATAAGCATAAGAGCGCCACTCGTCGAGTTCATTTAGTTGAAATTTTCGAAGGTCACCGACTGAGTGGGGATCGAAGTTTAAAAATTTTAAGGCCCAAAAGGCGCGGTGTTCTAACTCCACGGGCAGATGGCACGATTTTCCATAGACCAGCCGATACGGCGTACATCTGAGGGCGGTTTTGTACGCTGTTCGGTAGGCCCATAAAGCATCGTCAAGTTTGGCTGACCAGTCTTTTCTAGAAGTTGAAACAGTCTTTTCTAAAATTCTTTTTATTTCTCTATTAACTACTTCGACTTGACCGTTAGTTTGGGGGTGGTAGGCAGTGGATAGTTTATGCGTAACGCCGTATTTAGTAAGGATTTTTGAAAATTGCGCGTTATAGAAATGGGAACCCATATCGCTAACGATTGCGCGTGGCGTACCGAATCTAGAAAATAATTTTTTTAAAAACGTGACTACAACTCGGGAGTCGTTCGTAGGAAGAGCTTGGGCCTCAGCCCATCATGAAACATAATCAACAGCAACTAAAATATATTTGTTTCCGAAGCTAGAAGGAAGGGGGCCAACAAAATCAATTCCCCAGAGGTCGAAAATTTCGCACTCTAAGAAATAATTTTGCGGCATTTCATTTTTATTAGAAATATTGCCCGACCGTTGGCAACTATCACACCTGCTCACAAAGGCTTGCGCGTCTTTAAACAGGCTAGGCCAGTAAAAACCCGCGCAAAGCACCTTATGAGCGGTGCGAGCAGCTTGATAGTGCCCACCTGTCGGACCTTCATGCAAATGTTTTAGAATATCAATTCCTTCATCACAAGAAACACATCTCCTTATCACTTGATCCGCACAAATTTTGAAAAGATGCGGGTCTTCCCAAAAGTAGTTCTTCAGCTCAGAAAAGAATTTCTTCTTTTGCTGAGAGGAGAACTCTTTTGGGAGCACCCGGGCCACTAGATAGTTGGCGATGTGCGCGAACAAAGGAGAAGCAGATGTATTAACTAAAAGCAGCTTCTCGTCAGGAAAATAATCATTAAAAGATTTTTCATTTAATTTTTCTATAAAGGGGTTATCTAATCTGGATAGATGGTCGGCGGCCAAGTTCTCGGCTCCTCGCTTATCACGGATCTCTAAGTCAAACTCCTGGAGGAGTAAGACCCAGCGAATCAAGCGAGGCTTGGCATCCGTTTTGGCAAGAAGGTACTTGAGGGCCGAGTGGTCCGTAAAAACAATGATTTTTGAAAGAGTAATGTAAGGGCGGAATTTATCAAACGCAAATACTACAGCTAAGAGCTCTTTTTCGGTTGTGGTGTAATTTTCTTGTGCAGATGTGAGGGTTTTACTAGCGTAATAGATGGGGTGGAAGTTCTTAGATATGCGTTGACCTAATACGGCCCCCACCGCAAAACTACTCGCATCGCACATAATCTCGAAAGGAAGGTCCCACACCGGAGCTATCATAATTGGCGCGTTAATTAACTTTTCTTTAATTAATTCAAAGGCCGAAATACAAGAGTCATCAAAAATGAATGGAGCGTCTTTTTCTAAGAGATGGGTGAGGGGCTTAGTGATCTTGGAGAAGTCCTTTATAAAACGACGATAAAAACCAGCGTGTCCTAGGAAACTTCTTATAGCTTTTATGTTTGTAGGCGGCGGCAACTTCTCAATAACTTCTATCTTGGCAACGTCTACCTCAATATCTTTAGCAGAAATTTTATGACCCAAAACTAACCCTTCCCTCACCATAAAATGGCATTTTTCCCAATTTAGGGCAAGGTTAGTTTCTTCGCATCGTTCTAAGACTTTTTCGAGGTTTTCCAAACATCTATCGAAGGAGTCGCCGAACACGGAGAAATCGTCCATGAATACCTCCATAATGCTTTCTACGTACTTGTCAAATATTGCGAGCATACATCGTTGGAATGTAGCCGGCGCATTACATAATCCAAATGGCATTCTTCGGTACGCGAAGGTGCCGAAGGGACAAGTAAACGTAGTTTTCTCTTGGTCCTCGGGAGAGATGGGTATTTGAAAGTACCCCGGGAGGCCATCGAGAAAATAATAAAAGCTATGGCCGGAGAGACGTTCTAAAATCTGGTCGATAAACGGTAGAGGAAAGTGGTCCTTACGGGTGGCGTCATTTAACTTACGGTAATCTATGCACATACGCCAACCCGTCACCGTCCGTGTCGGGATTAATTCATTATTCTCATTACTAACTACGGTTATCCCTCCCTTTTTTGGAACTACCTGAACGGGGCTAACCCACTTACTGTCCGATATAGGGTAGATAATTCCTGCGTCTAATAGTTTCATAACCTCGCCCTTAACTACTTCTTTCATATTCGGGTTTATACGGCGCTGAGGTTGAATAGAGTTACGCGAATTATCTTCCATTAGAATTTTATGTGTACAGAAAGATGGGCTTATGCCCTTGATATCAGAAATTTGCCAAGCAATAGCCCGGCGATGCTTACGTAGAACTAGAAGAAGTTTATCGTTCTGCGTATCCGTGAGGTAGGCCGAAACGATAACTGGTAACTTGGAGTCTTTTTCTAAGAAAGCATACTTAAGGTGTTCGGGAAGTTCTTTAAGTTCTAGGGTAGGGGGTTCTTCATAAGAGGATTTTGAGATTCTTTCTTTTTCGAAAATAATAT
This sequence comes from Platanthera zijinensis, assembly GCA_039513925.1. Lineage (NCBI taxonomy): Eukaryota > Viridiplantae > Streptophyta > Magnoliopsida > Asparagales > Orchidaceae > Platanthera > Platanthera zijinensis. The sequence goes on from CM077080.1 coordinate 85,821,763, forward strand.
CTTCATAAACTTTTTTATAAGGAACGTAATAAGGGGTGGGGCTAGCAGCCAAGACGGCTTCTTGTACAGATTCAGTGGTAAGAAAAGAGGAAGAACAAAAATCAGAAAACTCTTTTTCAAACTCAGAAAGACAATAAGAAGATTCATCACTTCCTTGCAGTGATTCTGTTGTAAGAGAAGAGGTGCAAAAAGTAGAAAATTCTTTTTCAAAGTCGGAGAGGCAGTAGGAAGAATCATCACTCACGGCGTCTATGAAAAAACATGAGTCATCGTTCGCTAAGGTGTTCTTCATCGAAGGGGTGATAGGAAATGTGACTTCGTCGTCGCCTACTCGAAGAAAGAGCTTACCATTGCTTACGTCAATGATGGCTCGGGAGGTGGCGAGGAAGGGTCGGCCAAGGATCAGGGGAACTTCGACGTCTTCTTCGATGTCCAAAATGACAAAGTCCACCGGGAAGATGAACTTGTCGACTTTCACTAGAACGTCCTCCACTATTCCTAACGGGTACTTGACGGATCTATCGGCTAGCTGGATACTCATACGTGTGGGGTTAAGGCTACCAATCCCTAACTTTTTGAACAACGAAAAGGGTATCAGGTTTATACTCGCGCCTAAGTCGGCTAACACGTGTTTAACAAAAAGATCACCGAAGACACACGGGATAGAGAAACTACCCGGGTCACTGATTTTCTTCGGCAAACCGTTTGTTAAAACGGCGGAGCACTCGACGTTTAGCGTGATGTGCGAAAGATTCTCTAACTTCTTCTTGTTTGTGAGGAGGTCTTTAAGATATTTGGCGTATTTCGGCATTTGCGAAATAGCCTCGTGGAAGGGAAGATTAATGTGGATTTGTTTGAAGATTTCTAAGAAGCGGGAGTACTGATCATCTTGACGTTGTCTATTAAGTTCAGAGGGGTATGGAGGAGTTGAATTATTTTTGAAGATGGGTGGTGGAGTGAGATTATTTTCTAAAGTGGGGGTGATTACTTCTTCAGCAGAGGGTGGAAGCGGAGCAGAGCTTTGATTTTTAAAAGCAGGAGCGGAGCTTGCCTCGGGCTCTTCACTTACCATACCGGAGACTTGCTTCCCACTCCGAAGAGTTATAGCTTTCGCTTGCTCTCTCGGGTTGGGTTCGGCATTGGAAGGAAGAGACCCTGCGGGTCGCTCAGAAATTATTTTCGCGAGCTGTCCTACCTGATTTTCTAAACTTTTTACGCTTCCGGTTAAAGTTCTTATGGTGGCGTCATTTGTGGTTATATATTTAGAAAGTAATTCCTCCAAGCTTGGAGGTTTTGGGTAATTTTGAAGAGGTGGTGGTGGTGGTGCAGTAAAATCATTTTGCGGGGGTGGGCGCATCGCATTCGATGGGTTACTCCATGAAAAGTTCGGGTGATTTCTTAAAGCGGGGTTATAACTATTTGGAAAATTAAAACCAGGCGGATGAAAATTCGCAGCAGAAAAATTATTAAAAGCAGTTCTAGGCAAATTATTAACATAATCTAAATGTTCTGGAGTAGGGGTTGCAGATTCCCATACCTGAGGGGCGGAGGCAGCAGTCATCTCCGTGATTTTTTTTGCTTAGGATTTCTACTTGCAGAGCGAGCTGGGAGACGTTGTCCACTTCATAGATACCTGCAGGCTTGTTCGGGCGGGACCTAGGCACATTCCACTGATAAGTGTTCATGGCCATGTCCTCAAAAAGCTCAAGAGCGGCTTCCGGGGTCTTATGATTTAAAGTACCGCCAGAAGCTGCGTCTATCATTTGCTTCGTGCTTTGATTTAGCCCGTTATAAAACGTCTGCACTTGTAACCATACAGGCAGCGCGTGATGTGGGCATCGTCTTAATAATTCTTTAAATCTCTCCAAGGTTTCGTAAAGGGTTTTATAGTCTATTTGTCCGAAGGCAGAGATGTCGTTCCTAAGTTTTGCAGTTTTAGCGGGCAGAAAATACTTCGCCAAAAATTTTTCAGTTAATTCATTCCAAGTGGTTATGCTATTTTTCGGAAGTGTGTTAAGCCACTGCTTAGCTTTAGTTCTTAGAGAGAAGGGGAAGAGTCTTAGCCTTATCGCATCATTTGTGACACCATTTATCTTGAAGGTGTCACAAATTTCAAGAAAGCTAGCTATATGTGCGTTCGGATCTTCATCTTGAAGTCCGTCAAATTGCACATATTGCTGCACCATTTGAATTATGCTAGGCTTTAGTTCAAAGTTATTATTTGCTATAGTAGGGCGGACTATACTTGATTCTGTTCCCTCGAGGTTCGGTCGTGCATAATAGGACATAGTCCTTTGAACGGCCTCATCTACGTTGGGTTCTTCCATTCTTAAAGTATTAAATGACTCGGAGTCCTCAACTGGCACTTGGATAGTAGGACCTTGAAATCACGATCTTCTCCGAAGAGTACGCTCAATTTCGTGGTCCAAGTCCAAAATAACCGACGGACTCCCGCGGGTCATGCACTAAAAGAACAGAAAAGAAGAAGAGAAAGAGAAAAAGGATAAACTAGAAAGAAAAACTAGATTTAGAAAATTAAATTAAATTTTTTTTTCTTTTTGAAATAGATTTTTTTTATAGATTAACTCCCGAACTTCCCAAGGACTACCCCGTGAAGGGTTCGCAAGGTACTAGACAAGACAGTGGCGCTTAAAGCCCTTTGCCCTTTTCGAGAGAATTAGGTGGCGTAGAAAAATTATGAGGTTGGTTTCTATTAAGAGCGGTGATAATTTTTTGATTTTTTTAAAACTTTAAAGAAAAGGGGATGAGAAAGAGATGAGATAAAATTAATAGGTTCGTGTTTTCAAAATATCAACGGAAGTTGGGTCCCCGGCAACGGCGCCAAAAACTTATTGCGCGCTAGGGTTCGAAGAAAATAAACGCAACCGAACTAGCAACCCGATGAGGCAAGTATACCTATCGAATTGTAGCAAGGGGACACAAGTGTCGTATTGAAATCCGGGAACTGTTGGCTAAGCTTACTCACACGAACGCTATTATCTTATCGACGGAAAAACTAGGGTTTTAGAAAATCTAAGCGCAATGGAGGAATTAAAGCAAACTAGAAAGAGAACTACCGCAATTAAGTAAAGCTGTTAAGTAAACAACTAAGCTTGAAAGGAAATTACTGCAGTTAATTAAAGAGCACAATATATGAGATTACTATAAAAGGTAGAACAATATGAAATGGAAATGCACTCGATCAAGATTCACCTCGGCTAAAGACGATTAAGATAATGCGCTAAAAATCTAAACTTAATAGGATAAGGGTCCTTGACCGTGGAGGTTCCTAAAGCTTGAACACGCTTCTCTCGAAGTCGTGCCCAACTGAGTTTAGGAAGGTCTGACCGACTTTCGTCTAAATCGGAGGCCTAAAACTCGCTTTACGCGGTGAACCCCACTATTGGATTTTACTCCAATCCGGGAGATTTGGACGTCTGCCTCTCTCGAGGGGTGCGTACAACTCCCTTTACTCTTGAATGCTCACTTCATTCTTTCGGCCTCTCGGCTAGCCTAGAATGAAAGCAAAGGCGGAGAGTATATATCGAAAATATACCCCCAACCCGTGATTAATCAAGAGTAATTCAAGGCCCTAACCTAAAAAGAAAAGATTAATTAAAACATCATAATATAATCGCTCTAACCTCGGATCATCAAGATCGAGTACAAGGAGGATTAGTTAATCATAATGGAGTGGAGGGGGGGGAGATGAGTAGAAAAACATAAGAAGAACACAAGCTAAGGGAAGAACAATTTTATTAATGAAAAAAAAGGCAAGTTACACTAATGAAAATAAAGTTACAAGTGCATGAAAATTAAACCCTATTCTTGCCCTACATTAAGCACTAAGCAAGAAGAAAATTACAATAAAAGCTAGCACAAACTAAGATTAAACTAGGGTTAACCAAAAAGTACAAAGAGAGGGGGAGAGAGAGAGAGAGAGAAAGCATGAAAAAGGATCAAGAAACAAAGGGGCAGCACCTCCCCCACTCAACCAAAGCTTGCTGAAATGGGGAGGAGGGGGGCTCAATTTATAGAAAATTTCTCGGGTTGGTCACGCCCTAGGGGGGGCGTGTCAGGGGGCGTGACAGGTACGGATTTGACCTCGGGCTCTGGATTCTGGCGGGAGGGATGATTGCTTCGGTACGTCGGTGGTCACGCCCTAGGTCACGCCCGTGACAGGGGGGCGTGACAGGCATGTCATGTCCAAATCATTGGTCGGAAATCCGTCAGTCGCCGAAAAAGGAAGGTGTCACGCCCATGTCACGGGCGTGACATGGGGTGTGACAGTACTATTTGCGTGCTGAGGCGGAAGGGCATTTAATGCGGCGGCAGCTTTGCGGCAGAGGGCGACACGCCCCTGGTCACGCCTAGTGACATGCCCAGGGAGGGCGTGACAGGGGGGCGTGACAGCGGTTTTGACCATTTTCTGTCCCTTCCAGCAGGTGTCCTCGGGATCGGGTGACACGCCCTAGGTCACGCCCAGGGAGGGCGTGACAGGGGGGCGTGACAGGCCATTTTGGCAATTTTTCTGAAAACCTGCGAAAAGACAGGAAAAAGTTATTGGCAATAAAATTTACATAAAAAGGATAAAAATAAACTAATAATAGACATAATTTGTACAATATAAAATATAAAATACGATAATTGTTTAGGCAACAAAACGTATTATCAATGTAAGTGGGTCAGTCTAGCACCGGTGCACCTGCGACCAGCTCCGTGAGTGATTAGTATTTTTATAGTTTCTACGATGAGTGATTTGTAGTGAGGACTCTGATGTACCGGGCTCGTTTATCTATATTTCATCTGAACCGTATCTTGCAGTGCTTCTATTATCTATTTCCTGTTATTATCTACTGATGGACTGAATGTGATTTCACTTTTATTTACATGCTTCTGTGGACTTGTTTACATTTATGTATAATTACTTCTCTCTCTCGTGATCGAAAAGGGCTGGCAGAATTGGCGTTTTGTAGTGGCGGCCTTCCCGTGAGTCGGTGCCACCGCAAAGCGGCAGTTCTGGGCTAAGACCCCGGTGTTTAAAAAGAAAAAAAATGGGGTCTTACAAGTGGTATCAGAGGAGACCTCGATCGAAAGAGAAGTAGTCCACAAAATCTTGGGCCAACCCCGTGCGAGCTTAGTTTGCGGACAAACTAGCAGCGGAAGCAGTGGTGTGCCCATAAGGGAAATCACACGTGAGAGTCCATCCTAACCCTCCTTAAAATTTCATTCATTCGCTCTCTAACAAATGGAATTTTTACTTGTAGCCTGCGACGAACCCTACATCACAGCAGGGGACACCCCAGGCTCCAAATGTGGTCCCGCCTCCGCCGGCTCCAGCTCCGTTCCAGCAGACGGAGATGGGGCAAACACTGAAGGCCATTCTGGAGGCCTTCAGAGCTCAGCAAGCCTCGGCTCCACAGCCAAACCCCGGGGCCAATTGGATGACTGTCTTCCGGGGACTCTCCCCTCCAGCTTACCAGGGGACGGATTCTGCAGTACGTACGGAGGAATGGTTCGACACCATTTACGAGATGCTGGCAGGGATTCAATGCCCCACTGAGGAGGCATTTGCTTTGGCGGTCTCCTGCCTAGAGTCACACGGAAAGAGGTGGTAGAAGACTCAGCTTGACACCACCTTTGCGGGGATGGATTGCGCTGATATTACTTGGGAGGAGTTCAGAGCAGCGCTCCTGGGACATTTTGTACCTCAGTCGGCGAGGGATGACCTGGAGGATAGGTTCATGCGATTGAGGCAGGGGAACAGGACTGTGGTGGAGTACTATCAGGAGTTCACTCACCTGGCCCGTTATGCGGACTCTTATCAGTTAGACGATGCTGGCTATGCCCGGAGGTTTTATAAGGGGCTGCAAGACGACATGAGACAGGCCCTCCTTTTCGTCTCAGAGGGGAGTCTTGCTAGGATTCTGGAGATGGCTAAGAAGAGAGAGGCGGATCAGCTTACAGTGAAGAGCCGGAAGAGACCGGCTGATGATATAGTGATTGGAGGTCGTAGAGACCGTCCTCGGGGCCAGGTTATTGGGGACAGAAGGAACGGGGATTAGCCTCGTTAGGAGTTTGGGCAGGAGCAGAGGAGTAAGGGGGTACTTGCTCCCCAGCCTATACAGATGCTAGAAATGCCAAGGACAGCAAAGCAGCCACCGGTATGCTATCAGTGCAACCAGCCGGGGCATATCAAGAGGAACTGCCCTATGAGGCGAGCACCCCCACCAGCACATCAGGGTGCTCCACCTCCCCTGCAGTTTGGCGGACGAGGACAGGACCGAGGACGAGGATTTCAGGATCGAGGCCGCAGGCCAAAGAGGGAGCAGGTGTATGCTCTAGACCTGACACAGCCCCGAAACCCGGAGCAGTTTATCGCAGGTATGGCAGTACTTTTAAGTTTTCTTCATATAAACTAGTATTCTAGACATAACCTAGTTATAAATTAAGAGAAGACAACTATATATATATATATATACACTAAGTTACTTAATTACCCCAGGTATTGTATTCGTTAGCGGCAAGCCCGCTCACACCCTCTTCGACACTGGTGCTTCGCACTCGTTCGTGTCGGAGGATTTCGTGAAAGGACTGGAAGGTGTGGAGCCATTCACCGGGAAGATGATGATGGTGCGCCTACCCGATTGGTCAGAGATAATGACCTCTACTCATTGCAATATGGAAGCGAGGATCGGCGGGAAGGCATTTGAGGCACCAGCGACGATTCTGAAGATGCCAGATTACGATCTGATCCTGGGCATGACTTGGCTGTGCTGGAACCATGCCCAGATCGACTGCATGGCGAAGAGGATCACTGTGAGGCACGGCGACTCCTTTATTGTCATCAAAGGTATTATACCAGCACCTCGTACCTTATTATCGTCTGTGCAGGCCATTAAGGCCCACCTGCAGGGGGGATAAGTTTATCGGGTCCTTTTTGAGGCGGTCATGGCCAAGGACTCCATGTCAGATATTCCAGTAGTACGGGACTTCGCCGACATGTTTTCGGAGAAGCTACCAGGGCAACCCACGCACCGAGAGAAGGACTTTAAGATTCAGCTCATACCGGGGGCTAAGCCGGTATCCAGAGCTCCCTATCGAATGGCCCCAAAGGAGTTGGTGGAATTCCGAAGCCAGCTTCAGGAGTTAGTTGAGGCCGGGTTCGTTCGGCCTAGCTCTTCACCATGGGGAGCTCCGGTGCTGTTCGTTAAGAATAAGGACGGGACCCTTCGACTGTGCATAGATTACCGGGCCCTGAACAGGTTGACGGTCCGGAATACTTATCCCTTACCAAGGATAGACGAGCTATTTGACCAGCTAGAGGGAGCCCATTGGTTCTCAAAGCTGGATCTGAGGTCATGGTACTACCAGCTTCGTATTTGGGAGGAGGACATCCCGAAGATGGCCTTCAGCAACAGATATGGGTTGTACGAGTTTACCGTGATGCCGTTCGGGCTCACGAATGCACCCTCCGCATTCATGGCCTTGATGAATCGGGTGTTCGAGGAGTATTTGGACGTCTTCGTCATCGTATTCATCGACGACATCCTTATCTATTCAAGGACGGAGGAGGAGAACGCGAGACATCTGGCCTTGACCTTGGGGAAGCTGTGGGAGCATGAGATGTATGCCAAGTACAGCAAGTGCCAGTTCTGGCTGAAGGAGGTGGCCTTTCTGGGCCATGTCATCAGTGGAGCAGGTCTGGCAGTGGATCCGGCGAAGGTCCAGGCAGTACGGGATTGGCCACCACTAAAGTCGGACTCGAATGTTCGTAGTTTCTTGGGACTTGCCGGTTACTACCGGAAGTTCGTAAAGGGGTTCTCTCAGATTGGCCTCCCTCTTACGTCTCTAACGAAGAAGGAGTCCCCTTTTATCTGGACGCCTCGATGTGAATCTGCTTTCTAGGAGATGAAGGATCGTCTCACCTCGGCTCCCATCCTTGCTCTTCCATCAGGGAAGGAGGGATTCCAGGTGTATACAGATGCTTCCTATCACGGGATGGGTACCTTTCTGATGCAGAACAGGCACGTAATAGCCTATGCCTCCCGTCAGTTGAAGCAGCATGAGCAGAACTACCCCGTGCACGATTTGGAGATGGGGGCAGTTATTTTTGCTCTTAAGATCTGGCGACACTATCTCTACGGGGTACATTGCGATATCTTCTCCAACCACAAGAATCTGAAGTTTGTCGACACCCAGAAGGAGTTAAACATCAGACAGAGATGCTGGGTGGAATTCTTGTCGGACTACCAGTATACCATACACTACCATCCGGGGAAGGCGAATGTGGTCGCGGATGCTCTGAGCCGGAGAGCGAGTACGATAGGAGTAGGCCCGCAGCTGATGGCCTTGGAGTTGGTTAGATCATTCGAGGAGATGCAGATTTCACTAGTGTTTGAGGATGACCCGGAGCTATACATAGAGTACCTAGGGTCGATGGTTACTACTGAGGATATTCGAGACCGCATTAGAGATGGGCAGATGCTGGATGAGAGAGCTGAGCCGATATTCCGAGCCTTGGAGGAAGGCACGATAGGAGATTACTCTTTGAGGTATGGTCTCCTGTGTTTCTGAGGCAGAGTCTACATAACAGCAGGAGGACGGATCCGGGAGGACATTTTGACGGAAGCTCACTACAGCCGGTATTCGGTACACCCGGGGATCACCAAGATGGTAAAGGATTTGAAGAGGATGATGTACTGGCCGGGTATGAAGAAAGATATTACGTACTTTGTAACGCATTGCGAGGCCTGCCAGCTCGTGAAGGCGGAGTGTAGGAACCCAGTAGGCTTGCTGCAGCTGCTTCCGGTGCCAGAGTGGAAATTTGAGGATATAGCCATGGACTTCATACATGGGCTACCTCGATCCCGTGCGGGGAATGACTCGATCTGGGTGATAGTGGACAGGCTAACGAAGGTGGCCAGATTCATTTTAGTGGCGAAGGACGCACCGGTCAGTGTATTAGTACAGAGGTTCATTGAGCTGTTTGTGCGTTATCATGGGGTGCCCAAGACTATCGTTTCGGATCAGGATGGGCGGTTTACATCCAGGGAATGGAGGTCAGTCCAGGCCCATCTGGGTTCTCGGTCTACATTCAGTACAGCTTTTCACCATCAGACCGACGGGCAGACAGAGCGCACCAACCGTACACTGGAAGATCTGTTGCGACTGTGTATTTTGGACCGTGGCGAGCCTTGGGAGAGGTTGCTGCCACTGGTTGAGTTTTCATACAATAATGCCCATCAGTCCAGCATAGGCATGGCTCCATACGAGGTATTGTACGGAAGGAGGTGCAGGACCCCACTATCATGGGTTCAGGATGAGGATCCGCAGGCACTAGGCTCGGAGTTTGTGGGAGATACAGATACTCAGATTAGATTGATCCGGGATAGGATGTTGGAAGCCCAGAGCAGACAGGCCAAATACTACGATGCGAGGCATCGTCAAGTGGAGTTCCAGGTGGGAGACCGAGTTTTCTTGAAGATACGGCCGATGCACGGAGTCTCGCGGGTTCGCGGGCGGAAGAAGCTCAGCCCGAGATATATGGGGCCTTATAGGATCCTGGAGCAGATCGGCCTCTTAGCCTATAGACTAGAGCTACCACCGGAGTTAGCGGGATTGCATGACGTCTTCCACGTCTCCTCACTTCGGAGGGCTCTGCTACGCCCTGAGCAACTGATTTCCTCGGCAGATGGCCCGGTGGCCTCAGATCGGTCAGTCAACTTGGAGCCTATAAGGATTGACGATACAGCAGCGCGGGTCTTGCGACAGAAGAAGGTTCCATTAGTCAAGATTCTGTGGAACAATCATGGGTAGGAGGAGCATACATGGGAGCCACAGGACTTGATGCAGCAAAAATACCCGGAACTTTTTTCGTCAGGTATACCTCACAACCCCTCTGGACAATCAATTTGCTTTCCTTTTTTAAACCAATAAGACTAAAATTTCAAGAATAGGGGCTAAACTTTTGTTTATTGGGGTGTATATACCTAGTTAATTGGGCGAATTAATCTTAGATTTGAAACCGCACAAAGCAAACATAACGTAGAGATGTAATCTTTCAATTCTCATGGGATGTTACAAGCTTCTTTTTCCCGATTAGAGTACCGTAGGCTTAACCTTGATTTCGGGGACGAAATCTTTGTTTTGTTTATTGGGATTTGTAACATCCCATTTCCGGCTAGACCCCTAGGAGTCGGTTGGTTGTGACAGAACGCTAGGAAGCCCAAAAATTGAAATACATCAACCGAGATTTTGGGGTCACGGGTTGGTCACGCCCGTGACTGACTCGTCACGCCCATGACCTAGGGTGTGACTCCTTTGACGATCGTCGATCTCAGGCAGATAATCGTCGGGCGCAGAATTTTCAACCTGGGCCTGTCATGCCCGTGACCTATGTGTCACGCCCGTGACCTAGGCCGTGACCCCTTCGACGATCGTCGACCTCAGCGGGACGATCGTCGAAGCGCAGAATTTGCGTCATGGCCATGTCACGCCCGTGACCCAGGTGTCATGCTCGTGACCAGGGGCGTGACCCCCTTCGGCGATCGTCGATCTCAGCGAGCCGATCGCCGAGCACGGGATTTTCCTGATGACCCTGTCATGCCCGTGACCCATGTGTCACGCCTGTGACCTAGGGCGTGACCACCCTTTGACGATCGTCGATCTAAGTTCGACGATCGTCGAACTCAGAATTGGCCACCCGGGCCTATCACGCCCGTGACCTATGTGTCACGCCCGTGACCAAGGCCAAAACGTCCGCCAGACTGGAAATTTCGGTAACCGACGTCATAATTAATTCTGATTATGGGAATGTATAGCAGGAATATTTATGGGCCGTTTCCGTCTCTAATTATTTAATAGAAAGAGAGAGTGAGGTCCAATAGAAAATCGCCACCTGGATCAGCCATTTCATCTCCCACCTTTTCCTCTTCCCTACATCATAACCGAAACGTTATTAAGAGAAACATTCATGGCCATGAATATTTCATCCTTTCCCCTCCCCACTTGGAGATCTATAATAGCCTCCTTAGAGCAAGAGGAGAAGGTTACACGCTCGATCAAACGGATTCAGATTCCTCCCCTTGCTGTTGAAGAATTTCCGGCGACGCCGCCATCGCGCAAATGGCTTCAAGACGGTATGTACGCCTCCAGCCCGCGAACAAGGTCCTCCCCTCCCTCTTCTTCTGCGGACAGATCTTAGAAATCATTATGAGAGATATCGGGCTCAAAAGAGCCGGATCGGGTGAGCGATTCCATGGTTTTCCAAAAATTTCATGATGGCGGGTTCGCCGGAAACCGCCTCTCCAGCGACCATGCCGCCGCCCGACGGTAGCCCTCACCTCAACAGAGGTGGTTGTGGTGGTGGCCGGCCAGGGAGACGGCTGGGTGGCCGGGAAATAGCTTTAGAAAAGTTACAGGAAGTATTTGTTTTTCTGATGCTGTTCGGGTTCGGGTAAAGAAGAAGGTGAACAGTAGCATTTAATTATATTATATAATGCATAGTTAGGAATTAATTCCCTTTACTGTATACTAGGTTGAAACTGAAATTTATAGCCCGTAGGGGCTGAAACATAAAAAGTGGTTAACATAGAAAATGTAGTCCTTGAAGTCTAGTTTAATTCAAAATTGATTTCACTCAATTTGGAGCCCTGGTTAGACCACACCACACTCTTTGGTGAGCTCTATCCATAGGGCTGTCTTGACCTTAGAAAAATTCCCCACTCCAATCCAATCATCAAAATGACTTGAAATTTGGGGTGTGGCCTAATCTTACTTATATCTATGTGCTATCCAAAAATTAGGATTTTTGGAAAATATTTTTCTATAGTTTTTAGAAAAATTAAATAATCCTAGCATAATTTAATAAGACAACTAAATGACTTCCAAACCCTCCCAAATTTTGGTGAGTGGTCCCTGGCTTTATCATAAAGTTCTGGTAAAAATTTAATCTCATTTCGAGATGTTTTGATTAAGTTTTTATCCAACCCTAGGTTGGTCCTTATAGGATAATTTAGGATCAAACACCCCCTTGGTATTTGGGTGGTCATATCACCTCAATAGAGGCTGATATTTTGTCCAAAGGCTGTTTAGGGCATGACACACCCTCCAAGGGAGTTTGGGGTGGTTTCATGTATGGTAGCCCTAGAACCTTAGGGAAAATCCCATAATGGTGGTTTTTGGGGTTGTGAAGGTCATGGGGTCAAATGACCTTGGACTGACTTAAAATTTGGTGGAGAGAACCATAGGGCAAGTATAGTTCCCTGGACAAAAGTTTAAGGTATTTGGAGACAGCTAGGCCACCTAAAATTCAAACCCTAGTTGAGGTCACCAACTTTAATTTGAATTATTAAACTATCAAATGAACTTCAAATCAAGTAAAATTGGAGTAGAGTGATTTTCTAATCTAAATGGCCATGTTATAATTTTTTTGAGATTTTTGGGTTAATTTATACAGTACTTCATTTACAACCTTAGTTGTGCCCTAGATATTTATTTTAATGATTATGGAATTTCTGTTCACTAGAATGTTATGAAATCTTAGATTAGGACATCTTATAGCATGTTAGACCTTCTATATTTTTCTTGGACGTTTTATTCGATTATTTTGGGTACTTGCTTCTTTAATGTACCAATTGTGATATGTAGTCAAAAATACAAATAATGCCAATTTATTATTTGGAAAATTATTAAATTTGGTCAGTGGGTGTTTTAGACCAGGATAGTCATCCTGTAAATTTATTTGGAATTTTAGATGATTACAAATAGTACCTCCTTCTTTAAGCTAGGAAAATGAGTGTTTTACATTAAAATATATTCATAGCCCAAATATTAGAGAAAAATTATGGGACTTGGTTTATGCTGATTTTAGGTCACCATAAAGCTTATATAAATTTCGTGGGATTTTTTGATACATATTTACAGTACTTCCTTCATAATATAGTAGAAATGGCCTACAATGGTAAATTAGGAAATATAGGCCTAAATACCTCTGGAATTTATCAAAACTTGGAATTGCTGTTTAAATGTCTCATAGAATTTTTACTGATTTTATGATGATTTATTGTTGGCTCATTAGTGCACTTCATGTTCATACTAGGGCATTCGGAATCTTAGAATAAATAAATTAAATGCCCGATAAATAGGAAAATTTGGAAATCTTGGTCTTAGCTATATTATATCACGATAGACCTTCAGTAAATATTATAGGAGATTCGGAAGACAATTTGGAGTACCTCCCCTTATACTCCTCACGTATCTTAGGATGGGCTGCATATAGTAAAACCACGGAAACTGAACTAGAGCGGATAATGAACTTTGGAAGATGGAATTTTGGTAGTTTCTGGTTGGTTAGGGCAAGCTAAGTTTATGTCCATTATTGGGGTCAAGATAGGTAGAGTGCGAGACTGGTTAAGGATAAGGGCGTACGGGAACGACGAAAGATCGTCCACCCCGAGTAGCAGTGGAAGAGTCTTAATACGCTAGGGCCAGATCTAAAGTAACTTAAAAAGGGATCGGGTAATGGGTATCAACCAATAACAATAAGTGCCTTGCGAAAGGGAATGGTGGGCTTCAGCTACCATCATAGTTCCTAGTGCCCTTTGAGAGCCCTTCACGGGGAATACCGGGGGCAGTCCTGGGCTAATGTAAACTGTAGAATCAATAATCTAAAGAGCAACTAGTATAATTAGGGTTGCACACACATACACCTTGATAGCTAGGAAGGTAGAATAATTGGTTTGGTTGCCATTTAGACGGTAGCTCTGAAGGTAGATGTACGGACGGGATAGTCCGGGGAGCCGAGGGCTCGAGGGTTGGAGTACAGAATAAAGGTGGTGGGTCTTCGATATCTGATTGTCGTTCACACCGGCATCGGTACGTTGACTCGGCGGTGTGGGACACTTAGCCAAAGAAAGTCTGGTTGGTATAGCCAGCAATAGTACGCGGATACTCTAGGTTGTGTTCTTCTAGGGGCGTACAGAAGGGCTAGGCCCGGTAGTGTGGATACCCGCCTAGGAGTGGGGAGCCCGACCCACTGTCTCCGTTTGCCACTACGGAGGTTCCTGGGAGTGAAGCTAGCTGCCCGAACAAGGGGAACTAAAGGTCTGTGCGCATAGAGTCATGTGCGTGAGTTGCACTTGCATGAATCATTGCATAGCATATCACTACACTCATATTTGCATACAACCGACACCCCAACGTATAAATCGTTATGAGACTTTTTATATGATGGGAGCCTTACAGAAGACCCCTTAACTTATAAGTTTGTATGGGCATTCATATAAGTTAAGGTTACTTACTTATTTATTTACTTGCTTGTTTACTTATTGTTCTCCAGCTGCATTTTTATACAATTGCTACTTACTACTTCTCTTCTTTACCACTTACTACCATAGGATTGCTAGGTGTACTTTGTTCTAGATAGTTGTTAGAATAACTCCCCTATCACCTGCTTGATTATTCTCCACCATTGTAGCTTCCCTTTCCTCCTCTCCGCTCGGTGCTTAGGAGCCGTAGGGGGAGGGGTAGGGGATGATAGGGCTTAGTCTTTATGAATAATGGTTTTCGAACCACAACATTACAGGAGCTCCGGATGGGAGACAGGGACCAGCAGTCCAGGGACCAGCACCAGCAGAGTACGGTGCGCATGGAGGTGGGTCAGTCTAGCACCGGTGCACCTGCGACCAGCTCCGTGAGTGATTAGTACTTTTATAGTTTCTACGATGAGTGATTTGTAGTGAGGACTCTGATGTACCGGGCTCGAGCCCGTTTATCTATATTTCATCTGAACTGTATCTTGCAGTACTTCTATTATCTATTTCCTGTTATTATCTACTGATAGACTGGATGTGATTTCACTTTTATTTACATGCTTCTGTGGACTTGTTTATATTTATGTATAATTACTTCTCTCTCTCGTGATCGAAAAGGGCCGGCAGAATTGGCATTTTGTAGTGGCGGCCTTCCCGTGAGTCGGTGCCACCGCAAAGCGGCAGTTCTGGGCTAAGACCCTGGTGTTTAAAAAGAAAAAAAATGGGGTCTTACATTTGATGGACCAGGCTGATCCAGGCTAGATTCTTTATCTGATATTGCCATCAGCCCACAACAGCTGTAGGCATCTTCATCCTCCTCTGAGTCACTATCTGAATATATAGAGGGGCCAAGTTACCTATCTTGGCATCAGGATAGATTTCAGGTTCATCAGCAATAGCTGCCAGCAGCCCAATGAAAGCTTCTTCTTTTTCATCAGACTTTAAGGAAGATGAGTCAGACTGACTCTAGCTTTTCTTATTCTTAGTAGTGATGGTCCTTTCCTTCTTTCCCTTGTGATGGTGGACCTTTTTCTCATCATTCTCCTTTCTCTTTACTGTGCAGTCAGCAATTACATTCCCAGGTTTATTACAGCAACAACAAACAACTTTAAAGGAAACATGTTTACCAGGTTTGGAATCATACATGTCTCCCTTGGAGTGTTTCTTCTTGTGATGAGAGGAGGCGGAAGGTTGATAGTTTTAACTTTAAGACAACCTAAACACCTAGAGGGGGTGAATAGGTTCTTATCCTTGTTTTAACTTAAGTCTGAATTTAACTTCAGTTCTTTAATATAAATCAGATATCTCTATAGCTAACACAACACATACAATCACAGAAACTATAATAACACAAATCACAGATTGCACACAGATTTATAGTGGTTCCCCAAGGTCTGGGTACATCCACTTTCACCCTGCGCCTATCCAGCAATAAGCTAGATTCAGCCTAACTTCTTCCTTTTCTTCTCAGATCCACAGATCATACAGCTCAGAATACTGAAGGATTCCTACAACTTAGAATGTATCCACACTCCTACAGCTCGGGCTAATAGGCCCTACCTCAGCCTTTCCACAAGGCCTACAACTCAGGCTTATAGCCCTACCTCAGCCTTGCTCTAAGGCCTACAACTTAGGCTCAAATAGCCTTACCACTCAGAGATGTAAATCTTCTACACTCAGCCTTTATAACACAGGCTTACAACTCAGATCTTTGAAAAGATCCTATAGAATGTGATAAGTAATTTGATGGACTCTTACCCTTGATGAAAGATAAAGGATAAGAGAATTCTTGATCAGCTTCTTGATGAAACTGATGACTGAAATCAACCTGTTCTTAGCTTTCTTCAAAGCTTCTTGAATCTGAACTTAGTAGGGATGATCTCCTTTGAAGTTGACTGACTGGCAGCTTCCTTCTTTGATTCTAGAAATGGATCTGGATCTTCTTAGTAGATTAGTTCAGGATCTACTTCTTGAGAGACTTGTGATTGTCTCCTACTTGACTTAAAAATAGCTGGAGCTCTCTCTCCCCAAACCTTCTGAAGTTTCTTCTGAATTCTGGATTGAATTCTCCTTAGACAAAATCTGAGTGGATGAACACTTCAGAATGTTTTCTTAGATCTTCTCACGAAGATCTTCTTCTGTGACTTGCACTTTCTTGATCAGAGATCAATCTCATAATAGTTGTGTTTGTTGTGTGTCAATTCCTCAATATCTTCTTCTGAATCCATCTATATATAGACTTCATCCATGGTAACCGGTTGATCCGATTTCTAACTAACTTCTGACAAGTATGACAGCTTCAGTAAACCTGTTGTAACTAACAGTTATCAAGTCTCCAGTCAGTTCTTGAACCTTTGTCTCTATCAGCAAAGCATTGAGAGTGACTGTCATAAAGTGTCGAGACAATCTGTCAATATGTGTTGACACAAGTGACTTAAGTGTCGACACAGACTTTGGTGATGTCGACATAGCTGCCTTGATGTCGACACAGCTTCTTAATACTGCATCTTAAGAATGTGTCGACACAGATTATTTGTGTCGACACAATCACTTCTTCACTTTTCAGCACTCAACATTGTAGAAACTCTGCTGAGTGTCGACACAAGTCCTGTGTGTCGACACAGTTGTTGTAGACTAAGAATTCTATGTGTCGACACTGCCTTCAGCTGTCGACACAGTTGATGTCGAATCAGCTTCTATGTGTCGACACTGCCTCCCTGTGTCGACACATTTGATGTCGAGTATAATCTTCTGTGTGTCGACACAGTTTCTTCTGGTGTGGACACGGCTTCCCCAAGTGTCGACACAGGCTTTCTTAAGTGTCGACACATGGACTTAGAAACTTTTCTCTGCATTTTAGCCAATACTTAACCTGCACATATAAACTCAAAATAATATCAAATACACCTTGATGTATATCATTGAGCTAAGTGAGGCTTCTCCAAATCAGGTACACATTTTCCAATGTACCCAACAATCTCCCTCTATTTGGAGAAGTCATTACCCTTTAGTCAATGATAAACACCACTTATGATAATTAAACATGATGATGTGTATAAACATTATTTAACATGGTAACTTATAAACAAAACAAATAACAAAATCACATCACAGAATAAGGATGCAAATGAACATGGAACATTTATTTGTTTATCATATCAAAAAGTTTCTTAACACTGATTACATAGATTTCTTTAAAACTAAGAATTACATAGTTCTAGAAACATCAAGTAAAACTAAACTAAGGCTGGGCTGGCTCCTTGATGACTATTCCTTTCCCTGGATTAATCTGAGCCTGCACAGAAGGTTCTGTATCTTCAATGAGCTTCTTGCCTTTCAAATCAGCCTTCTTTTGAGCTTCATCCTTAATCCTTTGCCTTTCAAAGTAATGAAAAGGCTTAGGGAAATACTTGCTAGGCTCCTGAGCATCAGGAGGTAGCTTCCCAATCTAAGCCTTCCTTCTATATTGAACTATATCTTCTTGCCTAGCCTCATACTTCTGCCACTCCTGCTCATTATACCATTCACCCCTTTCATGAACTTGGTCTTTTACAGCTTTCCAGGCAGTTAATTTGATATTTCTATAAGTGGGGCTCCATTGCTCAAAATCAGGTTTTAACTCTGCCTGCTCTCTAAATCTTTTCTTTGATAATTGAGCATCTTGCTGAGCTTTAAGACCAACTTCTGGCATATCTACCTTTTCAATAATAACATTAGTAACTAGTTGTGGAGGGCTGTACATGGACTGAACTTGTTGATGTATCATTTCAATATCTGCAGGGGGTAAATGACTTGGGCAACCTCAGGTTGATCACCTTCAAGTAGAGATGGTTGCACACCTGACTCAGCCACATTATCATCATCACATAAGGGTGGATATCCCAGAGTGGCTCTAATGTTGTTGGTTACCCATTTTGCATGATAAGAGCCATCATATACTAACACCCTCTCCCCCTTTATGACTTCTCTAGCCACATGATCTCTTACTCTTTTTGAAATCTGATTTGCCCATCCAGGTAATTGATTCCATCTTTAAAGAATGGCTTTAACTTTTGAAGCTTGTCATTAATTAAAATCTGAGATGAAGTGATGGCATTTTTAACTGAATCTAGGGCAGCCTGTAGCTTCTTATCATAGTCTTCTTTTTCTTTATTCCTTGCAGCAGTCATTCCAGTAAAAGCATTTTTTAAGTCAGTGACTATCTCATTGTGAGATTCAGTCAGATCTTCATTCATTCTTATTTGATTTTCAAGGACATAGCCTTGTCTGACAGCAATATCATCCACTTGTTTCTTTATCTCTGCTTGTTGCTTTGCAAGAAATACCACAGCATTGCCTCCCTTGTGGAAGCAATCTATCATTTCATTCTTATGCAGATTTACCTCAAATCGAATTTATTTTATATCTTTGGCTAGATCAAACTGGAGGGCCTTATGGATTTCATCCACATATTTTTCCATAGACAATCTATGCTCATCCAATTTCACTTGTAAATCTACCAAAAATTTGTTGTAATCAGTTGCAGGAGCTGGTTGGGAAGTAGTAGCTTGCAAAGCCTGCTTATAGTTCTGGCTTCTCCTCTTGAAAACCATCAGTTTTCTTTTTTTGATACTTGCAATCTCCTCATCCTCTGAAGTAGAAGTACTGGCAATGTCAACTCTTTTTTTAGGACTAGGAGGCAGCTCCTTTTCAGTCCCATGCTGCACCTCCTCAATATTAACCTGCTCCCCCTCAACTACTGTTCCCTCCATGTCAGGAAATAACTCTTCTAGAGTGAACTCTTGTTGATTGTGAACTTGTTTTTCTGGAGCATTAGCAACCATAGATGTATCCTCTAGGATCACATCTAGTGCTGGACTATTGATATGAGGAGTGTCAAAAATAGATTGTGAATCTATTTCACTTGCCAAGTGAAGTCTCTCTTCCCCTTGTCCTTGTGCAGAATGTTGCTCCCCCTATAACTGTGCATTAACTGTTTCCTCATGGACTTGGGTAGTTTCAGTCAGGTCTTGGACCTTTTCTCTAACTTGCTCCCCCTGCACTTGTGCATTCACTGTGTCTTCCTGCACATGATCAAGATCAATAATGTCATGGACTGGTGATTTAGTTACAGTCTCTACATCAGGTATATCCTTTGAGAGGACTCTATCCCATCTGGATATTATCCTTATATCCAACCTTCTCATATGATTTATCTAAGTTCCTGGAAGCTGAATCATTACCTATGGAATTGCTCCAGCTAGGTATAAACTCATTAATCTAGCAAAATTGGGCTTTTTGATTCCATCTTTTATCTTCTCAAATAGAACTGCAGACCAATCTGTGGTAATCATATAGATGATCCTGGTCATCAGATTGAACATAATGGCAGAGATCCTATCATGGCCACCTGGTTTACACAAAATCACTTTCCCTACCACTTCAGAAAGAAACTTTCCTTGTTGATTCATCTCTTTTCTATTGATTGTTACGCCAATCTTCATGGTTGGATCCAATCCACACCACTGAAGGGCCTCCCTTGTCTTTAAGGCTGGGACCTCTTCTTCATCCTAAATTCTAGGTTGATGAAGAATCTTCCTTAAAATTTTCAAAGTAAGTTTGACTCTATTTCCATGAACTATTGATTTGATCTTGAGGCCAGTGGATTCAACTGTTGCAGCAGCATAGAATTAAAATACTTCTTTCTTCCAGATCTTTGTAGGTTCAGAAACAAGAAACTCTAACCCAGAATATGTAACTAGGGTAATGACCCCGTTAATCTCTGTCGCCGCATCCACAAAAGCATTGCGTACCAGCTCGTAGCCTTCGTTAATGTTGTCTTCAATCTTTGGCGCCATTGGAAGGGAGAGAAATCTTGAATTGAGAGAAGAGAGTTTGTCGACACAAGGGTTTCATCTCGAAAATCTGTAGAGCGTGTCGACAGAATACTTTCTGGACATATTTATAACTTTTCAAACAAAGAAGGTCAAAAGGCGGGCAAAAATTGTCTAAATTTTTCGACACTGTTGGAAAGTGTCGACACATAGTTCTATTGTCTCGACCACGGTGCTGACTACTATGTGTCGACACCATTTGATGTTGTGTCGACACTGGACATACTTAGTAGTTCATCAGAAATTCTGTGTCGACTCTTATTGCAAGTGTTGACACCATTTCTTGAAGTATCGACACCATTACTCTGGTTGTGTCGACACCACAATTTTGGATGTGTCGACACCAAAATTTTGGATGTGTTGACACTTTGTCCCTTAGGTGTCGACACTATGACACTATGTCTACATGAATTCCCTGAATTGTCGACACAAATCCTCTGTGTCGACACCTTATTACTGAATGTGTCAACACAATTTTACTTAGCCACTTTTGTGAATCTAACATATGGTCAACATACCTAATTCAATTTTAAATCTATTGAATTTAGTTTTTTCTAGAGGCTTAGTAAATACATCTGCAATTTGATAATCTGTCTTAACAAATTCTAGTGAGATGTCCTTTTTCTCTACATGTTCTCTAAGAAAATGGTATCTTATTTCTATATGCTTAGTCCTACTATGTGAAACAAGATTATTAGTAATAGAAATAGCACTAGTAGAATCACAAAACAATGGTGTTCTACTTACCTGAATACCATAGTCTTCTAGCTGGTGTTGAATCCACAACAGCTGTGCACAGCAACTTCCTGCTGCCTCATATTCAGACTAAGCTGTGGATATTGCCACACTAGTCTGCTTCTTACATCTCCAAGATATCAATCTTCCTCCTAGAAATTGACATGTACCTTTAGTACTTTTTCTATCTTCTTTGCAACCTGCAAAGTCTGCATCTGAATAGCATGTTAGTAGAAAATCTCCATTCTTAGGGTACCAAAGGCCTAGATTAGGTGTGCCCTTTAGATATCTCAAAATTCTCTTTACAGCAGTATAATGAGATTCTTTTGGGCATGATTGGTACCTAGCACAGACACATGATGCATACATAATGTCTGGTTTTCTAGCAGTGAGATATAGTTGAGAGCCAATTATTCCTCTATACAAAGACTCATCTATAGGTTTACCTGCATCATCTTTGCATATAGGAATACTTGTTCCCATAGGAGTTCTCCTGGTGGAGGATCATTCCATACCAAACTTCTTAATTAACTCCTTGGTGAACTTAGACTGGGATATGGACAAGACATCATCAGTCTATCTTACTTGGAGTCCCAAGAAGAACTTAAGTTCCCCCATACTTCTAATTTCCATCTTCCCTTGCATAAGTTTAGCAAACTTCTTGCAAAGGTTGTTTTCTGTATACCCAAACCTTATGTCATCTACATAAATCTGGACTAAGATTATCTTACCTTTGGATTCCCTTAGGAATAGAGTTTTGTCTATTTTCCCTCTTGAGAATTTGTTTACAATAAGGAAAGTAGACAGGTTTCATACCAGGCCCTTGGGGCTTGCTTTAACCCATCCAAAACTTTCCTAAGTCTGTAAACATAATCAGGTTTGAGAGAATCTACAAAACCTAAAGGCTACTCTACATAGACTTCTTCTTTTAGATTTCCATTCAGGAATGATGATTTTACATCCATTTGGAATACTTTAAATCCTTGATATGCTGCATAGGCAAGGAACATTCTAATGGCTTCCAGTCTTGCTACTGGGGCAAAGGTTTGATCAAAGTCAATACCCTCTTCCTGCCTGTATCCTTTTGCAACAAGTCTTACTTTGTTCTTCACAATGATTCCATTCTCATCCAGTTCTTTCCTAAAGATCCACTTTGTTCCAATGATGTTGTGGTCACTTGATTTAGGAACTAACTCCAAGACCTTGCATCTTCTGAACTGATTCAGCTCCTCTTGCATGACATTAATCCAATGTGGGTCTAGGATAGCTTCTTCAAATTTCTTTGGCTCCAGTTGAGATAGGAAGCTTGAGCATAGCACTGTGTTCAAGTTACTGCTTCTGGTTTGCACTCCATGTCTTAGATCACCAATTATCTGATTTGCTGGATGATCCTTTAAGTGTCTAACAGCTGGAGGTAGACTGTCTTCTGGTTGAACACCTCCAGTCTCTTCAATATGTTCCACCTCTTAGTTTTCTTCAGCTTCTAGAGAACCCTGTACTCCCCCTGGACAGCATCCACCATTTTCCATTTATTGATATGCAGTTGAATCTTCTGCAATGGAAAGCTTGTCCATTCTCTTATTTATACCTGTTGGACTGCATGAACTACAAGGCAACTAACTGTTGATCAATCTAGTTTCATCAAAAACAACATGTACAGATTCTTCTACAACTTGAGTGATCAAATTGTAGACTTTATAAGCCTTACTATTGTTATTGTACCCAACAAATATCTCATCTTGGGATTTGGCAGCAAACTTAGTTAGATAAGACTTGCCATTGTTAAGGATATAACACTTACAACCAAAGATCCTAAAATAGGATAAATTTGGTTTTCTACCTTTCATGATCTCATAGGAACTCTTTTTGTGGCACTTGGTGATAGAAGCCATGTTCATCACATGACAGACTGTATTTACTGCCTCAGCCCAGAAATATTCTGGGAGAGATGTGTCACTCAATAGAGTTCTACCAGCCTCAATCAATGTTCTATTCTTCCTTTCAGCAATACCATTTTGCTGTGGTGTTCTAGGTGAGGAGAATTCTTGGAAAATCAAAAATTCTTCACACAGACTTATCATACTTTCAGATTGAAATTCAGTGCCATGGTCACTTCTGATTTTTACAACTGTACTGTCCAGTTCATTCTAAATTTGTTTGAAAAAACTATGTAAAACACTAGGGGTTTCTGATTTTTGACTCAAAAAGAACACCAAGGAATATCTAAAATCGTCATCTACCACCACAAAAGTGTAGACCTTCCTATCTAGACTATGAACTGGCATAGGACCAAAAAGATCCATATGTAAAGGGTATAGAAAACTCACTGAATACTTGTTTTCAAGGCTATGAAAGGAGGATTTTGTCTGCCTTCTCTTTTGACAAGCTGAACATATCCCTTCCTTTATACACTTAACTTGAGGAGCATTTCTCACTAACTCTTTGCTAAAGAGTTGGCCAATTGTTTTGTAGTTAAGATGGGCCAGCCACTTGTGCCATTTGACACAATGAGAAGCTCTCTCATAAGCTACAAGACAAATAAGAGAACCTTTGTTCTCACACACAAAATTGAGACAGTACACATTCCTCTTTCTATATCTTGTCAAAATGATCTTTTGATCACTTGATCTTTTATATGACATCCATTCTTGACAAATGAAATGTCATATTCTAAATCACTCAGCTAACTTATGGTTATAAGGTTGTGTTTCAAACCCTTCACATAGGCCACTTGAGTGATAGTAATCTGGTTACTAGAAATGTTTCTAAATCCTTTGATGATGCCTTTTTCAGAGCCATCAAAGATTATTTTAGGCCAATTTAAGATAGGCAAGTACTCCTTCAGCAATCCCTTTGTTCCAGTCATGTGCCTGGAACATCCACTGTCCAAGTACCACATAGGGGTATGGTGACTTTGACTCACCGTCAATATAGAATTACTTTACCTTAGAACCCAAGTAAGTCTTGGGTCCTTGGTTCAAATTAGCTTCATACTTACCAAATCTACCTACTGCTCTTCTAACAGGTAGACTGCTGTTCTTCCTGACACTAGTGTTGTGCCAGCAATCTATAGCATAATGACTTGTCTTGCCACAGCACCAGCATTAATACTTGTTATATCTATTTTTAGATACATCAACTCTTTTGTATTATGCTGGTACTGCTCCAGCTACACCCATTGTTTTCTTAAAAACATGGGGTTTATGAACATGGGATGCCTTATTGACATAAGAACCCTTGTCATTCAGAACTTCAGTCTTACCATGACCTTGAGTATTCTCAAAATCATACTTATTAGAAGGCTCATGCACCTTTCTAAAAACTACAGGGACTTTAAAATTCAGTGGCTAGACTGAGGCTTTGCCTTTTCTCTTGAATTGGACAGCCCTGGTGTTACCCTTAAAGCCTATTCCAGCCTTACCCTTTTGAGTAACAAACTCATCTATTAAAGGTAAAACTAATTTTGGCTTGGAATAACTAGCCACCAAATCTTTCTCCTTTTGAAGTTTGACTTCCAGACTTTTAATCAGATAATTTTTGTATGTGATTGTGCCCATCTGAATAACAGTTATAGTTTTCAGTTTGGCAATCTCATTCAATTTTTGATCTAACTCTTTCTCTAAGTCAGATGTAGCCATCTTAAGATCTGCAATATCCTTAGCCTGAGTTTTGGCCAGGTTCTTGCTTTTCTTTAGAGCCTGCAACAAGTCCCCATATTCGTCTATCAGCTGATGAATATCTCCTTCAAATTCAGACCCATCCACATCACTTGATGCAGATATAGCTAACTTTGTACCAGTGCTACAATCAGAATTTCTAGAAATACATTGTACCTTGCTAGGACCAGGCTGATCCTGGCATTTGTCTTCTTCTGATACAGCCATCAGTACAATACACTGATGGTCTTCCTGTGCATAGATAGAGTCCAGTAATTGCATAAACTCTTCTTCTTCATCAGCTGCATAAAGACCAATGTATGCCTCAGCTTAAGACTCTGAAGTTGATTGGTCTGTCAATCTTTTCTCCTTCTAAGCAACAAAGGATTTCTCCTTCTTGCTCTTTTGTTGATTCTTTCTTTTATCAGCAGACTCCTTTCTTTTGTCAGGACACTCAGCCACAACATGTCCAGGCTTATTACAATAATAGCAAACTATCTTCGATTTTATAGATTTGCTAGGCTTTGACCTGCTCCTGTCCTTCCTAGAGTACTTTCTCTTTTGATAATAATCAACAACTGGCTGAGATGTGGAGGGCCTAGATTTCCACTGCTTCTTCTTCAAGAATCTATGAAACTGTATTGTAAAGGTAGCAAAATCTGTATCTGAATCACTGCTATCTAAACTTTTGTTGTCTGAATTATCTGAAGCAATTTCAGCAACTTTCCTAGGAGGTGATGGAGACATCCTCCTGCTCTTTCTAGTGGCTTCAACCTTGAATGCCACAGACTTTTCTCTATGCTCTCTTTTTGCATTTCTTTCTTCCTCTTTTCTAGTTATTAGTTGCATTTCATAAGACAGCAACTTTCCAAATAAAGTTGGTGGAGAAATATCTGCAAGTTTGGCCACTTCCATAATGGCACAAATCTTGGTATCCCAATCCTTTGTCAAGGATCTCAGGAATTTGTCATTCAGTTCATATGTACTGAAGACCCTTCCATAAGACATCAGCTCATTAACTATTCTATAAAACTTCTTATAACACTCAGATATGCTATCTGACTTCCCTTGTCTGAAGCTTTCATATTCCTGATTTAGCATAGACTTTCTATCTTATATAACTTCTTCAGAACCCTCCATATAGACTATCAAAGTGTCCCACATTTTCTTGGAGGTCTTGCAGTGAATTAAATTCTGAAAGGTTGAGTCATCTACTACACTTACTATGATATTCTGAGCTCTTTTATCCATAGTTTCCAGTATAATCTCAACCTTAGTAATCTCAGAAAAATTTTAGGAGTTCTCTGGTTTGCATCTAAAACAGATACCTTCATTGGAATATATGGACCTTCTTTAACTGTAATATAGATTCTTCGATCAAAAGCCTCCATAAACAACCTGACTCTTTCTTTCCATATTCCAAATATCTCCTTCCTGCAGATGGGTAATTTCATAGACCCTAGTTCCTTGTGATTTTCTCCAGAACCCATTTTCTAGATTCTTGATTCTGCCTTAGGGATCTAACTCAGACTGTTAAGTCTTTCTTTGAGCAACCTGCCTCTGATAGCACTTGATAGTTTTAACTTCAAGACAACCTAAACACCTAGAGGGGGGGGGGGTGAATAGGTTCTTATCCTTGTTTTAACTTAAGGCAGAATTTAACTTCAGTTCTTTAATATAAATAAGATATCTCTACAGCTAACACAGCACATACAATCACAGAAACTATAATAACACAAATCACAGATTGCACACAGATTTATAGTGATTCCCCAAGGTCTGGGTACATCCACTTTACCCCTGCGCCTATCCAGCAATAAGCTAGATTCAGCCTAACTTCTTCCTTTTCTTCTCAGATCCACAGATCTTACAGCTCAGAATCCTGAAGGATTCCTACAACTCCGAATGTATCCACACTCCTATAGCTCAGGCTAATAAGCCCTACGTCATCCTTGCCACAAGGCCTACAACTTAGGCTTACAACCCTACCTCAGCCTTGCTCTAAGGCCTATAACTCAGGCTCAAACAGCCTTACCACTCAAAGATGTAAATCTCCTACACTCAGCCTTTATAACACAGGCTTACAACTCAGATCTTTGAAAAGATCCTACAGAATATGATAAGTAATTTGATGGACTCTTACCCTTGATGAAAGAGAAAGGATAAGAGATTTCTTGATAAGCTTCTTGATGAAACTGATGACTGAAATCAACCTGTTCTTAGATTTCTTCAAAGCTTCTTGAATTTGAACTTAGTAGGGATGATCTCCTTTGAAGTTGACTGACTGGCAGCTTCCTTCTTGGATTCCAGAAATGGATCTGGATCTTCTTATTAAATTAGTTCAGGATCTACTTCTTGAGAGACTTGTGATTATCTCCTACTTAACCTCAAAATAGCTGGAGCTCTCTCTCCCCAAACCTTCTGAAGTTTCTTCTGAATTCTGGATTGAATTCTCCTTAGACAAAATCGTAGTTGATGAACACTTCAGAATGTCTTCTTAGATCTTCTCACAAAGATCTTCTTCTGTGACTTGCACTTTCTTGATCAGAGATCAATCTCATAATAGTTGTGTTAGTTGTGTGTCAATTCCTAATCTTGTTCTTCTTAATCCATCTATATATAGACTTCATCCATGGTAACCGGCTGATCCGATTTCTAACTAACTTCTTACAAGTCTGACAGCTTCAGTAAACCTGTTGTAACTCACACCTGTCAAGTTTCCAGTCAGTTCTTGAACCTTTGTCTCTGTCAGCAAAGCGTCGAGACTGACTATCATAAAGTGTCGAGACAATCTGTCAATATGTGTCGACACAAGTGACTTAAGTGTCGACACAGACTTTGGTGATGTCGACATAGCTGCCTTAATGTCGACAAAACTTCTTGATACTTCATCTTAAGAATGTGTCGACACTGATTATTTGTTTCGACACAATCACTTCTTCACTTTTCAGTACTTGACATTGTAGAAACTCTGCTGAGTGTCGACACAAGTCTTGTGTGTCGATACAGTTGTTGTAGACTAAGAATTCTTTGTGTCGACACTGCCTTCAGGTGTCGACACAATTGATGTCGACTCAGCTTCTGTGTGTCGACAATGCCTCCATATGTCGACACATTTGATGTCAGCTATAATCTTCTGTGTATCGAGACAGTTTCTTCTGGTGTCGACACTGCTTCCCCAAGTGTCGACACAGGCTTTCTTAAGTGTCAACACATGGACTTAGAAATTTTTCTCTGCATTTTAGCCAATACTTAACCTGCAAATATAAATTCAAAATAACATCAAATACACCTTGATGTATATCATTGAGCTAAGTGAGGCTTCTCCAAATCCGGTACACATTTTCCAATCTACCCAACAATCTCCCCTTATTAGGAGAAATCATTACCCTTTAGTCAATGATATACACCACTTATGATAATTAAACATGATGATGTGTATAAACATTATTTAACAGGGTAACTTATAAACAAAACAACTAACCAAATCACATTACAGAATAAGGATGCAAATGAACATGTAACATTGATTTGTTTATCATATCAAAAAGTTTCTTAACACTGATTACATAGATTTCTTTAAAACTAAGAATTACATAGTTCTAGAAACATCTAGTAAAACTAAACTAAGGCTGGGCTAGCTCCTTGATGACTATTCCTTTCCCTGGTTTAATCTGAGCCTGCACAGAAGGTTTTGTATCATCAATGAGCTTCTTGCCTTTCAAATCAGCCTTCTTTTGAGCTTCAGCCTTAATCCTTTGCCTTTCAAAGTAATGAAAAGGCTTTGGGAAATACTTGCTAGGCTCCTGAGCATCAGGAGGTAGCTTCCCAATCTTAGCCTTCCTTCTATATTGAACTATGGCTTCTTGCCTAGCCTCATACTTCTGCCACTCCTGCTCATTATACCATTTACCCCTTTCATGAACTTGGTCTTTTAC
The DNA here is from genome assembly GCA_039513925.1 of Platanthera zijinensis. Lineage (NCBI taxonomy): Eukaryota > Viridiplantae > Streptophyta > Magnoliopsida > Asparagales > Orchidaceae > Platanthera > Platanthera zijinensis. The sequence continues at coordinate 85,850,280 of CM077080.1, forward strand.
AGCTTTCCAGACAGTTAATATGATATTTCTAGAAGTGGGGCTCCATTGCTCAAAATCAGGTTTTAACTCTGTCTGCTCTCTAAATCTTTTTTTTGATAATTGAGCATCTTGCTGAGCTTTCAGACCAGCTTCTGGCATATCTACCTTTTCAATAATAACATTAGTAACTGGTTGTGGAGGGTTGTACATGGACTAAACTTGTTGATGTATCATTTCAATATCTGCAAGGGGGTAAATGACTTGGGCAACCTCAGGTTGATCACCTTCAAGTAGAGCTGGCTGCACACCTGACTCAGCCACATTATCATCATCACATAAGGGTGGATATCCCAGAGTGGCTCTAATGTTGTTGGTTACCCATTTGGCATGATCAGAGCCAGCATATACTAAAACCCTCTCCCCCTTTATGACTTCTCTAGCCACATGATCTCTTAAGTCCTCTTTTTGAAATTTGATTTGCCCATCCAGGTAATTGATTCCATTTTTAAAGAATGACTTTAACTTTTGAAGCTTGTCATTAATTAACTTCTGAGATTATGTGATGGTAATTTAAACTGAATCTAGGGCAGCCTGTAGCTTCTTATCATAGTCTTCCATTTCTTTAGTCCTTGTAACAGTCATTCTAGTAACAGCATTTTTTAAGTCAGTGACTATCTCATTGTGAGATTAAGTCAGATTGTCATTCATTCTTATTTTATTTTCAAGGATATATCCTTGTTTGACAGCAATATCATCCACCTGTTTCTTTATCTCTACTTGTTTCTTTGCAAGAAATACCATAGCATTGCCTCCCTTGTGGAAGCAATCTGTCATTTCCTTCTTATGCAGATTTACCTCAAATCTGATTTATTTTATATCTTGGGCTAGATAAAACTGGAGGGCCTTATGGCTTTCATCCACATATTTTTTCCATAGCCAATCTCTGCTCATCCAATTTCACTTGTAAATCTACCAAAAATTTGTTGTAATCAGTTGCAGGAGCTGGTTTGGAAGTAGTAGCTTGCAAAGCCTTCTTATAATTCTGGCTTCTCCTCTTGAAAACCATCAGTTTTCTTTTCTTTATACTTCCAATCTCCTCATCCTCTAAAGCAGAAGTACTGACAATGTCAACTCTTTCTTTAGGACTAGGAGGCAGCTCCTTTTCAGTCCCATGTTGCACCTCCTCAATATTAACCTGCTCCCCCTCAACTACTGTTCCCTCCATCTCAGGAAACAACTCTTCCAGAGTGAACTCTTGTTGATTGTGAACTGGTTTTTCTGAAGCATTAGCAACCATAGATGTATCCTCCAGGATCACATCTAGTGCTGGACTATTGACATGAGGAGTGTCAAAAATAGATTGTGAATCTATTTCACTTGCCAAGTGAAGTCTCTCTTCCCCTTGTCCTTGTGCAGAATGTTGCTCCCCCTACAACTGTGCATTAACTGTTTCCTAATGGACTTGGGCAGTTTCAGTTAGGTCTTGGACCTTTTCTCTAACTTGCTCCCCCTGCACTTGTGCATTCACTGTGTCTTCCTGCACATGATCAAGATCAGTAATGTCATGGACTGGTGATTTAATTGTAGTCTCCACATCAGGTATATCCTTTTAGAAGACTCTATCCCATCTGGATATTATCCTTATATCCAACCTTCTCATATGATTTATCTTAGTTCCTAGAAGCTGATGCATTACCTCTAGAATTGCTCCAGCTAGGTATAAACTCATTAATCTAGCCAAATTGGGCTTTTTGATTCCTTTTTTTATCTTCTCAACTAGAACTGCAGACCAATCTGTGGTAATCCTATAGTTGATCCTAGTCATCAGATTGAACATAATGGCAGAGATCCTATCGTGGCCTCCTGGTTTACACAAAATCACTTTCCCTACCACTTCAGATAGAAACTTTCCTTGTTGATTCATCCCTTTTCTGTTGATTGTTGCCAATCTTCATAGATGGATCCAATCCACACCACTGAAGGGCCTCCCTTGTCTTTTAGGTTGGGACCTTTTCTTCATCCTGAATTCTTGGTAGATGAAGAATCTTCCTTAAACTTTTTAAAAGTAAGTTTGACTCTATGTCCATGAACTGTTGATTTGATCTTGAGGCCAGTGGATTCCACTGTTGCAGTAACATAGAATTCAAATACTTCTTTCTTCCAGATCTTTGTAGGTTCAGAAACAAGAAACTCTAACCCAGAATCAGTAACTAGGGTAATGACCCCGTTAATCATTGTCGCCGCATCAACAAAAGCATTGCGTACCAGCTCGTAGCCTTTGTTAATGTTGTCTTCAATCTTTGGCGCCATTGGAAGGGAGAGAAATCTTGAATTGAGAGAAGAGAGTTTGTCGACACAAGGGTTTAGTCTCGAAAATCTGGAGAGCGTGTCGACAGAATACTTTCTGGACCTATTTATAACTTTTCAAACAAAGAAGGTCAAAAAGCGGAAAAAATTGTCTAAATGTGTCGACACTGTTGGAAAGTGTCGACACATACTTCTATTGTCTCGACCACGGCGCTGACTACTATGTGTCGACATCATTTGATGTTGTGTCGACACTGGACATACTTAGTAGTTCATCAGAAATTCTGTGTCGACTCTTGTTGCAAGTGTCAACACAATTTCTTGAATTGTCGACACCATTACTTTGGTTGTGTCGACACCATAATTCTGGATGTGTCGACACTTTGCCCCTTAGGTGTCGACACTACGGCACTATGTCTACATGAATTCCCTGAATTGTCGACACAAATCCTCTGTGTCGAAACCTTATTACTAAATGTGTAAACATAATTTTACTTAGCCACTTTTGTTAATCTAACATATGGTCAACATACCTAATTCAATTTTAAATCTATTGAATTTAGTTTCATCTAGAGGCTTAGTAAAAACATCTGCAATTTGATAATCTGTCTTAACAAATTCTAGTGAGATGTCCTCTTTCTCTACATGTTCTCTAAGAAAATGGTATCTTATTTTTATATGCTTAGTCCTACTATGTGAAATAGGATTATTAGTAATAGAAATAGCACTAGTATAATCACAAAACAATGGTGTTCTACTTGCCTGAATACCATAGTCTTCTAGCTGGTGTTGAATCCACAATAGCTGTGCACAGCAACTTCCTGCTGCCACATATTCAGACTCAGCTGTGGATATTGCCACACTAGTCTGCTTCTTACTGCTCCAAGATATCAATCTTCCTCCTAGAAATTGACATGTACTTGTAGTACTTTTTTTTATCTTCTTTGCAACCTGCAAAGTCTGCATCTGAATAGCCTGTTAGTAGAAAATCTCCATTCTTAGGGTACCAAAGGCCTAGATTAGGTGTGCCCTTTAGATATCTCAAAATTCTCTTTACAACAGTATAATGAAATTCTTTTGGGCATGATTGGTACCTAGCACAGACACATGTTGCATACATAATGTCTGGTCTACTAGTAGTGAGATATAGTAGAGAGCCATTTATTCCTCTATACAAAGACTCGTCTACAGGTTTACATGCATCATCTTTGCATATTGGCATACTTGTTCCCATAGGAGTTCTCATGGTGGAGGATGATTCCATACCATACTTCTTAATTAACTCCTTGGTGAACTTAGACTGGGATATGGACAAGCCATCATCAGTCTGTCTTACTTGGAGTCCCAAGAAGAACTTAAGTTCCCCCATACTGCTCATTTCCATCTTCCCTTGCATAAGTTTAGCAAACTTCTTGCAAAGGTTATTTTCTGTATACCCAAAGATTATGTCATCTACATAAATCTGGACTAAGATTATCTTACCTTTGGATTCCCTTAGGAATAGAGTTTTGTCTATTTTCCCTCTTGAGAAATTGTTCTCAATAAGGAAAGTAGACAGGGTTTCATACCAAGCCCTTGGGGCCTGCTTTAACCCATACAAAGCTTTTCTAAGTCTGTAAACATAATCAGGTTTGAGAGAATCTACAAAACCTGAAGGCTGCTCTATATAGACTTCTTCTTTTAGATTTCCATTCAGGAATGCTGATTTTACATCCATTTGGAATACTTTGAATCCTTGATATACTGCATAGGTAACGAACATTCTAATGGCTTCAAGTCTTGTTACTGGGGCAAAGGTTTGATCAAAGTCAATACCCTCTTCCTATCTGTATCCTTTTGCAATAAGTCTTGCTTTGTTCTTCACAATGATTCCATTCTCATCCAGTTTGTTCCTAAAGATCCACTTTATTCCAATGATGTTGTGGTCTCTTGGTTTAGGAACTAACACCCAGACCTTGCATCTTCTGAACTGATTCAGCTCCTCTTGCATGGCATTAATCCAATGTGGGTCTAGGATAGCTTCTTCAAATTTCTTTGGCTCCAGTTGAGATAGGAAGCTTGAGCATAGCACTATGTTCAAGTTCCTACTTCTGGTTCGCACTCCATGTCTTAGATCACCAATTATCTTATTTGCTTGATGATCCTTTAAGTGTCTAACAGCTGGAGGTAGACTGTCTTCTAGTTGAACACCTCCAGTCTCTTCAATATGTTCCACCTATTGGTTTTCTTTAGCTTCTAGAGAATCTTATACTCCCCCTGGACAGCATCCACCATTTTCCATTTGTTGATCTGCAGTTGAATATTCTGTAATGGAAAGCTTCTCCATTCTCTTATTTATACCTGTTGGATTACATGAACTACAAGGCAACTCACTATTGATCAATCTAGTTTCATCAAAAACAACATTTACAGATTCTTCTACAACTTGTGTAATCAAGTTGTAGACTCTATAAGCCTTACTATTATTGTTGTACCCAACAAATATCCCATCTTGGGATTTGGCAGCAAACTTAGTTAGATAAGACTTGCCATTGTTAAGGATATAGCACTTGCAACCAAATATCTTAAAATAGGATAAATTTGGTTTTCTACCTTTCATGATCTCATAGGGAGTCTTTTTGTGGCACTTGGTGATAGAAGCCCTGTTGATCACATGACATGCTGTATTTATTGCCTCAGCCCAGAAATATTCTGGGAGAGATGTGTCACTCAATAGAGTTCTACCAGCCTCAATCAATGTTCTATTCTTCCTTTCAGCAATACCATTTTGCTGTGGTGTTCTAGATGAGGAGAAATCTTGGAAAATCCCAAATTCTTCACACAGTCTTGTCATACTTTCAGATTGAAATTCAGTGCCATGGTCACTTCTAATTTTGACCACTGTACTGTCTAGTTCATTCTGAATTTGTTTGACAAAACTATGTAAAACACTTGGGGTTTCTTATTTTTGTCTCAGAAAGAACACCCAGGAATATTTAGAATAGTCATCTACCACCACAAAAGTGTAGACCTTCCTACCTAGACTATGAACTGGCATAGTACCAAAAAGATCCATATGTAAGAGGTATAGACACCTCACTGAATCCTTGTTTTCAAGGCTATGAAAGGAGGATTTTGTCTGCTTGCCCTTTTGATAAGCTGAACATATCCCTTCCTTTATACACTTAACTTGAGGACAATTCCTCACTAACTCTTTGCTAAAGAGTTGACCAATTGTTTTGTAGTTAAGATGGGCAACCCTCTTGTGCCATTTGACACAATGAGAAGCTCTCTCATCAGCTACAATACAAATAGGAGAACCTTTGTTCTCACACACAAAATTGAGACAGTACACATTCCTCTTTCTATATCCTGTCAAAATGATCTTTTGATCACTTGACCTTTTGATATGACATCCATTCTTGACAAATGAAATGTAATATCCTAAATCACTCAGCTGACTTATGCTTATAAGGTTGTGTTTCAAACCCTTCACATAGGCAACTTGAGTGATAGTAATCTGGTTACTAGAAATGTTACTAAATCCTTTGATGATGCCTTTTTTAGAGCCACCAAAGATTACTTTAGGCCCATTTAAGATAGGCAAGTACTCCTTCAGCAATCCCTTTGTTCCAGTCATGTGCCTGGAACATCCATTGTCCAAGTACCATATAGGGGTATGGTGACTTGGACTCACCTGCAATACAGAATTACTTTCCCTTAGAACCCAAGTAAGTCTTCGGGCCTTGGTTCAAGTTAGCTTCATACTTACCAAATCTATCTTCTGCTCTTCTAACTGGTAGACTGTTGTTCTTCCTGACACTAGTGTTGTGTTAGCAATCTATAACATAATGACCTGTCTTTCCACAGCACCAGCATTCATACTTGTTATATCTATTTTTAGATACATCAACTCTTTTATATTGTGTTGGTACTGCTGCAGCTACACCCATTGTTTTCTTAAAAACATGAGGTTTATGAACATGGGCTGCCTTATTGACATAAGCACCCTTGTCATTCAGAACTTCAGTCTTACAATAACCTTGAGTATTCTCAAAGTCATACTTATTAGAAGGCTCATGCACCTTTCTAAAAACTACAGGGACTTTAAAATTTAGTGGCTGGACTGAGGCTTTGACTTTTCTCTTGAATTGGACAGCCCTGGTGTTACCCTTAAAGCCTATTCCAGCCTTACCCTTTTGAGCAACAAACTCATCTATTAAAGGTAAAACTAATTTTGGCTTGGAATAACTAGCCACTAAATCTTTCTCTTTTTGAAGTTTGACTTCCAGACTTTTAATTAGATCATTTTTGTATGTGATTGTGCCCATCTGAATAACAGATATAGTTTTCAGTTTGGAAATCTCATTCAATTTTTGATCTAACTCTTTCTCTAAGTTAGAAGCAGCCATCTTAAGATCTGCAATATCCTTAGCCTGAGTTTTAGCCAGGTTCTTGCTTTTCTTTAGAGCCTGCAACAAGTCCCCATATTCATCTATCAGCTGATGAATATCTCCTTCAAATTCAGACCCATCCACATCACATGATACAGATATAGCTGACTCTATACCAGTGCTACAATAAGAATTTCTAGAAATACATCGTACCTTTCTAGGACCAGGCTGATCCTGGCATGTGTCTTCTTCTTATACAGCCATCAGTCCAATACACTGATGGTCTTCCTATGCATAGATAGAGTCCAGCAATTGCATAAACTCTTCTTCTTCATAGCTGCATAAAGACCAATGTATGCCTCAACTTCAGACTCTGAAGTTGATTGGTCTATCAAGCTTTTCTCCTTCTTAGCAACAAAGGATTTCTCCTTCTTGCTCTTTTGTTGATTCTTTCTTTTATCAGCAGACTCCTTTCTTTTGTCAGGACACTCAACCACAACATGTCCAGGCTTATTACAGCAATAGCAAACTATCTTTGATGTTGTAGATTTTCTAGGCTTTGACCTGCTCCTGTCCTTCCTAGATGACTTTCTCTTTTGATAATAATCAACAGCTGGCTGAGATATGGAGGGCCTAGATTTCCACTGCTTCTTCTTCAAGAATCTCTGAAACTGTCTTGTAAAGGCAGCAAAATCTGTATCTGAATCACTGCTATCTAAACTTTGGTTGTCTAAATTATCTGAAGCAATTTCAACAACTTACCTTGGAGGTGATGGAGACATCCTCCCGTTCTTTCTAGTGGCTTCAACCTTGAAGGCCACAGACTTTTCTCTATGCTCTCCTTTTGGATTTCTTTCTTCCTCTTTTCTAGTCATTAGTTGCATTTCATAAGACAGCAACTTTCCAAATAAAGTTGGAGGAGAAATATCTGAAAGTTTGGCCACTTCCCTAATGGCACAAATCTTGGTATCCCAATCCTTTGTCAAGGATCTTAGGAATTTGTCATTCAGTTCATATGTACTGAAGACCCTTCCATAAGATATCAGCTCATTAACTATTCTATAAAACTTCTTATAGCACTCAGATATGCTATCTGACTTCCCTTGTCTTAAGCTTTCATATTCCTGATTTAGTGTAGACTTTCTATCTTGTTTAACTTCTTCAGAACCTTCCATGTAGACTATCAAAGTGTCCCACATTTCCTTGGAGGTCTTGCAGTGAATTAAATTCTGAAAGGTTGAGTCATCTATGACACTTACTATTATATTCTGAGCTCTTTTATCCATAGTTGCCAGTATAATCTCATCCTTAGTCATCTCAGAAAAATCTTTAGGAGTTCTTTGGTTTGCATCTAGAACAGATACCTTCATTGGAATATATGGACCTTCTTTAACTGTATTATAAATTCTTGGATCAGAAGCCTCCATAAACAACCTGACCCTTTCTTTCCATATTCCAAATATCTCCTTCCTATAGATGGGTAATTTCATAGACCCTAGTTCCTTGTGATTTTCTCAAGAACCCATTTTCTCGATTCTTAATTCTTCCTTAGGGATCTAACTCAGACTGTTAAGTCTTTCTTTGAGCAAACTGCCTCTTATACCACTTGATAGTTTTAACTTCAAGACAACCTAAACACTTAGAGGGGGGGTGAATAGGTTCTTATCCTTATTTTAACTTAAGGCAGAATTTTACTTCAGTTCTTTAATATAAATCAGATATCTCTACAGCTAACACAGTACATACAATCAAAAAAACTATAATAACACAAATCACAGATTGCACACAGATTTATAGTGGTCCCCAAGGTCTGGGTACATCCACTTTCCCCCTATGCCTATCCAGCAATAAGCTAGATTCAGCCTAACTTCTTCCTTTTCTTCTCAGATCCACAGATCTTACAGCTAAGAATCCTGAAGTATTCCTACAACTCAGAATGTATCAACACTCCTACATCTTAGGCTAATAAGCCCTACCTTAGCCTTGCCACAAGGCCTACAACTCAGGCTTACAGCCCTACCTCAGCCTTGCTCCAAGGCCTACAACTCAGGCTCAAACAGCCTTACCACTCAGAGATGTAAATCTCCTACACTTAGCCTTTATAACACAAGCTTATAACTTAGATCTTTGAAAAGATCCTACAAAATGTGATAAGTAATTTGATGGACTCTTACCCTTGATGAAAGAGAAAGGATAAGAGAATTCTTGATCAGCTTCTTGATGAAACTGATGACTGAAATCAAACTATTCTTAGCTTTCTTCAAAGCTTCTTGAATCTGAACTTAGTAGGGTTGATCTCCTTTGAAGTTGACTGACTGGCAGCTTCTTTCTTGGATTCCAAAAACTTATCTGTATCTTCTTAGTGGATTAGTTCAGGATCTACTTCTTGAGAGACTTGTGATTGTCTCCTACTTGACCTCAAAATAGCTGGAGCTCTCTCTCCCCAAACCTTTTGAAGTTTCTTCTGAATTCTGGATTGAATTCTCCTTAGACAAAATCTGAGTGGATGAACACTTCAGAATATCTTCTTTGATCTTCTCACGAAGATCTTCTTCTGTGACTTGCACTTTCTTGATCAGATATCAATCTCACAATAGTTGTGTTAGTTGTGTGTCAATTCCTCATCTTCTTCTTCTGAATCCATCTATATATATAATTCATCCATGGTAACCGGCTCGTTCGGTTTCTAGCTAACTTCTGATAAGTCTCACAACTTCAGTAAACCTGTTGTAACTCACAGCTATCAAGTCTCCAGTCAGTTCTTGAACCTTTGTCTCTGTCAGCAAAGCGTCGAGACTGACTGTCATAAAGTGTCGAGACAATCTGTCAATATGTGTCGACACAAGTGACTTAAGTGTCGACACAGACTTCTGTGATGTCGACATAGCTGCCTTGATGTCGACACAGCTTCTTGATACTGCACCTTAAAAATGTGTCGACACTGATTATTTGTGTCGACACACTCACTTCTTCACTTTCCAGCACTCGACATTGTAGAAACTCTGCTTAGTGTCGACACAAGTCCTGTGTGTCGACACAGTTGTTGTAGACTAAGAATTCTTTGTGTCGACACTGCCTTCAGGTGTTGACACAGTTGATGTCGACTCAGCTTCTATGTGTCGGCACTGCCTCCCTGTGTCGACACATTTGATGTCGACTATAATCTTCTGTGTGTCGACACAGTTTCTTCTGGTGTCGACACTGCTTCCCCAAGTGTCGACACAGGCTTTCTTAAGTGTCGACACATGGACTTAGAAACTTTTCTCTGCATTTTAGCCAATACTTAACTTGCACATATAGACTCAAAATAACATCAAATACACCTTGATGTATATCATTGAGCCTAGTGAGGCTTCTCCACATCAGGTACACATTTTCTAATGTACCCAACATAGGTTTGCTCCTCCACTACTTCTTCTTCATCAACTTTTGAAACTGCCTGGTGAAGGCAGCAAAGTCTTAATTAGACATGCTGCAATCTGATGAGCTTGGCCCTGTGTTGTCTGAATCAGCAGGCCTCCTTGGAGGAAGGGCAATCCTCTACATGCTCCTCTTGGTGTTGTCTGCTCTGAAGTCCTAAGAATTTTTATGGGCCTGGGATTTGTTGATGGTCTCCACCTCTTTCCTGGTAGCCACTTGCATCTCATAAAATAGAAGCTTTCCAAATAATATATGAGGTGGAGTATCATCAAGCTTTGAAACCTCTCTGATGGTACAGATCATTGTATCCCAATCCTCTTGGTGTTTTCTGCTCTGAAGTCCTAAGAATTTATATGGGCCAGGGATTTTTTGATGGTGTCCACCTCTTTCCTGGCAGCCACCTGCATCTCATAAAAGAGTAGTTTTCCAAACAGCGTATGAGGTAGAGTATCAGCTAGCTTTGAAACCTCTCTGATGGCACAGATCTTTGTATCCCAGTCTCTAGTTAGAGACCTGAGAAACTTGTCATTCAGCTCATAATGGCTGAAGTCCCTCCCATAAATCCTCAGCTCATTCACTATTCTGAAGAATCTTTCATAGAAAACAACTATGCTCTCTCCCTTGGACTGCCTGAAAGCCTCATACTCCTGGTTGACCATGGAGTTCCTATCATCTCTGGCATATTTAGTTCCCTCCATGTAGACCACCAAAGTGTCCCAGATCTCCTTGGAGGTCTGACAGTGAACCAGATTCTAAAAGGTTGAGTCATCTATGGCACTGACAATGATGTCTTGTTCCATCTTATCCATGGTTGCTAAGATGACTTCATCCTTTGTCATCTCTTAATATTTCTTTGGTGTCTGTATTGTTGCATCCAAAACTGAGAACTTCATGGGTATGAAAGGTCCCTCTTTGATTTTAATAAAGATCTTTGGGTCAGATACTTCCATGAACAGTCTGACCCTCTCCTTCTAAATTCCAAAGCTCTCCTTCCTATATATAGGAAGCTTCATGGAACCTAGCTCCTTATGGTTTTCTCCTAAACCCATAAGTATACTTCTTTTGGCTACCCTTTGAGATCTAGTTAGACTGTTAAGTCCTTCCTGAGAAACCTCCCTCTGATACCACTTGAAAGTCTTTAGTTTGAAGGGTAGCTAAACACCTAGAGGGGGAGGGTGAATAGGTTTTTGGTCACTTTATAGTTTTTCCTAACTTTGGGTTTGTTGAGTTAGCTTATTTAGCTTGCTTTTAAGAATAAAAACAGCACACACCGGATTTATAGTGGTTCCCCAGATTATGGGTACATCCACTATTCATCCAACCTTTCTAACAGTGTGTTTGATAAGGCTCTTCTCCAAAACTCTGCTCCTAAGAGATTTCAACATAGATCCCTCAGGATCTTTCAGTCTTCTTCAAGACCTACCTCAGGCACAAGGACCTACCTCAAAGCAAGCTTTCTCCTATAACTCAGTGATCTAAATATCACCTACCACTCAGAGAGAATGACTCTCTTACAGCTCAGGCACAAGGACCTACCTCGGATCCAAAGTTGTATCCTACAACTCAGGCACAAAGGCCCTATACTCAGACAAAATGACTCTCCTACCTCAGGCAAATAACCCTACCTCAGGCACACAAGCCCTACACTCAGATCAACAAATGATCCTATCTTAGCCTTTATAAAATAGGCCTATAACTCAGTTCCAAATGATCCTACAAAAAAGAAAGTGGTTGTTGATGAATTGACTTCAGAGAGATTACTTTGAGTCTACTGCTTCCTTAGCTGAGATGAACCTATCCCGCACTTTTTCTCAGCAACAAGAAAGTTGATCTTCAATAAACTGCTTCTTATGCTGGAATAAACTTAGAAACTCAAGTTTTTGATCTTGTTGTTGAAGACAAAAATTTCGCAGTTTTATATGCTCTTCAATCAGCTAACCTTGATTGCAGGAATTTGAAAGTTCTATTTAGTCTTCTTTATCAGAAAGCTTTTCTTAACTTGTTGTAGCAGATGAAGAAAGCTACAGCTAACTTGGTGAACTTTTAGACCAGCGGGTTTGAACTTCATCTTCAAGCTCTGCAATAATGGCGAGGGAGAAGACGATGAAGTTTCGCCTCTTTACAAAATGTTAAACCCTAAAAGTGGTTTTTTCATCCAACAATCTTATCCTTTTATCTTCTGCCGTCGAACGGCTATTTGACCCGTGGTCCCCACTGAAGTTCTTGGTTACAACTTTGCTTTTACAGGAAAAGTCTTACAGTAGGCCTGCAGCACCATTTGTCGTGTACTGTAGCCTTCCCGAAAAATTTTGAAACTCTGCAGACTCATGCTGACGTTAGCATCTGTGGACTTAGTCAATTTCTCAATTTCATCACAGGCGTTGAGTGCGTTGAGTGAATATCCCTCACTCAGTGCAAAAAAAAACTTAGCTAAATAATTCTGCACTTCCAGACATTGAGTGCGTTGAGTTAATTGCCTTCACTCAAGGCTTTTGTCCTTGGACAATCTTCTTGCTATTTCTAGTGTTGAGTGCATTGAGTGAACTGGTTTCACTCAACGAATTTGGACTTAGTCAATTTCTTATGCACTTCCAAGCATTGAGTGTGTTGAGTAAACATTCATAAATCAACGCCCCTGTACTTAGTTGCTTCTCTGAACGTCTGCCTTCTTGTTGAGGCATTGAGTGAACTGGCTTCACTCAACGCTTATGTACTTAGCTTCAACTTTCTTTATGAATGCGTTGAGTGAGCCTTCATCACTCAATGCTTCTGCCTTTACCTATCTTTTTGATGAGGCATTGAGTGAACTAGCTTCACTCAATGCTTCTGTAATTAGCCAATATTCTTGATGAGCTTGCGTTGAGTGAGCTGTCCTCACTCAACGCATCTGGAATTAGATAGATTTTTTTGTCTATCTCTCCTATGGATTTGACTGATAATTGCTTTATTGACGTCTTCTTCATTGGGCATTAAGTGAGCTGTCCTCACATAGCGCTTCTGGACTTGGCCAGAATTCTTGATAGATCTTCAAAAACTTGAGCTTGACTCAATGCTTCTTTCATCAAGCGTCGAGTGAGTTGTCTTCACTCGATGCTTCTGTACTTAGTCAAATTTCTTCCTTTCCAATGATGAGGCTTTGATATACTGTGATGTACTTGACGCCTCTTGTTATATGGAGTTGAGTGGACTGCCTTCACTGAATGCCAATGGACTTAGATGATTTTTAGTCTTTCTAGCATCCTTCCTTGGAATCTGGCATTAGCTGAACTGGCTTAACGCAATGTTTGTTTACTTAGATAGATTTCTGTCTCTCCACCTCTCTACCTTTTGACAACCTTTCACAAACATTTAGACAACCTATCTTAACTTGTTCCTTGGAACATCCTGCACATGATGAACTTAAACAATGTCAAATATAAATATGCTCTTAGTGTTGATGGTGATGCCTCTTCAAATCTATGGAACATTGAGGGCAATATTCCCAACAATCGTATATATATAGAAGATCGAAGCTTTCGATACATACAGACCACGCCGAACCGGACTTAAAAGAATCAAACTGGAGGTAACAACATTCGTTAAGTTTACACGTATATATCCAATGAATCAAAGACCATTAGTTGAAATAATAAGATGATACTTGACGAATTCAGACAACATTTCGTTTAAAGAATCAAGTCGATACTCGATGAAACCAAGACCAATTTGTCGAGAGTGTCAAGACGATGCTCGATGAACCAAGTCTAATTCGTCGAGATAACATTACAATATTTAACGAATTCAGACAGATTCATGGAAATCTCAAGACTATACCCGACGAATTATCTTAGAGTCTTTTGAGAACTTACCAAATGACCCATATTCTCAAATTCTATTTAAGAAAACAGACTGGGGAAAGGTGTTGTTTGATAGAATAGTGGAATGCATCCTAGAACCTAACCTGAGAATGATTTTATCTCAGTATCTGCACAGTACTGTTCCAGGGATCCTCAACATGAGGCTAGGAACAAAGATCCATCACATAAAGAGAATGGACTCCAAGATGTTTGATAGGTACGACAGAGTTCTACTGCCACATCACCAGAGTACTAAGAAGAAGAAAATTAAATTTATACCAGTCCCTGAGGAAAGCATAGAAAGCTGTTCTTCTAAGAAAAGTTAGGACGAGCCACATGATCCCAAGCTGTCTGAGTATACTAAGGAGACAAGAAGGGATATGAGTGCTTAGGTTTTAATATCCTCTGAACCTGCAATAAAGATAGTCCAAGTCAGTGGCTCACATTTTGAAGACATCCCAATAGAGGTAACCGAACAAGTTACTGAAGGCATTGTGAACAGAATCTGTATAGATATTGAGGAGGAGACTTACCAAATGCTTGCCCCTACTGAGGGGGAGATAGTTCAATCAGTTCAAGAATAGCTAGACTCCTTCATTGAGAATTTACATAATAGAATTTCTCAAACTCCAGAGGTTCCTGAAGTTGTCCTATTCTGTCCTTAAGTTGAGAGGGAGCAAGTCCCTGATATTATGAATCAAGATGCCCCAGAAATTGTTGTTACAGAACAACAAATTCCAATGGGAACTACAAAGATTAAGGGCGAGATTCCAATAGAGCTCCCTGCTCAAGTAGCAGAGAATGTTATTGAAATGTCTAAATAAGGTGAACCTGTTATTAATGAGCCAAAGTGTAAGGCTGCTGATCAATCTTCTGAATATATGATAGCTTACTCTGAAATAAGGAAAGGAGCAAGGAAAGAGCCTGGGGATGTTTATGATGAAGGGACATCTCATCAAGTCGATCAGATGTCATCAATATTTCTAGCAAAACTAAAAGGTCTGCTAGATGACCAAAGGAGACAACTTGAACACTATGTTGATGATTAAATCAAGGAGTTGAGAATGGATCAGTCTACTGAGATAAAGTCCATTAGATTTAAGTCAACTTGCTAAAGGCCAACACAATTGTATTCTTCATGAGAGTTGCCCCTGCTGTAACCTATACTGAAAGTAAACTTCAAGAAATCATACTTACACAAAATGATATTCTCCAAAATCAGAACATTACCTCTAACAATATGGAAATGGTCCATAATACTGAAAAATTGCTGATGGAAGCCCATAAGACTACAATAGAAAGGAGAATGGATGCATGTACACAAGTTTTGGATGATCATATGCTTCAGCTCAAGGATCATATCATAAAGGGATTGAACTATCTGGATGCAAATATAATAGTTGGGAATATTTCCCTCAATGTTTCCTAGATTTGAAGATGCATCACCATCAACACTAAGATCATATTTGTATTTGATGTTGTTTAAGTTCATCATGTGCAGGATGTTCCATGGAACAGGTTTGGACAGGTTGTCTAAGTGTTTGTGATAGGTGGTCATAAGGTAGAAAGGTGGAGAGATAGGAATCTATCTAAGTCTACAAGCGTTGAGTGAAGCAAGTTCACTCAATGCCAGATGCCAAGGAAGGATGCTGGAAAGACCGAAAATTATCTAAGCCAATAGGAGTCGAGTGAAGCCAGTTCACTCAGTGCTAGATACTAAAAAGTGCTTAGTAAAGGATGCACAATAGTTGAGTGAAGGCAATTTGTAAGATAGAAATGCGGCAAAGTCCACAGGCATTGAGTGAAGGCAGTTCACTCAACACCATATAACAAGAGGCGTCGAGTATAGCTGAGTCTGTCCAAGCTTTAGTATTGGCAAGGGAGAAATTTGACTTAGTACAGAAGCGTTGAGTGAGGATGGCTCACTCAATGCCCAAAGAAGCAAGCGTTGATAGAGCAATGATCAGTCGAAGCTTAAGTAAAGATAGACAAAAAAATCTATCTAATTCCAGATGCGTTGAGTGAGGACAGCTCACTCAACACAAGCCCATCAAGAAAATCGGCTAAGTACAAAAGCATTGAGTGAAGCTAGTTCACTCAACACCTCAGCATGAAGGCAGGCAGGCAGTGAAGCGGCTAAGTCCAGAAGCATTGAGTGAATGATATTCACTCAACGCACTCAACGCCTGGCATTGCACAAGAAATTGACTAAGTCCAAATTCATTTAGTGAAGCCAATTCACTCAACGCACTCTATGCCTATTCAGCAGAAAGATTGTCCAAGGACAAAAGCTTTGAGTGATGAAGGATCACTCAACGCACTCAATGCCTAGTAGTGTAGGAAGAATTGGTTAAGTCCAGAAGCATTGAGTTATGAAGTTCACTCAACGCGCTCAATGCCTAGAAGTGCAAATTATTCTGTTAAGGGTTTTATGCTGAGTGAAGGCTATTCACTCAACGCACTTAATGCCTGACATGAATGTGAAATTTTGGCTAAGTCTACAGATGCTGTCATCATCATGAGTCAGAAAAATTTCAAATTATTGTGGGAAAGCTACAGTACATGACAAATGGCCTACTGTATGGCTTTTCCTATAAAAGCAAAGTTGCAGGTAACAACTTCAGTGGGGCCCACGGTTCAAATAGCCGTTGGACAACAGAAGATAAAAGGCTTGAGATCGGCGGTGACAAATTAACTTTTGGAAGACAACTTTTAGGGTTTATCATTTCGTAAAGAGGCGGAACTTCATCGTCGTATCCCTCACCATTGTTGCTTAGCATGAAGCTAAAGTTCAAACACGCTAGACTAAAAGTTCTTCCAGTTAGCTATAACAATTTTCACCAGCTATAGCAAGTTCAGAAAAGCTTTCTGAGAAAGAAGACTATGCAGAGCCTTCAAATTTCTGTAGTCAAGGTTAGCTAATTGAAGAGCATATAGAACTGCCAAATCTTTGTATTAAACAACATGTTCAGAGACTTATGTTTCTGAGATACTTCCAGCACAAGCAGCTGTTTATTGAAGATCAACCTTTCTTAGTACTGAGAAGAAGTTAGGGTTGATTTAACTCAGCTCAGGAAGCAGTAGACTCAGAGAACTTCTCTTGAGTCAAGTCACCAATAACAAAACTCTTTCTCTTCTGTAGTATCTTAACAGACCTGAGTATAAGCCTATTTTATAAAGGCTAAGGTAGGATCTAGTTTTGGATCTGAGTTGTAGGGCCTGCGTGCCTGAGCTGTAGGAGAATCATTCTCTCTAAGTTGTAGGGCCTTTGGGCCTGAGGTAGGATCCTTGTGTGGATCTGAGTTATAGGGCATGTGTGCCTGAGGAAGGTTCTTTGGCCTGAGGTAGGATCTGGTTCATATCTGAGCTATATGAGAGTTTTACTCTCTAAGTGTAGGGATATCCTCCTAGCATGAGTGTAGGACTATTAATTTAGTCTGAGTTAGGTGATCTGCTGATCACTGAGTTGTAGGAGCAAGCTTGCTCTGAGGTAGGTCCTTGAGCCTGAGGTAAGTCTTGGAGGAGACTGAGAGATCCTGCGGGATTGGTGTTGTAAGCTCTTTGGAGCTGAGATTTGGAGAAGTGCCTTGTCTAACAAGCTTGTAAAAAGGTGGGAGGGACAGTGGATGTACCTATAATCTGGGGAACCGCTATAAATATTGAGTATGCTTTATGTGATTATCTTGAAAGCAACGTATAACTAAACCACAACACACCATAAGTAAAGATAGTCATAAAAGACTAATAAACCTATTCATCCCCCCTCTAGATGTTAGCTATCCTTACAACTAAAGACTTTCAAGTGGTATTAGAGGGAGGTTGCTCAATAAGGACTTAACAGTCTGAGTAGATCTCAAAGGATAGACAAAAGAAGTATACTTATGGGTTCAAGAGACAACCATAAAGAGCTAGGTTCCATAAAGCTTCCTATCTGCAGGAAGGAGAGCTTTGGAATCTAAAAGGATAGGGTCAGACTAATCATGGAAGCATCTGACCCTAGGATCTTTATTACTGTCAAAGAGGGACCTTTTATCCTTGTGAAGGTCTCAGTTCTGGATGCAATATTCCAGACACTAAAGAAATATTCATAGATGACCCAGGATGAAGTCATCTTGGCAACCATGGATAAGAGGGAATAAAACATTATTTTCAGTGTCATAGATGACTCAAACTTCCAGAACTTGGTTCACTGCAAGACCTCCAAGGAAATGTGGGACACTTTAGTGGTCTATATAGAGGGAACAGAGGAGTTCATAGATGATAGGAAGTTCATGCTCAACCAAGAGTATAATACTTTCAGGCAGTCCAAAAATGAGAGCATAGCTGGATGCTATGAAAGATTTTTCATAATAGTTAATGAGTTGAGGACCTATGGGAGGGTCTTCAGTCATTATGAGCTTAATGATAAGTTCCTAAGATCTCTAACTAGAGATTGGGACACTAAGATTTGTACCATCAGAGTGGTTGCAATGTTGGCTTATACTCCCCCTCACACTCTATTCAGAAAGCTTCTCTCTTATGAGATACAACTATCTGCAAGGAAAGAGGAGGAGGCCATCAGCAAATCCCAAGCCAAGGAGAAGTCTTTGGCATTTAGAGCTGACAGCACTAAGAGGAGCAAGGAGAGAATTGCCTCTCCTCCATGGAGGCCTGCTAATTCAGACAGTACAGGGCCTAGCTCATCGGACGGCAGTAGCTCTGATGAAGAATTTGCTGCCTTCTCCACGCAGTTTAAGAAGTTGATAAAGAGGAAGAAGTGGAGGAGCAGACCTTCCTCCTCCTCTCATGATAGGAAGAACCACTCCAAGGGAGACAGATCTGATTTTAAAACAAGTAAACATATTTCTACTAAAGTTGTCTGCTATTATTGCAGTAAGCTAGGGCATGTGATAGTTGACTGCCCAGTCAAAAGAAGAGAGACTGATGAGAAAAAGGTCCACCATCACAAGGGTAAGAAGAAAAATTCCTTCATGGAAAGGAAGGAGAAGATTTGGGGTCAGTCTGACTCAGCATCTTCTAATTCTGATGAGGAAGAGGCCTATATTGGGCTCTTGATTGCTGAAGAAGAAGCTGGAGACTATCCTGCTGCCAGGATAGGCATCAAGGCCCCTCTATCACATTTAGATAGTGACTCAGAGGAGGATTAAGATGAAGGAGATGCTAACAGCTACTATGGGCTGATGGCCAGGTCTGATGAAGAATTAATCCAGGAACATCATGGTCCAGAATTTGTACATTCTCTATTTAGTACCTCATCTGAGTCTGGCTATGAGACTAGTCTAGATTCGGAACCATCATTATCCTGTGTTAAAGATGAATCTGATTCTGAGGAAGATGTCAATCAATTGATTGACTAGTATGGTGCCCTTCTGGATACTTTTATAATAAGCAAGAAGCTATCTAAGAAGCAAGCTGAGGAAATTATTTACCATCAGCTAGTTGCTTACCAATAGGCTGAGACAACATCCCTTCTAAATCATAATGATAGGGAAGTCAACCAACAAAAAACCATTTTACTCATTCAGATTAGCATCATCAAGTTCAAGAAAAGTCTCATTAGGGATCTTGAAGAGAAACTCTGTAGCGAGCAAAGGATAGTGGCTTGTTATTCTAAGCCAAGTACTGTGTTGCCCCTGATAGACTCCTTCTCCTCTCAAAAGGGTAAGAAGGGGTTGGGATTCAAGAGAAGCACAAGAGATGTCTATTCCAAAGGGAAAGTCAAAGCTCCAGCTCATCCTCTTGCATCCAAGCCTCCCATTCCTTTTAGGAAAGTTCAATTGCCTTCAAATAAGTATGACCAAGAAAGCATGATCACTAGATGAATTGTAGATCCACTAGTGCGAACAAAGATGTTAATAGCTATGGTGGAAGGAATAGCTGGGGAATGAGTGCCTTTAAGGCTCCCCATGAGGAAATTAAAATAAACCCATCATGGATCATTTGTCTTTCGTGCTCCAGCCCCCATTCTTAAGAATATGGCAGTGGCCAACTCTCAAGGCCACTCAGCAAAGACTCAGACCAAGGGTAATTCTATCAGTAAGCCTGATATGGAAATCTCTGAGGCTATTAAGAGCCAGTTTTCTGCAAAGAAAACTACTGTTAATGGCAGTCAGAGCAATCCAATTAAGTCTGCTGAAAGACGCACATTCAGTCAGATCCTTGCTCAAAGGAACTTGAAGAAGGCTGATGTTCCTTTTCCTTCTATACAGTCAGTAGTTAACCAAATTGCAGGACCTAATCAGAAAAGAAGATATAACATTCATGAGTGTTAGTGTTATGGTAAGGTGGGGCATTTTGCCTTAGATTGCTGGCACAATCCTACTGTGCCAATAGCTAGTGTTAGCCTTCCTATCTGAAAATCTGTAGGAAGACATGTTCATTTTTAGGCTACTCAGAACCTAGGACCCAATAATAATTAGGGTGCTAAGGTAAGATAAACTATGTGTTGCAGTTTGGTCCAGGTGCCAATACCCCTATATGGTACTTGGATAGTGGTTATTCTAGACATATGACTTGAAGAAGAAGCAATCTAAAGGAGTGCACTCCAGTGAAGGATGGACCCAAAGTTATCTTTGGTGGTTTAGATAGAGGAGTGATAAGAGGCAATGGTAAGATTACCAATATCATAGTCACCATCTCAAAAGTGGCTTATGTTGAAGGGTTGCAATACAACTTCATAAGCATAAGCCAACTCTGTGATCTTAGATATGTCATTGCATTCCGAAAGGATGAGTGCCAAATCAAGAGGTCAAGTAACCAAGAGGTCATCTTGACAGACACTTGGAGTGAAAATGTTTAATGCTTAAACTATCTTTGTCTTAATAAAGACTCTTCTATATGTCTAGTTGCAAATGAGAATGTCTCATATTGTGTACAATGGCATAAAAGACTAGTTCATTTGAACTATATGACCATTGGCATGCTCTTTAGTGAATAGCTAGTTAGGAATGGTCCCAAAATGAAATGCACCAAGGAAGACATTTACTCAGCATGCCAAAAGGGCAAGCAGACCAAAGCTTCCTTCAAGAGTATTAGAACCAAAGACTTTGTGAGGTGTTTATACCTTTTGCATATGGACTTGTTTGGTCTTATGCTAGTTTATAGTCAAGGTAGGAAAGTCTACACCCTTATGGTGGTTGATTACTATTCTAGGTTTTCTTGGGTTTTCTTTCTTAAGAAAATGTCTGAAACCCTTGATATCTTCAAGAAATTTGTCAAGCAAATTTAGAATGAGCTAGATAACACTGTGGTAAAAATCAGAAGTGACTATATGACTGAATTCCAATCTGAAAGCATGACAAGGTTCTGTGAAGAGCAAGGGATTCATCAAGAATTTTCTTCTCCAAGAACACCCCAGTGAAATTGGATTATTGAGAGGAAAAATAGAACTCTCTTAGAGGCTGGAAAGACCTTGCTAAGTGGCACATCTCTCCCAGAATATTTTAGGGTTGAGGCAGTAAATACTGCATGTCATGTCCTTTATATAGCTTCTATCACCAGAGCCACAAGAAGACTCCCTATGAGATTATAAAGGGCAGAAAACCAAACCCGTCTTATCTCAGGATCTTTGGTTGCAAGTGCTATGTGCTGAATAATGACAAGTCTTATGTAACTAAGTTTGCTGTCAAGTCCTATGATGGGATTTTTATTTGGTACAACAATCATAGTAAGGAATATAAGATCTACAACTTGGAAAGTCAAGTTATAGAAGAGTCTATTAATGTAGTTTTTGATGAGTCAACTATGATTAATAGTGAGCTATCAAGCTCCTCTTCTAGTTCTATAGGTACAAAGCTGATGATGGACAAGCTAACCATAAAGGAAGTTGCTCTAGTAGTCTAAGATGGAGTAGATATTCCATAAGAAGGGCAAGACACACTTGAAGTGGATGAAGATCAGCAAGATGTAGCCACTGAAGCTGATGCTGAAGGAAGATTGCCTCCAGCTATCAGGCATCTAAGAGATCATCCAAGACACCAAATAATTGGTGATGCTAGCCAAAGAGTGATGTCCAGGAGAAGAAGTCTGAATATAATAATGTACGTAAGTTTCCTGTCCCAGGTTGATCCCTAGAGATTTGAAGAGGCCAACATTGATCAGTTCTGGATTGTAGCTATGCAAGAGAAACTGAACCAGTTTAAGAGATGTAAGGTCTGGAAGCTGGTTCCCAGACAACAAGGACATAATGTCATTGCAGTCAAGTGGATTTATAGGAATAAACTTGATGAAAATGGCATTATAATCAAGAACAAGGCTAGGCTGGTAGCTAAGGGGTACAAGCAAGAAGGAGGTATTCACTATGATCAAATATTTACCCATATATCAAGATTTGAAGCCACCAAACTCTTCCTTGCATATGATGCATACAAAGGATTTAAAGTCTATCAGATGGATGTGAAGTCAGCCTTCCTGAATGGTGTAAGACCCCTTTTTTTCTTTTTAAACCCGGGGTCTTAGGCCCAGAACCGCCCCTTTGCGGTGACACGTTCACGCGCTGAAGGGTCATCACCACAAAGCACCGATTCTGCCGGCCAATTCCATCATGGAAAGGTAGCAAAAAGAAGTAAAAGCAATTCCACAAGATAATCACATATATAGAAATAAAATCTCCACGAAGGGAGTGTCCACATAATAATATATCAGAGTACTAAAATACGGGCTTATGCCCGGTACATCATGTCCTTACTACAAATCACTCTTGCGGAAGCAAAAACAGAACATCTACTCAAGGTTGAGACTCACAATCCTGGCTGTATGAACTCCGAAGCTAGACTGCCCCATCTCGAAGCGCATCGGTCTCTGGGGCTGCTCCCCCGTGCTGGGCTCCTCGATTCCCTAAAATGATGCGGTTCGAAAACCGTTAGTCATAAAGACTAAGCCCTATAACCCCCTACCCCTTCCCCCATGGCTCCTAGGTACTGAGCGGAGAGGAAGAAAGGGAAGGACATGAAGGTGGAGATTAAATCAAAGGAACAGGTGGCAGCAGAACTAATCTAGAAATTCTATAATAAATAATTACAATAATAGAAAGTAGGAAATGTAACTTTAACTTATGTGCGGAAGAGCATAAGCCAAGGGATCTTCTGCAAGGCTCCCATCGTATACAGTGTCCCATACCACTTATACGTTGGGGTGTTAGTTATCAAACATCAGCATATATATATTGAATTTAACCTTAATTTATAAACTTGCCCTCACAAGCTTATAGACCAAGGGGTCGTTTTGCAAGTCCTAATGTATAAGCGTCCCATTCCACTTATACTTTAGGTGTCAGGGTTAAATGAATCGATTATGCTATGACATGCAAGTGGGTATGATGGAACATGCAAGTGCAACTCACACACCCGACTCTGTGCACACAAACCTTTAGTTTCCCCTTTCGGAGCCGTTACCTCCCAAGATACCTCCGTAGTGGCAGATGGAAGCAGTGGGTTGCGCCTCGCCCACCTCTAAACCAGTAAAGCACTACCGGTCAGACCTATCGTACGCCTCAACGCTTTATGCACGAAGCGGACTCCTGCGTACTCTTGCCAGCTGCCACACCGGACTTCTGTTGGCGAAGTGCTAACCACACTTGCCGAGTCAGCGTATTGATATCGGTGCATCAACCCTCCAATACCGAAGACCCACCACCTTAATTTTCTTTCCTTTTATGTGCATGCAAATTTAATCATAATCAAACAAAAACCGAGCCAAAGCTCCCCGGACCAAAACGTCCGTCTCTTAACCAACCGAGCCGAAGCTCCCCGGACCATTTCGTTCGTCTCTTAACCAGTCGAGCCGAAGCTCCCAAAAATCTTCCTATGCTAATAGTGTTTGTGAAACGTGAGATCCTAATTACTAAGTTACTCTTTTCAGTTTGTTATTACAGTTTACATTAACCCAGGACTGCCCCCGGTATTCCCTGTGAAGGGCTCTCAAAGGGCACTAGGAACTATGATGGTAGCTGAAGCCCATCGTTCCCTTTCGCAAGGCACTTATTGTTATTGGTTGATTCGCTTTACCCATTCCCTTCTCATATTACGATAGACTAACCTAGGGTGATTTTTAACCTTCCTCTCTTCGGGAAAGACGATCTTTCGTCGAACCCGAGCACCTCTTAACTCTAGCCAACACCACTTCTCACTACTCTTCATATCATTCTATTGCGAAATCATCCACATCTATCCACCCAGACAAAATGACTAACTCCGACAACTATCCCAGATCATGTCCTATTGCAATTAAATAATTTGCTATATGCAGACCAACCTAGACTCTATGTCGAACCGGTTAGGAAATGATCCAATACTCATCCAAATGCCCTAACTTATTTACTGGAGGTTTATCATGATATGATTAGCCTATAATCAGAAAGCTATAATTTTCCTAATTTATCTGGCATTTAATTAATTTCCTCAAAATTCCTTGGGCTACCGGTTTGAACATGAACTACCCTAAGTACTCATGCAAGATGTCTAACAAATTTTTTTTAAATATTTTGCTATCTCAAAATGGTAAATCCAAAGCATCACAATTTTTCTATCATCAAAAGAGCACTAAAACTATTTTAGCAATATTTTCTACCTTTCGTTATTTATGAATCAAGTAAAGAGAATATCCATCCAAAAATTATAAATAAATTTTATTATGGAGGTACAACCCTAAAAATAGCATCGGCCAAGTTTCATAATTTTTCAGCAGCAATATCATCCATAATTAATTTTCAAAGCATAAAACCCCTTTTTAACATTTGTGAAGGAAGTACTAGATTTACTCAACTAAAAATTATCCAAAAATTCAGGAGCAACCATTCTTACCTAAAACATTTACCTCCAAGATATCATGGGGTTTCAATGAACAGAAATATTCAAACAATTAAAATATCAATAAGGGCTATAACAATCGCTACAAATGAAGTGCTGGAAATAGAAATCATAAAATTCCAGTAAAATTGCTATAGATTCTACCCGCCCAAAAACTTACTCTACCTGAGTTTCACAGCTTTTAGATAATGTTTAGTGACATATTTTATTTAATTGGTATTTTACCCTAAAGCTAAGGTTAGGGTTTTGAGGTATCTACCTGTCTCCAAATCTTACAAGATTCCATCCAGATGATTCATATCATGCTAAAGTATATTCTACTTAATTTCAATGCAATACGAGGGCATTTTCTCTCATGTCCTTCACAACCCTCAAAGCCCACCATTTAGGGTTTGAGTTTGGATCTTAGGGTAAACCAATCCTAAACCACACCATTTTCTCCAAGTGGGTTATAATAACCCTTCCAAGTCAGTGGTCAAAATATCAGCCTAAGTTGAGGTGATTTGACCGCTCCAACCTCTTAGTGCACTTTTTACTCAAAAATGCCTCATTAATGCCTAGTTAGGAATAGGTGACTTCCTATCGAAAACTCATCCACATGAGTTGAAATTTCGTACAGAGCTAGGTTTTATCCCCAGGGACCACTCACCAAAATTTGGGAGGGTTTGGAGGTCATTTGACCACTTAAATAAATTCCTCTAACTTAATTAAATTAAAACAAAAACTTTAGGCAAAGTGTCTCCAAAAATTCCCATTTTTGGACAGCCTTTAGGTATGGCTAAGGGTAACCTCCTGCCCAAATTTCAGGTCATTTGGACAAGGGACTAAGCGTGGGAATTCGTTTTAGTTCCTGCCCAACTCTAGGTACAGCCCTCACTAAAATGGGTGCTGCGGTCAAACCTCTTACCCAAACGAGTTGAAATCAATTATAAATTAATCTAGACTCCTAGAGCTACAACTTTCGTGACTGGCCATTTTTCCTAAATCGGCCTCTAAGTGCCTCGTTTGGAAATATCAAAAGGTGTGCTAAAAAGGAGATAATAATTCATTATAATTAATAAATGAATAATAATAAGATTTACTGTTCATCTTCCCTACCAAACAGAACCCGTAACAGAAACTCAGAAAAACTTATTTTTCCTGTAGCTCTCCCGCGATCCGCCGCAGGCCGGCCGGTCACTTCCCTGGCCAGCCACAACCACCACCACCTCCGTCGAGGCGATGGCTATCGGTCGGCGGTGGTTTGGCCGCCGGAGGTGGAGGTTTCCGGCGTACCCGAAAATATATTTTTCATGGTTTTTTACATGATAGGTCCGGCTCCTTTGAGCACGAACTTTCTTTCCAAGATCCTAAGATCTACCCATAAGAGAAGAAGTAGAGGAGGACCTTGTTCGCGGTTTGGTGGCGAGATGAACGTCAGATTGTCATGGCGCGGTGATGGCGTTCCCGAACTTCTCCAACAGCAAGAACAATATCTCAAATCTGTTTGGTCAAGAGTGTAAACTTCTCATCTTGCTCTAAGGGGGCTTTTATAGATCTCCAAGTGGGGAGGGGAAAGGGCAAAGCATTCATGGCCATGAATGCTCTCTCTTAATAATATTTCGATTACGGTGGAGGGAGAAGAAAAGGTGGAGGATGAAATGGCTGATCCAGGTGGCGATTTCCTATTGGGTCAACACTTCCTTATTTTACTAAGTAATTAGAGAAGGAAATGGCCCATTTAATACTCCTAGTGTAACTTTCCATACCAGAATTTATTATAACGCGTGTAAGAATAATTTCGGGCCTGAACTGACGTTTCGTCCTTTGTCACGGGCGTGACACGTAGATCACGGGCGTTACAGGCCCTTGTGGAAAGTTCTGAGTTCGCCGATTGTCTACCTGAGATCGACGATCATCGAAGGTGGGTCACGCCCTAGGTCACGGGCGTGACACGTAGGTCACGGGCGTGACAGGCCCTTGTTGCAAATTATGCGCTCGCCGATCATCTTCCTGAGAATGACGATCGTCGAAGGGGGGTCACGCCCTAGGTCACGGGCATGACACGTAGGTCACGGGCGTGACAGGCCCGAGTTTCAAATTCTGTGCTCGACGATCGTCTTTCTGAGATCGACGATCGTCGAAGGTGTCACGCCCTTGGTCACGGGCATGACGGGTCGGTCACGGGCATGACCAACCCGTGACTCGAAATCTTGGTCGATGTATTTCAATTCTTGGGCTTCCTAGGGTTCTGTCACAACAAACCGACTCCTAGGGGTCTAGCCGGAAATGGGATGTTACAAATGGTGACTTAAAGGACAAAAGTCTATGTTAAACAACCTTCAGGTTTTGTTGATTCTAACTCACCTAACTTTGTTTATAGACTTAGGAAAGCTCTATATGGGTTGAAGCAATCCCCTAGATCCTGATATGAGACATTGACTATCTTCCTCGGTGAGAATAAATTGGAAGATAAACAAGGCCCTATTCCTAAGGGAATTTGTAAAATGTTTGTTTAGAATAGTGAGTGACCAAGAGGGGTGGGGGTGAATAAGTCTAATTTAAATTTTGGCAACTTTTAAATCACAGAAATTTACTTAGAGTGTGAATTAATCCAATCATAGTATTCAAGAAAAGCAGAACATATATAATTATAACAGTCACAGCACAACACAATAAATAATTGAGCACAACACACAATTCAGCACAGCGCAACACATAATAGTATTATAGTGGTTCCCCAATTTATGTGTACATCCACTTTCCCCCTTCGTCTATCTAGCAATGAACTAGATTCGGCCAAAATTCTTCTTTCTTTTCCTCAGATCCTCAGATCTTACACCTCTGAGCCCAGTTGGCTCTTACAACTCAGACAATGCAATGTCCAACCTCAGATCTTCAAGATCATACAACTCAGATTCCTCTCCAAGAATCATACCTCATAGTGCACCTCCACTCATAATTCCAAGGCAAACTCTTCCCCTACAACCTCAGAACCTTCTAGTTCCTACAACTCAGAGAAATGACCCCTTCTTCTACCTCAGGCACACAGCCCTACCTTAGCCTTTATAATATAGGCTTACAACTCAAAGAAATTAATCTCCTACCCTCAGATCTATAAATAGATCTTACAAAATTATAATATCAAAAGGAATTTTGTGTTTTGAAATGTCACCCAGAAAAAGGAGATTGGTGACTTCTTCTTGATCAGATCTTAACGTGGAATCTTCTCCCTTAAACCTTACTGAAAGTGAGGGTAAGATCTATCTCAACTCTAGAGGGGGGTGAATAGAGTTTAATTAAAGTAAATTCACAATTTTAAACTTAGCAAAGCTTTTAAGATTTGATTTGTATTTATGTGTAGGGTGCCTAGCTATAGAATTAAAAAGACAGTAAAAAGGAAGAGCACAGCACACAGCAAAGAAAACACACAAGCAAACCAGAAAACACAAGGAGCTATAGTGGTTCCCCAAAAACCTGGGTACATCCACTCTTCTACCACCCTTAGTAAGAATCCACTGCAGGATGAGTTGATCAGGTGTCCTAGGCACCAATGAGCTTTTGATAAGGTGCTCAAAAACCAAACTAGATTTTTTGATCAGGTGTCTTGCCACCACTGAGTTTTGACAAGGTTCTCAGAACCAGAATCAAGACTTTTGAAGGGAGTTTTGAAAACCCTTTTACAGAGTGAAAAGAAAAGGAAAAGAAAAAGGGTAAAGTTGTCTTCTCTGTCTCAATCAAAGAGTGAAGCACTAGTGGATTTGTATTGTCAAAGCTCCCCCTGAGATGTTGACTAGTTCAGGAGAGGAAGCTTTGCTTCAGGGTGATAGGTCTTTAGAAGCTTCAGATCTCCAACATAAGATAGTTTCAGCAGAGGCTAAAAGATGAGTTGTCTGGAGTCCTTGGGATGAAGCTGTGATCACTTTTTGAGTACACAAAATTATTCAGCTAATTCTTCAGGATGGATCACTTGAGTTTTCTTGTGTTGATCAGAGAAATATGTGAATCACTTCTTTCTTTTCTTTCTTATCTGTATATGTCTATGTATCTGTGTGTCTTGTCCTTTTCGAAAAATAGGTGAAGAAGAATATCTTAATTCTCTGAAGATTATATGTCCAAGATAGCCGTTAACCAGACATTAAATGCCTTCCATAATAGATTTTGTCTTCTAGAGGAAAGTCCAGTAAAACATTCTCTGAATAATTCCTTGAGACTTGCTCCAGAATAAATGAAAACGGCTGGCAGATCTCTTGACATAAATGCTGAGATAATTTGAAATACATTCCAAAGTTTGACTAAATTTGAATCCTTAAGATCGTAGAACTGAGGAAAAGCGTCGATCTGAGCTCTACGATCGTCGAACTGAGCTCAGAGACTGGAAATGATCATCAGACAGAAAACATCGAACTGAGCTTGAAGATCGTCGAACTGAGCTCAGCGACCTGGAGAATAAGTGAAGAAGGATCGTCGACCTGAGCTAGAAGATCGTCGAACAGAGCTCGACGACTTAACTTAGTTGAGCTCAGAGAGCATCGAACGAAGTTCGACGTTTCGTCGAACTGAGCTCGACGAAAAGGTCTTAGACTTGGCTCTATCTCTGAAATCTTGGAATGGTCCTGGAGGCAGCTTCAAACCTAAGTTCTAAGCCCTAGACACATTCTAATGTTGACCTTTTCAACTATACATCTAGGTCAACCTGGTTTCCTAAGAAAAACATAGTGATCCTTACCCAAATTAGTAATAGGGTGTTCCAACAATCTCCCCCTATTTGGGGTAGGATTACTATTTACATACTCTAGAAATAAAAATTACAACAACATATAGAAGAGCAACAAACAAAATAACAGAGCAAGAAATCATAGCATCAATCAAGAGGAATTTCAGTAAAAGTTCAGAAAGATTATACTGTCTGCTTACACATGTTACTTCTTCTCATTTCCTTTCTTGAATATAATTTCTCTGTTAGGATTAAGGGCTTCCTTCTTTGACCTTCTGTCATCTTCTGCTCCTAAGGATGTTTGAGATCTAGCTCTTGGAACCACAGCCTCAGGATGCAGCTTCAGGTAGTCTACTGGGTCAAAGAATTTGCTTGAAGAATACCTTTCTAATTCAACTTTTCTTTGTTCTGACAGAGTGGTAATATTGGAGGTATCTTTTCCTTGCTCTCTTGCTTTCTTCAATTGATCTAGTGCAGCCAATTCTTTCATCCTTGCAGTCCATGACAATGGATTGTTCTCTGGGTCTTCAAATGGCACTGCAGGCTCATATCTGTTAATAGTTTCTGAAGAAGTAGGAGTTCTGGTCTCAACTTTTTCTCTGAGCTTGTAAGGGAAAGGACCTTGAGAAGAGTCTGTGAACCTTTGTCCTTCCCTAGCTTGAAATCTATGCTCTCTTTGGCTTCCTCTATACTGTCCTCTTCTTGACTGATAACCCTTTTGGTATTGCCCCCTAGGATGGTATCTCTGATAAGACTGGGAGGAACTTTGTTTGGAAGCTGGGGCTTGAGAAGCTGAGCCTCCACCTGTACCTGAATCTGGAGGAGAAGGAGGAGGAGGCTGAAAATGAGATGAACCTTTCTCATACTTTTCAAACTTTCTTTTCTTTCTCAAAGCCTTTAGTTGATTTTTAGAAAATTGCATCCAATGTTTAGTAATTTGACAATCATGAAAAATATAGTATGGAATGTCATTTGAATCTTTAGCTTGAGCTGGGGGAACCTTCATCATAGCCTTGCTTCTGGCCTTCCTTTTCTTGGCAATAGTATTAGAAGAATCATCAGATTCAGTTTGAAACAGATCACTCTCTGAACTTTGTGGTCTATCATACAAGTCATCAATGCTTTTTATATACTTTTCTTGTTGCTTGAATTGATCAGGGGTAAGGGCTGGAGCAGTAGCAGCATCAATAATAGGAGCAGAGATAGCAGGAGTAGAAATAATTGAAGCAGAAATAGATTCAGATTCTTCTAGGTAGGTAGTAAGTTCTTTAGCAACAGCAGTATCTTCAATCACAGAGACCATTTCAATATCTTCTGAAGGCAGACTTGTTGTAACAGCAGCAGCAACACTTAAAATATCAGCATCCACAACTTTGAAGGAATTTACATATATTTCAATCAGCCTGGGATCACAGTAATTGATAGGCACAATGGCCTTAGTGAGGTCTTCAGATTGTTAAACTGGCAGAGAGCTGAAATATACAGTATCAAAAGTAGAGAGCAGACTCTGAAGGTCCACTGCAAAAATAGGAGCAGAACTGGAACCTTCAGCAGTCTCAGGCACACCCACTGCTTCATGAGGCATCTCCCCCTGCCTTGGTTCAGAGACAATTGAATCAATGCACCCAGATGAAGGTGTTGCCTGGGAAGAGATGAAGGAAGACAACTTGGTAGACAACTCCTGAACATGTTTCAGGAGTGGAGCCAAGGAGGTCTCCAGCAGTGAGGTTAGCCTGGGGGCTAGCAACACATAAAGCTTGTCTGCCAGGTTTGAAATATCTACTTGCTCAAGATGGGCTTGAACAGAGGTAGGAGGTGAAGGTACTGGAATGAGGGTGACTGGGACTAATGGGATGGAGGATGTGGTGGTGGAAAGTGTAGGGATGGATGGCTCTGAAGGAGGAATAGTGGAGATAGAAGTTATTGAGGTGGAGATGGATGAGATGGAAGAGTCATATGATGGGGTGAAGGATGGTTGAGAGAGGATTTCGTGAAGAAGTTGTTGATAGGAGGATGTTGAGGGAAGCTCAGAAGGAGAGAGAGGAGAATCATCCATAAAGGAGTCATCTATAAGAGAGAATGATGGAGAGGTGATAGTTGGATAAGAGAATAGAGGATGGAATTCTTCTGAGGTTGTGGCTGGAGGAGGTGACATTGGTGAGGAAATGGTAATGGAGGAAGAAGCTAAGATTTGAGGAGAGGTTGAGGTGGTGACTGGGATAGAAATAGCTGGAGGAGGAGAGGAAGAGGCAGTCAATTCTTCTGCTGGGGCAGATACCTGAGGAGGAGTGACTTGTGTAGTCCTGGTGCCTAAAGCAAGTGGTGCTGCAGCAGCCCTGATTGGGTTGATGATTTGCCTGTCCCATTTGCTGAATAGGGCACAGGTAAGCCTCTTGGATGCATTGATGAACATCCCACTAGAGGTCAGCAGCTCAGGGCACCTAGAGTGTAGGTAAACCCCTAATATTCTCCCAAAGCTTACATGGTTTTTGTTCAGTTTCTTCTTGATTAAGCTGAAAAAGATTGATACCCAGTCTAAATGCTTCTTATCAACCAGTGCTCCCATTAAGCAGAATTGATATCTTGATATAGTGTCATGGGCTGAGTGTTTTGCCAGAAGCACTTTGCCAACCACATCAGCCAGAAATTGGTATTCGATAGACAGATTCTTTTTAAACAGTTTGTTAGGGTTCACAGTAGTGTGACCCATTCTATCAAGCATAGAGGCATACTCTTCTCCAGATAAATCAATGGAGTCATCTCCAGAACTAAGGAGGAAAACTTCAGTCAGAAGGGCCGGGGACAATGGTACCTGAGTCCCTTTTATGGAGCCGATGACATAATTCTCATTCTCATCTATCGCGGTAAAACACCATTCTTTTATCTCTTCTGAAGCAATCTTCATTCGGGTGGTCATGATCTGAGATAGCTGCTATTCTTGGAAGAGGTTGAGAATGTCCTTGAATCGTTGATCACTTCCATCGAACGAATTCATATCAATATCAAAACCTGTATCGAATTTCATCTTTGAAATAGCAGCGCTTGACCCAGCCATCTGTACCTGCAACAATGAAACAAACATGACCAAGTGTAGGAGATTTGGAGGGAAAGAGAGAAAGTTGCAGAGGGTATGAAAGCGTAAAAGGCGAATGAAGGCCGAAGAAATTATTTTATATTAGTGTTTGACGGCAAAACAGAAAATCGTGGAGCTCAGTTCGATGAAACTTCGAACTCAGCTCGACGATTTGGGCTATTAAAGGAATCTGAAGAGACGCCAATAGCGTCGAACTCCGTTCGACGATATTGTCGAGCGTCGAGCTCCGCTCGACGACCTCTGAACAGACAGAATGGAAGCCTGGAGCTAACGGCGGCGCTGAACTCAGATCGACGATTTAAGAAACGTCGATCTTCGGTCGACGATTTCTGGAAAATCGTCGATCTCCGTTCGACGATTTCTGGGGAAACGTCGAGCGCAGTTCAGAGACAAAACCTATACTACAGACACAAAAAGAGATAAAGTTTTAGCCTAGTCTTGGTCTGTTTTTAGGTTTTCAAAATCTTGCAATTTATTTTAGGCTTCCTCCATCTAACATGCCTAACTGATTGAGGAAGAAGTTGTGTTTCTTTTCATCGAAAGGCTTGGTGAAAATATCTCCCCTTTGCAAATCAGTTGGGATATATTGAAGTTCAATTTTATTTTTCTCAACATTATCCCTTAGAAAATGATGTCTAATTTCTATGTGTTTTGTCCTACTATAGAGGACTGGATTTTGTGCAATGGAAATAGCACTGGTGTTGTCACAAAATATTTTTGACCTCTAAGTTGTAACCATAGTCTATGAGTTGGTTTTGTATCCACAATATTTGTGAACAACAACTGCCTGCAGCCATATATTCAGCTTCAGCAGTTGAGGTTGACACAGATGTTTGTTTCTTATAATACCAAAAGTCAAGTCTATCACCAAGGAACTGACAAGTTCCACTGGTGCTTTTCCTGTCTATTCTGCATCCAGCATAATCAGCATCTGAGAATCCAGTTAAGTCAAATGCTGAGTCTTTTGGATACCAGAGTCCTAGATTTGGACAGCTTTTAACATACCTAAGAATCCTCTTAACTAAGGTTAAGTGTGACTCTCTAGGGCTAACTTGAAATCTAGCACATATACATGTAGCAAACATTATGTCAGGCCTACTGGCTGTAAGGTACAATAAAGAGCCAAACATTGCTCTATATGTTGTTTGATCAACTGGTTTCCCATGTTCATCAGCATCCAATACAGCATTGGTAGGCATGGGTGTTTTCATACATGATGCATCAGACATACCAAATTTCTTAACCAGCTCTTTTGCATACTTGGTTTGAGAAATAAATATGCCTTCAGCATGTTGTTTAACTTGCAATCCTAAGAAGAAGGATAGCTCACCCATGCTACTCATTTCAAATTTAGAGTACATAAGCTTGGAAAACTTTTTGCACAAGTTTGAATCAGTAGAACCAAATATAATATCATCTACATAGATTTGTACTAGTAGGGTATGGGACTTATGGGTTCTAATAAAAAGAGTTTGGTCTACTCTCCCCCGAATAAAATCATTTTTCAGCAGAAAACATGCTAGGGTCTCATACCATGCTCTAGGAGCTTGCTTGAGACCATATAATGCTTTGTGTAGTTTAAAAACATAATCAGGATGGGTTAGAGAGATAAAACATGGAGGTTGTCTGACATAGACTTCTTCTTTGATCTCCCCATTGAGAAAAGCACGCTTGACATCCATTTGATAGACTTTGAATCCCTTGTGAGCAGCATAAGCAAGAAAGATTCTTATGGCTTCTAATCTTGCAACAGGTGCAAAGGTCTGGTCATAGTCTATCCCTTCTTCCTGAGAGTACCCTTGAGCAACTAGCCTTGCCTTATTCCTTTCAATGATTCCTTGATCATCCAGCTTATTTCTGAACACCCATTTGGTTCCAACAATGGGATGATCTTTTGGCTTAGGCACTAGTTCCCAAACTTTATTTCTTTCAGATTGATGCAACTCCTCTTGCATTGCAATAATCCAGTGTGGATCTTGTTCTGCATCTTGAATGGTTTGAGGTTCAATTTGAGAGAGGAAGCAAGTGTGCATCAGGTTCTGGTTGACCTGATTTCTAGTTTGCACACCAGCTGAGATGTCTCCAATGACTTGAGAAATTGGATGATCTCTTGTTGTTACTAGATCAACAGGGGGTGTTGATGGTTCACCAACCTGTGTTGTTGTGTCCTCTTGTGGAACAACAACTGGTTCTTCAAGAAGATTTTCTTCCTGATGGTGAGCAGCTTCTTCATCTTCACTACTGTCATCCTTTTGTGTAACTTGTAATCTGTCCAAG
Source organism: Platanthera zijinensis (assembly GCA_039513925.1). Classification (NCBI taxonomy): domain Eukaryota; kingdom Viridiplantae; phylum Streptophyta; class Magnoliopsida; order Asparagales; family Orchidaceae; genus Platanthera; species Platanthera zijinensis. The sequence goes on from CM077080.1 coordinate 85,885,067, forward strand.
TCTTCAGCTAGAGAGTGCACCTGCAAATGTTCTATGGTAGAAGTATTCTTCTCCTTGAAAGATATGTTAGCTTCATCAAAGATAATGTGGACAGATTCTTCTATTTTTTGAATAGTTTTATTATAAACCCTATAAGCTTTACTGATCATGGAGTATCCTAGAAACACTCCTTCATCAGCTTTTGCTTGTAATTTTGCTAGATATTTCTTGTCATTATTATGAATGTAACAAGTGCAACCAAATACCTTAAAATAGTCTACTTTAGGTTTGTTCCCTTTGAGTAATTCATAGGGAGTCTTGCCCTTCAGTTTATGTATTAGACTTCTATTCAACACATAATTGGAGGTGTTCACTGCCTCAGCCCAAAAGGATAGAGGTATGTGAGCATCTGTCAATAATGTAGTTGCAGATTCAATAAGGGTTCTATTTTTTTCCTTTCAGCTACCCCATTTTGTTGAGGTGTTCTAGGAGTTGAGAAAGTATGCCTGATCCCTTCACTTTGACAGAACTCTTGCATGAGAAGAGAATCAAACTCTGTCCCATGATCACTTCTGATCAGGGCAATATGAGTGTTGAACTCAGTCTGAATGCATTTGAGAAAATCTGTCAAACATTTAAAGTTATCAGACTTCTTCCTCAGAAAGACTACCCATGTGAATCTTGAGAAGTCATCTACAACCACTAAAGTGTAGGATTTCCCTCCTAAGCTTTGTACTGCAATGGGTCCAAAAAGGTCCATGTGTAACAGATATAAAATTCTAGGAGAATCACTCTTGTTAATTGATTTAAAGCTATTTTTAGTTTGCTTGCCTAATTGACAAGCCTTGCAGAGTCCTTCCTTCTTGTAGGGGCCAGAAGGCAGTCCTCTGACAAGGTTGTCCTTAGATAACCTAGCAATGGTTCTAAGGTTAACATGTCCTAGTCTCTTATGTCATAGAATATTAGTCTAGATATGGAATTAAACAGGCAAATATCTACCTTAGATGAATGAAAGTCTACTAAGTAAATATTACCTTTCCTGTTACCTGTCAACACAGTTGTGTTGTCTTCTGACTTGACCTTGCATATTTCTTTGTTGAAAGTCACTTGATATCCTTCATCACACAGCTGACTAATGCTTATCAGGTTGTGCTTGAGTCCTTCAATATAGGCTACCTTCTTGAAGGTGACTGTCCCAATTTGGACTGCACCATATCCTTTTGTAGTTCAAAAGTTTGAATCACCAAAAATTACTTTGGGTCCAAGCTTGGCTTTAAAGGATGTGAAGTTGTCCTTATTCCCTGTCATGTGCTTTGAGCACCGACTATCCAGATACCATAGCTGGTTTGATGTTGGATAGGTCTTCACCTGCACATAAACAGCTTATATGTTTTTGACCCAGTTAACCTTGGGCCTAGGTTGATAACCCTTAAATTCAGAAATAAAAGATATCCCAGGTTGATCCTTATAACCTTCAGGATGGTATCTCCTAGGAGGTACTATACATTCAGTATAGGGATTAAAGCATTGGGATGAAGCACTTCTAGGATTGAATTGAGATTTGCCTCTGAAAGAAGGTTCAAAGCTCTGAACTTCGTTCGACGATCGTCGAGCTGGGTTCGACGATCTTGGGTAAAATCGTCGAGCTCCGTTCGAAGATCGACTATGAGGGAGTTCAGAGTTCAGGAAACGTTGAGCTGAGTTCGACATTTCAGCCTGAGATCATCGACCTCTGTTCGACGATCGTCGACCTCTGCTCGACGTTTTCTGTTGAGCTTTCTTTTTATTAGGTAGATCTGAATTTTTCCTAGCTACCTCTACAACACCCTTTCCTTCATCAGAAATAAATTTGATTGGGGTTGTTAATACTATGGGTTGGCTAGATGAGGCACCCAAGCCCAGTGTACTATTTAATCTTGAGTTCACTGTGCTTGTGATGTCCATTAATTTGATACTTCTCCCATTAAGGGATTCTTCAAATTGCTTGGCCTTGGATAGTTCACTTTTTAGTGAAGCTATCTGCTCCCTATAGCATTCTAACTCTTCAGAGAGTTTTAGGTTCTCTGATTTTAAGGTGCTATACTCAGATAGTTGTTTTCTGGGGGAAGTGATTTCCTTCTCAGACTCCAACAGATCTAGGCATAGTACTTTAAACTCATGTTTAAAATCCTCAGAACTGAAATCAAATGAATTGATTACCTGATCTTCTTCTAGTTGAGCTTCTGAATCTGATTCTGACTCTTCTGCTTCTGAATCTGTTTGAGAGGCATTGATAGCCATCATGCAGAATTCCTTTTCATCAGCATCATCCTCATCATCACTGGAGCTGGATGAGGCTTTAGAGTCCTCTTCAGTTTCACTCCATGTCTCAGCAACAAATCCCTTCCTTGTATGTTTGTTCTTGCTGGAGGAGGGTTTGTCTGAGCTGTTCTTTCTAAAGTCTTTTTCCTTTCTTCTTTCTCTTCTATCTTTCTTGTCCTTGTTCTTATTTTCTAGACAGTCAGGCACAATATGGCCTGGTTTCCTGCAACCAAAACATATAATTTCTTTATTGTTATTTGATTTATCATACCTTGGTTTATCATGACCCTTGTATGATCTCTTTCTGAAGTCTTTTCTGGCCATCTTGTAGAATCTTTTGGCCAGTAGACTTAGGAGCTCATCATTTCCTGTAGCTTTATCTTCAGGCTCCTCTTCTGTAGCTTTGAAAGCTATGGTCTTTTATTTCCTTGTGACTGGAGAAGTAGCCTTTTGTTCTTCTTCTGTATTTTTAATGAGCGGCTCATAGGATTTGAGCTTGCCCAGGAGAGCTTCAGTGGTAATCTCTTTTAGACCTCTGGCATCTTTGATTGGCCAGATTCTTGAATCCCAAGTGCTGGGGAAGCACATTAAGATTTTTTCATTCAGCTCAGTCAATGAGATTTCTTTATCCAGAGTCTTTAACTCATTGACAATCAGACTTAGTCTATTGTACATGTCAGCCACTGATTCAGCTTCTCCCTTTTTGAAGTTCTCATATTGGCTTATCAGATGGGATCTCCTGTCTTTCCTTTCATTAGCAGATCCTGGGACAATTTCAGAGAGCTTGTCCTAAATTCCTTTGGTTGAGTTGCAGTCAGCTACCTTCTGAAATATCTCATCAGACATTGTCTGAGCTAAGATGTTCATGGCCTTGGCATCTGCAGTCTTCCACTTCTTTATTTCAGTATCTGTTCCTGAAGGAGGTGGAACAGCATTTGTACTTGAGCTTGCTGGTGGACTTGGGCATATTGTCAAAATAGAATTAAATATATCTTCATCAATAGAATTCATGTAAAGTCTAATCCTTGCTTTCCAAAGTGCAAACTTGGATAGATTGCACACTGGAGGCCTGGTGCTTGCATAATCTTTGTTCTGTGCCATGTCTTTATATAAGATTAAATATAATGAAAATAACCCTCTTAAAGGATTGATCTTATCAAGGATCTTTTGGTTCAGGTGTTAGCCTGTATGAACAACCAACCTCCCTCTGATACCAATTGAAAGTGAGGGTAAGATTTATCTCAACTCTAGAGGGGGGTGAATAGAGTTTAATTAAAGTAAATTCACAATTTTAAACTTAGCAAAGCTTTTAAGATTTGATTTGTATATATGTGTAGGGTGCCTAGCTATAGAATTAAAAAGACAGTAAAAAAAAATATCACAGCACACAGCAAAGAAAACACACAAGCAAACCAGAAAACACAAGGAGCTATAGTGGTTCCCCAAAAACCTAGGTACATCCACTCTTCTACCACCCTTGGTAGGAATCCACTGCAGGATGAGTTGATCAGGTGTCCTGGGCACCAATGAGCTTTTGATAAGGTGCTCAAAAACCAAACTAGATTTTTTGATCAGGTGTCTTGCCACCACTGAGTTTTGACAAGGTTCTCAGAACCAGAATCAAGACTTTTGAAGGGAGTTTTGAAAACCCTTTTACAGAGTGAAAAGAAAAGGAAAAGAAAAAGGGTGAAGTTGTCTTCTCTGTCTCAATCAAAGAGAGAAGCACTAGTGGATTTGTATTATCAAAGCTCCCCCTGAGATGTTGACTAGTTCAGGAGAGGAAGCTTTGCTTCAGGGTGATAGGTCTTCAGAAGCTTCAGATCTCCAGCATAAGATAGTTTCAGCAGAGGCTGAAAGATGAGTTGTCTGGAGTCCTTGGGATGAAGTTGTGATCACTTTTTGAGTACACAAAATTATTCAGCTAATTCTTCAGGATGGATCACTTGAGTTTTCTTGTGTTGATCAGAGAAATCTGTGAATCACTTCTTTCTTTTCTTTCTTATCTGTATATGTCTGTGTATCTGTGTGTCTTGTCCTTTTCGAAAAAGAGGTGAAGAAGAATATCTTAATTCTCTGAAGATTCTATGTCCAAGATAGCCGTTAACCAGACATTAAATGCCTTCCATAACAGATTTTGTCTTCTAGAGGAAAGTCCAGTAAAACATTCTCTGAATAATTCCTTGAGACTTGCTCCAGAATAAATGAAAACGGCTGACAAATCTCTTGACATAAATGCTGAGATAATTTGAAATACATTCCAAAGTCTGACTAAATTTGAATCCTTAAGATCGTAGAACTGAGGAAAAGCGTCGATCTGAGCTCTACGATCGTCGAACTGAGCTCAGAGACTGGAAATGATCATCAGACAGAAAATGTCGAACTGAGCTCGAAGATCGTCGAACAGAGCTCAGCGACCTGGAGAATAAGTGAAGAAGGATCGTCGACCTGAGCCAGAAGATCGTCGAACAGAGCTCGATGACTTAACTTAGTTGAGCTCAGAGAGCGTCGAACGGAGTTCGACGTTTCGTCAAACTGAGCTCGACGAAAAGGTCTTAGACTTGGCTCTATCTCTGAAATCTTGGAATGGTCCTGGAGGCAGCTTCAAACCTAAGCTCTAAGCCCTAGACACATTCTAATGTTGACCTTTTCAACTATACATCTAGGTCAACCTGGTTTCCTAAGAAAAACATAGTGATCCTTACCCAAATTAGTAATAGGGTGTTCCAACACTTACTGTGAAGAAAATGATCCAACCCTTCTTAGCTTTTTCGAAGCTTCTTGAAGGAGAAGTTAGGGTTGAACTTAGCTGGAGAAGATAGAAGTTGATCCTCAATCTGTCTTCTTTCCACCTTCAGAATTTACTTGTATTTCTCTGACAGACTTAGAAGAGAAGAATGAGAATTATTTTTCATCTGTTTCTATTAAGTTGATCTCCTTATACAGGATTTGGAAAAGGTGATTGGCTACCCCGATTAATTCACTAACATCTGACAATTCTGATAGTTGTCAGAACTTTAGGCTTTGAATTATGTACTTAGAAGAAATTCTGTCCAGAGAGCTTCTGCATGAAGGTGTTCACACTTCTGTACTTTGATTCTATCGACACCAGTCTTGAGTGTCGACACTTCTCTTATAGGGATGTCGACACCAATCAGTTGTGTCGACACTGCTAGCTTCTTGTCTCAACACAACTTGTGTAAAATGTGTCGACACTAGTCCTGAGTCTCGACACAGCTGACTTCTTGTCTAGCAGTGTCGACCCAAGTCCTGGGTGTCGACACATCTTTCTTCCAATCTCGACAAAACTAGTGTCAAGTATGTCGACATTAGTCCTGAGTGTCGACACAGTTGGTTTCTTATTTCACAGTGTCGACCCAAGTCCTGGGTATCGACACAGCTTTCTTCCTGTCTCAACAGTACTTGAATAAGGGTGTCGAAACTAGTCCTGAGTGTCAACACAGCTTGATTCCTTGTCTCAGCACTGCTTATACAAAGGTGTTAACACTTGTCTAGTGTCTCGACACTTTTGCACTTAGTTTATTTTTCCTGCACAAGTAAACTCAACATACATCAAATACAAATTTGTGTATATCATTGACTTGAAAGGGCTTCTCCAAATCAGGTACACAATTCCCAATGTACCCAACAATCTCCCCCTATTTGGATAATTCATAACCCCAATTCAATGATAAACACCATGATACCAAAATATGATGATAAAGATATAAATTCAAAAGTGCTGAACAAAACAAAAAAATAACACAATTGATAAGACATATAGCATACAGTGAAACAAAAAATTTCATTAAAACTTGTCAAAAGATTACATTTTCAGATTAATGATATTGTTCTTTTAAAACAAAAATTATATAATGTTCAAAAGATAAAATATCCTAGGAAAGATCTGTCTCCTTGATGACACTGTCTTTTCCTGATTGAATCTTGGCTTTAACTTTAGGCTCTTTGTCATCAGCTATCTTTTTGCCTTTTTCAATCTTGGCTTTAGAGATCTTTTCCTCATTGAGCCTTTGCCTCTCAAAATAGTGATAAGGCTTGGGGAAATATTTGTTGGGCTCAACAGAATTAGCTGGAATCTTCCCTACCTTCAAATCATGTCTGAATTTTTGGATGACTTCCTGCTGCTTTAAGTGTTTAGCCCTTTCTTGCTCTATGTACCATTTTCCCTGTCAGTAGCATTAGTATTAACTGTTTTCCATGAAGTGAGGATAATTGATCTAGAAGTTGGGCTCCATTGTTCAAAGTCTGGCCTAGCTTCAGCTTGTTCCCTGAACCTTTTCTTTGACAGCTGAGCTTCTTTTTGTTTCAGTAAAGAAGATGCAGTCATGTCCACCTCTTCACACACTATATTTTGAACTTGTGGTGGAGGGCTATACATGGTCTGGACAGCATCCTAAATGTCGTCAAAATGAGCTGTTCTATACATGAATTGTCCAAGATTTTGAATGTCCTCAAAGTGAGCTGGTTGGCAATTAGACTCAGCAGTTTGGTCTCCTTCATACCAGAGAGGAGAATGTCCAAGAGTGTTTCTTATGTATTGGAAATCTAAGTAGCATGCTCTGATCTAGCCTTTATCATAACCCTTTCTCCCTTTATGACTTATCTTTCCATATGATCTCTCAAATCATTCTTTTGAAACCTTACTTGACCATCTATATAATTTATTCCTGATGTTACAAAATTCTTGACTTTCAGTAAATGGTCATCCAAATACTTATCAGAAGCCTTTATATCCTTAATCAGGGAGGCTGAATGAGTTTCCAGCTGAGTTTCTAGGTCCTTTATGGCAGAAGTTAGCTTGGTTTCTAGAGCAGTAGTCTGATCATCCAGCTTGACTAGAGTTTCATTATGCATTACAGTAATGTTCTCATCCAGTACTCTTTGATTCTCAAGGACATAGCCTTATTTTACAATCAATTCATCTTCAGTTTTCTTTGCTTCTTGCTTTTGTTTTGCAATATATACCACAACATTTGCTCCCCTCTGGAATAAATCAGTCATGTCTGTCTTTAGTAGATTAACTTCAAATCTAATAGACTTAATGTCCTGAGTAAGTTTAAACTGCAGCTCCTTGTTCCTTTCATCTACATATTTCTCAAGTTGAGTCATTTGCTGGTCAAGCATAATCTGTAGTTGAACTAACAGAGAACTTTAATCCACAACAAGAGCTAGAGTTGAGTCAGACTAAATAATCCTTTTATAACTCCTACTTCTCTTTTTTAATTCTGATAGTTTTCTTTTCTTAAATAGAGAGGCTTCTTCTTCCTCAGATTCAGAAGTACTTACCACTTTCAGCAGATTTTTGTTGTTTACCACCTTTAGTACTTGGGGCTAGATCTGGTAACTCCCCCTCAACCATTGCAACTTCTTTACCAATGTTGGTGGTATCAAGATTGATCTCACCTTGCCGACCTTCAGCATCGGGAATAGGTTCCTCTCGAAGTTCTTTCATCTCCCCTTAGATATATATATTTGTATCCAGAAGTGTTTCTTATTTAGTTTCCTTGGGGATTTCATCCTCCTTCTCTTCTGCAGGCATTTCCTTTTCAGGAACCTTTGTTTGTTCTAGTTCTTGTACAACTTCCATTATTATTGTATTTATTGTATCCATTTCAAACTCTAACAGATCATTGAGGTTCTCCCCCTCAATTTGATCCTTCTCTTGAATATTCTCCCCCTGCACCAGATCACCAATTCTAGGTGAGGTCCTTGGAGAATTCTAAGCTATTGTATCATCTTGTTTTTCAAAGCTTGAATATTCCTTTTCTCCAAATTCACTAGAAGAATCTTCATCCACAACTACAACCTTCTTCCTCTTCTCCTTCTTTTTCTCAGGTTCTGGTGTTTCTTTTGTCAAAACTTTGTCCCATCTAGATAGAATCCTCATGTTCATCCTTCTCATGTGGTTTATCTTTGATCCAAGCTTAAGATTTAGACTGTCAGGTATGAATTGGACTAGGTAGACACTCAAAATTCTTCCCATGTTAGGCTTCTTGATACTCTTTACTATTTTATCAAAGACCACTCTGCTCCAGTTAGTCTTGATTTTGAAAATTATTTTGGTCATCTGCTCAAACATAATTGTTGAGATCCTGTCATGTGCCCCTGTCTTATTGAAAGTCTTTAATTCAAGGATAGCTAAATCACTTAGAGTTGGAGGAATAGGTTATTGAAATTTCTTAAGTCTTTTTGCTATTTTTCTTACTAAGTGATCTAGATCTTGTCCTTAGTACCTGTAATATAAAGAAGAACAAACAACACAGCAAAGCACACATATATTTATAGCGGTTCCCCAATTGGGTACATCCACTTCCATCCTACCTATCCAACTATCTTATTGTACTAGGCACTTCTCCAAAACCTGCTCCAAAGAGCTTACACCTCAGATCCATCAGATCTTTAAGTCTCCTCCAAGACTTACTTCTCAGCCATAAGTGCCTACAACTCAGTGGTCTGTAGACCACCTACCTCAGGCTATTAAACCCTACACTAAGGCTAGGACGACAACCCTACCTCAGATCCATAAGGGATCCTACCTCAGAGCTCTGAAGTGCTCCTACACTCAGTGACCCTCAATCCATCTACCTCAGCCTTATCACTAAGGCCTACAGCTCAGGCTTCTAAGCCCTACAACTTCACATACAAGGCCCTACTCTCAGAGTGCTGCAACACTCCTACAGCTCAGTACCCAATAGGTACCTTAGTGCCCTTCCAGGCACTACCTTAGTGACACACTTGTTACGTACCTCAGGACAAAAGGCCCTACACTCAGAACCACACTTGGATCCTACCTTAGAGTGCATCACTCTCCTACCTCAGTCAATCAATCCATATAGCTCAGATCCACACTTGGATCCTACAAGATGGATGTGGGTTGGTGAGATGATTGGCCACAAGTGAAATTTCACTGTGCCAATCTACCTGGACAGAGATACACTCAGCCCTACCTTGACTCCAGGAAATATATTTCCTGAGTCTACTTATCTGGACTAAGTAATTACTTAGACCTAACTTCCTCTTCTCAGCACCAGAGGTTTTATCCAGCTGGAGCTTGAGAAGTATCTGCTGCAGATCTTCCTGCAACCTGAGCTAGGAGAATCCCAGCCCAACTCCTTTCTTCATAGCAATAAGGATGAAGATCTCTTTTGTATGTGCTTGAAGTAACATGCAGATCAGCTTCTCTGCCCCTTTCTGAACTGAGCCAACTGCTCAGCCTTATCTCCTTCCTCATAGCTCCCCAAGAGAATGTTCTTTAGGTTTGTTGGCTGAGTCTGTGAAGCACCTATAGAAATGGTCAGCCCAAGCTACTACCTTTTTCTCAGTGACTCCTTCTGAGCTATCTTGCTGGTGCAGATAAAGATCACACCAACTATCTTGCTGTTGAAGATGTTGATTCCAACAGCTAACTTGCTCTCTATCTTGTAGACTTGAGCTTCCTATTTTTTAGCTCCACAATAATGGAGGAGAAGAAGAACTGCTTTGTTTCTTTCTCCAAAATCTTTCTTTCCTTTATTGATTTTGTCCTAACGGCTCTTGAGCAGTGGGCCCCACATAATTAATGGCCAGCAACAACCTTGCTTTAACGCCAACTGTTGTACAGTAGGTCTGCGGCAATATTTGTCACGTACTGTATCCATCCTGCCACTTATTTGAAATATGATGACTTCCTGACGTCATCAGCTGTGGACTTAGCCAAAAATCAAGCAACATTAGCATAGGCGTTGACTGAGTAAGCATCCCTCAATGCCAAAACACATAGATAGATTTACTGTCTCTTGGCGTTGAGTGAGTAACCTTCACTCAATGCCAAACTACTTAGAATATAAATTTGTTTCAAAGCGTTGAGTGATTCAGCTTCACTCAACGCCAACCTTGCTTTATCAGCTTTATGCTACTTGGCATTGAGTGAGTGAGCATCACTCAATGCCAAAATACTTGGACAAAATTCTGCCTCCATTAGGCGTTGACAGTGTTGAGTTAGCAACCTCCACTCAATGTTTTTTGCCTTAACTATATTTCTTGCTTCTGCAACATCTTAAGCGTTGAGAGCATTTTGTGAGTAACCTTCACTCAACGCTTTCTGCCTTAGGAATTTTCCTGCCTAACTGTCCCAGTGCTTTTTTATTCTCTATTGAGACAAACAATTTTTTCAGCGGTTATGCTGAGACTATCACTTGTCTCAGCGGTTATGCTGGGACTATCACTTGTCTCAGCGGTTATTCTTAGACTAACACTTGTCTCAGCGCTTTATTGTTCTCTACTGAGAAAAACACTTGTCTCAGCGGTTATGCTGAGACTATCACTTGTCTCAGCGGTTATGCTTAGACTAACACTTGTCTTAGCGGTTTTTGCCTTAGACAAAATCCTGAACTTAGTTCGATGAATGCTGAACTGAGTTCGACGAATGGTGAACTTAGATCAATGAACTCTGAACTCAGTTTGACGAATTCTCAACTTGTCTCAACGAAGTAAGAATATCAAACTCTGAATTTAGCTCGATGAATGCTGAGCTCAGGTCGACGAACTCTTAACTCAGTTCGATTAATTATGAATTGAGCTTGACAAACTCAGAATCTCAAGCACTGAATTTAGCTCGACGAATGGTGAGCTCAGCTCGACGAATTCTTTCTTAACTCTAGCATTGAGTGAGCTTACCTCACTCAATGCCTGTGGACTTAGTCAAAACCCTGCCATTCCAACATCTTCTCTTGGTGTCCACCTTTCTGCCTTATGACCACCTGTCATATCACTTAGATAATCTGTCTAGACTTATTCCATGGAACATCCTACACATGATGAGCTTAAACAACATCAAATACAACTATGCTCTTAGGTTTGATGGAGTTGCCTCTTCAAATACAATATAAGGAACATTGTGGGCAATGAATCCAATAATCTCCCCATATTTGAAGAAGGCAGAACACCCAATAATACTAAGAGACATTACCATAATAGGCAGAATACTTTCATTCAGCTGTAGAATATAATCTGCTACACCTGCTAGCTTATGTTATATTAATTCAATGTGCTCCATTTAATTGTATTGACACAATAGGTTAGGTCAATGCATCCTGAGAGTACTTGAGCAATTTCTCAAGTAATATGCACTGACTCAACATGACCTAGTCATGTCAAATATTGCTTCTATATCATATGTATTGCCACACATATCTCCCCCTTTCTGTCTTCTTTAATAGGCATATCTATTGAGGAAGTAGAAAAATATCATGGGAGAGATTATCTCGTGATCCTAGTCTAAGTCCTATGTTGATAATACTAAGGAAATCATCCTAGTGATCAATCTACTTGATTAGGAGTCATACCTTCTGTGTTGATACATTGATACAACACAACACTGTAGCATTTAAGCTTGTTGCACACATAGTTCCACTTGCTGATGGTTGCTAGCTGTTCCTCTTCTCATAATCTCCCTCTTAGTCTGTGCATTGTCTTTAAGACAAACTAATCAGTAGTTGTGACAGCTGATCTACTACAACAGCTACCTATTCCCCCTCAACTGAGGCATCCTTTGTAAGATTCCTTGTAGACATTCTAGTCTATGCTAGTCTGGATACTACCTGATGGTCTTTATAGTCTTGATGTCACATTAAGGACTTATGTACCTACAAGAAAATAAAATCCTGCAACACAAGCTGGAGTTTGGATCTTCCGAAGTTATCCCAAGTTCCACATACCCAACTACACCAAGAGGGTGTTGAACTTGACTTCATCTGGTGACGTGATAAGCATGACAATCACTTGTCAGTCAGGACAAACTCAGGATTGAGTTCTTCCTTCAGCTCCCAAACTTCATGATACTTAACCTACATATGCATAGTCCTGCTATGATAGACAGGATTCCTAGCAACTTAGATTACACTAGTAGAATATCAATATAAAGAAGTTCTTCTTTTTTGGAGGGTATGGTTCTGATGCCATAATGAGGATTTTGTTTGACAATTTTGAGTTCGACGAATTATTCACATTTCGTCGAGCTCCTTGCACAGTATCTTTATGTTGAGCCAGATCTTCTCCCCTTCTTTATCAATAGACTTGCCTTTGGCTCAAGATTTTTTCTTAGCACCACTCGAGTATTTAGCCCACTGAGTACTATCTTGATCATTATATTGATCAGTCCCTTCTTGGAATCGGAATAGACAGGGAGGAGTTGGTCTGCTACTCTTCTCCCCCTAGTTGATTGCAGATGATACCATTGGTGAATCTGCCAGCTTTCTTTTCACATGTGGCTGAATTTTCTCCCGTAGCAGCTGGACTTCAAGATCACTTTAACCTAGAATGATCTTTCCATGAACCATCCTTTTATTCTGATACCAAGTTTTTCTTTACACTGCTATTCCAATAGGAATGAGCTGACGTGTATCAACAATAGCTGGAGCAATCCAGTTGTTCTTGTTAACTAATTGGTTTGCCTTCTTCCAGCAGGTTCCATCACTTGGGTAGTTTCCCTCTCAGCTTCTGCAATGTCCATGGGGGCAAGAATATCCTCAACAGTAATGCTGATCTATTCTGTGCTGGGGAACTTTGGGTAAGATTAAGGCTTGTCCAGTAACCTTGACTGAACATGCTCCCCATCAGCATTTGCACAGATCCTGTCCTTATGACTGTCAGTCATCATTTCAGCTTATTGGAACCCCTGTTTTGATTTGGTATAGGTTCACTTTTTAGATTTTGTTGATCCATGATGTATAGTTAGGGTCACTATTTTTCATTCTAGGTTTTAGGACAATTCCTCAAGTGTCAAACATAAAGGACCTGCCTTATGTGGACTTCAGATTAAAGACTTAGAAGATTTTCAGTTGTCTGGAAATTAGTTCGACGTTCGTCGAACTCAGCTCGACGAACTTAGAGTTCAGGTCAATGATATTCATCAAAAGGGTATATTCTGTGGTCGACGTTTTCTCCTAGACAGATTCTCAGCTCGACTAATTCTGTTTGTTCAAGTTCTATGGTCGATGATCTTTGAGTGTAGAACAGATTCTTTGGTCGACGTTCTTGGAGCGTAGAATCAGTTGTTTATATTCAGTGTTTACTTAACAGAGCTCAGGTCGACGAACAGGATTTCTCTGGTCTACGTTCTCTGAGTGCAGGTCGACGAAATCTGTTCTCTGGTCGACGAATTCTGTAAGCTGTCTGTTCCTTATTCTTTCCTTATATGTTCCCTCTTTATTATTAGTTTAAGTCATAAATTCTATGAGTAATCAATGCTTATATTCACTATGAATATAGCCATTCCTGGCAGCATTGATTATGGTATTCATCAGAGGATTTATTTGACATATTTCTCGGGATAGTTGAGGAAACAAATAATGACAGATATGCTAGCCATTTTCCTTCCAAGTTTTCCAGCAAGGCATTAATTGTAGTTATTCAAATTTCTAAGGAAGATTGGTTGTCGAAGAGAACATAGAGAGAATATTTTTTTAAAAAGCTACAAAGACTGAGAACAGGAATTCATTCTTACAGAGAAGAAAAATTGCAGAAAGATATTCTTAGCAAGAGCATAAATTCACAGCAGCACTTAATCTTCATCTCTCACTTTGCTCTCAAGAAGATAGAAGAAGAATGACACAAACTTATCAAGTGTCTTCTTCATCTTCTCTTTCCAGGAATTTGCTGAGACAATGAAGATCCATCAGTCTAAAGTTCCTAGATCTGCATTACACAAGCTGAAGACCTACACACTCCTGAACAAAGCTTCTCAATCCTGAACATCTCTACATCTCAGGGGGAGCTTTGACAAGATCTAGAATCCACAGAAAGTCTTCTCAAATTGTTTTTGACAAAAGAGAAGACTAACATCACTTTCTTTCCCACCCCACTGTACAGGTTTTTAACTCCCTTCAAAAGTTAGCCTGGTTCACAAGTCACCTTCCAAAAGACTTGAGTTTAGATTTTGGGCACCTGATCAAAAACTCAAAGGGTTGTAATATCTCCCTGTAGAAAGATATTGTGGTGGCATTCACCTGATCAAAACATGTAGTGGATTCCTACCAGGGTGGTAGAAGAGTGGATGTACCCAGTTGGGGAACCACTATAATATTCTTGTGTTGTCTGTGTGTTTGTTGTTTTCTTTTTTTCTTGTGTTGTGGTACCTTAGTGTAGCTTTTCTTTGTTCTTGTTAAAATCTCCTAGCTATTACTATATCACCTATTTTATCACTTAACTTTATATTTGTAAAAAGTTACAAAGGAATTTTTTATTAAACTCTATTCACCCCCCCCCCCCTCAAGAGTTAATCAGAGTTTACTCTCCCTTTTCTTTCAATTGGTATCAGAGGGAGGTTAGTCATTTTTATTTAAACAGGCTAACACCTGGACTAACCAAGATCCTAAGATAATCTCTGATTAAATCTTGTTCCTTTCATATTTTATATCATGGCACAAAATAAGGATTATGCTAGCACCAGACCTCCAGTTTGCAACTTAACCAAGTTTTCCATCTGGAAGGAAAGAATAAAACTCTATATGAACTCAATTGATGAAGACAAATTCAATTCAATTTTGACAGGACCACCAACTCCAGTGGCCTCCACTCCATCTACTTCAACAAATCTGAGTGTTGTTCCACCTCCAGATTAAACAAATGCACAGAGGAAAGCTAAGATTGCAGATGCCAAAGCCATGAACATCCTAGCTCAGACTATGTCTGATGATATATTTCAAAAGGTGGCTGAGTGCACTTCAGCCAAAGCCATCTGGGATTATCTAAATCAGATGGTGGCTGTATCTGCTGATGAGAGAAAGGATAGGAGATCCAATCTCATCTCACAATATGAGAACTTCAAGAAGTATGAAGCTGAGTCAGTGAGTGATATGTGCAACAAGCTTAGCTTAATCATCAATGAGCTAAAGAACTTGGACAAGTACATCACTCTTACAGAATTCAATGATAAAATCCTCATGTGCTTCCCTAGCTCATGGGATTCAAGAATCTAGCCAATCAGAGAAGCCAGAAGAATGACAGAAATATCTACTGAATCACTTCTTGGAAAGCTCAAATCTTATGAGCAACTAATGAAGACCAGAGAAGTAGCAGCTGAACAGAAGACTCCAACACCTATCAAGAAGGAGCAGAACATTGCTTTTAAGGCTGCTGAAGAATCTGAAGGTTCTCCAGTCAATGAAGAGCTGATGAGCCTCTTTGCCAAAAGATTCTTCAAGATGGCAAAAAAGGACTTCAGAAGAAAGTCATCAAGGTAAGATGACAAGCCAAGGTATGATAAGATTCCATCTAAAGAAATTGTTTACTTTGGTTGCAGGAAGCCTGGACACTTAATCTTAGAATGTCCAGAAACTCAGAAGAAGGACAGGAGAAGAGAAAAGGATTCCAGAAGAACACATCACAGCAAGCCCTCCTCCAGCAAACACAAGAGGAAGGAGAAAGGGTTTGTTGTAGAAACCGGGAGTGATACTGAGGAAGAGTCATCATCCTCCAGCTCCAGTGATGATTAAAAAGAAGAGAGGGCAAAGGAGGTTTGCCTAATGGCAATAGATGATTCCAGTTGTAAGTCAGAGGCTGAAGCTTCAGAAAATTAAGAAACTCAATCTGCATAGGACCTGGTAATAACATCCTATGATTTTGATTCAGAAAAATTTAAAATTGAATTTAAAAATCTATGCTTAGATCTAATAGGCTCTGAGAAGGAAATCAAACTTCCCAGAGAAAGATTAACTGAACAAGATAAGTACATTGCTTAAAAAACTAAACTAATAGATGAACTTACCTCAGTAAATGAAAAAATTGTTTTTTAAAAAATTGAATTAAGCAAAGCCAAGAAATTAGAAGAATTACTTAATGGTAGAAGCTTACAACTGTTAGATATAACTAGTACTCTAAATGCTAGGGCAAATAACAGTAAACTAGGACTAGCTGCATCATCTAGTGAACCACCTATAATCCAGAAAAATAACTTATCTAAACTTGTAAATTTCATTTCAAATAAGGGTAAGAAGAAAACTGAACAAGTAGACAAAGTAAATGAAGCCTTAAAACAAATGGAACTCAAAAAAATCTAAGAATAAGAAGAAAAATAACTACAATTATGTTCAACAGATTTCGTCGAACTCAGATCAACGAAATGTGTACAGTTCATCGACCTCAGAACGACGAACTCCAAACGCCAACTACAATAATAGTTATTCTTCGATCCACGATCGACGAAACTAGTATGGTTCATCGACCAGAGATCGACGATATTGGTGCCCAGAAAATTAATACCTTCATTCTTCGAGCAAAGATCGAAGATCTTATCCCAATTCGTCGACCCCAGGTCGACGAACTTACCAGAGTTCGTTGATCCCAGATCAATCTTACAGAAACTTCAACTCTAACAGAACCTTTAATAATAACCTTAACCAACCTAGCAAGAATATCAATCCATTCACCCAATGGATAATTCCTCCTAGAAGATTTCACCCCTTAGGTTATAAAAGCCAACCTGAATGTTCTTATATTTCTATCTTTTCTTATGAAAAGATACAAGGACCCAAGGTGACCTGGGTCAAGAACATCTAACTTGTTTCCTTGCAGGTGAAGAACTATCCTATCACTAAGAACAAGTGGTATCTAGATAGTGGGTGCTCAAAGCACATGACTGGATGCAAGGACAGCCTAATCAATTTCAAGGAAAAGCTGGGTCCAAGAGTGATCTTTGGAGATTCCAGCTTTGGACAAACTGAAGGCTATGGAGACTTCAATAGTGGAGCTGTCACTTTCAGAAAAGTGGCATATGTAAATGGTCTCAAACATAACCTAATATCCATAAGTCAGTTATATGATGCAGGTTATCAGCTTTGCTTTTCTAATTCCAAATGTATTATTTCTTCAAATAACCAAATTGTTTTAACAGATTGTAGACAAGGGAATATATACCTTGTAAACTTTAGCTCTGCTAGTTCAGAACTATTCTTATTCAATCAAGTTAGTAATAACAATATTCTATGGCATAAGAGACTAGGTCATGTTAATGTTAGAAACATCTCTAAGCTATCTAGGGACAACCTTGTCAAAGGATTGCCTTCTGGCCCCTATAAGAAGGAAAGCCTATGCAAGGCTTGTCAAGAATGAAAGCAAACTAAAAATAACTTTAAGTCAATTAATAAGAGTGACTCACCAAAGATTTTGTACTTGCTACATATAGATCTTTTTGTACCCATTGTTGTACAAAGCTTAGGAGGGAATTCTTACACTCTAGTTATTGTAGATGAATTCTCTAGATTCTCTTGGGTGTTCTTCTTGAGAAACAAGTCAGATAACTTTAAAGTCCTTACAGACTTTCTTAAGAGCATAAGGATTGAGTACTCTACTCCAGTTGCATTGATCAGAAGTTATCATGGTACTGAGTTTGAATCTCTTCTCATGCAAAGATTCTGTGAGGAGGAAGGTATCAGACATTATTTATCTGCTCCTAGAACTCCTCAACAAAATGGGGTAGCAGATAGGAAAAACAAAACCCTCATTGAATCAACAGGAACATTGCTTGCAGATGCACACATGCCCCTATCCTTTTGGACAGAAGTTGTGAGCACAGCAAACTATGTGCTGAATAGGAGTTTGATACACAATCTTAAGTGTAAGACCCCCTATGAATTACTCAAAGGGAAGAAACCAAAATTTGATTACTTTATAATCTTTGGGTGTAGATGTTTCATTCATAACAATAATAAGAAACACATTAGAAAATTTGAAGTTAAAGCTACAGAGGAAATTTTTCTTGGATATTGCCAACATAGCAAGGCTTATAGGGTTTTCAATAAATCATCTTTAAAAATAGAAGAATCTGTACATATTTCTTTTGATGAAGCTAACATGTATTATAAGGAGAAGGATTCTTCTACAACAGATTTATTGCAGGTACCTCACTTGTGTGAGAAATTGGGTGAGTTAAACCTTACACAAAAGGTCATATCACATCCTCCTCCATAAGGTGATGAAGATAGTGAAGAAGAAATTTTCGAAGTGGTTGAACCTCCTCCAACAGCAGACATTATTCCACAAGAGGAATTAATTCCAAATACTATTGCTGATCCAACTCCACCCACTGACCTTGTCACACTAAGGGATCACCCTAGATCTCAAGTGATTGGGGACATGTTAGTAGGTGTACAGACAAGGCATCAACTAAACCAAGATGTGATGCATGCCTGTTTCCTCTCTCAAGTTGAGCCTCAATCAATAAATGATGCAGAGCAAGATCCCCACTAGATTATTGCATTACAAGAGGAGCTCAATCAATTTGAGAGATGCAGAGTTTGGGACTTGGTTCCAAGGCCCAAAGGTTATCCAGTAATTGGAACAAAATGGGTATTTAGAAACAAACATGATGCCCAAGGTGTAATTGTGAGAAACAGACTAGGCTTATTGCTCAAGGCTATAGGCAAGAGGACGACATTAACTATGATCAAACCTTTGCTCCTATTACAAGGCTAGAAGCAATAAGGATTTTTCTTACTTATGGTGCTTTTAAGAAGTTAAAGTCTACCAGATGGATTTCAAGAGTGCTTTCTTGAATGGAGAGCTAAAGGAAGAGGTTTATGTTGAATAACCCCCAGGTTTTATCTCTTCTACTCATCCCTCATATGTTTTTAATTGCATAAAGCTCTCTATGGTCTTAAGCAAGCTCTAAGAGCTTGGTATGAAACCTTAGCTAGCTTCCTTTTAGATCATAAGTTCTCTAGAGGCATGGTAGATAGGACCCTTTTTACTAAGATGCATCATGATAAAATTTTAGTAAAATAAATATATGTAGATGACATCATATTTGGCTCTACTGATCCCAAACTATGCATGAGATTCTCTGATCTAATGCATTCAAAGTTTGAGATGAGTAGCATGGGAGAACTATCATACTTCCTTGTTTTACAAGTGAAGCAATCCCCTGATGGCATATTCATATCCCAATCTAAATATGTAAATGAGCTTATTAAGAAATTTGGGATGGCTGATGCCTCCTCAATGAAAACTCCCATGGCTGTCAATGTTGTGATTGACTTTGATGAACATGGAAAACCAGTTGATCAGACAAAGTATAGGTCTATTGTTGAATCCCTACTTTATCTCACAGCAAGTAGACCAGACATCATGTTTGCTACATGTCTTTGTGTTAGGTTCCAAGTGACCCTAAGGAATCTAATCTTATTTTCATTTAAAGGATATTAAGATATATAAAGGGTTGTCCTAATCTAGGGCTCTGGTATCCAACAGAGTCAGCATTTGAGCTTACTGGATTTTCTAATGCTCACTATGTTGGATGTAGAGTGGACAGGAAAAGTACATCAGGAACATGTCAGTTCCTTGGTGATAGGCTTGTGTCCTGGTTTTGCAAGAAGCAAACATCTGTGTCCACATCAACTATTGAGGCTGAATACATGACAGCTGGTAGCTGCTATTCACAGATCTTGTGGATACAAAACCAACTCATGGATTATGGTTTCAATCTAAATAATTCAACCATATTCTTTGATAGTACCAATGTAATCTGTATTGCACATAATCCAGTGCATCATAGTAGGACAAAGCATATTGATATAAGGCACTATTTCATAAGAGACTGTGTGGACAAACAGAAAATTAATCTTGAATTTATCTCCACTAATTTACAAAGGGCAGATATTTTCACCAAGCCCTTGGATGAATCTAAACATTTGTTCTTTCTGAATCAGTTAGGAATGATAGATGGAAAGGCTTAATTTTAAATCTGTCCTTAGTGTAAACGATCTAGAAACAATTCGTCGACCTGAGATCGACGATTTGCAAACTTTTCGTTGGGAGTTCGTCGACTGGAGATCTACAAAATCTCTTTGTGAAGTCAGTTTCATCGACCTTAGATCGACGATCTTGTTTCAGGAAATATTTCTGAGGACAACGAAATATCTCCATATCTTCAGACTGAGATTGACGAATTTATCTCTTCATGAAATTTTTCATCGACCTGAGATCGAAGACTTTTCTTTTTCACAGGATGGAGCTTGACGTTTCATATTATGAAAAACCTTATAACTAGGTTTTCTTCGAGCTCCATCCCACGCTTTCAGTTCCCTTGCACTTGATCTCTCGCTTTCTCTATTGCAGGTGATCATGGCGATTCCAGCAAGCGCTCTCGCAGCAATGAAATTTGACATGTGTTTTGACATCGACTTCGAGTCTTTCCAACACTCAGATAAAATCTTCCTTGATATTCTGAAGTTATTTGAAGATTTACAGTTAAAGAATCTGATGACTACCAGGATGAAGATTGTGGAAACTGAGATCCTAGAATGGATTTTCACTCTATCAACTCCAGATGCTGATACACTGATTGGAACAATATCGGGTAATGTCGTTTCACTTACCCCTGATGTTTTAACTAAAATTTTTGGTTTATTGAATGGATAAGAGGACTTAGAAATCGATTCTGCTGAGTTGATGAAATGTTGAATCGAATGGGTTATTCTGGTGACAACCCTAACAAATTGTTGAAGAAACATCTATCTGCAGATTATATGTTTCTAGCAGATGTTGTAGGAAAAGTTTTGCTGGGCAAGCACACCGCCCACAATTACATAACTAGACAATAGTTCCTTGTGATGTGTGTAGTGGCAAACAAGAAGGCCGTAAATCTGGCCAAAATTATGTTTGAACTGATTAAGAAGAAAAACACAAAGAAGGAAGTGTGTTTTGGAAGGATTTTGGGAATTTTTCTTCAGACCAAGGCTGCTGAATCACTGGTCTCCCCGACCATATTCATTAATTCCTACAAGAGGCTTACTTGCGCCTTGTTTAGTAGGTGGGAAAGGAACATCCCTAATCCATCCAGGGCTTCCTCTTCCAGACTTTCTGAGGGTACAAGGGCTGATCCAGCCACTTCCCACCCTGCTGAGGATATTTCTATTCCCCCTCCACCTCCTCTTATTCAAACTAACTCAACAACCCTCCATCTTTCTTCCACATCCCAAGAACATCAAGCTACACCTCTTGTTTCTCCAATTCATATTTCCTCACCAGCTCTTTCTCCAGACCATCAACCTTCACCACATCAATCTCCTCAACATCAACCTTCACCTGTTCAATCTCCAGTACATGCTAAAAACACCAGAGCATGCTACTCTTCCTCTATCCCCTCCTTAATCACATCTTACTGACATCCCCCTTCTCAATCTGTCATCTTTACCATCGTTCAATCTGCTATCATCACCCATTCATTCCCTATCTTCACCAGATGAGCAAATGCCAGACTCCACTTCCTTTCATCCATCATCATCCAACCTCAACCCATTTGTCTCTATTAAAACCCCAGCTAAATTCATGAACATAGTTTCAACCTCCATTTCATCCATTCTGCAATCCATCACACCTCTCTTACAACAACACAAATCAGAGGCTATTTCACCTCTTGCTTCTTCTATTTCATCTCTTGTTGTTCAAATTTCTGCCTTCACTGTCCCTCCTTCTTCAGTCAGGGGCCTGGCTCCAGTGCTTACTGAACCTAGGCAAGGGGAGATACTACATGAAGAAGTAGCTCTAGTAGCAGCAGCAATAGTAGCATAGATAGAGTTTGTTGATACTGAGATACCAGATGCATATCTCACAGAATTTTTGGACGCTGATTCAGAGATAGTTGATTTTGTTCCTTCTTTGGATATTCCTTTTGAAGACTGTTCCAATTCTCCAGCAATTGAACTGAAGTTAGTTCTAAATTCTTTTGATCTCTTATATAGAAACATTCTTTTGTTTGTTTTTCCCAAGTATTACACAGATATTATTTGCTATACAGCTCAAATTAGTACAGAAACTCTTCAGGCCATTCAGGCAAGCTTTATTACTAACATAGTTGTGGAACCTGTTGGCCCAAATTATCTTATGGATGATAGTCCTATACCAAGTCTAGATGATTTAATTGCACAGGATATTGCACTAGAGATTGAACAAATGCAAAAAGATCCTGAGATAAATAATTTTCTTCTGACTGATAAAGACACAGATGATTCACAGATGCTTTCAGAGTTTGTTGTCCCTCCTCAACCTGTTCTACCTCCACCTCCTCCTTAAGCAGACAAGAAAATTTTACAGGAAACAATAGAAGAAATAGATTGTTTATATGACAATCCACAAAGTTCTTCTGAAGATGACCTAGTTGATGATTCTGAATCTGACAATGCCAAGAGATCTAAATCAAAGAAGAGGAAAGCTCCAGCAAAGGCTGCTCCCAAGCCCAATCAAGATAATGATGTTCTATATTACATTCTGCACAACATTCCTCTCACTCCAAAAACTCCTCAGTGGATGAAGTTGTCTAGAAATCAAGCTAAAGCAAAGAAGAAGAAGAAGAAGTCTGGATCCTCTCTAGTGAAGAAATTCAGGAAAGATCCACTTCCTCCTCCTCCTCCAGCGGTTGGTGCAACTAGAAATGTTAGCCAGAGATCCTCATTAGTTACTAAAACCTATCAGAGGCAAGACAGACCCCATCAATCTTCTGGAAGCAGATATCCCCAACAACAACATCATCACTCTTCCAAAAGTCATGTTCCTCCTCCTGCCAAGCATCCAAGCCCTCCCAGAACCTCTTTATCTCCTAAAAGAGACAATAGTCCTAAAAGCCCTCCTATTAAAGCCTATGATCCTGAAATAGATCCTAATACAAAGATGGCTAGGCTTAATGAGCTAGTTGCTCTATCTCAGATCAGGAAAGCAAGAGAGAAAGGTAAGGATACTTCCCAATTCTTTATTATGTCTTCTTACAGGAAGAAAGAGCTTGAGAAATATTAGGTTTGGAAGCTTTTCAATGCAGATGAATACATGCATCTCCATCCTGAACCCGTTGTTCCAAGGGCAGTTGCTCAAAAGACTCTTGGTGATGCAGACATGAAGATGACTGTCAAAGAAGCAATTAATCCTAACAGGATAATCATTTTTGCAAAATCTTCTGCCCCTCCCAAAGACTTAATTTTTTTTCTCTCTACTGTCTATTTCCATTTTTTGAACAATATCTGTACCAAAGCTTTAATCTATTGTTGATAGCTTTTTCATTCTATCAACTCTATATTTTCTGCTATGCTTTTGTTTCTATTTGTTTTGAAGTAACCTCACCCAAATAGGGGGAGATTGTTAGAACCCCTGTTTTGATTTGGGCTAGGTTCACTTCTTAGGATTTGTTGACCCATGATGTATAGTTAGGGTCACTATTTTTCATTCTAGGCTTTAGGCCAGTTCCCCAAGTGTCAAACTTCATGGATCTGTCTGACGTGGACTTAAGATTCAAGACTTAGAAGATTTTTAGTTGTCTGGAAATTAGTTCGACGTTCGTTGAACTCAGCTCGAAGAACTTAGATCTCAGGTCGACGATATTCATCAGAAGGGTATATTCTGTGGTCAACATTTTCTCCCAGACAGATTCTCAGCTCGACAAATTCTGTTTGTTCAAGTTCTGTGGTCGAGGATCTTTGAGTATAGAACACACTCTTTCATCGACGTTCTTAGAGCGTAGAATCAGTTGTTTATATTCAGTGTTTACTTCGCAGAGCTCAGGTCAACGAACAGGATTTATCAGGTCGACGTTCTCTGAGTGCAGGTTGACGAAATCTGTTCTCTGGTCGACGAATTCTGTAAGCAGTCTATTCCTTGTTCTTTCTTTATCTATTCCCTCTTTATTATTAGTTTAAGTCATAAATTCCCTGAGTAATCAATGCTTATATTCCCTACAAATATAGCTGTTCCTGGTAGCATTGATTATGGTATTCATTAGAGGATTTATTTGACATATTTCTCGGGACAATTGAGGAAACGAATAATGACAGATATGCTAGTCGTTTTCCTTCCCAGTTTTTCAACAAGGAATTAATTGCAGTTATTCAAATTTCTAAGGAAGATTGGTTGTCGAAGAGAACATAGAGAGAATATTTTTAAAAAAGCTACAGAGACTGAGAACAGGAATTCATTCTTACAGAGCAGAAAAATTACAGAGAGATATTCTTAGCAAGAGCAGATAATTCACAGCAGCTCTCAATCTTCATCTCTCACTTTGCTCTCAAGAAGATAGAAGAAGAACAACGCAAACTGATCAAGAGTCTTCTTCATCTTCTCTTTCCAGGAATTTGCTAAGACAATAAAGATCCATTTGTCTAAAGTTCCTGGATCTGCTTTACACAAGCTGAAGACCTACACACTCTTGAACAAAGCTTCTCAATCCTGAACATCTCTACATCTCAGGGGGAGCTTTGAAAAGATCAGGAATCCACACAAAGTCTTCTAAAATTGTTTTTGAGAAAAGAGAAGACTAACATCACTTTCTTTCCCACCCCACTATACAGGGTTTTAACTCCCTTCAAAATTTAGCCTGGTTAACAAGTCACCTTCGAAAAGACTTGAGTTTGGTTTTTGGGCATCTGATAAAAAGATCAAAGGGTTGCAATACTCCCTGTAAATAGATATTGTGGTGGCAGTCACCTGATCAAAACCTGTAATAGATTCCTACTAGGGTTGTAGAAGAGTGGATGTACCCATTTGGAGAACCACTATAATATTCTTGTATTTTTTGTGTGTTGTTGTTTTCTTATTGTCTTGTGATGTGGTAGCTTAGTGTAGATTTTCTTTGTTCTTGTTAACATCTCCTAGATATTACTATATCACCTATTTTATCACTTAACTTTATATTTATAAAAAGTTGCAAAGGAATTTTTTATTAAACTCTATTCACCCCCCCCCTCTTAAGTTAATCAGAGCTTACTCTCCCTTTTCTTTCATAGCTGATGATACTACTCGACTGTTTGTCCCTTCTGTATAGTGAGTTTTATCAACTGAGCACAGTGTGCCTCTTCCTTGCTGCTCATAAATGAGCTACTTGTGCTTTCCTAGAAGATGAGTATAGCCTACTTGTCCTTTCGAGATTTGTTGGTGTGGCAGCAAGACTTTGTCCAACCAGACATTCCTACTGGCTGGATCCAGCTGGTCATAGCCCAATACTTGTGCAATTTATCCTTCTTTAGAAATGCACACAACATCCTTATCCTTGGGGTATGAACCATATGATAACTTCCTTGTTCCATTCCAAATTCTGGAACATCTTCTGTCCAAGTGTCATATGAGGGATTGGCACTTAGACTAACCTGCAAAACAAAATTACCTTACCTTAGGACCCCAATATTTATTGGGTCCTAGGTTCCTATTAGCATGAAACTGAACATGTCCACCAGTAGAATTTCTGACTTGAGGACTGACCCTAACTATAACCACATTGGGAATGTGCCAGCAATTAATGGCAAAATGCCCTATCTTACTACAACAGCAACAATCATGTATGTTATATCTTCTCTTCTGTGAAGGCCCTACAGCTTAGTGAGTTGTAACCTTGACAGGAGGAAGATGTGTTGTAGACCTTTTCTGACTTCGTTCAGCTAAAATTTGACTGAAGGTAAGTCTTTTAGCTGGCTGATTTGGTCTGCTCTGAGTGCCAGCAGCAGCAAGCTTCTTTTCAGAAAGAATTCTTCTTATGGCTTCAGATATGCCCAGATCAACCTGACTCTAAAATTTATTACTTCAAGGTTAGCTAGTCACCTAGAGTGGGGTGAATAGGTCTTTTAAACTTTCTTAGATCTTTATGTAGTTTATAAATTTAGTGATCTAGAGCTTGTCCTAATTACCTGCAATACAAGAAAGAAAAAAATAACAAAGCAAGCACACAAATATTTATAGTGGTTCCCCAATTGGGTACATCAACTTTCCCTCCCACCTATCCAACTGATTTGTTGGACTAGGCAAAAACTCCACCAATATGCTCCTCAGAGCTTACACCTCAGGCCCTCAGCCTTACACATAGATTCTTTTCAGAATCAAAATTCAGAACCACAAGGGTTCCTACCTCAAAGCTCCTACAGCTCAGTGGTCTACTCACAACCTACCTCAGCCTTATTTCTAAGGCCTACAGCTCAGGCTTCTCAGCCCTTCAACTCCAGGAACACATCCATACTCTTAGAGTGCTGCAGCACTCCTACAACTCAGTACGTATTCAAATACCTACCTCAGTGCCCTTCTAAGAACCTACAGCTCAGCCTCCTCCAAGGCCTACAACTCAGTGATACACTTGTCACCTACAGCTCAGTGACTCACCAGTCACCTACCTCAGGCACTAGGCCCTACACTCAGGCTTGGAGGACAGTCCTACCTCAGATCCACACTTGGATCCTACCTCAGAGAGAAGCACTCTCCTACCTCAGGCACTTAAGCCCTATAGCTCAGATCCACACTTGGATCCTACCTCAGTACCCTAGCAGCGCACTTACCTCAGTGACCAATTAGTCACCCACCACTCAGGCACAAAGTGCCCTACACTCAGATTCAGATAAAATAAATCCTACAGTAAAGTAATCAGGAAAATTGAAATACTAACTCAGAGAGAAATCTCTGAGTCAACTTGCTAGACTGAGCAGATATCAGTCCATCCCACTTGCTACAGAATGAATTAGTCTTCTTCTACAGCTACCAATTTCTCTATTATACTAAAGGCAACAACTGCTGTTGAAGGCTTACAACCCTTCACACAACTATCTTCTCTTGTTGATAGATTGAATCAGCCAACTTGTTCTTCAAGGAACATTCTTGCTGAACTGGAAGAAGCTTCAGCTATCTTTTCCTTCGGGCTTTCACTACTGGACTTTGCTTTCAAGCTTGTCGGAGAAGATGAAGTTCAGCCGCCTCTATTGCATTTTTTATTTCCGTTCTTCGTGTTTGTTCTATTTACTCTAATCTTATTTTTCTTCTCTTCCTTTTATACAAGTTGATTTGAATCAACGACACAATTTAAATGTGGGCCCAGTCACGGATGGTGAGCGCCACCTCCCTCAAAAGAAGACAAACAATACTTTCCGACGCTGCTGCAGCTTTCCTGCAACGACATGAAGTACACTGACTGCGGTCGACAAATGTTGAACTGGGTTCGACGAAATCAAAACTAAGCTCGACGAACTCTGAGTCTTCAACCTTTAACTTGATCTCGATGAAATATGAGCTAGGTTCGACGAATTCTGGGATCAATTCGACGAATCCTGAACTGGGCTCGACGAACTCTTAATCTTCAACCTTTAAATTGAGCTCGACAAAATCTAGGCTCAGCTCGACGAACTAAAAATTCTGTTCGAATATTACTGAATTTAGGTTCTTCTTTAGAAGCGTTGAACTAGCCTGCCTCACTCAATGCTTATGGACTTAGAGAAATTCTGCTGACTTAGTCTCAACAGTTTCTTCTTCACAGCTGAGACTGTCTTTTGTCTCAACGGTTATTTCTTCACAGCCGAGACTGTCTTCTGCCTCAACGATTTAGCTGAGACTAACACTTCTCTCAATAATATGTGTTGAGCTTCTCAGCTGTCTCAGCAATTATGCTGAGAAATTCATCTCAGTTGTCTCAGCTGTCTCAGCGGTTATGCCATAGTCAAATTATCTGACTTCCAGCTTCCTCTTCCTATTCACTTGTATAATCAAGGACAACCTGCATGCAATAACTCAAGCATACATCAAATACATTATACCCCTTAGCATGATTAGTGATGTCTCTTCAAATACTAAGAAACATTGAAGGGCACAATTCCCAACAATTTCTCCCTATTTGAAGAAGGCAGAACACTCATCCATGCTAAGGTGAATCTACACAAAAACATATCATGATGAGCCTAAATAGACATTTCCATGACAACTGGCCATCCCAGTATATGATAACTCCCCCTAGGGGGGATGGCATAACACTATGTTTGACTAACCAAAATGCACTAGTGAATTATCAATCACTATTAGTGTAACTATATGATTAGTAACAACAACTTTATTAATCATTTATAAGGTAAACATTTTGATTAAGATCTACCAAATAATTAACTTAGCTAAGCAATAGTAGTAAACTTGTGATTACAAGATATCTACGAAAGAACGACATATTAATTTATCACAGATACATAAATGAGAGTTGCATTACACATTTATCACATCAATATAGTCATGGCCAACTCATAGTAATTTTATTGATAAAGATTTGGCATTGTTACACTTTTGATATTCATTACAAGACATTTATTACATGTTTTAAAGCATCCTAAGTCGTGCAATCCCATCTCAGCTCTTCTTTGATGAACTTGAAGCAGGATCCTTGGTGATAGCTGTCTTCTTCAAGTTTTCAGCTTTGTTCTCCTACCTCTTGAAGTAAAGGAAAGGTTTTGGAATATATCTGGAAGGCATTTTCTTAGGATTGCTCTTCCTTACCAGATTTTCTTTGAATACTCTTTCCCTTAGAGAATTTATTTCCAAATGCTTTATCCATTCCTCAGAAGGATATACACTATCAATATTCTTTAGAATTTGTCCATGGCTTACCCAAGCATTTATAATGATGGATTCAGAGGCAACACTTAGCTGTTAAAAATCTGGATCATCTCTATTCTCAACTCTCTTCTTTGTCATGAACTCTTCAGCCATTTGAGTTCCTTCCTTCTTCCTTCTGGCAGCAAGTTATGCATCATGTGCAACTCTAGCTTGTGTTGGGAAGTCTAGGTCCTCTGTCCTCTTTATATCCATGAGGGGCAGGTGTAGTGCCACCTTGGTGCCTTGAATTACATTAATGGTTTGTTCTTCAATGAGTGATGTTATCTTAGCATGGCTGCTCTCCCCCTTTCTGCCTTCTTCACAAATGGTGAAAGTGAGTGTAAGATCAATCCTTCACTCTAGAGGGGGGTGAATAGAGTGTTTTAAAATAATTTTGCAAATATAAAAATTATTCTAGTAGTGGAAGACTTAATTTAGTTGGTGTAGAGTGCTTGACAGAAATCAAAATAAAACAACTACAAGAGCAAATACACAGCACACAGCAAATAAGATAGCAAATAACTAGAAGACATAAGGAGCTATAGTGGTTCCCAAAAACCTGGGTACATCCACTCTTCTACCACCCTTGGTAGGAATTCACTGCAGGATGAGTTGATCAGGTGTCCTGGGCACCAATGAACTATTGATCAGGTGCTCAAAAAACAAACAAGATTTTTTGATCAGGTGTCTTGCCACCACTGAGTTTTGATCAGGTCTCAGAAACCAAAACAAAACTTTTGAAGGGAGTTCAAAAACCCTTTTTTAGGAAAGGAAAAAGAATAAAGGTGAAGTTGTCTTATTTGTCAACAATCAAAGAGAAGCACAAGTTGATGAGATGTTTTCAAAGCTCCCCCTGAGATTAGCAAGAGTTTAGGAACTGTAGCTTTGCAAGGGTGATAGGTCTTCAGTAGAAAGAATGCTCCAGCAGAAGATGATTTCAGCTTGAATTGAAATGTTTGTTGTCTGGAGTGTGAATGATGAAGACTTGAGAAAACTTTTAATCAACAGGAATCAAAAAGAAAACTTGTTCTATTTTTTGTGTAATTGATTTTCTTTTTTTCTCTGTGTTCTGTGTATGTTCTCGGTATACTGCTGTGTATATATTTTGTTCTCTCTGAATGATAATAAGAAATCCAGTCATCAAATCTTCTTGATAGCCGTTAGCAAAGTCATAAAAACTTTCCTTAAAAATGTGACCTGTCTCTAGAGGAAATAACCTAAAAACATTCCTTCTTTGTTTCCTTGAAACTTCCTCCAGATTTATTATAATGGCTAGAAATCTTCTTCAATAAATGCTTTGACTTGAAGACATTTGAAATCCTTAATAAACTGACAAAATTCCAGAAATCATCGATCTTAAAAGATAATCGTCGATCTGATCTCAACTATCGTCGAACTGAGCTCAGAGATATTGGAATTAGTCTAAGAAGGAAATCGTCGATCTTAGCTCAGAGATCGTCGAACTGAGTTCGACGCATCATCGACTTGAGCTTAGAGATCGTAGAACTAGGTTCGACGCTTTGTCGACCTGAACTCAGAGATAGCCAAACTTGGTTCGACGCTTCGTCGATCTGAGCTCGACGATAAGTTGAATTCTTCTTATGGGCTTCTCATCTTAACTAGGAGTTCTTGGGGAAAGCTTCCAACCTAAGTCCTAAGCCTTAGACCTAACTAGTTGTCCTTTACTCTATATAACAAGGTCAAAGCAACAATCCTATAGACATAGTGATCCTGACCCAAATAATTAATAGGGTGTTCCAACAATCTCCCCCTATTTAGGTTAGGATTATTTACATGAGTTATATAAAAAAACATCAACAGAAATAGAAATATAAAAAGCATTGCAGAACCATAGATATATAATTATATCACACAAAATAGTTCAGCAGAGATATGAAAGAGTTTTCAGCTTACACCCAGATTAATGCTTATCGTCAGTTCTTTTCTTGAAAATGATTTCTCTGTTTGGATTTTCAAATCTTTCTTTGATCTGAAGTCATCAGCACACCAAGAGTCTCCTGGCTTCTGCTTCTAGGAACTACAGCTTCAGGAAGTAGCTGCATGTACTCCTCAGTATTGAAGAATTTCTTGGAGCTGTATCTTTCAAGTTGTTGTCTTCTTTGATCTGATAGAGTAGAGATATTGGAAGTGTACAACCCCGTATCCGCCGAGTGGGTCCGCGGAAGCTAGACCGACCGATCCAAACCGCCTCACGACCGGGCAGGGTTCTCTGCCGAGCTTGAGCTCGGCAAATCGTCGTACTGAGCTCGGAGATCGTCGGGGCGAGCTCAGGGTTTTTGGAGCTGAGCCCAGTCGCTTACTCATAAGGGGGCAAGGGCCGAGCACGCACTCGCCGAAGCGGAGTTGCTCGCTAGGCGAGCTCGCACTCGCTATTGGCCGAGCAGAATTGGCGAGTGGCAGCCCCATCGAGCTCTCGCCGCCATGGCCGAGTAAGGGATCCAGTGGCCATCCCGCCCCCAGTGGTCTGCCCCTAGCCTCTCGTAACAATGGAGTTTGGCTGTGGCAGGCCAGCCCAAGGGGCTTTCAGTAATTTCAGACTAGTAGAGATAGGCTATTTGCAGACCGTTTTCAGTTTTCTATAAATAGGACCTAAGGGGTACCTCAGAAGGGGAGGCTCACTAATTCTCAGGTCTCCTAGCGCTTTCTGAGGTACCTTAGCCCGACAATTGGCTAAGGAGGGGAAGCACTCTAAGATCTTTCGAGTGTGTGGTGGGACCTCCGCGCTGGGCCCTTGGTCTAGTCCTTTGTTCTTCACTTTCTTGTCGTTTTCTTGTAGGAGCAGAGTAGGTGTGTGACCACCCCTTCCCCCAAGGGTCGAACTCCACAGAGACCGATTTTTCGGTTTCAACATTTTGGTGCGGTGAGCGTGGAGAGTGGTCAATAGAGAAAATCTTCTGCAGGTTCGATGACTGGAGAAGAAGGACAAGGATAAGGCAGGGGAAACTCGCCACCCCCTCCTCCGCCCCCAGCGCCGGGTGTCCCAGTGGAGCTCAGGGAGGAGATCCTCGGGCTCGTCAGGACAGCACTCAGCATGCGAGCCGAGAGCGCGACACCAGCAGTCCCGGTGGTCGCTGCTCCTGCGCTCGGCGACGACGCGCCGCTCAGGCGACCAGGGAAGGAGCCCACCGAGAGGGGCGAGCGCGAGTTCTAGGGGCGAGTCCTATTCCGCGGCTCGGCTGCTGAGTACCACTTCGGCGAGACGGCAGGAAGGGAGTTCCCGTCTTGCCCAGCTGAAGGGGGGAGCCCCTTCAGCGAGTTCGTCTCTTCATCCCCAGTTCTAGAGGGGTTCCGTGAGCCGGAGATGTCCTATTACTCCGGGAGAGGGGACCCAGTCCACCTCATCCAGTGGTTTGAGGACATGGTCTCTATCCGACAAATATCGGATGGCTTTAAGTGCCGACTCTTCTCCATCACCCTTAGGAAGAAGGCGAGAGAGTGGTTTCATCAACTCCCGACCGAGTTCATCTACTGCTTCGAGGACCTGCGACGGGGGTTCATGTTGAGATTCACCACTTCCAAGAAGAGGAAGAAGGAGGCGGAGTCTTTGTTCCGCATCAAGCAGAGGGTGGGGGAAACTTTGGGAAGCTATCTAGACAGGTTCCAAGAGGAACTGTCCCAAGTAC
This sequence comes from Platanthera zijinensis, assembly GCA_039513925.1. NCBI lineage: Eukaryota > Viridiplantae > Streptophyta > Magnoliopsida > Asparagales > Orchidaceae > Platanthera > Platanthera zijinensis. Next base: position 85,917,349 of record CM077080.1, read on the forward strand.
AGGAGATGTCGGGACACACCATGATGGTGTCCTTCACCCTGGGTCTCCAGTCCGGGTTCTTCGCGATGGAACTGAAGAGATCACCTCCAGTGTCTTTTGAGGCACTCCTTGAGAGGGCAGCCAGAGAAGCTGATATGGAGGCAGCGCACCCGGAGTTTGTGCGGAGGTTGGCCAAGTGGGCCGTGGAGGAGGAGAGGCCAAGGGGTGGTCGAGCTCAGGAGGAGAGGAGTGTTGAGCCCCGGCAGAGGGAGCAGCCACAGCAGTAGCCATAACCCAGGTGGGGGCATCCAGAGCAGACCCACCGTTTAGGATGGAGACCGGAGTGACAGGACCAGGCACCACGGAGGGGTTATCAGGGAGGAGATAACCGCCAGGGTGGCCGAGGGAAGTTCAACACCCAGGGGGGTAGGCAGGGCCAGAGAACCCCTCTCCCCGACCAGGAGGAGGCAATGGCAATTGCCATGAGAGGGAGGAGGAGAGGGCAGTTGAGAAGAAGAAGGGAGGTCAGGGTGGACCTGCCCTATTGTGATTTTCATCAAGAGGAAGGGCACCTCACATCCACATGCCCGGAGTTCCTCGAGATGAGAGGAAACAAGGAGCAACAATAGCAAAACCATCAGGAAGTGCGGATAGAGGAGATCCGGCCTCGGGTGGAAGAGGATCGGTGCGAGGACCGGGTTGATTTGGGCACCCGAGGAAGGATTGGAGCGATCCACGGTGGGGCTGGGATCGAGGCTTCCCATAATTCAAGCCTCCACACCATGTACCGAAGGAGCGTTGGCTCCACATCCCAGTCCCCGCCCCCGGATGAGAAAATCACCTTCTCTAGGGAGGATATGCCAGGTCACGAGGACCCCTTTTGCGATGCATTGGTCATCCAGACAGCCATCGAGGATTTTACCGTCTCCCGGATCCTCATCAACAATGGGAGCTCGGTCAACATCATCTTCAAGAGGGCGTTCGACGCGATGAAAGTATAGTCCAGAAGGGTGTTGGCCTCGGAAGAGCCCCTGTTCGGCTTCTCGGGGGAGAGGAAAGAAGTCGAGGGAGGAGTGGGACTCAATGTCACTCTGGGGGGGGCAGTCACGTAACTGCTAGTTCGTCATCATAGATGCCCCCAGCAGCTACAACGCCATCTTCGGAAGACCCCTCATCAGCGCCTTCCGCTGCGTCCCCTCGTCCTTCCACCAGTGCCTAAAGTTCAACGTCGAGGGGGTCCAGATCCGGGTTCGAGGAGACCCTAAGGAGTCAAGGGAGTGCTACGTCTCGGCGGTGAACTCCATCTCTTGGCTGGAGGGGGCCGAGGAGATGGGGCGGAGGTTGGAGGAGGTAGAGCAAGAAGCTGGCGGGGAAGAAATAAAGATGGAGGAGTGCCGCAACCAGGCAAGGGTCGCGGAATAGGCCCGAGAGTTGGCCAAGGCAATGGTCGTGGAGGAAGCTGAGGAAGAGATCCTCGCCCCCGGAGGGGGAGGTACTGAGGAATGGGGGGAGCAGTCTCGTCTGGAGGCAGCAGAGGAGGTGGTGGAGATGGAGGTTCTCACCATCGGAGGAAGGGTGGAGAAGGTCCGCGTCAGCGGAGGATTGACCCCGAAGGCTCAAGGCAGGATGCTGGAGTGCATCCAGAAGAATGTGGACGTCTTCGCATGGAATGCCGCAGAGATGTCGGGGATCGACCCCAATATGGCCTGACATCGCCTCAACTGGACCCGGGGGCTCGCCCCATCCAGCAGAAGAATAGGTCCATTGCGGACAAGCTCGCAGAGCCCATCAGGGAGGAAGTCACCAAGCTCCTCAAGGCTGGCTTTGTATCCAAAATCCAATACCCTGGCTGGGTCTCCAATGTTGTAATGGTTAAAAAAGGAGACGGTCGGTGGAGGATGTGTATTGACTTTTCTCTTCTTAATAAATCATGCCCGAAAGATTGTTATCCCTTGCCTCGGATCGACGCGCTGGTTGACTCAGCCGTCGGTTTCCATGTAATGAGTTTTCTGGATGCTTTTTCAGGTTATCACCAAATTAGAATGCACCCCCCCCCCCCGACGTCAAAGATGTCTCGTTCATCACAGGGGATGGATGCCATTGCTATAAAATGATGCCCTTCGGGCTAAAAAATGCGGGGGCGACCTACCAAAAAATGATGGACAAGGTCTTCCGAGAGCAGAAGGGGAGGAATCTGGAGGTGTACGTGGACGACCTCATGATCAGAAGCTTGGACATCGATTCCCACCTCCAGGATTTGGAAGAGACTTTCGCCACCCTCCGCAAATACAAGATGAGATTGAACCCCCTGAAGTGTATCTTCGGGGCGAGCAGGGGAAAGTTCCTGGGGCATCTCCTCACCCTGCCGTTGTAGAACCTAATCCAGATAAGGTCAAGGCGATCGTGGAACTAAGGTCACCGCAAAATGCTAAGGAGGTACAGCGGTTGACAGGGAAGTTGGCAGGGTTGAGCAGGTTCCTCTCCCGGGCTGGGGAGAGGTGCTCCTTGTTTTTCAAAACCTTGAGAGGGGATCGGAAGTTTGAATGGACCTCGGAGTGCGATGAGGCATTCCAGGCCTTAAAGAAACAGCTAACTCAGGCTCCCCTGCTCCAAGGGCCCAAAGGGGGGAGGACTTATTTTTGTACCTGGGGGTCGGGGAGGAGGCCTTGAGCTCGGTTTTAGTTCGGGAAGAGTGGAAGAAGCAACTCCCCATTTATTATGTGAGTCGGGTACTGAGGAAGGCCGAGCTTCGGTATCCCATCTTGGAAAAGCTGGCCTTCGCTCTGATCATCTCGCCCCGGAGGCTCCGACCTTATTTTCAGGCACACTCGATCCGAGTGGTGACTGACCACCCCCTCCGCAGCATCTTCGAGGGGGTGGAGCATTCAGGCAGGTTGGCCAAATGGTCGGTGGAACTGAGCGAGTTCGACATCTCCTTCGTTCCCCGCCTCTCGATCAAGGCCCAAGCTATGGATGATTTCTTAGCAGACTATGTGGTCGAGGTGGTGGAGGAGCAACTCACTCGTCAGGTCCCTTGGAAAGTCGTGGCGGACGGTGCCCCGGGGAGACGTTCTTTGGGGGTTGGAGTCATCTTGGAAAGTCACCAGGGGAAAAGAATTGAACAAACCGTTGTAGTGCATTTCCCTATCACCAATAATCAGGCCGAATACGAAGCTGTAATCGCAGGTCTGCGCCTGGCAAGGGAGTTAGGGGTACATGACGTGGAGGTCCTCACTGACTCTATGGTGGTGGCTTCCCAGATCAATGGGGAGTTTGAGGCAAGGGAGCCCACCCTGTAGCTCTATCTGACAAAGGCGAAGAAAATTATAGGGACCTTCCATACCTTCTCCATCAAGCACGTGCCTCGAGAGGAAAATGAGCTGGCAGACAAGCTGGCAAAGCACGACCCCAGGGTGGGGGGCACCATCACAGATCTCTTCTGACCTTCCATCGAGGAGGGGGAAATAATGGAGGTGGAGTAGCATCCCTCATGGATGGATCCCTTTGTCACCTTTCTGTCCACGGGAGAGTACCCGGAGGGGATGGATCGTAGAGGGCTCAAACACAAGGCAGCATACTACCTCCTGCGCGAGGGGGAGTTGTACCGCAAGACCCTCTCGGGGATGCTGGCTCATTGCGTGGCCGAAAGGGAGATGCATAAAATTTTGGAGGAGGTCCATTCCGGCGAGTGTGGAATTCATTCGGGGAGTCGGACCTTGGAAGGGAGGATCATCAGGCAAGGGTACTTCTGGCCAACCCTCGGTCAGGATGCAGCCGAATTCGTGAAAAAATGCCATAAGTGCCAGCTCTATGCCCCGCTCCAGTTACAGCCGGCTCAGAGACTAAGAAGCATCATGGCACCATGTCCCTTCGCCATAAGGGGTTTGGACCTCGTATGGCCTTTCCCTCAGGCCAGCGGGCAGAGAAGGTTTTTGTTGGTCATGATCGATTATTTTTCTAAGTGGCTGGAGGTGAAGGCTCTAGCCAAGGTAACCTCCCAGGTGATCAGGAATTTTATTTGGGGGGAGATCATCTGCAGGCACGGGCTACCACAGGCAATCGTCACGAACAACGGGCCTCAGTTCTCCAGCACGGAGTTCATTCGCTTCTGCAAACAACTGGGAATTGACCTTCGGTTCGCCTCTGTCCACCACCCCAGGAGCAACGGGCAGGTGGAGGCGGCCAACAAAATTATCGTGAACCTTTTGAAAAAGAAAGTAGAAAATCTGAGGGGGAGCTGGGTGGAGCAACTCCCTTCAGTCCTTTGGGCCCTTAGGACCACTCCCAATACGGTCACGGGAGAGACGCATTTTAAACTTTCCCATGGCTGAGAAGCCATTCTACCCATCGAGTTCGAGGTCCGGACACCCCGGGTCGCCGAGGCGGAGTCTGGAAGGGAAGAGTGGAGATCAGAAAATGAGGAAGAACTCCGACTCTCCCTTGATATGGTCGAGGAGTTACATGACTTGTCCACCATTAGGCAGGAGGAGGCCAAGCGGAGGATGGCCAAGTACTTCAACAAGCACGTCCGAGTCAAGCAGTTCGCGGAAGGAGACCTTATCCTGACAAAAGTGGACGCGGCAAGGAGATCGAACGCTGTGGGAAAACTCCATCCCAATTGGGAGGGCTCCTACATTGTACAGGAGGTCTTAAAATCAGGGGGTATCGCCTCCAGGATGTAAAAGGGGATACCCTCAGCCACACTTGGAATGGCGATGATCTGAAACGTTTTTACCCTTGAAAATATTGTAGGTACTCTTATTCCATGAATAAAAATGAATCTCATTATCATATATTGTGCTTTTGCAAAAATATGATGGCTAGAGGGCTCGCGATTCAAAGCCCAATAGGCAAATGTTTATAAGTCTTCTCGCTCTGGGGTTAGGTCTCGTCACTCCCCTGCCAGGCTTCCACCTTGTTGGCACGGTTGAGTTTCGATGGACATCGCTATGACCCTGGGGCTGAGCCCGAAGGATGTTCAACACCTGCCCTTAGGCTCTCACCTAGGTGACTGGCTCGGTGGTAGCACCCGGGATAGGCAAATGTTTCTAAGTCTTCACGCTCTGGGGTTAGGTCTCGTCACACCCCTTCAAGGCTTCCACATAGTTGGCATGGCTGACTTTCGATGGACGTCGCTATGACCCTGGGGCTGAGTCCGGAGGATGTTCAACACCCGCCCTCAGGCTCTCACCTAGCTGACTGGCCCGGTGGTAGCACTCGGGATATATAAATGTTTCTAAGTCTTCTCGCTCTGGGGTTAGGTCTCGTCACTCCCCTGCCAGGCTTCCACCTAGTTAGCACGGACGAGTTTCGATGGACATCGCTATGTCCCTAGGGCTGAGCCCGGAGGATGTTCAACACCCACCCTCAGGCTCTCACCAAGCTGACTGGCCCGGTGGTAGCACCCGGGATAGGCAAATGTTTCTAAGTCTTCTCGCTCTGGGGTTAGGTCTCGTCACTCCCCTTCCAGGCTTCCACCTAGTTGGCATGGCTGAGTTTCGATGGACGTCGCTATGACCCTGGGGCTGAGCCTGGAGGATGTTCAACACCCGCCCTCAGCCTCTCACCTAGCTGACTGGCCCGGTCGTAGCACCCGAGATAGGCAAATGTTTCTAAGTCTTCTCGCTCTAGGGTTAGGTCTCGTCACTCCCCTGCCAGGCTTCCACCTAGTTGGCACAGCTGAGTTTCGATGGACATCGCTATTACCCTGGGGCTGAGCCCGGAGGATGTTCAACACCCGCCCTCAGGCTCTCACAAAGCTGACTGGCCCGGTGGTAGCACCTGGGATAGGAAAATGTTTCTAAGTCTTCTCGCTCTGGGGTTAGGTCTCATCACTCCCCTGCAAGGCTTCCATTTACTTGGCACGGCTGAGTTTTGATGGACGTCGCTATGACCCTTGGGCTGAGCCCGTAGGATGTTCAACACCCGCCCTCAGGCTCTCACCTAGCTGACTGGCCCGGTGGTAGCACCCGGGATAGGCAAATGTTTTTAAGTCTTCTCGCTCTGGGGTTAGGTCTCGTCACTCTCCTGCTAGGCTTCCACCTAGTTGGCACGGCTGAGTTTTGATGGAAATCGCTATGACCCTAGGGCTAAGCCTGGAGGATGTTAACCACCCGCCCTCAGGCTCTCACCAGCTGACTTGCCCGGTGGTAGCACCCGGGATAGGCAAATGTTTCTAAGTTTTCTCGCTCTAGGGTTAGGTCTCGTCACTCCCCTGCCAGGCTTCCACCTAGTTGGCACGGCTAAGTTTCGATGGACGTCGCTATGACCCTGAGGCTGAGCCCGGAGGATGTTCAACACCCGCCCTTAGGGCTCTCACCTAGCTGACTAACCCGGTGGTAGCACCAGGGATAGGAAAATGTTTCTAAGTCTTCTCGCTCTTGGGTTAGGTCTCATCACTCCCCTGCCAGGCTTCCACCTAGTTTGCATGGCTGAGTTTCGATGGACATCGCTATGACCCTGGGGCTGAGCCCGGAGGATGTTCAACACCCTCCCTTGGGCTCTCACCTAGCTGACTGGCCCGGTGGTAGCACCTGGGATAGGCAAATGTTTATGAGTCTTCTCGCTCTGAGGTTAGGTCTCATCACTCCCCTGCCAAGCTTCCACTTAGTTGGTACGGCTGAGTTTCGATGGACGTCGCTATGACCTTGGGGCTGAGCCCGGAGGATGTTCAACACCCGCCCTCAGGCTCTCACCTAGCTGACTGGCCCGGTGTTAGCACCTGGGATAGGCAAATGTTTCTAAGTCTTCTCGCTCTGGGGTTAGGTCTCATCACTCCCCTGCCAGGCTTCCACCTAGTTGGCACGGCTGAGTTTCGATGGAAATCGCTATGACCTTGGGGCAGAGCCCGGAGGATGTTCAACACCCGCCCTCAGGCTCTCACTTAGCTGACTGGCCCGGTGGTAGCACCCGGAATAGGCAAATGTTTCTAAGTCTTCTCTCTCTAGGGTTAGGTCTCGTCACTCCCCTGCCAGGCTTCCACCTAGTTGGCATGGCTGAGTTTCGATGGACGTCGCTATGACCCTGGGGCTGAGCCCGGAGGATGTTCAACACCCGCCCTCAACCTCTCTCCTAGCTGACTGGCCCGGTGGTAGCACCCAGGATAGGCAAATGTTTCTAAGTCTTCTCGCTCTAGGGTTAGGTCTCGTCATTCCCCTGCCAGGCTTCCACCTAGTTGGCACGGCTGAGTTGGTCTGAGAAAAGCACCCAGGGGCGAGCTCGCCAGCCAAGACGGCGAGTTCAGGATATTCTGCCCCCTCCAGCTCGCTACTAAGGAAGTCCTGGTCCCGTCTCGGACTTAAGGGGGGCAGTTCCCTCAAGAGAGTCCGACCTCGCCGCAAGCACCAGTAACATCAGCGAGTACAGCTATGGCCGGCGCCTTTGGTCTCGCTGCAAGCGCTCGTCCTAACTCAAAGGCATCCTATAGACAAGGTCGGACTCGGCAGGATCGCCTAAAGGGGTATCACGCGCGCAGGTAAAATGTCACAAGTAAGCTTAAATAAAAGATAGAAAAATTGTGCGAAAATTGTTTGTTTTACTATTATAATTACAAGGTGAGGCTTGCCTCGACAAGATACAAGGGAAAAAAGAAAACAAAAATGGAGGAGCCCAGTCAGCTCTCGTCTTCCTCCCCTGTGCGGCGATCCTCCTCGCCGTCGAGCCGGGTGTCCTTCTCTCCAACCCATGCGAAGAGCGAGTCGAATCTGTCTTCTTTATCGCTGAGCAGGCTGGGTGGGAACAAGGTCGGCAGGAGATCTCGGACGGTGACTCCTTCGCAACCTTCCGCCAAAATCCCCGTCCCCCGCATGGCCTTCAGGAGACACTCGGCAGACTCAATGGAGTTGACTCGCAGCCGCTCTGCGACGTCAGCCTCGCCAAAGACCCGAGGCCTCTTATAGGGGAAGGGTGGCTCGCTGGCTCCTGGAGGAATGAGAGCTTCAGCCTGGCGGAGGACCTCGCCGTGGAGCTCCTTGTTCTTCTCCTTCAACCCCGTCGCCTCCATCCTTAGCTGGGCAGCAACAGCCTCTTACTCGCGAGAGCACGTCCTCTGCTCGGCAAGCTGAGTCTCCCGCTCGGCAAGCTGAGCTTGCAGCTGAGCCACCTCGCCTCGCAGCGCACTGGCGGCTTCGGCATCCTATGGGGCTAGAGTTCAGAACAAGCGCAAGAATAATCTTTTCTAAGTAAGATGAGTAGAGATATCCAGTGATTACCAAGCCACCGGCAGATTTTGCGAGCAGAGCGTCGGCAAGGCCGAACCACCTTTCCGTGTCGGCCGCACTCTCCTTCGCCAGGTCACGCTCCTGCTCGGCGGTCAGCAAGGCGTTGCTGAGCTGGAAGCCGCGGCGGACCATCATGTGATGAAGCTCGAAGGCCCACAGATGGGCCTGCAACCCCTCATGGCCGATCTGGCGGGGGGTTAGCTGCTTATACGAGTCGGCGCTGTCGCGGCCATAGAGGCCGAAGCAGAAGGCGAAGGCATGGCCAGTGGGAGGCCGACGAGCTCCCCAGGAGGGGGCGCGAGTAGAAATGGAGACTCGATGGGCCCCCTCATCCCACTTCAGGATAGGCTCGTCAGCCGTAAATTTGCTTCTTCCCCCCTTGCCTAAGTGGGGGTGATCCTTTGGCAGGCCGGGCTCGCGAAGGACGACCTCCTCGACAGAATCTGAGGGGGAAGGCCCATCCTTCTTCTTCTTCTCCCTTCGGGGGGAGGACGCTTCTTTCCGCGGACTCATCGGGGGCTCGTCGGAGGAAACCTCCGGCGAGCTCATGAACTTGAAGAGCGACGAAGGGAGATGCAGCCGCCCGCGCGAGACCACCTTAGCCTTTTTTTTCTTCGGGGCTGAAGGATCTGGGCGCGAGCTTGGCCCCCCGAGCTCCAAGCGCTTCTTGCTGAGGGGTTGACCCCGCGCTTGTTCATATCGGCAGGCCTCCGCCGCTGCCCGGGCCCACTCTAGGGGATCAAAGAATATACCCGGGTCGGCAAACGGCGGGTGCTCCGGCAAAAGCCGCTCCCCTGTAGAAAAAAGCTTGATCAGAAAAGTTGAGGTTCACTTTGACAGAGCTTGCGAGAAGATAAGGCGAGGTATACCTTCACCAGGGAGAACGGGTTGAAGCGAGTCAAGGCCGCGGCGGATGTAAGCAACCTCGAAGTCCTTGTGAAGGAAAAAATTTATGGAGGTCGGCGTCGCCGCCGGACAGGGAAGGTGGACGATAGATGTCCTCACTTTTCTGCAGGGGCCGGAAGGGGATGTTACCGAGCTCGTCCTTGATAAAGACGAGCTGGGTCATCCAGTTATGGTTCCTGTTCGCGAGTTCGCGAACCTTGATGAGGGATCCGCCGAAGTAGGTGACCCCATCGGGGGTGGCCTTGTAGGAGAACAACTTACAGAAGACCATAAGATTGAACTCAATCCGCTCTCGGCGGAGAAAACAGGCGAACGCCATAATTATAGCGATGGCGTTAGAGTTCAGCTGCGCGGGCACCGCGTCGTAGTACTTCAAAATTTGGCAGATCTCTGGCCAGAGGGGGAGGCGCAACCCTACCTCAAAGTGCGAGATAGGGAAGGTGAGCTCCCCCTTAGGGAAGGAGTTGATAGCTTCGTGCTCAGCGTGCCTGCGAGCCTGGAAGCCGGGAGGGACGAACTCGGCCGTGAACTCAGCGAGCTCCTCCTCGGTGACATGCCCCTCGAAGAAGCAGTGGTCGATGAAGTGTCGGGAGCACTTGGACCGGCCATCCGCGTCAGGGTTAGTCTTGACCATTCTCGCAAACGAGGTAAAGGCGCGAGCTCGGGATGGCGGAGAGGAGGAAAGGGTTCGGAAGCAATAAAAGCGTACCCAGGGGGTAGGTGAGCGGGCCTATTTATAGAAAAAGAAAGTAAGGCAGAGAAGGGCGAGGGCGAGCCGACCGATCAGCCCAGCCCCTCCACGTCGCCTCGCCACCCTCTGCTCACCAAATCCCGCCAGCTAGCCCGGTCCCAGAAGGGGGAATTCGAAAGGACACTTACCAGAATATTGAAAATGCATCTACATATATACAAGGTCACATAAAATTTGTTTAAATTATTACAGACAAGTGAATTGTTCAAAGAAAGGAAAAATAAAGGCGCGAGGACCATGTGAGGGCGAGCGCGAGTACCGGTCCGCTGATAAAGGAGTCGTCTTATTCTCCCCGGTCTCGCCGGTCCGCCGTCGCAGGTCGCCGCGCGTGGAGCTCGCAAAGCCGCCCCATATTCCTACTCACCACCCGCAGGTTCTCATCAATCTCATCCATCAGCACTAAGGAAGACTCCTCCTCGAACGCCAAGCTGACCCCCGCCCCGTCCGCAAGCTGCGAGCACTCCCACTTCAGCCTGTTGTTGTCCTTCCGCAGTTCGTGGAGCTCGCGCACCAGTTTCTTGAGGACCTTCCGCTCCCGTTTTGCACGCTCAGGGCTGCTCAGTTCGGGGTCCAGGAAGGCGTCCAGGGCGCGTGGAGAGGGAAGAGGCGGTAAGGGGGTCGATCCACGGACTCGCCGTCTTCACTCCGGCCGAGAAGGTATACATGAAAAATTGAAACAGTTTGAAGAGCGGGCACCACCAGAGCAGGAAAGTATAGAGCTGAAGACTTACCGCGCGATCCTCGCTCCTCCGGGTTGACGCGAGGAGAGAAGTGGCGCAGGTCCTTGCCACGCCCATGCATTAATTCTTGATGGATGGGTTGATAGCCGGGGACGGAGATATGCCCGGCGCCTTCCCCCACGACTATGGAATCCAGGGATGGTTGCCGAGAAGGGAGGCGACTCGGCAACGCTAACTTCTGCGAGTCCGGTTCCTTGGCCTCAGAACCCCTTTTCTGCGAGCTGTTAAGAGTACTCTTAGCCCGCGGAGTGGATGCCTCGTCACCATCCACCCGATCGGAGGAGAGCGTCATAAGGTTTTTATCAGGGGAACCGGAAGCCGGCTGATTGGAGGAGCCAGCCCCATCCCCCAGGGCCACCGTAAGATCAGTTAGAATAGGTTCGGCCCCCGGAGGAAAGGGTTTCGCCCGCTTGGCCGAGCCGAAATCAGCAAATCAGCGAGAAGAAACCTCTAGGCTGGTCAAGCCCGCAGCTTGAGCTGCAATCTCCTCGCGGGAGCGTGTGAGTCACTCTAGGAATTCTTTGGGAAGCGGCATCTTAACAGAACTCAAGGAAGGGCAAAGGTCAGTCAGGAGCGCAGGGGTGCATATATATAGCTATCCGTGGGACCTACCAGAAGATTCCTTTTCAATGAATGCCCCCCACTCGCCGAATCCTGCGGGGTTGGATGTATCTTTCCGAGGTTGTCCCAACCTCGCAAAGAGCGGGGATTGTGTACAACCCCGTATCCTCCGAGTGGGTCCATAGAATCCAGACCGGCCGGTCCAGACCGCCTCACGACCGGGCAGGGTTCTCTACCGAGCTCGAGCTCGGCAAATCGTCATACCGAGCTCGGAGATTGTCGGGGCGAGCTCAGGGTTTTTGGAGCTGAGCCCAGTCGCTTACTCGTCGGGGGGCAAGGGTCGAGCCCGCACTCGCCGAAGCAGAGTTGCTTGCCAGGCGAGCTCGCGCTCGCCATTGGCCGAGTAGAATCGGCGAGTGCCAGCCCTATCGAGCTCTCACCGCCCTGGCCGAGTAGGGGATCCAGTGGCCATCCCGCCCCCAGTGGTCTGCCCCTAGCCTCTCGTAACAGTGGAGTTTGGCTGTTGGCAGGCCATCCCAAGGGGCTTTCAGTAATTTCAGACCAGTAGAGATAGGCTATTTGCAGGCCGTTTTCAGTTTTCTATAAATAGGACCCAAGGGGTACCTCAGAAGGGGAGGCTCACTAATTCTCAGGTCTCCTAGTGCTTTCTGAGGTACCTTAGCCCGACAATTGGCTAAGGAGGGGAAGCGCTCTCAGATCTTCCGGGTGAGTGGTGGGACCTCCGCACCGGGCCCTTGGTCTAGTCCTTTGTTCTTCACTTTCTTTTCGTTTTCTTGCAGGAGCAAAGTAGGTGTGCGACCACCCCATCCCCCAAGGGTCGTACTCCACAGAGACTGATTTTCCGGTTTCAACAGGAAGTATCTTGGACTTTTTCTCTTGCTTTCTTGATTTGATCTAGTGCAGCCATTTCTTTTATTCTGGTTGTCTAGGAGACTGGGTTATTCTCTGGATCTACAAAAGGAACTGGTGGCTCATACTTATTAATGGTGTTAGTGGGAGGAGCTTTTGGATGAAAGCCTTCTTTGAGCTTATAAGGAAAAGGACCAGAAGTGGAATCACTTGGGCTTTGTCCTTTCCTTTGATAAGGTTGATGTTTGGACTGTGCTCTGGAATAAACTTGATAATCTCTTTGATTGCCTCTGTACTGACTTCCTCTTGACTGATTGCCTCTTTGCTGATATCCTCTGGATTGAGATCTTCCTTGAAACTGAGAGGATTTTTGAGATGAAGCATTTGAGGATTGATGAGCTGAGTTTCCACCAGATCCTGCACCTGGAGAAGGAGGAGGAGGAGGATTATAATGAGAAGTTCCTTTGTCATATTTCCTTTTCTTCCTCATGGCCTTCAACTGGTTCTTAGATAATTGCATCTAGTGCTCAGTTATAGGGAAATTATGCAGAATATAATAGGGTATATCATGATTAGAAGTATCTTTGGACAATTGAACTCTTTTCATAGCTGTACTTCTAGCTTTCCTCTTCTTTGCAATAGTTGCAGAGGAATCATCAGAGTCAGTCCTGAATTCATCATCATCAGAGCTCTGAGGCTCATCAAATAAAGCATCTATTTGCTTTAACACTTCTTTAGAGATAACAGGAGTTGAAGTAGAAGGAGCAGTGGTAGAATTAACCACATCAGCAGCATCTGAAGCAGTAGGAGAAGAAACTGAACAATCTGGCTCTACTGGCTCTATAACAGCCTTTGAAAAAACAACATCAACAGCAGCAGCATCAAGAACCAAAGGAATACTTTCCACAGATTTAGCAGAATTTATATATATTTCTATCAGATTTGGATCACAGTAGGAGAAGGGAACTATAGCCCTAGTTAAATCTTCAGCAGGGAGAGGTGCTGGAAGATAACTGCTATAAAATGAATCAAATAATGATAATAAAGAATGTAGATCTACTGCAATACTGATGGTTGGAGCTGGAGATGGAACTGAAACTTTATCTGAAGCTGGAATATTTGAAGATAGAACTTCTTATATTTGCATTTCTGAAACAAAATTCTCTGAGGGCAGCACTTCTTCATAAGGCATCTCCCCCTGCCTAGTTTCAGTGATAACTCAATCTAGGCCCCCAGAAGAAGGGGTGGCATGAAGGGAGAAGAAAGAAGATATTCTAACAGATAAATCATTCAAAGTCTTGACTAAGGGAGCCAAGGTTGAATCCAGTAGGAGAGTTAGCATGGGTGCAAACAACTCATATAATTTATCTGCTAGAGGAAGAAGATCTACTTGCTCAAGATTAACTTGAGTAGAGGTAGAGGGAGGGGCTGCAGAGATGGATGGAATTGATGCAGAGAGAAGTGATATGGATGGTTGAGAGATAGGGATGGATGTTATGGATAGAGCTGGGATGGTGACAGTTGGTAGAAATGAGGAGATGGTAGGGGGAAAGGATGGTTGAGATATGATGTCATGTAGGATTTGTTGAAAAGATGTTGAGGTGGATGGAATGTCTTGAGGTGAATATGGAGAATCATCCATGAAGGAATGATCTAAAAGGTTGAATGATGGAAGATGGGAGGATGATTCTAAATCTATGGATGATAAGTAATGTAGTGGATGGAAACCTTCTTTAAAAGTGGCTGGAGGAGGGGAAGAAGCTATTGGAGGTGGAGAGGGAGGAGAGGATATGGAAGGGGATGGCAACACTTCTGTTGGGGCAGTGGACTGAGGAGGAGTGTTTGATTCAGTCCTTGTGCCTGAAGAAGCTTTTACTACAGGAGCCCTGCTAGGTTTGACAATTTGTCTCCCCCACTTGCCAAAAAGGGCTGAAGAAAGCCTCTTTGAAGCATTGATGTGCATCCTATTGGACACTAACAACTGAGGGCACCTATTCTGCAGGAATAGGTCCAAAATCCTTCCAAAATTCACAAAATTTTTATTGATCTTTTTCTTAATCAAGTCAAAGAAAATGGCTCCCCAATCCAGGTGCTTCTTATTTACTATTGCAGTCATTAAACAGAATTGATGTCTAGATATTGTATCATGGGCTGAATGTTTGGCCAATATCACTTTGCCTACAACATCTACTAGAAATCTATACTCCATAGATAGATTTTTCTTCAGCAACTTATTAGGGTTCTTAGAATTATGACCCATTCTATCTAACATTTCAGTAAATTCTAACCCTGATAGTTCTATGCTATCATTTCCAGTACTTAATCCAAAAATCTCTATAAGAATGGCTGGGGTTAGGGATACCTGTGTCCCTGAGATGGTTCCAATAACTGTGTTTTGACCCAGATTATGGGTGATAACTCACTAATTATAGTTATTTTCATATAGTTTTTATTTAATTAATAATAAGATTATAGTTATATTTTAGTAATTATGATTATAATTGCTTTATTTTCATATTTTAGGTCAATTTGGGCTGTGAATAGCAATTTGGAGCTTGCAGGACTGATCAGAAGTTGAAGCGGTGAAAATGAATATTTTTGATAACGGATAGCTCAACTTCAAATGGTCATAACTTTCAAACCAGGAAGAGTTAGGGGCGTGCAACCAGTCAACGGAAAGAGGACGACATCCTCTACAATTCTGGAAAATTTCACAAGTACACGCCCGTGACACGGGCGTGACATTTGAGTCACGGGCGTGTCTAGGTCAAAAAAACTATTTTTTCCAGAAAGCTTCCCTGAACAATTTTGGGACTTTTTTCTAAGGACACGCCCCCTGACACGGGCGTGACCTAGGGCGTGACCTACCCAAAACTGCGAAATTAATCCCAGATTGCACCGTTTCCAACCATTTTGCTGGCACAGTCAGACACGCCCTTGGTCACGGGCGTGACCTAGGGCGTGACCACTTCAGAAACGCCAGAATTACTTCCCGCCGTTTCCGTTCCCGCCATTTCCTGTAACAGACTAGACACGCCCTAGGTCACGGGCGTGACCTAGGGGCGTGACCCGCAAAACGGCAATTTTTGGCGGTTCTTCTCCAACGTTCCCGGGCTTTCAAGACTGCAGTTTCCGAGCCTGACACGCCCTAGGTCACGGCCGTGACCAATGGGCGTGACTCCCAAGCAGAAAAATCTATAAATAGCAGATGTGTTCAGAAGCTCAAGGGGAGGATTAGGAGCTAGTTTTAGGCTTATTTTGTAGTTTACTTTGTCATTTTTTTGCATTCCTTCTATGTAATTTTAATTTCATAACTTAGTTTTATTTTTGTAATTTCAATTCAAGCATTTTCTTTTTGCAAACATGTTCTCCTCTCCCTTCTTTTTATGTAACTTTAATATTATGTCAAGTAGCCAATTTCTTTAGCACTTGATCATGATTATCTTTGAATAAAACTCTTTTTGTCAAATCTTTTTACCACTATCGATTTATCTTTGAATTATATTTTGTCGAATTCATATTTCGCGGGTATGTTCTTCAATCCTAGATCCGTATCCTAAATGACCGAGAGGTTGCAGATACGAGTAGATCGATCAAGGATAAAAGGAGTTGAATGCACTCCTCGAGAGGGGACGACATAAATCTGCCGGATTGGAGTCAAATCCAATAGAGGGGTTCACCGCCTAAAGCAAGCTTAGGGGTTTCGACTGGCCGAGAGGTCTTAATTGATCAACCTAAGGTTAGTCAGAAGCATGAGCTCGAGAGAGACGCTTTTGTACTTTAGGAACCTCCACGGTCGAAGTGAGTAATTTAGAGTTTGTATTTTATAAAAGGTTTATTCAAAGAGAGTCTAGATCAAGTGTTTGTGTTAGTCTATTTTCTTCCTTCTTTAGTTTTATTTACCCCTCCTTATATTTCGATAAAATAATATTAATTTGCATGAGTAGAAGTACTCAACAGGCCCCGAGTCTAATACGACATTTCTTATACTATATTTTGATAGGTACGCTTGCCTATTTGAGATTTTAGTTTGGATAATATTTTAAAACTATAGAAAATCTTCATCAAGTTTTTGGCGCCGTTGCCGGGGAATTTTTGTTGATATTTTGAATGCGCAAATTTTATTACTTTTATCATTCTCTTTCTCCACCTCCTTTTCTACTCTTCCTTTTCTTTTTCAAATTCATTTCAATTAGCTAACGGTTGTTTTTATTTTGTTTTAAAAAAAATTTTATCACAATTGGCCGCTAAAATTGCCGAGCTTACACACAAAGTAAATCTTTTGAAAGCCGCAAGACAACGCCAAATTGTTTGTTATTATTGTGGTGGTTCTCATCAAAGTGAATATTGTTATCATTATAATTTTTATAAAAATCTTTCTTATGAAAATAATTTCTATAATAATTATGAAAATAACTATTCTCACTTTTATGATAATTCTTTTTCTAATTTTCATGAAAATAATTTTTCCTATTCTTCTAATTTTCATGAAAATACTTTTTCAAATTTAAATACGAATAATTATTTTGATTTAAATAATTCTTCTTCCACCTCGGCTCCTGGTTTTTCTTGTTCGCAAGATCAACCGAAAAATATTTCGAGTTATGAGAACAATTTTTTAGATCCTAATTCTTGTTCTTCTTTTATCACACCACCCACTTCTTCTAATCTTTGGGACTTTACACAATTTCAAGTTGATCCTCCCAAAACTTTAGAAGAAATTATTGCTTGTCCTAAGAATTTTTCTCCTTCTTTAAAACTTTTACCTTTGGAGGAACATGACTCTTCATGTACCCCCGTAGTTGTTTATACCAAAGAAGAGGAAAAACTCTTATTTCAAGAGTTTGTTAGGTGTATGGACGCTATGGACGAAGTAGAAGAAGAACAAGTGTCTCCTCCTACGACTTCCACTTTTTCTCCTCCATGCATAATTTATGACTTTTTAGGAGCAAAAATTTTTGATCCTGATGCGTCCAATGATTTTATTTCCAGTAAAATTTTGGATAAAAAATTAATTTTAGAAAATAAACAACCGGAGTCTAATCTTATACCTTCGCAAGAGCCTCCTCCTTGCGAAGATTTTTCTGAAACGCTTACTTTTGATTTTCCTTATACTAACGATTGTCATGTAGAAGAGGAGCCGTTGCAATTAAACGTCATCCACGATCCATTTGCCGCTCCTCTACAAAAATTCAAATCACCTCAGGTATGGATCGGTGATTTGAATCTAAATTTTCAAGTCAACTGCAAGAAGGAAAATCAAGAAGAAAGCGGAGGAGTAGCCGGGCAAGCAACTTTGGCATCTTCGCCAAAGCATGAATTAAGGGAGTTGCCCGTTCACTTTAGTTTTTATTTTCCATTTTCTTAACCCAAACCGTCTAGCTTAAAGACGGGAAAAAGAAAAGCGTTCTTGGGAGACACCCCTTGATTATCTTTAAATCATTGCAATTTATTTTTTTTAATGCATTTTTCCCCCTCCTACTTGACTTGTAAACATTGGGGACAATGTTTATTTTTAAGTATGGGGGTGGATTCTCATATTGTTTTTATTTAGAAAATCCAAAAAAAATGAAAAAATCTTTAGAAATTAAAAAAAATAAAAAATAATAATCCCCTACTTACTTTTTGTGATTTCTAGAAATAAATTTTGAGTTTATTTATAAGAATTTTTATAATTTTTGATTTTCTAATCTTTTATTTCATCATAGTTAGTTAAATTAATTTTTAGCGATTTAATTTTTATAAATAAACTTATGAACTAATTTTGTTTAGAGAACCTTATTTACTTACTTTTCTCTTAATTCTAATTAGTTTCAACTTTATAGTGTTTAGTTTAACAATCTTTTGAGTTTAATTATAATCATTTATGCTTAAAGATTCTTAGGAAATTCTAAATTTACTATAGTTGCTCTCTAATTATTTTAATTTAATCTAAATTTTGTGTAACCTTCCCTTTGTTTTAAATTTTCTTGTTAGATCATATGTCATAGGGATGAGAGGATAAAATTCATCATCCCTTGGTACACATATGCAATTTTTTTATTTTGGTTAGATCATATGTCATGGGACTTATAAATTCCTTGGTACACATATGCAATCCCCAAATAAAAAATAGGAGTTAGAGAATAAAATTCATTACTCCCATTTAATTTTTATTTTGATTTGAGGAGAAAAAATATTTGTTCATATGTCATGGAAAATGAGAGGATAAAATCCATCATTTTCTTGGTAAACATATGCAAATATCAAAAGAAAAAAATATGTGGGGTGAGAGGATAAAATTCATCACCCCCAATCCAAAAACTCTTCATTTTCCTTTTCCCCAAATCCTAAAAAAATGGTTTTAGAAGTAAATTAAAATACTAAGAGAGAATAAGTAGTAGTTAAAAATTTCTTACAAGTTTCTTTTTAGTAATAATGTGAATAATTCTAATCTAATTTTGTTTGCTAAATTACTTAATTTTGAATTCTAATTAATTTATATGAGAAATTTTTGCTAAATACCTTTCTCTGTACATTTTAATTTCATAGTTTAGGATTTAATATTTAAATCGCTAAATTTTATTTTTATCTTTCTTTTGATTTAATGAATTTTTAGTTTAAATTAAAAAATATAAATTTTTTATAAGTACTTCTCATAGTTTTGCTCTGGAATAGCAAAAGATTAAGTATGGGGGTATTTGATAACTCACTAATTATAGTTATTTTCATATAGTTTTTATTTAATTAATAATAAGATTATAGTTATATTTTAGTAATTATGATTATAATTGCTTTATTTTCATATTTTAGGTTAATCTGGGCTGTGAATAGCAATTTGGAGCTTGCAGGACTGATCAGAAGTTGAAGCGGTGAAAATGAACATTTTTGATAACGGATAGCTCAACTTCAAATGGTCATAACTTTCAAACTAGGAAGAGTTACGGGGCGTGCAACCAGTCAACGGAAAGAGGACGACGTCCTCTACAATTCTGGAAAATTTCACAAGTACACGCCCGTGACACGGGCGTGACATTTGAGTCACGGGCGTGTCTAGGTCAAAAAAACTATTTTTTCCCAGGAAGCTTCCCTGAACAATTTTGGGACTTTTTTCTAAGGACACGCCCCCTGACACGGGCGTGACCTAGGGCGTGACCTACCCAAAACTGCGAAATTAATCCCAGATTGCGCCGTTTCCAACCATTTTGCTGGCACAGTCAGACACGCCCTTGGTCACGGGCATGACCTAGGGCGTGACCACTTCAGAAACGCCAGAATTACTTCCCGTCGTTTCCGTTCCCGCCGTTTCCTGTAACAGACTAGACACGCCCTAGGTCACGGGCGTGACCTAGGGGCGTGACCCGCAAAACGGCAATTTTTGGCAGTTTTTCTCCAACGTTCCCGGGCTTTCAAGACTGCAGTTTCCGAGCCTGACACGCCCTAGGTCACGGGCGTGACCAATGGGCGTGACTCCCAAGCAGAAAAATCTATAAATAGCAGATGTGTTCAGAAGCTCAAGGGGAGGATTAGGAGCTAGTTTTAGGCTTATTTTGTAGTTTACTTTGTCGTTTTTTTGCATTCCTTCTATGTAATTTTAATTTCATAACTTAGTTTTATTTTTGTAATTTCAATTCAAGCATTTTCTTTTTGCAAACATGTTCTCCTCTCCCTTCTTTTTATGTAACTTTTATATTATGTCAAGTAGCCAATTTCTTTAGCACTTGATCATGATTATCTTTAAATAAAACTCTTTTTGTCAAATCTTTTTACCACTATCGATTTATCTTTGAATTATATTTTGTCGAATTCATATTTCGCGGGTATGTTCTTCGATCCTAGATCCGTATCCTAAATGACCGAGAGGTTGCAGATACGTGTAGATCGCTCAAGGATAAAAGGAGTTGAATGCACTCCTCGAGAGGGGACGACATAAATCTGCCGGATTGGAGTCAAATCCAATAGAGGGGTTCACCGCCTAAAGCAAGCTTAGGGGTTTCGACTGGCCGAGAGGTCTTAATCGATCAACCTAAGGTTAGTCAGAAGCATGAGCTCGAGAGAGACGCTTTTGTACTTTAGGAACCTCCACGGTCGAAGTGAGTAATTTAGAGTTTGTATTTTATAAAAGGTTTATTCAAAGAGAGTCTAGATCAAGTGTTTGTGTTAGTCTATTTTCTTCCTTCTTTAGTTTAATTTACCCCTCCTTATATTTCGATAAAATAATATTAATTTGCGTGAGTAGAAGTACTCAACAGGCCCCGAGTCTAATACGACATTTCCTATACTATATTTTGATAGGTACGCTTGCCTATTTGAGATTTTAGTTTGGATAATATTTTAAAACTATAGAAAATCTTCATCAATGGGCAGTATAGACCCATTCTTTAATCTCATCTGCTGCTAACTTGATTCTGGAAGTCATATGGTTCACAAGTTGTTTCTCCTTGAAAAGTTCCAGAATGTCCTTGAACATCTGATCAGTTCCTTCAAAAGATTCCATGTCAATATCAAATCAAGTGTCGAACTTCATTGCGGCTAGAACGGCGACTGACACCGACATATTTCCTGCAAAAACAAACAAGATCAAGTGTAGAAAATTTTGGAGGGAACGAAAGTTCTTGTAGAAGGTATGAAAGCGCAAAGGAGAACAATGCCTGAAAAATGATTTTATATCAGGGTTTGAAGCAGAAAAGGAAAGATCGTTGAACTCAGTTCGACAATCTACGGCTCTAGGGGAAACTGAAAGGTCTCAACATCATCGATCTCCATTCGACGATATTTAACATCGTCGATCTTCGTTCGACGGTAATTAAGATCGCTGACCGAGAAGGATAGTCTAGGACTATCTGGAAACGCCGAGCTCCGTTCGACGATTCCTATCATCGTCGATCTCCGTTCGACGGAAAATGAAAGATAGTTGAAAACTATCTGGAAACGACGAGCTCCGTTCGACGATCTTCAGGAGAATCGTCGAGCGCAGTTCAGAGACAGAGAAAACCTATAGACACTAGGAAACTCAAATTTTTAACCTTGTCTTTGTCTCTTTTTAGGTTTAAAGATCTTGGAACTTAATTAAGACTTCCTCCATCTAACATTCCTAACTGATTAAGGAAGAAAGTATGTTTCTTTACATCCAAGGGTTTGGTGAAAATATCTCCCCTTTGTAAATCAGTTGAGATGAATTCCAATTCAATTTTATTTTTCTCTACATTATCCCTTAAGAAATGATGCCTAATCTCTATGTGTTTTGTCCTACTATGGAGGACTGGATTTTGAGCTATTGAAATAGCACTAGTGTTATCACAAAATATTTTGTACTTCTCTAAGTTGTAGCCATAGTCCAGGAGCTGATTTTGAATCCATAATATCTGTGAGCAACAACTACCTGCTGCCATATATTCATCTTCAGTAGTTGATGTGGACACATATGTTTATTTCTTGCAAAACCAGGAGACAAGTCTGTCACCAAGAAACTGACAAGTTCCACTGGTGCTTTTCCTGTCTACTGTACATCCAGCATAATCTGAAAATCCAGTTAAGTCAAATACTGAAACAGTTGGATACCAGAGACCTAGATTTGGATAACTTTTCACATACCTAAGAATCCTCTTAACTAATGTGAGGTGTGACTCTCTAGGGCTAACTTGGAATCTAGCACATATGCATGTGGCAAACATTATATCAGGTCTACTAGATGTAAGATACAATAAGGAGCCAATCATTGCTCTATATGTTGTCTGATCAACTGGTTTCCCATGTTCATCAGCATCTAATACAGCATTAGTAGGCATAGGTGTTTTCATAGAGCATGCATCAGACATACCAAACTTCTTAACCAATTCTTTTGCATACTTGGTTTGAGAAATAAAGATGCTATCAGCATTTTGTTTGATTTTCAATCCTAGAAAGAAGGATAGCTCACCCATGCTACTCATTTCAAATTTGGAATGCATTAGGTTGGAGAACCTTTTGCACAAATTTGAATCAGTAGAACCAAAAAAAATATCATCTACATAGATTTGTACTAGTAGGATATGGGACTTATGGTTTCTAATAAAAAGAGTTTGGTCTAATCTACCCCTTTTAAAATCATTTTCAAAGAGAAAGCAAGCTAAGGTCACATACCATGCTCTAGGAGCTTGTTTGAGACCATATAATGCTTTATGCAATTTATAAACAAAATCAGGGTGAGTTAGAGAGATAAAACCTGGAGGTTGTTTTACATAAACTTCTTCCTTGATATCACCATTGAGGAATGCACTTTTGACATCAATTTGATATACTTTGAACTTCTTGTGAGCTGCATATGCTAGGAAGATTCTTAGGGCCTCTAACCTTGCAACTGGTGCAAAGGTTTGGTCATAGTCTATGTCTTCTTCTTGAGAATATCATTGAGCAACCAGCCTTGCCTTGTTTATTACTATAACTCCTTGATCATCTAACTTTTTTCTGAATACCCATTTTTTTCCAACAATGGGATGATTTTTTGGCTTTGGCACTAGCTCCCAAACTTTGTTTCTTTCAAATTGATTTAATTCCACTTGCATTGCAATGATCCAGTTTGGATCTTATTCTGCATCTTGTATGGATTGAGGCTCAATTTGAGAAAGAAAGCAGTGTGCATCAGATGTTGATTGATCTGATGCTTGGTTTGCATACCTGTTGAGATGTCTCCAATCACTTGAGAGATTGGATGATCTCTTATTGTTACTAAATCAACAATGGGTGTTGATTGTTCACCAACCTGTGTTGTTGTTTCCTCTTATGGAACAACAACTGGCTCTTTATTTGGATTGTCACCATGGCTTGCTAAGATCTGACTGTCATCTTCATTTTCACTGCTTTAAGCTTCTTGTTGAGTGGATAAAGGTGATGGATCTTTTTCAAAGATATTTAGCTTGTTCAAATTCTCTGATAAAGAATGTACCTGCAAAGGGTCTATGGTAGAAGTGCTCTTCTCCTTGTAAGACATATTAGTTTCATCAAAAGAGACATGCACTGATTCTTCAATTTTATGAGATGATTTATTATAAACCCTATAGGCCTTACTGATCATGGAGTATCCCAGAAACACTCCTTCATCAGCTTTGGCTTCAAATTTTGATAAGTATTTCTTGTTATTGTTATGAATGTAGCAAATACAACTAAAAATTCTAAGATAATCAACTTTAAGTTTCTTCCCTTTGAGTAATTCATAGGGAGTATCAAACTCCTATTCATAGTTTGAAGTGTTGCCCTGCCCAAAAGGATAGAGGGAGGTAGCTTATGTATCAAGGGTTCTGTTCTTCCTTTCACTCCTATTCAAAACATAGTTTGAAGTGTTCTATGTGAGTATTGAACAGCCTCTGCCCAAAAGGATAGAGTCATCTACAACTACTAAAGGAGGTGAGCATCTGTCAACAATGAATCACTCTTATTTGTAGCAGATTCAAGTCCTTCCTTCTTGTAAGGGTTCTATTCTTCCTTTCAGCTACCCCATTCTATTGAGGAGTTCTAGGAGCTGAGTTGTGTTGTCTTCTGAAAGTGCGTATAATCCCTTCCTTTTGACAGAACTCTTGCATAAGAAGAGAATCAAACTCTGTCCCATGATCACTTCTGATCAGGGCTATGTGACTCTTATATCCTTCAGTATTGAACTCAATCTGTATACATTTGAGAAACTTTGTCAAACATTTGAAGTTATCAGAGATAAGAGAGACTTCTTCCTCAAAAAGAACACCCATGTGACTTCTTTTCCTTTATCTAGAGAAGTCATGAAGCACCCAAGCCTACAACTACTAAAGTATAAGATTTCCCTCCTAGGCATTGCTATCTTCTCCCTACAACATTCTACAGTAATGGGTCCAAACATATCCATATGTAACAAGAATTAAAATCAAATACAAAATCCTAGGTGAATCACAGTGTTGTTATGAGATCTTATTAATTCTTTTTCTTGTGCATCATCCTCATCATCACTTGACTTAAAGCTGTTTTTAGCAACAAATCTCTTCCTTTGCTTGCCTAATTGACAAGATCTTTTCTCTTTTCTCTCTTGTCCTTCTTGTCCATGCAGAGTTTGTGGCCTGGTTTCCTGCAACCATAACAAATAATCCTTTATTATTTGATTTATTCCTTCTTGTAGACCTTTTTCTAAAGGGCCAGAAGGTAGTCCTCTAAGGCTGTTCTTCTGTTTCCTTAAGGTTTTTCCTTGGATAGCCTAGCAATTGTTCTAAGGTTGACTCATTTTCTGTTATACATGTCAGCTACTGACTCATTTTCTACTTTCTTGAAATTCTCATATTGAGTGATAAGATGAGATCTCCTATCTTTTCTCTCATCAGCTGATCCTGATACAATCTCAGATAGTTTGTCCCAAATCTCTTTAGGTGAGTTGCATTCAGCTACCTTCTGGAAGATGTCATCAGACATTATTTGAGCTAGGATGTTCATAGCTTTAGAATCAGCAACCTTCCATTTATTTATATCAGCATATGTTCCTGAAGGTGGTGGAACAACATTTGTACTTGTGCTTGCAGGAGGCTTGGGGCAATCTGTCAAAACTGAATTAAAGATATCTTCATCAATGGAATTCATGTATAATCTAATCCTTGCCTTCCAAAGTGCAAACTTTGAGAGGTTGCACACTGGAGGTCTTGTGCTAGCATAATCATTGTTTTGTGACATGGATTTAGATTATAATAAATATAATAAAAATAACCCTCTATTAAGGATGGATCTTAAGATAGATCTTTTGGTTCAGGTGTTAGCCTGTATGAACAACCAACCTGGTTGAACAACCAACCTCCTCTGATACCAATTGAAAGTGAGTGTAAGATCAATCCTTCACTCTAGAGGGGGTGAATATAGTGTTTTAAATTAATTTTGAAAATATAGAAATTATTCTAACAGTGGAAGACTTAATTTAGTTGGTGTAGAGTGCCTGACAGAAATAAAAAAAAACAACTACAAGAGCAAATCCATAACTCACAGCAAATAAGATAGCAAACAACCAGAAGACACAAGGTGCTATAGTGGTTCCCCAAAAACTGGGTACATCCACTCTTCTACCACCCTTGGTAGGAATCCACTACAGGATGAGTTGATCAGTTGTCCTGGGCACTAATGAGCTTTTGATCAGGTGCTCAAAAACAAAACAAGATTTTTTATGAGGTGTCTTGCCACCACTGAGTTTTGATCAGGTCTCAGAAACCAAAACAAAACTTTTGAAGGGAGTTCAAAAACCCTTTTACAGGAAAGGAAAAAGAATAAAGGTGAAGTTGTCTTCTCTGTCAACAATCAAAAAGAAGCACAAGTGGATGAGATGTTGTCAAAGCTCCCCCTGAGATTAGCAAGAGTTTAGGAACTGCAAGCTTTGCAAGGGTGATAGATCTTCATTAGAAAGAATGCTCTAATAGAAGATGATTTCAGCTTGAACTGAAATGTTTGTTGTTTGGAGTGTGTATGATGAAGACTTGAGAAAACTTTTAATCAACAGGAATTAGAAAGAAATCTTGTTTTGTTTTCTGTGTTATTGATCTTCTTATTTTTCTCTATGTGTTCTGTGTATGTTCTCTGTATACTGCTGTGTATACTGTTTTGTATATATTCTTGTTCTCTCTGAATGATAATAAGAAATCCAGTCGGCAAATCTTCTTGATAGCCGTTAGCAAAGTCATAAAAACTTTCCTTACAAATGTCAACTGTCTCTGGAGGAAATAACCTAAAAACATTCTTTCTTTGTTTCCTTGAAACTTGCTCCAGATTTATTATAACAGCTAGAAATCTTCTTCAATAAATGCTTTGACTTGAAGACATTTGAAATCCTTAACAAACTGACAAAATTCCAGAAATCGTCGATCTTAAAAGATAATTGTCGATCTGAGCTCAACTATCGTCGAACTGAGCTCAGAGATATTGGACTTAGTCTAAGACAGAAATCATCGATCTGAGCTTAGAGATCGTCGAACTGAGTTCGACGCATCGTCGACTTAAGCTCGGACATCGTTGAACTGGGTTCGACGCTTTGTCGACCTGAACTCAGAGATAGTCGAACTGGGTTCGACGCTTCGTCGATCTGAGCTCGACGACAAGTTGAATTCTTCTTCTAGGCTTCTTATCTGAACTAGGAGGTCTTGGGGAAAGCTTCCAACCTAAGTCCTAAGCCTTAGACCTAACTAGTTGACCTTTACTCTATACAATAAGGTCAAAGAAACAATCCTATAGACATAGTGATCCTGACCTAAATTAGTAATAGGGTGTTCCAACAGATGGTATTTTGCAGTAGGATGGTGTTGGCTTCATTTTTGCTTGATATGTGTTAGAATATTCTTTCATTGTCAACAAGCAGCTCATTTTTCAGAAATAGTGCCTCCTTCATAGAGTGGAAAGCAACATTGGTGACATGTTGATTTACATGATATGCT
The DNA here is from genome assembly GCA_039513925.1 of Platanthera zijinensis. Taxonomy (NCBI): domain Eukaryota; kingdom Viridiplantae; phylum Streptophyta; class Magnoliopsida; order Asparagales; family Orchidaceae; genus Platanthera; species Platanthera zijinensis. Next base: position 85,943,756 of record CM077080.1, read on the forward strand.
GCATCCTTGATCACCTTATCAGCTGTACTCATATAGTTCTTGACATATCCCATGTCAGCTGTAGAGAGTTTTTGGCATGTGTCTAAGGATTTCATGATGGTGGTCAGTTTGATGCCAGCAGTTCCAGCCCTATCAAACCAGGTGGTGACCTCTTAATTTAGGTGAGAGATTTCTTATTTGTTTTCCTTAACCTTGATTAAAAATTCATCTCTCAATTTGGCGACAGATTGGTCAACATACTCCTTGAAGGTTGTGGTCTGGGCATCCATGAGTTCTTTGATATTATTTAGGAGTAAATCATTTGAGATTTGAGTGGTGGTTGGTTGGTCTTACTAGAGGAGGGACATTTTCCTCAGCAGGGGCATGTGAAGACTCCCCCTCAACTACAACACCTGTAGTGGGTGCAGACTCAACCACTCTGTTGATCACTTGATCCAAGGTTGTCAGATCCATCTGATCATGCTCCCCCTCAGAATGTGCATTATTCTCTGATCTTTACCCATCAAGATAAGTATCTAAAGCCTCAGGAGGCTCATGATTATCTTTTGTTGTAGGGATAACTTCTATTGCAACTACATCATCAGTATCAGTCATGTTTTTATCATCTTCTGCAGCAATCACTTCTTCATTAGCATTCTTTGAAACTTGTCCTGACTTAGGACTTGCATGGATTTTATCAACATGCATATCACTAACTTGGAGTTGGAAGTTTGTAGAGGTTTGACTGAGTGATAAGTCAACTTGTAGACCAACATTAGCTGGAGAGGAGGTTCCAAGTTCTGGTTCAGAGCTGGCAGTTCTTTTCTCCTCAGCAGGTTTCTTCCTTGTGTCCTTAGAGAAGTTTTTTATTTCTGAAGGTTGGCTCATTGGTATGATTCGTATTGAATCTATCCAGAGTTTTTATGTCCATTCTTTTTAGGTAGTGAATCTTCACTCCTTGCTCTTGCTTGAATGTATCTGGGTAGGTATTTACTAGGTATAAGGAAAGAATTCTTCCCATGTTTAGAGTGTGTAGACAGTCTACTATTCTATGGTAGATTATTGATGACCAAGAAGTCTGCTTACTGAAGATTATCCTGGTCATGACATCAAAAATTGACCTGGAGATTGTTTCATGTGATCCAGGTTTGCAGATGAGGGCTTTCCCTACTATATCTACAAGCAGTTTGCCTCGCTGATTGAAGAATTTTCTCTGAAGAGATCTGGATTTGGCATCACTGTATTCACACCACTTGAGAGCATTGTCTCTATCCATGATGGTGGGTTATTCTTCCTCGCTAGGGTTGACAGAGGGTAGATGAAGGGCTTTGCCTAGTCTCTTTAGATTCATCTTAATCTTGATGTTCCAAATCTTAGATTTTAGTGAGTTTTGAGAGGAGTACACCTTGACGTTGGAGAAGAATTCCACTACCTCTTCTCTAAGAATGGTTGAGGGTTTAGAAAAGGGCGTACTCCAAAACTGTGGTCTCAATCATCCTCAACACTTCCTTAATATCTAGCGAGGCATGGCTGAATCCATTCCTCACAATTTCATAGCCCTCCTGAAGCTCCTTAGAGATCTTCAGCGCCATTGAGTTAGTGTAGTAAGACGCTGACAAGGTTCCGGTCTCGATAGCTAGGGTTAAGGCTTTTGATTGCGATGTGGCTTTTCGTTTCTTGTCTCCTTTATATATGTAAAGGAAAAGTTTAATTACCTTTTTCATTTGACTAGCCAATTAAACATTTTTAGACTTTACGGCTTGCTCTACGATTTTTGTTATGATATAGGGCACATAGTGCCTGATTAATTTGTAGCTTCCCTCAATGTCTGGATGTTCAATCTATTTGTCACACCATTATACAGATATTTTATCAATTCTAAGTATGATGGAGACCTAACATACTAGTAAGTCAATTTTATTAGTAACCTTATAATTCACTGATTTATATGTTATTTGAGCTTGAGAGAAAAGACTACATAGGTTAACAATATAGATAATTATGATGAATAATTGAATCATTGTTATCTAATTGGTGTGATTGATTAGTTTTATCCTAAGCACATCTAACTTAATTCATGAATATGCAAACCTAGTCTCTTAATAAAAGAGAGAGAATTACCTTGAGCCTTACTGCCTCTAGCTTTTGAGGATTTCACACTTAACAACCTCAATCTTTGTTTATTTCTTTACATGGAGCATGTTCCTTGAGCAATAATTTTGTCCTAAACATTTTCTCGGAATATCCAATGTCCAAATACCAAGTCTTATCTAGATTGGTATTTGGACTAACCTGTAAAAAGACATTTATTTACCCTTAGGCACCCAACAATAGTTGGGTCCAGGTTCTTGTTAGGATTAAAAAATTTGCCCAACTCTCCCTGGACTGAGCACCTTTCGGTCCACACCCAACAATAGCCAACAATCAATGGCAAAGGGCCCACCTTCCCACAGCACCAACTAGAATATTGTATCTTTCTTCAAGACAACACAGAATTTCTATTCACGAGGATGAGCAGCTGCAGATTTTGCTAAAAAGCCTGCATTTGCTTCCTTATTCCTGATTGAAGGTGCTGAGGAACTAAATATCTGGGCCGGGATGGGCCAATTGACTTTTGGAGCCTTCCATCTAGTGGTCTCTCTCACCTTAGATCAGGATATTTGTCCAAACTAAAGAGCTTATCCTGAGCTTTATGGCAAGTGTACAAAAACACTCCTTCTGATTATGTGTCTTTACCCCACTGGTAGAGCAACATTTGTTTGATCCTCATGGGGAGGTGCAAACATGCAGTTTTAAAGTAAATTCACCTTTTGAAATACTGCAACTTATTAGGGAATTCAGATTTGAAATGATGATTAGTTTGATTAATATCCAGCTTCCCAGGGACTGGGCAGTTTATAGATTTTGGAACAAACCTTGTGACTGGGAAGGGTTAACCAATCCCCATCTCTCTTAACTTTTGTTCCAGAATCTATTGCTTATTCTCTCTTCTAGAAGCTTGGTCTATCACTCAAGACTTTTCTTGAGTTTAGACACCTCAGACTCTTTGATGGTTAAAACGCCGGCTCTTATTTAGGTGTGAAAGTGGAGGTTTTTATTTATAAAAAGAAGACGTTTTATTTTTGTTAGAAACCGAGTTTTAACGAGAGGGAGGCAAGTGCACCTTCGCGTGTAGTACAGGATATTCCCGTGTGGAGAATACAGAGTGATTGTTCTCGGGGCCGGCTTAGCTATATCTACTCTTTCCTGAAAGCCTATTATTCACCGATAATATTTTACTTTGGTTTAAAAATTAAAAATGCATAATAATAATAGCATAAAAAAAAGCAGGAAAAAATGCAGTAAATAAGTGCGGAATCCGATGACCAACTAGCGCGACGCTATCAAAAAGAGAATTGAACTAAAGTAAACTTTTATAAAAAGAGATCTAATTTTCAAATTAATTAAGGCGGAGATCGGCCGTGGAGGTTCCAAAGGAATGAGCTCACTTATCTCTAGGACTATCGCTCACCTGAACGCTAAATATCGACCGATCGCTAGACCGACGGAGGATTCCTCTTAATGCCCAAATTCCTGAGAACCCCGCTATTGGGTGGGAACCCAATCCGGTGATTCACACGCCTCCTCTTCGAGGGTTAGCGCGGAGCTCTCTTTACCCAAGGGTGATCGGTCCATCTGCAGCCTCTGGTCGTATGGATAACGGAAATAGAGCCCGCACTCGATATGCGGTCCTCTAGTCGTTAACCCGGGGCAAACCTTAGAAATTTAATTAAATAGAAAACAGACCTTTAATTATTTAAAGCTATATTTTCCCAATGCTCTTCGATATGAGGGCTAAGGGCGGTTAGCCACTCATCGTAATGGGGACACTAACTAGAAAGCAATAAAGAAAGCTATAAAGAAAGCAGTAAGAAAGCAGTAAAGAAAGCTGAAAATTGCAAGTCCTACTCAAACGAGTAGGGCTGAAGAAAGCAGTAAATGCGAATCCCAGCTCAAATGAATGGGCGGGGGTAAATTAATCTCAAACGCAACACTCTACAGGAAAGTAAAATCACACACACGCTTCAATAGATGAAAACACACGCACGACTCAAAGTTTTTCAAGTGAGTAGGAAGAAAATGAAAGCAGTAAAAAGAAAAGTCCCACTCAAACGAGTGGGCGGAAAATGAAAGCAGAGCGCCATTTAACCTTAACGAGTAGGCGGAAATAAAGCATAGCACACACTCTACAGAAATTGAAAATAAACAATAAAACTAATCATACACGCACGCACACTTGCAAAAATAAGAAAAAGCAAAGTGACTGAAAAATTAAAACAATCATTTCTACCGCTAAAATGCGGTAGAAATGCATAAAAAGGCAAATAAAAATTAACCGGACAAAAAGTTTTGAAAATTAAAACGAAAATCTAAGTGCTCGGAAAATTAAAACGACTGCATTTCTACCGCAGAATGCGGTAGAAATGCATAAAAAGAGAAAATAAAAATTAAACGGAGCGAAAAGTTAATTTTGCAAATAAACGCAAAATGGAAGTTGGCGAAAAATAGAACAACTGCATTTCACCGCTAGAATGCGGTAGAAATGCATAAAAAGTGAAAATAAAAATAAATAAACTAAACGGGTCGAAAAATGAAAATAAAATGGACTTACAATCTAGAAAGTGCGGAAAATCCTAAACCAAGCTAATTTAAAAGCTATAATGAAAACAAAGATAAAATGCACAAAAAGGAACGAAAAATCACTTAAGAAAGGCGCTTCCAAATGAACATTCATACTAGTAAGGAGAGAAAAACTAATATTTCATTTATGAAAAAGCTATACATGAAAGCTAAAGCTAGAAAGCTAAAACAAACTAAGGGAGGGGGGAGAAAATTCTCTACATAAGCATTTGGATCCATTTGGGCAGACCTCCCCTAAGTGAAGTGGTCAAAAAAGGAGACAGAATTCTCATACAGCAGCTGCCCTTTTATAGCAAAATTTCGGGTTGGTCACGCCCTGGTCACGGGCGTGACAGGGGGGCGTGAAGTACTGTTTATGAGCTGATTGTGATTTGACTGGGAGCTTTGACTTCGGCTGAAAACGTGGCGGTCACGCCCTAGGTCACGGGCGTGACAGGTGTCAGGCCGGGCGTGACGGGGATCTGGCTCTGTGATTTGACGCGCGCTTTGACTTCGGGGCAGCCCACGTGGCGGACACAGGCGTGACAGAACTGTCACGGGCGTGACAGGGGGGCGTGACCCGGACAGCTGGCATCCTGATTCGGAGCGTTACTGTTGCGAAGAGTTGAGTGCCGACATCGGCACGGGCGTGACTAGCGTTGACACGGGCTGACTAGCTCGGAACAGTGAAATTGCAGTTTTGACTGCTGATTCGTTGAGGGCCTGACATGCCCGTGTCGGGGGGTGAACGGGCGTGACAATGCCGAAAATTAGTTTTTGGAAAAATTCAGAAAACAAAAAACTAAGTTAGAAAAATAAAAAATTACAAAAAAGAAACAATTTATTAAAGAAAATAAACTAAAAAAGACAAAAATAAAGTAAAACAACAAAATAAATACACTATAAAATGGGTATATTTACAACTCATCACTCTTCTTATAAAACTCAATAGATTTATTGTTATAGAGAGATTTATAAGGCTCCAGGACTTCAATTTCCTTTGCTTGCCTTTTGGCAAGATTTCTGCTCTTCCTTAGAGCATCTAGGAGTAGTCCATACTTGTCTATCAATTGATTGACATCAGTCTCAGAATCTGAGCAATCTTCATCATATGATGAAGATGCATCAGTGTTTGGACTGGTTTCATACTCAGAGGAAGATGAAAGAATGGAGAGGGGTTGTACCTTGATTGATACTGAATCTTCCTGACTTCTTTCGTCTTCAGTTATTGCCATCATCCCCTGGAATACACAGTCTTCTTCATCCTCCCCATCATCATTGTCTGAGTGTGACAGTGGGGCCTTGATTCCTATCCTGGTAGCAGGATATTCCTCTTCTTCTTCTAGATTTGCAGCAACATATATCAGTCCTATATAGGCTTCTTCCTCTTCATCTTCAGATTCTGAGGAGGAAGAATCTGTCAAGCTTCTCTCCTTCTTAGCCACAAAGGACTACTCCTTCTTGTCCTTGTGGTGATGGTGATGCTTTTTCTTCTTCTCCTAACCTTCCTCCTTTCTTTTGACTAGGCAGTCAGCAATGACATGCCCAGCCTTGCTGCAACAATAACAGATGACATTAGAGGAAATCTATTTACTAGTTTTTGGGACATACCTGTCATCCTTGGATGACTTCCTGTGATAAGAGGATGAAGATGGCCTACTCCTCCAATCCTTCTTCTTCATGAACTTCTGAAATTGCCTAGAGAAGGCAGCTAGATCTTTATAAGACATGTGGTTGTCTGATCAGCTCGACTCAGATATTTCTTAGCTTAATTCAGCTTACCTTCTTGGTGGTGAGGGAGTCTTTCTTCTGCTCCTTCTTGGGGATTTCTACCTTGAATGCTACACACTTGTCCTTGGACATAGATTGGCTGCTCTTTCCTCTTCTAGTCTAGGAGCCAGCTGAATTTCATAGGATAACAACTTTCCAAAGAGAGTTGGTGGATGAGTGTCTGCCAGCTTAGCCATTTCCCTAATGGCACAAATCTTGGTGTCCCAATCTCTGGTGAGAGATCTAAGGAACTTGTCATTCAGCTCATAGTTGCTGAAGACCCTACCATAGGTTCTTAGTTCATTGGTTGTCCTAAAGAACCTTTCAAAGCAGTCAGCCACCTTTTCAGATTTGCTTTGTCTGAAAGCCTCACACTCTTGGTTGAGCATGGACTTCCTATCATCTATAAATTTCTCAGAGCCTTCATGTAGACCACAAGTGTGTCCCACATTTTCTTGGAGGTCTTGCAGTATACAAGATTTTTGAAGGTTGAGTCATCAATGGCACTGGCTATGATATTTTGTTCCCTCTTGTCCATGGTAGACAACACTACAGCATCTCTATCCATCTATGTATATGCCTTGGGCACTCTCAGAGTTAGATCTTTGGTGGAAGCCTTTGTGGGGATAAAAGGACCTTCCACAATTGTTACATAGATCCTAGGGTCAGATGCTTCCATGAACAGTCTGACCCTTTGCTTCCAGAGGCCAAATCCTTCCTTCCTACACATTGGTAGTTTCATGGCCCCTAGCTCCTTATAGAGTCAGATGCTACTTATATCTTATAGCTAACCTTGGAGTTATACTCAGATTGTTTAATCTTTTTTGAGTAACCTCCCTCTGATATCACTTGAAAGTTATTACTTCAAGGTTAGCTAGTCACCTAGAGGGGGGTGAATAGGTCTTGTAAACTTTCTTAGATCTTTATGCAGTTTATAAATTTAGTGATCTAGAGCTTGTCCTAATTACCTACAATATAAGAAAGAAAAAAGCAATACAGTAAGCACACAAATATTTATAGTGGTTCCCTAATTGGGTACATAAACTTTCCCTCCTACTTGTCCAACTGATTTGTTCGAATAGGCACAAACTCCACCAATATTCTCCTCAAAGCTTACACCTCAGGCCCTCAGCCTTACACACACATTCTTTTCAGAATAAAAACTTATAAGCACAAGGGTTCCTACCACAGAGCCATGTAGTGCTCCTACAGCTCAGTGGTCCACTGACCACTTACCTCAGCCTTATTTCTAAGGCCTACAGCTAAGGCTTCTCAGCCCTACAACTTCAGGCACACAGTCGTACTATCAGAGTGCTGCAGCACTCCTACAATTCAGTATCTATCAAGGTACCTACCTTAGTGCCCTTCCAAGCACCTATAGCTCAGCCTCCTCCAAGGCCTACAACTCAGTGACACACTTGTCACCTACAGCTCAGTGACTCACCAGTCACCTACCTCAGGCACTAGGCCTGTTGGATCCCTAGTTGGATTTGGGCTAGGTTCACTAACTTAGGCTGAGTGTGACCCAACATTGTATAGTTAGGGTCATGAGTAGTAGTCCTAGAGTTTAGGCTAAGTCTTGATTAGTACTACCTCCTTGGATAAGCCAGAAGTGGTCTTCAGAGAATCAGTTTTCGCAACTTTCAGAAGTTAGTGATCAGTTCGAAATTCTTCGAACTCAGCTCGACGAACTCAGAGTTAATTCTCTGAGCTGAGCTCAACATTCTCAGAGCTCAGGTCAACGCTTAGTTTTCTTCTGTCAGTTTCTCAGCTCGACAAACTCAGAGTGCAGATTTGGAAAGTTATTCACAGTTAACAGATCGCAGAGCTCAGGTCAACGAACTTAAATTCCCTGGTCGACGATCTCTGATCTCTGGTTGACGAATTCTATTTTGCGTTCGAAGTTTTATGTGTAGTTTTAGAATGAGTCCTTCCCTCTTCTATTCCTTTTTAGCATTATTATTCTAAGCATTTAATGCAAATATTCTTTTGAATATAACCGTTATTTGGCTGCATTAAATGTGGTATTCTTCAGAATAAATATTTGCTTATTCTATCAAGAACAGTTGGGAAACTCATCAATGCTATTATTCCTAGTCGTTTTCTATTCCGTCTAGCAGCCAGCATTTATGGAAAGAATTCAAAAATTCAAAGAGAATTTTTCAGCAGTGGAATAAAAGTAATTCTCTCTTCTTCGATAAATACAACAGAGAAGAATAGACAGTTACAGAAAAAGGAAGAGAAATTGGGAAGCACTGAACAGGAAATTCTGAACAAGCACTCGACGCTCTCAATGCTTTATCATTCTCTGCCATCACTATAGATTGAAAAGAACAAAACATCAATATCAAGAGTCTTCTTCAACCTCTGTTCCAGAAATCCTCAGACACATTCTATTAAACATCTGTTATTGGATTTCCTGGATCTTGGCAGATCAAGCTGAAGACCTACTCACCCTTTAGCAAAGCTCTGTTTTTTCAGAAACATTCTACTTCTCAGAAGGAGCTTTGACATCACAAGAATCCACACAGTCTTCTCAGTTGTATTTGAGAAAAGAGAAGACTTCCATCAACATTTTCCATCCCATTGTACCGGGTTATAGCTCCCTTCAAAAGTTAGTGTGGTTGACAAGTCTCCCTCCAAAAGACTTGAAGTTGGTTTTTGGGCACCTGATCAAAAGCCTGAAGGGTTTCCTGATCTACCTAAACCAGATCTTGTGGTGGCAGTTACCTGATCAAAACCTGCTAGTGGATTCCTACCAAGGGTGGTAGAAGAGTGGATGTACCCAGGTTTATGGGAACCACTATAAACTTCTTGTGTCGTCTGGTTGCTCCTTTTCATTTGTTTTTACTGTACATGTGATTGCTTAATTGTTTAGCTTAGTTTTTCTTATTCCGTAACTAATATATGGTATCACTATATTTACTCTGATATAATCTAGAAAAAGAGCCAAAGTTTTAATACTCTATTCACCCCCCCCCCCCCTCTAGAGTAATCTGACCTAACACCCTCCTTTCAATTGGTATCATAGGATGTGTTTGTTTGGTTGTACAAGTTAACACTTGAACCAAGATCCAGTTAGATCAGATTTTCCTCTTCCCAACTATTCTCTATTACAATGGCACAAAACAAGGATTATGCAAGCACCAGACCTCCAGTATGCAACCTGAATAAGTTTGCCATCTTGAAGGCAAGAATTAAGTTATACATGAATTCTATTGATGAAGGATATATTTAACTCTATCTTGACAGGACCTCCTACTGCAGCAACTTCTTCAACCTCTACTTCAAGCACTCATGTTATTCCACCACCTAAGTGGACAGATGCCCAGAAGAAAGCTAAGATTGCAGATGCAAGAGCCATGAACATTTTAGCTCAAACTATGTCTGATTATATTTTTCAGAAAGTGAGTGCACTTCAGCTAAAGCCATCTGGGATTCCCTAAACTAGATGGTGGCTTGATCTGCTGATGAGAGAAAGGACAAAAGATCCAATCTCATCTCCTAGTATGAGAACTTCAAGAAGGAAGAAGTTTAGTCAGTCAGTGACATGTATAATAGGCTAAGCTCAATCATCAATGAGCTAAGGACCTTAGACAAGGAAATTTCCCTGACTGAAGTGAATGACAAGATCCTTATGTGCTTCCCCAGCACATGGGATTCAAGGATCTAGCCTATCAAAGAAGCCAGAAGCATGACTGAGATATCAACTGAGTCTCTCCTTGAAAAGCTCAAATCATATGAGCAACTGAAGACCAGAGAAGCAACAGCTGAAATAAAGACTCCAACACCTACCAGGAAGGAGCATAACATTGCTTTCAAGTCTGCTGAGGACTCTAAAGGTACTCCAGTAAATGAAGAACTGATGAGTCTATTTGCCAAAAGATTTTTCAAAATGGCAAAGAAGGACTTCAGAAGGAAGTCATCTAGACAAGATGACAAACCAAAGGTATGACAAAACTCCTTCTAAATAAGTTGAATTTTTTGGTTGTAGGAAGCCAGGACAGTACATCTCTGAGTGTCCAGAAGCTCAAAAGAAAGATAGGAGAAGAGAAAAAGAGTCAAGAAGAACTCATCGCAACAAACCCTCCTAAAGCAAGCACAAGAGGAAGGAAAAGGGTTTTGTTGCTGAGACCTGGAGTGATACAGAAGAAGAGTCATCCTCTTCTAGCTCCAGTGATGATGAAGAAGACAAAAAGGCAAAAAAAGGTTTGCCTAATGGCAATTGATGCCTGCAGCAGCAAATCAAATGCTGAAGATTCAGATAATGAAGAATCAATGTCTACTGAGGATCAGGTAATTGCTTCCTATGATTTTGAATCAGAAGAATTTAACTCTTAATTTAAAAATCTTTGCTTAGACTTAATAAGCTCAGAGAAGTAAATAAAACTTCTTAGAGAGAAATTAACTGAACAAGATAAATATATTGCTGAAAATACAAAATTATCTGTACAACCTCGGGCTCGCGGGTAAGAGGGCCCAGATGAGAGGGCCCTGGCGAGAGGGCCAAGGCAAGAGGGCCCAGGTAAGGAGAGCCAGGCGAGAGGTGTTATGCGAGACGACCCAAATACCATGTGGCAGGAGATTGGCAAGTGAGTGCCGAGAGGGGAGGCTTTCCCGACAAGTGGACAGTTCGCCACACAAGAGGACTCCCGGGGTGGAGAACTCGCCAAAAGGTGGTCCCCTCGTCAGGCGAGAGGACCCGTTAGGGGAGTTCTCGCCAAGTGCCATTTTGGTTCAAGGCCTGTCCAGATATGGTCGGGCCCACCCTTTTTGGGCCCCGGGGGTGTTTTACTCTTTTACCCCGGGTGGTCTGCATTTAGCCCTTTAGAATAACGGAGTTTGGCTGTTGGCGGGCCTAGCCAAGGGTATTCTAGTAATTTCAAGATGGTTTAAGTGGGTTATTTGCAGTCCCAGTTCAGAAGCCTATAAATAGACCTGGTAAGGTGCCTTAGAAAAGCAAGCCTTCTCGACTCTTTTCACTTCTTCTAAGGCACCTAGCTTAGCATTGGCTAGGGAGGGGGAGAGCTTTAGCCTCTTCCGGGTACGAGGTGGGACCTCCTCGCTGAAGCCTCCGGTCTAGTTCTTGTCCTTAAGTGTAATCCTAAGGGAGTAAGCGTGAGCTGCCTCTTTAGTTTCGAGCTTTAGGAGGAATCGACCTTGTTGGTTCCAACATTTTTGGTGCAGTGAGCGTGGAACAGCATCTTGTGTGGAAGAACGTAGGGTTACCTCATGGCGGGAGATATAAGAGGAGAAGATGAGGGGTCCCCAAGCCAGGGGGGTACGTCGGGAGGGCAGAGTTCATGACGTCCATCGGCGGGATCATGGACATGCTGAAGCAGATCGCACAAGGAGGGGAGTGCGAGACCCCCCCCCCCCCCCACCCCAGGTGTCGGGCCTCACGCTCCGCGAGGCGGCCGACCCAGCAAGGGTAGGCGAGGATGCACCCGGGAGGCGACCGGGAAAGAAAGTGGCGACAGAAGGGAGTCGGCGAGAGGTAGAAAGAAGGGAGATTTTCCCCGGCCCGGTGAGTGTCGTCTCGCCCGCGGGGCTAGTCGCGCGAGTGGATATGGAGAGAACACCGGCTAGAGGGTCCCCTTTTTGCGAGTTGGTCCTCTCGGCACCCGTTCCGGAAGGGGTTCCGCGAGCCGGAGATGACCTATTATGTGGGGAAGGATGGTCCCCTCCAACATCTGCAATGGTTTGAGGATGCGGTCTCCATCAGACAAATGACAGACGCCTTCAAGTGTCGCCTCTTCGCCATCACTTTGAAGGACAAGGCTAGGGACTGGTTCCTTCAGCTCCCGGCAAGATCGATTTATTGCTTCGAAGACCTGAGTAGAAGCTTCCAGTTGCGCTTCTCGGCCTCTAAGAAGAGGAAGAAGAATCCGGAGTCTATCTTTTTGATCAAGCAAAAGGCGGACGAGTCCTTGGCTCAGTACGTGGATCGCTTCAGGGAGGAGATTCTGGACATCCAGGAGGTGCCTGGCTTCACCCTCAAGATGGCCTTCACCGTGGGGTTGAGGGAAGGCTTCTTCAAGATGAGCCTAACCCGGAAGGCACCATTGTCCTTTGAGGGGTTGATGGATAAGGAAGCAAAGGAGATAGCCATGGAGACAGCGAACCCAGCATTTGCTAAGAAGTTGGCAAGGTTGACAGAGGTGGAGCAGAGAGAGCCAGGTGGAACGAGACAGCAAGAGGGAAGGAGAAGGGAGGAGCTAAGTGGGCCCGCGCACCCGGAGTGGGGCTGGCGGACAATAGGGAGGTGCAGTTCCAGGACCAGGAAGAGGTCCTCCTTCACGGGGGAAGAAACTATTATCCGGGACCAGGGAGGTTTCATCCGCTAGGATGGGGCATGGTCCGAGGCCAATCCCACCCCCGCCTCAGCAAGCTATGGCCATTGGCCGAGGGAGAGGAAGAGTAAGAGAGCGTGGGAGATCAAGAGTGGGGAGGAGGAGGAACCCCCAAGAAGGGAGATGTGGGGGAGGAGTTTTGCCATACTGTGACTTCCATGAGGAGGAGGGTCATGCGATGGCCACTTGTCCGGAGTTCTTGGAGTTGAAGAGGGGGAAAGGAGGAGAAGACCAGCAGCTACCAGTGCGGATTGTGGAGATGCCAGGAGCCACGGAGGAGGATCGATGCGTGGATCGGTCGGACACGGGAGATCGAGGAGGGATCGGGGTGATTCATGGAGGGGTGGGGATCGAGGCCACCCGGAAGGCCAGTCTTCATACCATGTACTGTCAGAGCATTGCCTCGACGTCGCAAGCCCCGCCACCAGACGAGAAGATCACCTTTTCCAGAAGGGACCTACCTGATCATGAGGACCCTTTCTGCGATGTGTTGGTGATCAGGACCGCAATTGAGAACTTCACGGTGTCCCGGATCTTGGTGGACAACGGGAGTTCCGTCAATGTAATCTTTAAGAAGGCATTTAACGAGATGAGGGTGGAGGCCCGAAGGGTGTTGTCGGCGGATGGGCCATTGTTTGGTTTCTCGGGAGAGAGGAAGGAGGTCAAAGGAGGAGTAGGACTCTAGGTGACTTTAGGGGGCTGTCCAGGAACTGCCATTTTGTGATAGTGGATGCCCCCAAGCAGCTATAATGCGATTTTTGGGTGCCCTTTAATCAGCGCCTTTTAGGTGTGTACCATCCTCATTCCATCAGTGCTTGAAGCTCAATTCGGGAGGAACCCAGATCAGGGTAAGAGGGGATCCAAAGGCGGCTCGGGAGTGCTACGTGACGGCGATCAACACCATCTCATGGAAGGGTGACGCAGAGGAGCTAGAGAAAAGGATGGAATGAGAAGAGTTGGAGAGAGAGGAAGCAGGAGTGGAGAGAGGCAGTGTGCAGTGGAGCTTGCGATGGCAGGAGAGCAAGTGGCTTGAGGAGAGGAGTTGGAGAGAGAGGAAGCAGGGGTGGAGGGAAGCCTTGCAGCGGAGTCGGAGATGGATGGAGAGCTCAGGAGCGTAAGGGGAATGGAGGAGGTGTTGGGGGGAAGAAGAGAAAGAGGGCATCGTCAGAGGGGAGCCTGGGAGAAGAGAGAGGAAAGACCAAGGAGAGGGTGGCTGCAGTGGAAGGCTTGGGAGTGAAGGAGTACGTGTCAATGGAGCTTGAGGAGGACCTGAAGGAGCTAGAGAAAGAAGAACCTTCGAGGTTGAGGGCGTCAATGGAAGTTCTAGAGATGGAGATCCTCACAAAAGACAGAAGAAAGGAAAAGATCAAGATCAGGGGAGAAATCACTCCCCAGGACTAGGAGGAGATCTGAAGGTGCGTGCAAGAGAACATCGATGTCTTCGCCTGGAGCGCATCTGACATGTCGGGGGTCGACGCGGACGTGGCGTGCCACCGTCTCAACCTCGACCCCAAGGTCCGCCCCATCCAACAGAAGAAGAGGGCCATCGCCTCCAAGATGGCCAGACCTATCAGAGAAGGGGTAGAGAAGTTGCTCCAGGCAGGATTCATATCTGCCAACAGGTACCCGGGGTGGGTGAGCAACGTTGTAATGGTAAAAAAGGGGGAGGGGAAATGGAGAATGTTTATTGATTTCTCTCTTTTGAATAAAGCCTGCTCAAAGGATTGTTACCCTCTGCCTCGAATCGACGCGTTGGTTGACTCAGCCGTCGGCTTCTCACTAATGAGTTTTTTAGATGCCTTTTTAGGGTACCACCAGATACGCATGCATCCCCCGGACGTCAAGGACGTCACCTTCGTCACGGAGGATGGGTGCTTTAGTTACAACATGATGCCCTTCGGGCTAAAAAATGCTAGAGCAACCTATCAAAGGATGATGGACCGGATATTCCGGGAGCAGAAGGGGCGGAACCTCGAGGTATATGTGGATGATTTGATGGTCAAGAGTCGGGCCCTCGAGTCCCATGTCTTGGACCTGCAGGAAACTTTTACAACCGTAAGTAAGTATAAGATGAGACTTAACCCCCTGAAATGTGTATTCGGGGCCAGCAGAGGGAAGTTTTTGGGACATCTCCTTACCCCTTCGGGGGTGGAGCCCAATCCAGACAAAGTAAAGGTGATCCTGGAGCTAGGATCTCCTAGGAATGTCAAGGAGGTCTAGCGTCTCACTGGCAAGTTGGCAGGGTTGAGCAGGTTCCTCTCTAGGGCAGGAGAGAGGTGCCTCCTCTTTCTTCCGAACTCTAAGGGGAGGAAGGGAGTTTGAGTGTAGGACCTCAGAATACGAAAGGGCCTTTGCGGCTCTAAAGCAGCAGCTCACCCAGATGTCGCTACTTCAAGGGCCGAGGGAAGGGGAGAGTTTGTTCCTATATTTGGGGGTAGGTACGGGGGCGGTTAGCTCGGTCCTCATCCGAGAGGAAGGGAAGAGGAAGTTCCCTATTTATTATGTGAGCAGGGTCCTCAAAAAGGCAGAGCTGAAATACCCCATCTTGGAAAAATTAGCCTTCGCTCTCATCGTGTCGGCTCGAAAGCTTATGCCATACTTCCAAGCCCATGCAATTTAGGTCGTGACGGACCACCCTCTTCTCCGCATCCTCAAGGGGGTTTAGCACTCGGTAAGATTGACCAAGTGGTCGATAGAGCTAAGCGAGTTCGACCTCTCCTACATCCCTCGAGAGGCTATTAAAGCGCAGGTAGTGGTGGATTTCTTGGCGGACTATGTGGTAGAGGCCGAGGAGGTGAGGGCATCTCCCGTAGTGGCTTGGGAGATGCTGGTAGATGGGGCCTATGGTAAGAATTCTTTTGGGGGAGGGGTCATCTTGACAAGTCCTGAGGGGACTAGGATCGAAGCAAGCCTTGAAGATACATTTCACCCTCACAAACAATAAAACTGAGTATGAAGCAATCATCGTCGGGCTTAGGATGGCCAAGGAGTTAGGCATACAGGATATCAGAGTCTTCACGGACTCCTTGGTGGTGGCAAGGCACATCAACGGAGAGTTCGAGGTGAGGGAACCAACCCTCCAGTTGTACCTGGTAAAGATAAAGGGTATCGTTGGGCAGTTTCATAGATTCTCCATCCAGCACGTTCCTAGGGAAGAGAGTGCTAGGGCAGACCTGCTAGCGAAGCATGGCCCTCAGGCCGGGGGGACTAGGACCTAACTCTTCAGGCCTTCCATAGAAGAGGGGGAGATAATGGAGGTCGACCAGGAGGTGTCTTGGATGGATCCCTTTGTGACCTTCTTGGCGTCGAGACGTCTACCCGAGGGGGATCTCGAGAGGAAGCGATTAGATACAAGTCGGCTTACTACTTGTTGAAGGAAGGGATACTTTACCGAAAAACATTGTCTGGATTGCTAGCCCGGTGTGTGTCCGAGAAGGAAGCATCAAAGGTGTTGGAGGAGGTTCATTCGGGGGAATGCGGAAGCCACTCAGGGAGTCGGACCTTGGAAGGGAGGGTACTAAGGCAAGGCTATTTCTGGCCCACCCTCCGGAAAGATGCGGAGGAGCTCGCCAAGAGATGTAGAAAGTGCCTGAGGAGTTTGCTCCTTTACAGCTCCTCCCAGCACAGAGGCTGCAAACGATCACCTCTCCATGGCCCTTCGTCATATGGGGACTGGATCTAGTGGGACCTGTTTCCTCAAGCCAGCGATCAGAGGAGGTTCCTAAAGGTCATGGTGGATTATTTTTCAAAATGGTTGGAGGTGAAGGCTTTGGCAAAAGTGACATCGCAAGTGGTCAAGAACTTTGTGTGGGGGGAGATTATTTGTCGGCATGGGCTCCCTTTAGCCATCGTCACTGACAACAGGCCACAATTCGCCAGCAAGGAGTTTGTGGATTTTTGTGTACAGCTTGGCATAGACCTTCGGTTCGCTTCGGTTCACCACCCTCGAAGCAACGGAAAGGTGGAAGCGACAAATAAGATCATTGTGAATCTCTTAAAGAAGAAAGTGGAGAACTTTAGGGGGAGCTGGGTGGAACAACTCCCCTCCGTCCTATGGGCTCTGCGAACTATACCGAATACGGACACAGGAGAGACGCCTTTCAAACTCTCCCATGGCTTGAAGGTCGTCATACCCGTAGAATTTGAGATTGAATCTCCCAGAGTAACAAGCAAGCAAGGGAGGGGGATGAAAGGTGGCAGGTAGATAATTGAGAGGAGCAGAGGCTTTCACTCGACCTCGTGGAGGAGCTCAGGGAGCTATCATCAATCCGGCAGGGGGAGGTCAAGCGTCGGATGTCCTGGTACTTTGATAAGTACATCAGGATCAAGCAATTTCAGAAGGGAGACTTGGTACTCAAGAAGGTGGATGTCGCGGGCAGGGGGGCCTCGGTAGGAAATCTCAACCCCAATTGGGAGTGTCCCTTCATCATAAAAGAAGTCTTTAAGTCAAGGAGGTATCACCTCCAGGATGTGGACGGGGTACCCCTGGATCGCACCCACAGCGGTGATGATCTGAAGCGTTTCTATCCATAATGACAATTTTCTTCTGAATTTATTTGAGTTTGATTTTTAATGATCTTCTTTTTTGAAGGTAGGTCATGATTTCCTAGCATAATGCACCTCAGGGCATCCTTCTTAAAATACGGGATTACCGAGGAGAAAAGAGGAGAAGAGACCCCGAGCAGACCCGCTGACCAGGCTCTAATCAAGCTAGCAGGGTTGTAGGCTCACTCGATGGTTTGAGGAGAAAGAGGAGAGGGTACCCCGAGCAGACCCGTTGACCAGGCTCTCATCAAGCTGGCAGGGTTGTAGGCTCACTCGGTGGTCGGAGGAGAAAGAGGAGAGGGGACCCCGAGCAGACCCTCTGACCAGGCTCCAATCAAGTTGGCAGGGTTGTAGGCTCACTCGGTGGTCGGAGGAGAAAGAGGAGAGGGGACCCCGAGCAGACCTACTGACCAGGCTCTCATCAAGCTGGCAGGGATGTAGACTCACTCGGTGGTCGGAGGAGAAAGAGGAGAGGGGACCCCGAGCAGACCCGCTGACCAGGCTCTCATCAAGCTGGCAGGGCTGTAGGCTCACTCGGTGGTCGAAGGAGAAAGAGGAGAGGGGACCCCGAGCAGACCCGCTGACCAGGCTCTCATCAAGCTGGCAGGGTTGTAGGCTCACTCGGTGGTCGGAGGAGAAAGAGGAGAGGGGACCCCGACCAGACCCGCTGACCAGGCTCTCATCAAGCTGGCAGGGCTGTAGGCTCACTCGGTGGTCGAAGGAGAAAGAGGAGAGGGGACCCCGAGCAGACCCGCTGACCAGGCTCTCATCAAGCTGGCAGGGCTGTAGGCTCACTCGGTAGTTGGAGAAGAAAGAGGAGAGGAGACCCCGAGCAGACCCGCTAACCAGGCTCTCATCAAGCTGGCAGGGCTGTAGGCTCATTCGGTGGTCGGAGGAGAAAGAGGAGAGGGGACCCCGAGCAGACCTGCTGACCAGGCTCTCATCAAGCTGGCAGGGCTGTAGGCTTACTCGATGGTCAGAGGAGAAAGAGGAGATGGGACCCGAGCAAACCCGCTGACCAGGCTCTCATCAAGCTGGCAGGGCTGTAGGCTCACTCGGTGGTCAGAGGAGAAAGAGGAGAGGGGACCCCAAGCAGACCCGCTGACCAGGCTCTCATCAAGCTGGCAGGGTTGTAGGCTCACTCGGTGGTCGGAGGAGAAAGAGGAGAGGGGACCCCGAGCAGACCCGCTGACCAGGCTCTCATCAAGCTGGCAGGGTTGTAGGCTCACTCGGTGGTCGGAGGAGAATGAGGATAGTGGGGACCCCGAGCAGAACCGCTGACCAAGCTCTCATCAAGCTGGAAGGCTGTAGTCTCACTCGGTGGCCGGAGGAGAAAGAGTAGAGGGGACCCCGGGCAGACCCGCTGACCAGGCTCTCATCAAGCTGGCAGGGTTGTAGGCTCACTCGGTGGTCAGAGGAGAAAGAGGAGAGGGGATCCCAAGCAGACCCGCTGACCAGGCTCTCATCAAGCTGGCAGGGCTGTAGGCTCACTCAGTGGTTGGAGGAGAAAGAGGAGAGGGGACCCCGAGCAGACCCGCTGACAAGGCTCTCATCAAGCTTGCAGGGATGTAGGCTTACTCGGTAGTCAGAGGAGAAAGAGGAGAGGGGACCCCAAGAAGACCCGCTGACCAGGCTCTCATCAAGCTGGCAGGGCTGTAGGCTCACTCGGTGGTCGGAGGAGAATAACGAAATAGGAGTCAGGTCCTCTTCCACGAAGAGGTTTGTCTCCTCTCCATCCCCATTCGTCTCCTTACTCATCTCCTTACTCTGTCATGCTACGGTTCTTCGTGAACAAGGTTTTATTTTCATTTCTGTGCTTGATATGGACATGGAAGCTGTAATTTGGGAGCAGAAATGTGTCGAACAGCTGTAATTTTAGTTGGGTGTTTACCGGAGTCAGGTAACTGGTGTCTTGGTGTAAAAGCTAGTTAAACAGAAAAAGAAACACCGACCCTTGGTACAATAAAGAAGAGGGGGCACTTCAAGAAAACTTCCTGCATAAAGAAGGTAAAAAGGGGGAGCTCACCCTCCAGGTCCACTCGTGCCAAGAGGTACCAATAGGAAAGGCGAGAGCATGGAGCGAGTGTCCTCACGATTCGCGAGAGCGACGGGGGTTGGCCAGCTCGCCCCCTGAGTCATGCCCGCTAACGACCCCCTCTCGCAAATAAGAGAACCTGCAAATCTCGTAAGTAGTCCAGGCAAGAATAAAAAAGAAAGGAAGAAGAGGCTAGTCCCAGTGATGCGCGAGAAAAACATATATTTACGTATGAATTAGGTAGTAATCACATCTACGTTTTAAATACAAAAATTACATGCCAAAAGGGAGGAATGACGGGATTACAGCAAAAAGAAAAAAAAGAGAAGAAAGAAGTTGTTCTCAAGGTGCCCTAGTTCTCCTCGCTCGCCGACGGGTCCTCATCCTCACCATAGATCTCCGGCACGAGGTCGCGGGCAGTAATATCTTCGCAGTCGTCTCTAACGACGCCCATCTCGCGCATCATCTTTAGAATGAGCTCGGCGGTCCGGATGTTAGCATCTCGGCAAAACTCTTCGACCTAGTCATGAGTATAATGAGCGGGGGAGGTGGAGGAATCTGTGAGCGAGAGGTGGAGGTCTCCTTGAGCTAGCCGTTTTCTATCTTCAGCTCCTTTACTTCCGTCTCTAGCGCTTCCACCCGCAAGCGCAACCTCTCCGCCGTCTCAGCATCTTGCAAGGAAAGGCCGTTAAAACAAGCGAGAGAGAGGTAAGAAAGTTGGCCAAGTAACAACTCACCACTCTGCTGCTTGCCTTGGAGAGAAGGCTCTCGACCACCTCAAGCCTCTTCGCGAGATCTCCTGACTTCTTGCGCTCGGCAGCAAGGTTGCCGTCGATTTCTTTCCAACACCGGGTGTTGTAGATGAGGCGGCGCGAGAGTCGGTGGGATAGCTCTACGGTGCGCAGCTGAGAATGCATCGTCCTCAGGATTAGATTTTGCGTGGTGACCGCGTCGAGCGCATCAGGGGCGAGACCTTCATAAAGGCCGAAGCTTAGGGAGAAGGCATGGGCGGTTGGCTGAACCTGCTCCCTCCATGAGGGGAGGAGGGTTGAGATGGAAACCTGGTGTTTTCCCTTATCCCAGATGAGCGAGGGCTCGTTGGCACTGTCGAGGATGGACGGGCCCAAGTTGAAGTTGATGTGGGAGGACGGTGCAGCGAAGTGAGAAGGAGCCCCCTCGCGAGAGGGGGACTTGGAAGAGGGATGAGAAGAACTCGCAGGCGGCGCGAGAAGGGTCGCCTCCTCAGGAAGCGAGACGGCCCCGTGCGGAGAAGTTAAGGGAGGCGAGTGAGGGGATTGGGATCCCAGAGAGATAGGACTCAAGGATCCCGACGCCATCGTGTTCCCAAGGACCTTGTCCTTCTCAGAGGGGAAGGAGACGACCTTCTTCATCCTCATTTTCAGTTTCTTCGAAGGGCTGAGGCGAGAAGGGAGCCGGGTCCTCGGCCGCCCTCTTCCGTAGAGAAGGGGTCAGCGAATCCTTGGCCGCCTCGGCCGCCATGGTGGCAAGAGCCACGTCCCTGGATGGTTTGATGTTGCTTCTAAAAGGAGGGTGCACCGGCACATTCCTCTCTCCTGGTAAAGGCGAGATACCGAAAGTCGGGATAAGAAGTCAGAGAAAGGAAGTCAGCGAAAGGAAAGTGTTAAAGGCAAGAAAAAGAAGGGGGTCAAGCATACCTTCTCCGGGGAACACGGGAAGTAGCGAGCCGAGTCCCCGTCTCAAATATCAGACCTCAAAATTCTTCCCAGCAAGGTACTCGCAGAGAAGCTTTTCCGTTCCACCGACCTGCGGGGTAGCGTAGAAGATTTCCGCGGGCGAGACGGGATCGAGAGGGATGCCTCCCAGGTTCCCGCGAATGAAGACAA
Organism: Platanthera zijinensis; assembly: GCA_039513925.1. Lineage (NCBI taxonomy): Eukaryota > Viridiplantae > Streptophyta > Magnoliopsida > Asparagales > Orchidaceae > Platanthera > Platanthera zijinensis. Next base: position 85,964,962 of record CM077080.1, read on the forward strand.
AGCGAGTCAGCCAATGATGATTCTTATTTGGCGCCTCGTATACCTTCAAACTCAGCCCAGTAAAGAAGGACACCCCGTCTTGGTTGGCGTGGTAGACGAACATTTTGCGAAAGACGGTGAGACTGAACTCTATCATCTCTCGCTGCATATAGCACGCGAATGCGACCATAACCGATATCGCGTTAGGGTTTAGTTGGGCGGGCACGACGCCGAAGTATTTCAGAACTTGCTTCACCTCTGGCCAGAGGGGAAGCCTGAGCCCCGCCTAGAAGTGCGAGATGGGGAAGGCGAGCTCCCCAGGATAGAATGTGTTCACGCTCTCTCCAACCTTGGGAGGGCGTGACTCAAATCCCACCTGCAGGTACTCGCTCTGGAAGGTCTCATACTCGTCAGCAGGGAGGCGATCGGGAGGAAAATTGTGGTCTGTGAACCTCTTCCCGCAGCGGCTACATCCCTCACCCTCCTCTGGTCTTCTTTTCCCCATAAGTGCGCGAGACGGAGGGAGAATTGGCGAGTGGGGAAGAATTGGCGAGTGGGGAATAAGTGAGAGGGAGTCGCAGGCCTACGTCTAGGAAAGCGTGCTTTCATCCCTGGCAGTGGGGGTATGTATAACCCTCACTGAAATAAGAGGATAGGCCGATAGGGAGCTGTACCGGGGAAGGGCAAGAGCCGGTAGGCATTTTCTCTCTCTCCCTCCGAGCCTCGGGCAGCGGAGTCCTGAGTGGGCCGCCAGCCCAATTAGGCGGTGAAAGAACATTACCCAAAATTAAAAATTTGACAGAGATTTTAAAAAATGTAGCATAAAGAAATTTGGAGGCTGTCGCAACCATTAAATAAGCAGACAAATCATCAGACCAAGCAAACAGATCAAACAAAGTAATGATTCAATCCCGCATGAAGCGGGTTGTAAGTTCGAAGGGCGCAGAGGGTGCGAGACAGACAGAACATTTTACAACAAGCGAACGAAAGAATCAAAAAGGCGAGAGGTGAGAAGGCCCGAGCTCTCGCCAGTTCTTGTCCCACCTCCATCGTCCTCTGTGACCTCTCACGCATGGAGGGCGGCTGGGGAGGTGGAAAGCGCAAGCCGCCTCAACACCATGATGGGCGAGACGGAGCTGTTGGTCGACGTCGCTCAAGATTGCCTGGGGGTCAGTCTGGTCCACCTCGATGTCGGCATCTATCTCAGAAGATAAACGAGCGCATTCCACCTCTAGCCAATCGATCTGGAGGTCTGCGGCTTTCTTTCCTTTTTCCAGCGCCTGAATGATGCGTGCATGCTTCCGCAGCATCTCGGCCACCCTACACTTCATTTCTAGGGGGTCCATGGGGTCTCCCAGATAATCCTCGATCTCATCTATAGGAGGAGGAGGCGAAGGGGCCAGTTGCCTAGAGTAATCTTCGACCGGCGAGTCGGTAACTAGCGAGTCCTTGGCAGAGGCCCCACTCATACCTGTGGACGAGCCAAAAGGGTAAGACGGCGAGAAGAAGAGAGCAGGAGTCAGAAGTGAGGCCTCTTACCAAATCGGCGAGTGGAGCTCGAAGTGGTAGAGGGATCATCCCTCCTCGCCATAGGAGTGGAGGGAGGAGTGGAAGCTTGAGGCGAGAGGGGCGGGGAAAAGAGCTCTGAAACATTGATACGAATGGTCTCTGGACGATGGGGAGGCGCTGGGATTTTCTGGGTAGAAGTGGTAAGTAAAAGGTGTGGGGTAGATGGAAATCGTAACAGGCCTGAAGGGCTTACCTCCTTTCCTTTGAAGCTAGCTAGAGCAGGAGGTACGCCCCCCCCCCCCAGGAAGGAGCGAGAAGGTTCTCCCGTCGGGAGAGGAGGATCAGGGACTCTTGCCTTTTTAAGAGGAGACGTGGATGGCGGTAGCGAAGGAGGAGCGCGCACAGGGATCTTGTTCAGACCCGCCGCCGTCGCCTTGTTCCGCTGGCGCACGGCCGCGATGCGGTCCCGAAAACTTTGGCTGGGAGACATGGGGGGAAGATGCTGAAAGAGAATAGAGGAAAGAGACCAGCCCCTTGCGGGGAGGCAATTTCCGTATTTATAGATTCGGCAAGGGGCCTACCAAAAGATTCCCTCAATAAATTCACTAGACCATCACAGGCCTCGGTTGCACTATCTTTCCGAGTTTGTAAACAACCTCGAAAAGAGCAGGGATTGTGTACAACCTCGGGCTCGCGGGTAAGAGGGCCCAGACGAGACGGCCCAGGCGAGAGGGCCAAGGCGAGAGGGCCCAGGTAAGGAGAGCCAGGCGAGAGGTGTTATGCGAGACGGCTCAAGTGCCATGTGGCAGGAGATTGGCGAGTGAGTGCCGAGAGGGGAGGCTTCCCGACGAGTGGCCAGTTCGCCACGCTAGAGGAATCCTGGGGTCGAGCTCTCGCTAAAAGGTGGTCCTCTCGTCAGGCGATAGGACCTGTTAGGGGAGTTCTCGCCAGGTGTCATGTTGGTTCAAGGCCGGTTCAGATAGGGTCGGGCCCACCCTTTTGTGCCCCAGGGGTGTTTTACTCTTTACCCCAGGTGGTCTGCATTTAGCCCTTTAGAACAGTGGTGTTTGGCTGTTGGAAAGCCTAGCCAAAGGTATTCTAGTAAGTTCAGGACGGTTTAAGTGGGTTATTTGCAGTCCTAGTTCAGAAGCCTATAAATAGACCGGTAAGGTGCCTTAGAAAAGCAAGCCTTCTCGACTCTTTTCACTTCTTCTAAGGCACCTAGCTCAGCATTGGCTAGGGAGGGGTAGAGCTTTAGCCTCTTCCGGGTACGAGGTGAGACCTCCTCGCTGAAGCCTCCGGTCTAGTTCTTAGCCTTGATTATAATCCTAAGGGAGTAAGCGTGAGCTGCCTCTTTAGTTCCGAGCTTTAGGAGGAATCGACCTTGTTGGTTCCAACATTATCACTTGAACTATATTCAGCTAATGAACAAATAGTTTTTCTAAAAATTGAACAAAGTAAGGCCAAGAAACTAGAGGAATCTCTAAATGGCAGGAGCATGAAATTACTAGATATAACCAGTACCTTAAATGCTAGGACAAATAACTGTAAACTAGGACTAGGTGCCTCATCTAGTGAACCACCTCTAATCCAGAAGAACAATCTATCAAAACCTGTAAATTATATTTCTGATAAAGGCAAGAAGAACACTGAACAGGTTAATAAGGTTAATGAAGTACTAAAACAAATGGAATTAAAACAAAAATCTAAGAACAAGAAAAACAATAGATATAATAATGTTCAGTGGTTTTTGTCGAACTCAGATCGACGAAACGTGAACAGTTCGTCGACCTCAGAACGACAAACTCTGAACACAAACCATAATAATAAAAATTCTTCGATCTACGATCGACAAAACCAGTATGGTTCGTCGACCAGAGATCGACGATATTGGTGCCCTGAGAATGAATACTTTCCTTCTTCGAGCAGAGATCCTAGATCTCATTCCAATTCGTCGAGCTCAGGTCGACGAACTCACCAAAATTCGTCGATCCCAGATCATAATTATAGAAACTTAAATTGCAATAGAAACTGTAACATTAAACCTAACCAATATAGGGAGAATATCAACCCATTCACCCAATGGATAATTCCTCCTAGAATTTTTCATCCCTTAGGTTATAAGAGCCAACCTGAATGTTCATTTATATCCAGTTTTTCATTTGAGAAGAAACAAGGACCCAAGGTTACCTGGGTCAAGAACTTTTAAATACCTATCCTATCACTCAAAATACGTGGTATCTGGATAGTGGGTGCTCTAAGCACATGACTGGATGCAAGGAAAACCTCATCAACTTCAAGGCTAAACTTGGTCCAAGAGTCATCTTTGGAGATTCAAGTTTTGGATAGACTGAAGGATATGGAGACTTCAAAAGTGGAGATGTCACTTTCAGAAAAGTGGCATATGTTAATGGTCTCAAGCATAACCTCATATCCATAAGTCAGTTATATGATTCAGGTTATCAGGTTTTCTTTTCTGAATCTCAATGTATTATTTCAGCAAACAATCAAACTGTTTTAACTGGAATTAGACAAGGTAACATATACTTAGTAAACTTTAAATCTGCTAGTTCAGAAATCTATCTATTTAATCTTGTTAGCAATCAAAATGATTTGTGGCATAAAAGATTAGGTCATGTAAATTCGAGAAACATAGCTAGGCTTTCTAAAGACAACCTTGTTATAGGATTGCCTTCTTACCCCTATAAGAAGGAAAGTCTCTGCAGGGCTTGTCAGTTAGGCAAGCAAACTAGATCTAGTTTTAAATCATTAAACAAAAGTGACTCACCTAGGATATTGTACTTACTATATATGGACCTTTTTGCCCTATAGCTGTACAAAGCCTAGGAGGGAAATCTTATACTTTAGTGATTGTACATGACTTTTCTAGATTCACTTGGGTATTCTTTCTGAGATCTAAGTAAGATACTTTCAAGGTTCTTACAGATTTTCTCAAGAACATACAGATTGAGTACTCTACTCCAGTTGCATTGATCAGAAGTGTTCATGGTACTGAGTTTGAGTCTCTTCTTATGTAAAAGTTCTGTAGGAAAGAAGGTATAAGACATTGCTTCTAAGCTCCAAGAACACCTCAATAAAATGGGGTTGCTGAAAGGAAGAATAGAACACTAATTTAATCTGCAGGCACATTACTTGAAGATGCTTATTTGCCCCTATCCTTTTGGGCAGAGGCTGTAAACACAGCAAATTATGTGTTAAATAGAAGTCTTATACACAAGCTTAAGAATAAAACTTCTTATGAGTTACTGAAAGGGAAGAAACCTAAAGTCACCTATTTTAAAGTATTTGGTTGTATATGTTATATTCATAACAATGACAAGAAATATATTAGAAAATTTGAAGCAAAGGTTGCAATGGGAATTTTCTGGGATATTCCTAAGTCAGCAAAACTTATAGGGTGTTCAATAAATCATCTTTAAAAATTGAGGAATCTGTGCATGTAACTTTTGATGAAGCTAATATGTATTGCAAGGAGAAAGAAATTTCTACCAATGAGTTATTGCAGGTTCCTCACTTGTGTGAGAAAATGGAAGAACTAAACCTTACACCAAAGGTTATATCATATCCTCCTCCACAATGTGATGAAGAAAGTGAAGAAGAAACTGTGGAAGCAGTTGAACTTCCTCCAGCAGCAGATGTAATTCCACAAGAGGAATTCATTCCAAATGCTGTTGTTGAACCAACTCCACCATCTAATCTTGTAACACTAAGAGATCACCCTAGATCTCAAGTGATTGGAGACATGTCAGTAGGTGTACAGACAAGACATCAACTCAATAATGATGTGATGCATGTCTGTTTTCTCTCTCAAGTTGAGCCTCAATCCATAACTAATGCAGAACAAGATCCCCACTGGATTATTGCAATGCAAGAGGAGCTCAATCAGTTTGAGAGATGTAGAGTTTGGGACTTGGTTCCAAGGCCTAAATGGCTATCCAGTAATTGGGACCAAGTGGGTTTTCAAGAACAAGCTTGATGCTCAAGGTGTGATTGTAAGGAACAAGACTAGGATTGTTGCTCAAGGCTATATACAAGAGGAAGAAATTGATTATGATCAAACTTTTGCACCTTTTGCCAGGCTAGAGGAAATAAGGATTTTTCCTTTCCTATGCTGCATTCAAGAAATTCAAAGTCTACCAGATGGAAGTAAAAAGTGCATTTCTGAATGGAGAATTAAAAGAAGAGGTTTATGTTGAACAACCTCATGGTTTTATCTCTTCATCTCATCCCTCTTATATTTTTAGATTGCATAAAGCTCTCTATGGTCTAAAGCAAGCTCCAAGAGCTTAGTATGAAACCTTAGCTAGCTTTCTTTTAGAACATAAGTTTTCTAGAGGCATGGTAGATAGGACTTTGTTTTTCAAACATCATAATGATAAAATACTTTTGGTACAAATATATGTGGATGACATAATATTTGGCTCTATAGATCCCAAACTATGTACAAGGTTTTCTAACCTTATGCATTCCTAGTTTGAGATGAGTAGCATGGGTGAGCTCTCCTACTTCCTTGGCCTTCAAGTGAAGCAGACTCCTGATGGCATTTTCTTATCTCAATCCAAATATGCTAAAGAGCTGATTAAAAGGTTTGGGATGGTTGATGCCTCAACTAAGAAAACACCTATGGCAAGAAATGTTGTGGTTAATTCTGATGAAAAAGGGAAATCTGTTGACCAGAAATTGTATAGGGCCATTGTTGGGTCCCTTTTATATCTCACAACAAGTAGACCTAATATAATGTTTATTATATGTCTTTGTGCTAGGTTCCAGGTGAACCCTAAAGAATCTCACCTAATTTTATTAAAAAGGATTTTAAGATATATAAAGAGTTTCCCAGATCTAGGACTCTGGTATCTAACTGAATCAGAATTTGAGTTAACTGGATGCTCAGATGCTGACTTTGCTAGATGTAAAGTGGACAGGAAAATCACTTCAGGCACATGCCAGTTTCTTGGTGCTAGACTTGTCTCCTGGTTTTGTAAAAAGCAGACATCAGTGTCTACATCAACTGCAGAAGCTGAATATATAGCAGCTGGCAGTTGCTGCTCATAGATGCTATGGATACAAAATAAACTCTTCGATTATGGTTACAACTTAAATAATTCAACTATATTTTGTGATAGTACCAGTGCTATATCTATAGTACAGAATCCAGCGCATCATTCTAGAACCAAGCCTATAGATGTTATACATCATTTCATTAGAGAATGTGTGGACAAGAAGAAAATTAATATTACTTTCATTCCCACTGATTTGCAAAGGGAAGACATCTTCACAAAATCCTTGGATGAGAAGAAACATCTATCCATTATGAATCAGCTAGGCATGATGAATGGTGATACTTTAATTTAATTCTATGTCTGTGGTCGAAGAACTTGCCAAAATTCGTCGACTTGAGATCGACGAACTAAGGGAAGTTCTTGAGATATTTCGTTGACCTGAGATCGATGAACTCTCCGTGGAAGTCATTTGTCGTCGACCTGAGATCGACGATCTGGCTTCAGAAAAGTTTTCATTGACCGGAGTACGATGAAAAGTTTTCCCCTCTTCTGACTGAGATCGACAAATTCTTTTGACTATAAAACATTTCGTCGACCTCAGATCAAAGATTTCTCTTTTTCGCAGGACGGAGTTTGTCAATTCATATTCTGAAAACCTTATAACTAGGTTTTCTTCGACCTCAATCTTGCGCTTTCTGTTCCCCAACACTTAATCTTTTTGCTTTCGTATTGAAGGACACTAATGGCAATTCCAGTAGGAGCTCTTTCCGGCATGAAGTTCGATATGGGTTTCGACATCGATTTTGATTCTTTTCAGAAATCAGACCAGATCTTCAAAGATATTCTACAGTTATTCAAGGAACTCAATTTGAAGACCCTAATGTCTACAAGAATGAAGATTGCTAGTTCTGAAATAAGAGAGTGGGTTTATACTTCATCTACCCCAGATGCTGACATGATGGTTGGATCTATATCGGGTAACGTCGTTTCCTTAACCCCAGATACTCTTTCTGAAATCTTTGGACTAGTTAACGGTGAAGATTATATTGAACTTAAATCTTCTGAATATGAGGAAATGTTGACTTTGATGGGTTACTGTGGAGAAACCCCAAATAAATTGCTGAAGAAGCATCTATCTGCTGAATATAAATTTCTTGCAGATGTAGTCGGTAAAGTGTTGCTGGGCAAGCATACAGCCCATGATCACACTACCAGACAGCAGTTCTTAGTGATGAGTGTTGTGGTAAATAAGAAGGCTGCTAATTGGGACAAAATTTTGTTCAATCTGATTAAGAAGAAGAACAATAAGAAAGAAGTTTGCTTTGGAAGAATTCTTGGAATCTTCCTTAATGCCAAGGCCGCTGAATCCCTAGTCGCCCCGACCATATTCATCAACGCCTCCAAGAGGCTGACCTGTGCCTTGTTTAGCATGTGGGAGAGGACTATCTTAAAGCCGTCCAGGGCTTCCTCCTCTAAAACCTCTCAGAGTACTAGGGCAGTACCAGCCACTCCCCACCCTGTAGAAGAAAGTTCCATTCCCTCTCTTGACCAAAACCTTTCATCATCCCTCCAACAAACTTCCTTAGCTCCAGCATCTCTACCTATACCTCCTTCTTCCCCCATCCACCCTGCTTCTCAAGTTCATCAACCTACACCTCCTCAGTCCCCTATCATTTCATCTCCAGTGCATCAATAACAACAACTTCTAGATCAATCTCAATCTCCAGATTCTACAACTCCACCTCTATCCCCCTTCCATCTCATCTTCAAAATCTCACTTCTCTACCCTATTTCAACCTTCTTTCATCTCCAAGCAATTCTTCAGATGAACTAATGTTAGATTATCATCCCTCATCATCTTCCATCATCAATCCATCTATCTCTACTCAAACCCATCCAGAACTCTTAGATTCATCTTCTCCCTCCATCTCTCTCATCTTAGCATCCCTCACACCACTTCTCAAACAGATGATAACAGAGGCTATTTCACCTCTTGCTATGTATATCTCTACCCTTGTTGCTCAGCTTTCTACCTTATCTGTCCCATCCTCTTCTGTCAAGAGCCTGGCTCCAGTAGCCACTGAAACCAGGCAAGGGTAGATACTCAGTGAAGAGATTGCTCAAGCAGCTCTGGCAGTAGCAGCAGCAGTAGCAGATACAGTAGTCGTAGCAGTAGCAGTAGCAGCAGCAGATACAGAAGTGGATATAAAATTTGTAGTAGAGGTGACTTTATTGATACTAAATTTACTGATGCAGATCTAATTGAGTTTTTGGATACTGAATTTGAGAGCAATTCTTTGGAAATTCTTTATGGAGATTGCCTCATTGCTCCATATTTAGACCTAGATTCAGTTCTAAGATCCTTTGATATTTTGTATAACAATTATCTTCTTTTTGTATCCTTTCATGGGTGTACAGATATTGTTTGCTACTCAGCTCCAATCAGTTCAAAGAATTTGCAGCAGATACAGAAAAGTTTTGAAGCTCCTGAGCCTGAACTCATCTTTGTTCCAGAGGCTGAGCTTATTCAGGTGGCTGAGGATGAATCTTCTAAGCCCAAGGACTTTTCTCCTCCCACCTTTGTCTTCTCTACCTCTCCATTGCCTGACATGGATGAGATATTTGCTAAGGACATGGATCTGGAAACTGTAGAAGTCCCTGCTTAAATCTTTCCACCTCCAGCAGTTCCTCCTCCAGTTGTCCCTCCTCTTGCTGGAAAGCTAGTTTCAAATCAAGTCATTGCTGAGATCGATGCTTTGTATGATAATACTCAAGGATATTCTGATGATGATCACTCTGATGACTCAAATTCTGATGATAGTAGAAAGAAAATGTTTAAGAAAAGGAAAGCCCCTTTCAAGGCTATTCCAAAGCCAAATCCAAGTAATGATAATCCATACTATATTTTACGAAAGATTACTCCCTACCCTGGTATGCCCCAGTGGATGTGGTTGTTTAAGAATGAGAAAAAGGCTAGGAAGAAGAGAAGAAGGTACTCTCCTCCTCCTCAAAAGTTCAGGAGAGGTCCTCCTCCTCCCTCTTCAGGTTCCTCAGGAAATTTCTCTCAGAAGCCTGCTTCCATGATAAAGACTTATCAGAGACAACCAAGAAAAAACTATCAACAGTCCTCTTTAAGCAATCGACCTTCAGATTCTTCAAAGAAAGTTCCTACTGAAGAACCAGTGTAGGATTCTAGTCCAAAAAGGCCAGAGTCTCCTCCAATTCCTTTTGTTGATCCAGAACCGGAGACTTCTGCCAGGATGGCCAGATTCCATGAGCTTATAGGACTTTCTCAGATTAACAAAGCAAAAGCTGAAGGCAAAGATATCTCTCAATTCTAAACTATGTCTTCCTACAAAAAAGAAGATTTGCTCAGGTATGCTAGAGCTAATAAATTTTTCAATGTTGATGATTATATGAAGCTGCACTCAGAGGTTGTTGTTCTGAGAACCTCTTCTCAAACTATAATTGGAGCATCTGACATATATATGTCAAAGAAAGAAGCTTCCAACCCTAACAGAGTAATCAAATTCAGACAACCTTCTGAAGATTCAGACAAAGATAAAGCCCAGAAGAAGAAATGAGTTTCCTTTCTTTTATTTTTGTAGTTGTTTTTTGAACTCTATTCTCTTAGTTTATCATGAAGCACAACTCTGTAAATATCTGCTGAATATTTTTTCTTCTGCTTTATGATTGTGTTGTTTTGTGTTAGTGACCTCACCCAAATAGGGGGAGATTGTTTGATCCCTAGTTGGATTTGGGCTAGGTTCACTAACTTAGGCTGAGTGTGACCCAACATTGTATAGCTAGGGTCATGAGTAGTAGTCCTAGAGATTAGGCTAAGTCTTTATTAGTGCTACCTCCTTGGACAAGCCAGAAGTGGTCTTTAGAGAATAAGTTTTAGCAGCTTTCAGAAGACAGTGATCAGTTCGAAATTCTTCGAACTCAGTTCGACAATCGTCGATCTCCGATCGACAAACTCAGAATTAATTCTCTGAGCTGAGCTCGACGTTCTATGAGCTCAGGTCGACTCTTAGTTTTCTTCTATCAGTTTCTCAGCTCGACGAACTCAGAGTGCAGATTTGGAAAGTTATTCCCAGTTAACAGATCGCAGAGCTTAGGTCAACGAACTTGAATTCCCTGATCGACGATCTTTAATCTCTGGTCGACGAATTCTGTTTTGCATTCCAAGTTTTCTATGTAGTTCTAGAATGAGTCCTTCCTTCTTCTATTCCTTTTTAGCAGTATTATTTTGAGCATTTAATGCAAATATTCTTCTGAATATAGACATATTTTGTTGCATTAAATGCGGTATTCTTCAGAATAAATATTTTCTTATTCTATCAAGAACAGTTGGGAAACTCATCAATGCTATTATTCCATCCATTTTCTATTCCTTCTAGCAGCCAGCATTTATGGAAAGAATTCAAAAACTCAAAGAGAATTTTTTAGTTGTGGATTAAAAGTAATTCTCTCTTCTTCGAGAAATACAATAGAGAAGAAAGACAGTTACAGAAATAGGAAGAGATATCGAGAAGCACTGAACAAGAAATTCTAAACAAGCACTCGATGCTCTAAACGCTTTCTCATTCTCTGTCATCACTATAGATTGAAGAAGAACAAAACATTAAGATCAAGAGTCTTCTTCAACCTCTGTTCCAGAAATCCTCAGAGACATTCTATTCAACATATGTTATTGGATTTCCTGGATCTTGGCAGATCAAGCTGAAGACCTACTCACCCTTTAGCAAAGCTCTATTATTTCAGAAACATTCTACTTCTCAGAAGGAGCTTTGACATCACAAGAATCCACATAGTCTTCTCAGTTGTATTTGAGAAAAGAGAATACTTCCATCAACATTTTACATCCCATTGTATAGGGTTATAGCTCCCTTAAAAAGTTAGTTTGGTTGACAAGTCTCCCTCCAAAAGACTTGAAGTTGGTTTTTGGGCACCTGATCAAAATCCTGAAGGGTTTCCTGATATACCTGAACCAGAACTTGTGGTGGCAGTCACCTGATCAAAACCTGCTAGTGGATTCCTACCAAGGGTGGTAGAAGAGTGGATGTACCCAGGTTTAGGGGAACCACTATAAACTTCTTGTGTTGTCTGGTTGCTCCTTTTCATTTATTTTTGCTTTGCTTATGATTGCTGAATTATTTAGCTTAGTTTTTCTTATTCCTTAACTAATATATGGTATCACTATATTTACTCTGATATAATCTAGAAAAAGAGCCAGTTTTAATACTCTATTCACCCCCCCCCCCTTCTAGAGTAATCTAACCTAACACCTTTAAGGCCCTACACTCAGGCTGGGAGGACAGCCCTACCTAAGATCAACACTTAGATCCTACCTTAGAGAGAAGCACTCTCCTACCTCATGCACTTAATCCCTATAGCTTAGATCCACACTTGGATCCTACCTCAGTACCCCAGTAAGGCACCGACCTCAGTGACCAATTAGTCACCTACCACTCAGGCACAAAGTGCCCTACACTCAGATTCAGATAAACTGAATCCTACAAGAAAGTAATCAGAAAAATTGAAATACTGATTCAAAGAGAAATCTCTGAGTCAACTTACAGGACTAAGAAAATATCATTCTAGCCCACTTACGGTAGAAAGAATTAGTCTTCTTTTATAGCTACCAATTTCTCTGTTGTACTGAAGGCAGCAACTGCTGTTGAAGAATTGCAACCCTTCACACAGCTATCTTCTCTTACTGATAGATTGAATCAGCAGACTTGTTCTTCAAGGAACACGCTTGATGAACTGGAATAAGCTTCAGCTATCTCTTCCTTCGGTATTTCACTGTTGGACTTTGCTTTCAAGCTTGTTAGAGAAGATGAAGTCCAGCCGCCTCTATTGCATTTTTTATTTCCGTTCTTCGTGTTTGTTCTGTTTAATCTAATCTTCTTTTATTCTCTTCCTTTTATACCAGTTGATTTGAATCAATGACACAATTTGAATGTGGGCCCAGTCACGGATGGTGAGAGCCACCTCCCTCAGAAGAAGACAAATAGTACTTTCTAGCGCTACTGCAGCTTTCCCGCAATGGCATGAAGTACCCTGACTACGCTCGACGAATGTTGATCTGGGTTCGAAGAAATCCAAACTGAGCTCGACAAACTAATATTCTTCAACCTTTAACTTGAGCTCGATGAAATCTTAGCTGGGTTCGACGAATTTTGGGATCAGTTCGACGAATCCTGAACTGTGCTCGACGAACTCTGAATCTTCAACCTTTAACTTGAGCTCGACGAAATCTGGGCTCAGCTCGACCAACTCAGAATTTGCTTCGACGATTACTGAATTGAGCTTCTCCTTTAGAAGCATTGAGTGAGCCTTCCTTACTCAATGCTTATGGACTTAGAGAAATTCTGCTGGCTTAGTCTCAGTGGTTTCTTCTCAACTGTCTCAACAGTTTCTTCTTCACAGCTGAGACTGTCTTCTATCTTAACGGTTATTTCTACACAGCCGAGATTATCTTCTATCTCAATGGTTTAGGTGAGAACAACACTTCTCTCAGTGATATGTGTTTAGCTTCTCAGCTGTCTCAGCGGTTATGCTGAGAAATTCTTCTCAGCTATCTCAGATGTCTCAGCGGTCTCAGCGGTTATGCCTTATTCAAATTATCTGACTTCTAGCTTCCTCTTCTTGTTCAACTGTCCAATCAAGGACAACCTGCATGCAATAACTCAAGCATACATCAAATACATTATACCCATTAGCATGTGGTGATGCCTCTTCAAATCCTAAGGAACATTGAAGGGCACAATTCCCAATAGACTCTTGACTTTCCCTTAGTCTGAACTTTTGTTGTCAGACTCTTAGCTTTGGCTGCAGCAACATTCTTGAGTGTTGGTTCGGAAGTAACAAAGACAAATGGTCCAGATTGGGTCATTTGAAATTTCTCATTGGCAGCCTTGAATGCACACACCCTGCCAAAACTTTCACCATGGCAATGAACATCTTTGTTCACTCTAAATAAACAACCCTTCTCTTAGTGACCATAAGAGCTTTCTTGGTCATACCTGTTAGAAGGTATCAGAACTTTTCTAAAAAGAATGGAAGGCTTGGAAGCAATAGGCTGAGGTGGAGCTGGAGCTTTGCCCTTCCTTTTGGAAGGAGTAACTCTTGTGCTTCCCTTGAATCCCAACCCCTTCTAGCCCTTTTAAGAGGAGAAGGAGTCTATCAAGAGGAGGATAGTACTTGGCTTAGAATAGCTAGCAACTATCCTTTTCTCCTTCTCAAGCTTATCTTAAAGCTCCCTAATGAGACAGTTCTTGTGCTTGATGGATGATACCTGGATGTCCAAGAGGGACTTAAGTTTTATTATTTCCCTAGCTTTCTGGTCCAGCAGATTAGCAGTTACAGTCTGTTGGGCAACTGCAAGCTTTAGAGATTAAATCTCTTTAGTTTACTTCTTGGACAACTTCTTGACCTTCTTGAAGGCATCCAGAAGTTCTCCATATTTGTCAATCAGTTGATTGACATCTCCTTCAGATCCATAATCTTCTTCACCACTGGGTGAAGAGGTTTTTGAGCAAGGACTGGTCTCATACTCAGACAGAGAAGCAGAATTAGGTAATGAATGTACCTTTCTTTGACCAGGATGATCCTGGCTTCCCTCTTCATTTGTCATTGCCATCAGCCCTTTATAGCTGTGGAAATCTTCATCCACCTCTAACTCACTATTTGATAGTGTGAGAGGGGACCTGATTCCTATCCTCACTGGAGGATTGACTTCTCCTGCTGCAATAGCTTCATCTTTAGCAACAGCAGCAACTATCTCAATATAGGCTTCTTCTTCAGACTCTGAACAACTGTCAGAAAGGCTGAATTCCTCTGTGTATTCCATATAGCTAGTGAGAGAATCCCACATCTCTTTGGCTATCTTACAGTGGACAAGAATCTATAGGATGGAGTCATCTATGACACTTACCATGATGTGTTGAGCCCTCTTATCCATAGATGACAAGTTGATTTCATCTTCAGACATCTCTGCATAACTCTTTGGGGTATGGATACTTGTATATGATGTAGAGACACACATGGGAATGAAGGGTCCTTCTTAAATTGAAGCCATGATTCTAGGATCACTGGCTTCCATGATCTGCTTGATCCTTGCTTTCCATGTCCCAATGTTCTCTTTGCTGCAGACTTGAAGCTCCATTCCTTGAGGTTCTCTTTTGAACCCACAAGTATAACCCTTTTAGCTATCCTTTTAGGTATACTCAGACTGTTAAGTCCTTTTTGAGTAACCTCCCTCTGATACAACTCGAAAGTCCAAGGTATGTTGGAGTGTCACGGGTATGTGGTATTAAGAAGCTCCGCCCAAGGTACGTTGTGTAAGACCCCATTTTTTTTCATTTTAAACCACCGGGGTCCTATGCCCAGAATTGCCACTTTGCGTTTTGGTACCGACACTCGGGAAAGCCGCCACTACAAAACGCCAATTCTGCCGGCCTTTTCGATCACAAAAGAGAGAGAAGTAAGTATAAACTAAATATAATCAAGTCCACAGAATAACATGTAAATGAAAATCACAACAACTCCATAAAAACAAAGAAAGCAAAGTATTGTAAAAGAGAAGTACAGATGAAATATAAACGGGCTCAAGCCCGGTACATTAGAGTCCTCACTATAAGTCACTCATCGTGGAAGATATAAGAAAGACTAATCACTCACAGAGCTGGTCACAGGTGCTCCGGAACTAGACTGGCCCACCTCCATGCGCACCGTACTCTACTGGTGCTGGTCCCTGGGCTGCTTGTCCCTGTCTCCCATCCGGAGCTCCTGTAATGTTGTGGTTCGAAAATGATTAGTCATAAAGACTAAGTCCTATCATCCCCTACCCCTCCCCCCACGGCTCCTAAGCACCGAGCGGAGAGGAGGAAAGGGAAGCTACAATGGTGGAGAATAAGCAAGGCGGGTGATAGTGGAACTAGTCTAGCAATAAATATATTGTATAAGCAGCTAAGTATGAAAAGTACATCTAGCAGTTCTACAATTGTGAGCAGTAAAGTAAACATTTAGTAAATCAATATATATATATATGAAAGGACAAGTAAAAATTAAATATGTAACCTTAACTTATATAAATGCTCATAAAAACTTATAAGTTATGGGGTCTTCTGCAAGGCTCCCATCGTATAAAAAGTCTGATACCGATTTATACGTTGGGGTGTTGGTGTATGAAAATATGAGTGTACTGATATGCTATGCCATGATTCATGCAAGTGCAACTCACGCACACGACTCTATGCGCACAGACCTTTAGTTCCCCCTGTTCGGGCAGCTAGCTTCACTCCCAGGAACCTCCGTAGTGGAAAACAGAGACAATGGTTTGGGCCCCCCACTCTTAGGCGGGTATCCACACTACCGGGCCTATCCCTTCCATACGCCCCTAGAAGAACATAACCTAGAGTATCCGCATACTAGTGTTGGCTATATCCACAAGACTTTCTTTGGCTAAGTGTCCCACACCGCCGAGTCAACGTACTGATGCCGGTGTGAACGACTATCAAATACTGAAGACCCACCACCTTATTTTGTATTCAAACCCTCGAGCCCCCAGCTCTCCGGGCTGTCCCGTCCATACATCTACCTTTCGAAGCTACCGTCTGGATGGCAATCAAACCAACCTATTCAACCTCTCTAGCTACCGAGGTGTGTGAATGTGAAACCCTAGTTACACTAGTTGCTCTTTTAGATTATTATTCTTACGGTTTACTTGCCCAGGACTGCCCCCGGCATACCCCGTGAAAGGCTCTCAAAGGGCACTAGGAACTATGATGGTAGCTGAAGCCCATCATTCCCTTTCGTAAGACACTTAGTATTATTGGTGTATACCCGATTAACCGATCCCTTTTTATGTTATACTGGATCTAACCCTAGTGTGTTTTGGTCCTTCATCACCTCAGGAAAGACGACCTTTCATAAATCCCGAGCACCACTTAACACTAACCAAACTTCTCTCTCCTAATCATGACTCCTCATACCACTTAACAGCCCATTTCAAATCCCATGAACTATCAATCTCATCCTCTATGTTCAAGGCAAAGGCTATCACTACTTACGCTATTTTACGCTATTCAGACAAACTTATACTATATGATGATCATGATAGGAGGTCCCTCAAGTTCTCATCAAAAATCCTTAAATTATTTACTGGAGATCTATCATAACATAACTAGCCTAAATCCAGAAAATTATAATTTTCCTAATTAATCTGATATTTAATTAATTTTCCCAAAAGATTGGTCATGGGTAATTTTAAACATGAACTACATGATTCTCTCAAGTAATGGCCACCCAAAAATTATGACCACTAAATAACATAGAGATATCAATAAATATTAATTTCCATGATTTTAGAGAAAATATTTAGCCTCTAATTAATTTATCCAACATAATTCCATTAATCATATTTAAAGAAGGAAGTTGAAAGTGAGGGTAAGATCTATCTTAACTTTAGAGGGGGGTGAATAGAGTATTTTTAAAATAACTTTACAATTTAAACAAGCAAAACAATTAAGATTTAATTTATGTATAAGTGTAAGGTGCCTTGCTATATAATTTAAAACTAAGACAGCAAAAAGAAAATCACAGCACACAGCAAAGAAAATACTCAAGCAACCAGAAGACATAAGGAGCTATAGTGGTTCCCCAAAAACCTGGGTACATCCACTCTTCTACCACCCTTGGTAGGAATCCACTGCAGGAAGGGTTGATCAGGTGTCCTGGGCACCAATGAGCTTTTGAAAAGGTGCTCAAAAACCACACTAGATTTTTTGATCAGGTGTCTTACCACCACTGAGTTTTGACAAGGTTCTCAGAACCAGAATCAAGACTTTTGAAGGGAGTTTTGGTAACCCTTTTACAGCAGGAAAGAAAAATGAAAAGAGTGAAGTTGTCTTCTCTGTCTCAATCAAAGAGGGAAGCACAAGTGGATTGATTTGTTGTCAAGGCTCCCCCTGAGATGTAGACTAGTTCAGGAGTGGAAGCTTTGCTTCAGGGTGATAGGTCTTCAGAAGCTTCAGATCTCCAGTAGAAGATGGTTTCAGCAGAGGCTGAGAAAAATGAATTGTCTGGAGTCCTTGTGATGAAGCTATGATCACTCTTTTAGTATGCCAAAATGTTCAACTGATTCTTCAGAATTGATCACTTTAATTTTTGAATTGATCTCTCTATCTTGTGAATCTGTACTAAGAATTTCTTGTTGTTTTTTTGTTATGTATATCTGTCAGACCAAAAAGGATCATTTATTCTCTGAAGATCCTCCATCCAAGATATCCATTAGCAGACATTAAATGTCCTCCATAAAAGTCTTGTCTTCTAGAGGAAAGTCCAATAAACATTCTCAAAAAGAATTCCTTGAAACTTGCTCCAGAATAAAGGAAAACGGCTGGCAGATCTCTTGAAATAAATGCTGAGATAATTTGAAAAACATTCCAAAGTCTGACTTGATTTGAATCCTTAAAAACGTCGATCTCTTAGGAAAAATGTCGATCTGAGCTCTATGATCGTCGACCTGAGCTCAGAGATTGGAATGAAGATCAGACAGAAAACGTCGACCTGAGCTCGAAGATCGTCGACCGGAGCTCAGCGACCTGAAGGACAAGACGAAGACAAATCGTCGATCTGAGCTCGAAGATCCTCGACCGGAGCTCGACGATTTAGCATAGTTGAGCTCAGAGAGCATCGACCTAAGCTCGACGATAATTGTCTTTGCCTCAGCTTTAAGTCTAATTCCTTGAATGGTCCTTGGGGCAGCTTCAAACCTAAATTCTAAGCCCTAAACACATTCTAATGTTGACCTTTTTAACTATACATCTAGGTCAAACTGGTTTCCTAAGACAAACATAGTGATCCTAGCCCAAATTAGTGATAGGGTGTTCCAACAATCTCCCCCTATTTGGGTTAGGATTACTATTTACAAATCTCAGAAATAAAAACAACAACAACATATAGAAGAGCAATAAACAAAAACAAAAGAATAGAGCAAGCAACAGGGTAGTAGTCATATGGAATATCAGCAAGTGTTCAGAATGATTGTATTGTCTGCTTACAGATATTACTTTTTTTCACTTACTTTCTTAAATAGAATTTCTCTGTTGGGATTAAGAGCTTCCTTCTTTGACCTTCTATCATCCTCTGCACCTAAGGAGGTTTGAGATCTAGCCCTGGGAACCACAACCTCAGGATGCAATTTCATGTAGTCCATTGGGTCAAAGAATTTTCTTGATGCATACCTTTCCAGTTCTGCTTTTTTCTGATCTGATAAAGTATAATATTGGAGAAGTCTTTCCCTTGTCCTCTGGCTTTCTTCAACTGATCTAAAGTAGCAATTTCTTTCATCCTAGCAGTCCATGATAGTGGATTGTTCTCTGGATCTTAAAAAGGAACTGCAGGCTCATATCTATTTATAGTTTCTGAAGCAGTAGGAGTTCTAGTATCAACATTTTCTCTGAGTTTATAGGGGAAAGGACCTAGAGTTGAGTCCATGTGCCTTTGTCCTTCCCTTGCCTGAAATCTATGTTCTCTTTGATTTCCTCTATACTGTCCCCTTCTGGACTGAGAACCCCTTTGGTATTGTCCCCTGGGATGATATCTTTGTGAGGACTGGGAGGAACTATGCTTTGAAGCTGGGGTTTGAGAAGCTGAGCCTCCACCTGATCCTGAATCTGGAGGAGGAGGAGGAGGAGGAGGCTGAAACCGAGGTGGTCTCCAGCAATGAGGTTAGCCTGGGGGCTAGCAACTCATATAACCTATCTACTAAGGCTGAGAGATCTACATGCTCAAGAGGGGCTTGAGTAGAGGTAGGAGAGAAAGTGGCTGGAATGATGTTGGCTGGAGCTGATGGAATGGAGAATGTGGAGGTAGGAGGTGTAGGGATAGATGGCCTAGGAGTAGGAGGTGTTGAGATTGATGTAACTGGGTTGGAGATGGATGAGATGGTAGGGGAAAAGGATGGGTGAGAGAGTATGTCTTGAAGAAGTTGTTGGTAGGAGGATGTAGAGGGAAGCTCGGGAGGAGTTTGAGAAGAATCGTCCATGAAGGAGTCATCTAAGAGAGAAAATGATGGAGTGGTGAAGGTGGATAGTAGAATAAAGGATGGAATTGTTCTGAGGTAGTGGCTGGAGGAGGTGAAAGGGGTGAAGAGATTGTAATGGGGGAAGATATGGCTATGGTGGATATTGGTGGTGAGGTTGAGATGACTGGGGAAGAGACAGCTGGAGGAGGAGGAGAAGCAGGCAAATCTTCTGCTGGGGCAGAGACCTGAGGAGGAGTGACTGAGGCAGTCCTTATGCCTGAAGCAGGCGTTGCTGTAGCAGCCCTATTGGGGTTTATGATCTGCCTGTCCCACCTGCTGAAGAGGGCACAGGTAAGTCTTTTGGATGCATTGATGTACATCCCACTTGAAGTCAGCAGTTCAGGGCACCTGGAGTGCAGGTAAACCCCTAAGATCCTCCCAAAGCTTACACAGCTTTTGCTAAGTTTCTTCTTGATCAAATTAAAGAAGATGGAGCCCCAGTCCAGATGTTTTTTGTCAACCAATGCTCTGATTAGACAGAACTGGTATCTTGAAATTGTGTCATGGGCGGAGTGCTTTGCCAGGAGCACTTTTCCAACAACATCAGCCAAGAATTGAAATTCAATAGATAAATTCTTTTTCAGCAATTTATTAGGGTTCACAGTAGAGTGACCCATTCTATCTAGCATTGAATCAAACTCTTCTCTAGACAAATCAATAGATTCATTTCCAGTACTGAGGTTGAAAACTTCTGTTAGTAGAGCGGGGGACAATAGTACCTGAGTCCCTTTGATCGAGCCGACTATAGAATTCTCATTCTCATTTATGGCAGAAAAACACCATTCTTTTATTTCGTCTGCTGCAAGCTTCACTCTGGTGTACATAATCTGAACTAACTGTTGTTCTTGGAAAAGATTTAAGATGTCTTTGAATCTCTAGTCGCTTCCATCGAAAGAATTCATGTCGATGTCGAAGCTTGTATCAAATTTCATTTTTGAAAGAGCAGCAACTGACGCAGCCATCTGTACCTGCAAAGATTGAGCAAACACTACCAAGTGTAGAAAGTTTGGAGGGAAAGAGTTGCAGAGAGTATGAAAGTGTAAACGACGAGCGGCGGCCGAAAAATGATTTTATATTAGGGTTCGACGCGAAAAAGGAAGGATCGTTGACCTACGTTCGATGATCAGGACTCCTGATGGAAGCTGAAAGGTCTTCAATATCGTAGATCTCAGTTTGACGATCTAGGGAGAACGTCGAACTCAGGTCGATGATCGAAGGCCTGAAAGAGATAGTATACAACTATCTGACACGCTCTGAACTCAGGTTGACATTTTGGGAAAACATCGATCTCCGTTCGACGTTTCTCTGGTAATCGTCGATCTCCGTTCGACGCTTTCTGGGGAAAACGTCGAACGCAGTTCAGGGATAGAAACTATCCTACAAACACAAAATGAGATGAGTTTTTAGCCTAATCTTGGTCTGTTTTTAGCTTTTCAAAATCTTGTAATTTACTTTAGGCTTCCTCCATCTAACATGCCTAACTGATTGAGGAAGAAGTTGTGTTTCTTTTCATCCAAGGGCTTGGTGAAAATATCTCCCCTTTGCAAATCAGTTGGGATATATTGAAGTTCAATTTTATTTTTCTCAATATTATCCCTTAGAAAATGATGCCTAGTTTCTATGTGTTTTGTCCTACTATGGAGGACTGGATTTTGTGCAATGGAAATAGAACTGGTGTTGTCACAAAATATTTTAGACTTCTCTAAGTTGTAACCATAGTCTAGGAGTTGGTTTTGTATCCACAATATTTGTGAACAACAACTGCCTGCAGCCATGTATTCAGCTTCAGCAGTTGAGGTTGACACAGATGTTTGTTTCTTACAATACCATGAGACAAGTCTATCACCAAGAAACTGACAAGTTCCACTGGTGCTTTTCCTGTCTCTTCTGCATCCAGCATAATCAGCATCTGAAAATCCAGTTAAGTCAAATGCTGAATCTTTTGGATACCAGAGACCTAGATTTGGACAGCTTTTAACATACCTAAGAATCCTCTTTACTAAAGTTAAGTGTGACTCTCTAGGGCTAACTTGAAATCTAGTACATATACATGTAGCAAACATTATGTCAGGCCTACTAGCTGTAAGGTATAATAGAGAGCCAATCATTACTCTATATGTTGTCTGATCAACTGGTTTACCATGTTAATCAGCATCCAATACATCATTGGTAGGCATGGGTGTTTTCATACATGATGCATCAGACATCCCAAATTTCTTAACCAATTCTTTTGCATATTTGGTTTGAGAAATAAACATGCCTTCAGCATGTTGTTTGACTTGCAATCCTAAGAAGAAGGATAGCTCACCCATGCTACTCATGTCAAATTTAGAGTGCATAAGCTTGAGACCATATAGTATTAGTAGGGTATGGGACTTATGGGTTCTAATAAAAAGAGTTTGGTCTACTCTCCCCCTAACAAAATCATTCTTCAGCAGAAAGCATGCTAGAGTCTCATACCATGCTCTAGGAGCTTGCTTGAGACCATATAGTGCTTTGTATAGTTTAAAAACATAATCTGGATGAGTTAGAGAGATAAAACCTGGAGGTGGTCTGACATAGACTTCTTCTTTGATCTCCCCATTGAGAAAAGCACTCTTCACATCCATTTGATAGACTTTGAATCCCTTGTGAGCAGCATAAGCCAGGAAGATTCTTATGGCCTCTAACCTTTCAACAGGTGCAAAGGTCTGGTCATAGTCTATCCCCTCTTCTTGAGAATATCCTTGAGCAACTAGCCTTGCCTTGTTCCTTACAATAATTCCTTGATCATCCAGCTTATTTCTGAACACCCATTTTGTTCCAACAATGGAATGATCCTTTGGCTTAGGCACTAGTTCCCAAACTTTGTTTCTTTCAAATTGATGCAACTCCTCTTGCATTGCAATGATCCAGTGTGGATCTTGCTCTGAATCTTGAATGGTTTGAGGTTCAATTTGAGAGAGAAAGCAAGTGTGCATCAGGTTTTGATTGACCTGATTTCTGGTTTGCACACCAGCTGAGATGTCTCCAATCACTTGGGAGATTGGATGATTGATGACTAGATTTAGTCATCATATTTTGGGGTAGTTTAGTATGAAAAATTCCTATTTTAATTATATATTTTTAAGTATTTATATACATGTTTTGTTTTATTTCGTCTTAAAGTCTTTTTGTGTTAAGATATTATAATTCCTAGTTTCTATGGCAATTTCATTTTGTTATGTCATGATATTAAAATCTATAGTTTTTATCATATATTTTTATTATATTATGTATTATGTGTTATGTGTTGTGCTAGTCTAGTTTAGTTTATTTTTAACAACATGTTACTCATGTTATTATTATGAGAACTAATACTTTGTTTTTTATATATGTTGTTTTGTAGGTGCAGCCCCTAGCCGAGCCCTTCACAAGTCCAAGCCCACATGGTGCAGCCGGCCCCTCATTTGGAGCAGCCCAAGCCATGGAGTGCAACCTACCCGAGCCCCCTATGCAGCCCATGCTCCTACCCGAGCCTACAAGTGAAGTCCACAAGAGCAGCCCATTGAAGCCCCCTTTCCATGCAACCCGACCACATGCATGCAATTATTCATGCATGTGGCCGGCCACTCTCTCCCCTTTATTATTCCCTAGCCACCTTTCCTCTCATGCATGAATTTTTTCCACCCTTCTCTCCTCCATTTAATGCAATGCATGCATCCTCCCCTTGCATGGCCGGCCCCTACCATCTCTCTCCTCCCCTTTATTTCCCATTCACTCCCCCCTTCCCATTACATATTTTGTCATTAAACACATGCATGCATTTCTCTCCCCTCCATTTAATACCATGCATGAACAATTCTCCCCCTATGGCCGGCCACCCCTTGGGCTTCCCCTATTCTAGATGCTTCCCTCCACTCCTATAAAAGGAACCCATATCCCATGCTTTGAGGAGGTTGGATTGGAGCAAGTGAGCAAGAGAGTTCTAGTACAAGTTTTTCTTCATTGTTGTTTTCTTTTTATGGTTGTAATTTTCTTTTTAGTATAATATTGTCATCCTTTTAATATTGTTGTGTACCTCTCTTTTATTAATCAATGGAATTCTTCTCTCTTTATTTTGTTGTTTCCTTTTCCAATATGCGTAGCTAATCTCATATAGCATTTGATCGTGAGGATCCATGAAGTGAGATGAGAGTTTATCTTCTTTCTTAGTTTTATTTTTGTTATTTCATGCTCGATCCTTCTTTGATTTTTTTTGCGTCGACTCTGTATTTCCGGTATACGGTAGTAGGCCTTGTTCTCATTTCATAGTAGTCGAGAGACTCATGATTTGAAAGATCGCTCAAAGAAGGAAGGAGTTGAACGCAATCCTAGAGATAGGACGACGTAAATCCTCCGGATTGGAGTCAAATCCAATAGTGCGGATCATCTCGATAATGCAACTTTAGGCTTCTTTAGTTTGTAAAGAGATTTCGATCAAAGAGTTTATAAGTTAGGAGACCTAATGCTCTAGCGAGATTCTGTCTTATTTTCGGATCCGTCACGGCCGAGTATGATTTGCAAAATTAAAACTATCTTTATTTTTATCTCTCTCATCTAATTTCATGGTGAATCATTGATCGAATGCTAGCTTTTTATTATAAGTTTTTCGTCTCGCCAATTGTCTTTCATTTTACTTTACTTTAAAAATTCTAAAAATCCAACTATTTTCCGGTAGGATAATATTTCAAGCGTGAGTAGCAGTACTTGACAGCCCCGTGTTTAAATACGACCTTGGTACTACGATTCGACAGGTACGCTTGCCTGTTCGGGTTTTGGCCCACCAAGTTTTTGCGCCGTTGCCGGGGATTTTTCTCGTCAATATTCTGAAAACGCTTGTGCTATTACTTCTATCAAAAATAATAAAAAAAAATTTATATATTTATATATTTATAATTAACCCACTTCACTTTATTTCTACCCCACCTAAAATCTCTCGAAAAGGGTAAGGGGCTTTAAGCGCCACCATTTTACCTAGTACCGGGCGAACCCTTCACCGGGTAGTCCTCGGGAAGTTCGAGAGCCAAGTCGTAAAAAAAATTCTATTTTCAAAAAAAAAAAAATCTTTTCTTCTCTTTTTTCTTTCTTTTTCTAGTTCCATTTTTTTCTTCGTCTTCTTTGCTAGTGCATGACCCGAGCGAATCCGTCGCTACTTGTTGATTTGGACCCGGAAATCGAACGCTCCTTTCGGAGACAACTACGATTCGGGGCTTCCACTTCTCAAACAGCGGTTGAGGATTCCTTTGGGGATTGTAATTTTAATTCTGAGATGGGAGACCCTAACCCAGGAGTGGCTCAGTAAAGGACAATGTCCGATTATGCTCGACCCAACTTGGAAGGGACAGAGACAAGTATTGTTCGACCTGCAATTGTGAACAATAACTTCGAGCTTAAGCCTAGCATCATACAAATGGTGCAGCAATATGTATAGTTCGACGGATTACAAGATGAAGATCCGAACTTACATATTGCTAATTTTCTCGAAATCTGTGACACCTTCAAAATCAATGGTGTCTCAGACAATGCGATAAGGCTAAGACTCTTCCCATTCTCCTTAAGAACTAAATCCAAACAGTGGTTGAGTTTTCTTCCAAGAGGATCAATCACTACTTGGAACATTTTAACTGAAAAATTTCTTTCTCGTTATTTCCCCCTGCTAAAACTGCTAAGCTGCGTAATGATATAACTTCATATTCTCAAATTGATTCTGAGACCCTCTATGACACTTGGGAGAGGTTCAAAGAACTTTTGAGAAGATGCCCATATCATGCTCTGCCTGTATGGTTGCAGGTCCAGACATTTTATAATGGGCTAAATCAAGAAACTAAGCAAATGATAGATGCTGCTTCCGCCGGTTCTTTAGACCGCAAAACTCCGGAAGCCGCTCTTGAGCTTAACGATGATATGGCGATGAACACTTATCAGTGGAATTCGTCTAGGTCTCGCCCATCTAAACCTGCAGGTATATATGAAGTGGATTCGGTGACGCAACTGGCGATGCAAGTGGAAATGCTCAACAAGAAGATCTCGGAGATGACTGCTCCCTCCGTCGCTAAGGTATATGAAAATGCTGCTGCTACCGAGCAGGTGGATTATCTGGGGAACATACCCAGGCCTGCTCAAAATAATTCTGCCAATAATTTTTCTACTTTTTTGAATTTTTCTTCTCCTCCTGGTTTTAATGCTGCTACAAACTCTTATCATCCTGGATGGCATAACCATCCTAATTTTTCTTGGAGTAATAATGCTAACGTAGTACGCCCACCGCACAATTTTACACCACCACCACAACAAAATTTTCAAAAACCTTCCCCTTTGGAAGAGATCCTTGCTAAGTATATAAGCTCGAACGATGCTACTATTAGAAACATAACGGGATCAATTAAAAATTTAGAAAATCAAGTTGGCCAACTCGCCAAGGCCTTTTCCGAGAGACCACCTGGAACTCTTCCCTCGAACACTGAGCCTAACCCAATGGATCATGCAAATGCGATTTCCCTTCAGAGCGGTAAAGTTGTTAACGAGCCCACCACAAGGGAAGAGCCAAGGGTGATTGTCCCTCCTGTTTGCACCCCCACGGAGAATGATAACATTGATCTTGAAAAAGAAAAATCTATTTTTGAAAAAGAAAAGGATAGCTCCATTATTTCTAATTCTGCAAAAGAAAAAAATGGTTTTCAAAATGATGCTCCGATTGTTCTAAATGAATTTTCGGCACCTCCTTATCCGGCTAGACTTAGGTAAGAAAAACTAGATAATCAATATCAACGCTTTCTTGAAATATTTAAACAAATTCATATTAATTTGCCGTTTCATGAAGCGATTAGCCAAATGCCTAAGTACGCCAAATATCTTAAAGATTTATTAACGAACAAAAAGAAATTGGAAAATCTTTCTCATGTAACGTTAAATGAAGAATGCTCGGCGGTCGTTAAGAATTCTAATCTTCCTAAAAAGATAAACGATCCGGGTAGTTTTTCCATTCCTTGCGTCTTTGGTGATCTATTCGTTAAACATGCGCTAGCGGATCTAGGAGCGAGCATCAACTTGATGCCTTTTCTTTATTTAAAAAGCTTGGTTTGGGCACTCTTAGCCCTACGCGCATGAGTATTCAGTTAGCCGATCGTTCGATTAAGTATCCGTTAGGTGTTGTTGAGGATGTGCTAGTGAAGGTCGACAAATTCATCTTCCCGATGGATTTTGTCATTCTCGATATTGAAGAGGACATCGAGGTCCCTCTTATCCTTGGTCGACCCTTCCTAGCCACCGCTCGCGCAATCATAAATGTGAGTGACGGAAAACTTTTTCTGCATGTAGGAGATGAGGAAGTAGCATTTGATATTAATAAATCGATGAAAAACTCTTTACAAAATGATGACTCCTGTTTTTTCATTGATGATTTAAAAGAAGACTCCTATTTTTCTCCAAATGATTTTTCTCCTTTTTTTTTAGACCCTCATCAACTGTTTTTGAAAACTTTGCTATGCCCGTACAACCAACATTCGAAAATGACTCTGATTCTGGACAAAAAAATCTTATTTTTGAAAATGATAAAAATTTGCCAAATTATTTTGAAAAACCACCCGACCCTGAAGAACAAAATTATCTCGATAAGAACTTTCGCCACCATAAAAATTTTAAACCAGGCGATCAAGTTCTTCTTTTAAATTCCCGTTTACGTATTTTCTTTGGAAAATCTAAATCTCGTTGGTCTGGACCGTTTGCGGTCAAGGATGTTTTTTCTGATGGAACTGTGCTACTTTCACACCCCGATAAGGGGGACTTCAAAGTTAATGGCCATAGACTTAAACTCTATTTCTCTAATGATTCTGTGACTCCTGCAAAGGAGAATCTTCTTTTTGATTCTTAGTTTATTATTTCTGATGGACATTTTTATTTTGTTATGGACATTTTTATTTTTCACTTTTATTTTTGGACTTATTATTATGAAACTCTCTTTTATTTGGATTATTGTAATAAAAAAACATTATTGGACATCTGCCCATGGACTCTATCTTTTTGCTTTTATTTTGCTCTTTCTACCGGAGGCCACTCAAGTCCATGATCGTGGTCGCCGCTCCGCCGCTGCTGATATCAGATGGATCAAGTCATACCTGCTGACGATCAAGTACTCTAAAAGGCAAGCATGGGGGAGCGACATCTGCCTTCATCTCACGAACCCGGGGAAGTCCTGTTCTTTTTATTTATGTATTTTCCTGCATTTTTCTTTTTCTCTTCTTCTCAGTCCCCTTCTCTTTTTCTTTATGTTTTCTTCATTGAGGGCAATGAAGAATTTAAGCATGGGGGGTCTAGTTTCTTTTGGTCTTTTCTTTCTGTTCTTCTTCTTTCAAAAAAAATTTATGTTTTATATTAGTATAGTATTTTATGTTATGTCATCAAAATCCAAAAAAATTATAAAATATAAAACCCAAAAAAAAATTAGAAAAAACAAAAAAAAAATCAAAAAATCAAAAAAAAATTGTGCTAAAATCTATTTGAAAAACAAAACCTAAAATTATTTTCTATCTTTATTTTCATGTTGCTTCTAGAGAAGTGTAGGCCCATGCAGTTTCTTAGTTCTATATAGATTACTTTGAAAATGTTTTTCTAAACCTATCATTTTAACATAGTCTAGTTCTACTAGTTTCTTTTTCTTAAATATAGGCATCCGGTTTTTAAGTTATAAGCTAGCAATGCGTAGTTATGTCTTTTTATTCGGTTAGTTACTTACGAATGGTTGCTAGGTATCATTAGTCCTTTTTCATTTGTGGGGTAGTCTTTCTTGGTGTCTAGAACTTGTACCAAGCTACTCTCGAAGCATTTGCGCCGTTTTTACGTTCTTTAGAAATGATTTAGGCCACCATTTGAATAGTTTGAGCTTTTCTTGCCCACCAAAAACAAAACCCTTGCAAAACAATTTTGGGCCTTTTCCTTATTTTCCTTGTTTTTAGCTCCACCTTTCATTTCATTTTGTTCACCAAAGCCAAATACCTTTCCTATTTTTGCACTATAACTTTGACCTTAAAAATTATTTTGTGGGAGGGGTATTATTTTTTTGAAATGAATAGGAAATTTTAAAGCTTATTTTTGGAGCTTCCTTATCAATTGTTATTCAAAAAGGAAAAAATTGAGAAAGAAAAATGAAAAATCAAAATCAAAAAAAGAGAATGCAAAAAGTTTATGTTTGGCCAAGTTTATAAAAGAAAAAAAATACATGGCCTTATGTTTATTTTAGTTTGAATTGAAGTACTTATCATGTCTTATGCTTTGTTTATTTTTAAGCTCACCCTTGGTTTAGTGTTTAAGCCATTATGTTTATCTTTGTTTCCATTTCCTAATCATTCACCTAAACTAAGTTTTAATGCCTAGTAGAAGTCCTAATGATCTTAGAACTTAATTTCGCGTAGTGGAGAAAGTGTGAACGTACAAGCCTATGGCCACCATCATTGATGGATTTCTATGGAGGTTATCTTAGAGTGTTTTAGGGTTAATGTTTATCTAGCAACCTAGTAGTTTGTTAATGCGCCGTTTATTTAGAACCTCTACTTTTGTTGTCCTTATTTTCATTTATTTTGGATGCCTTATTTTTAAGATTTAGAAATTAGTAGACTTTTCTTATGTTTTAATGAGATTTTTAGATTTCCACTTTCAAATTTTCTATTGTGCACTTCTCACCCCACTAGTTGCTAATATGAATATTAGGATAGTTTAATTTTTCATGTTTTGTTTTTCTTAACTATGGAACTTAATATTTATATATCTTTTGCCTTCTTTTTATTTTTCCTAGTTTTAGTTCTATTTGCTTGAGGGCAAGCAAATGTCTAAGCATGGGGGTGTTTGATGACTAGATTTAGTCATCATATTTTGGGGTAGTTTAGTATGAAAAATTCCTATTTTAATTATATATTTTTAAGTATTTATATACATATTTTGTTTTATTTCGTCTTAAAGTCTTTTTGTGTTAAGATATTATAATTCCTAGTTTCTATGGCAATTTCATTTTGTTATGTCATGATATTAAAATCTATAGTTTTTATCATATATTTTTATTATATTATGTATTATGTGTTATGTGTTGTGCTAGTCTAGTTTAGTTTATTTTTAACAACATGTTACTCATGTTATTATTATGAGAACTAATACTTTGTTTTTTTTATATGTTGTTTTGTAGGTGCAACCCCTAGCCGAGCCCTTCACAAGTCCAAGCCCACATGGTGCAGTCGGCCCCTCATTTGGAGCAGCCCAAGCCATGGAGTGTAACCTACCCGAGCCCCCTATGCAGCCCATGCTCCTACCCGAGCCTACAAGTGAAGTCCACAAGAGCAGCCCATTGAAGCCCCCTTTCCATGCAACCCGACCACATGCATGCAGTTATTCATGCATGTGGCCGGCCACTCTCTCCCCTTTATTATTCCCTAGCCACATTTCCTCTCATGCATGCATTTTTTCCACCCTTCTCTCCTCCATTTAATGCAATGCATGCATCCTCCCCTTGCATGGCCGGCCCCTACCATCTCTCTCCTCCCCTTTATTTCCCATTCACTCACCCCTTCCCATTACATATTTTGTCATTAAATACATGCATGCATTTCTCTCCCCTCCATTTAATACCATGCATGAACAATTCTCCCCCTATGGCCGGCCACCCCTTGGGCTTCCCCTATTCTAGATGCTTCCCTCCACTCCTATAAAAGGAACCCATATCCCATGCTTTGAGGAGGTTGGATTGGAGCAAGAGAGCAAGTGAGCAAGAGAGTTCTAGTACAAGTATTTCTTCATTGTTGTTTTCTTTTTATGGTTGTAATTTTCTTTTTAGTATAATATTGTCATCCTTTTAATATTGTTGTGTACCTCTCTTTTATTAATCAATGGAATTCTTCTCTCTTTATTTTGTTGTTTCCTTTTCCAATATGCGTAGCTAATCTCCTATAGCATTCGATCGTGAGGATCCATGAAGTGAGATGAGAGTTTATCTTCTTTCTTAGTTTTATTTTTGTTATTTCATGCTCGATCCTTCTTTGATTTATTTTGCGTCGACTCCGTATTTCCGGTATACGGTAGTAGGCCTTGTTCTCATTTCATAGTAGTCGAGAGACTCATGATTTGAAAGATCGCTCAAAGAAGGAAGGAGTTGAACGCAATCCTAGAGATAGGACGACGTAAATCCTCCGGATTGGAGTCAAATCCAATAGTGCGGATCATCTCGATAATGCAACTTTAGGCTTCTTTGGTTTGTAAAGAGATTTCGATCAAAGAGTTTATAAGTTAGGAGACCTAATGCTCTAGCGAGATTCTGTCTTATTTTCGGATCCGTCACGGCCGAGTATGATTTGCAAAATTAAAACTATCTTTATTTTTATCTCTCTCATCTAATTTCATGGTGAATCATTGATCGAATGCTAGCTTTTTATTATAAGTTTTTCGTCTCGCCAATTGTCTTTCATTTTAATTTACTTTAAAAATTCTAAAAATCCAACTATTTTCCGGTAGGATAATATTTCAAGCATGAGTAGCAGTACTTGACAGCCCCGTGTTTAAATACGACCTTGGTACTACGATTCGACAGGTACGCTTGCCTGTTCGGGTTTTGGCCCACCAATGATCTATTGTTGTTACTAGATCACCAGGGGGTGTTGTTGTTTCCTCTTGTAGGACAACAACTGGCTCTTCAAGAAGATTTTCTTCCAGATGTGGAGCAGCTTCTTCATCTTCACTACTTTCATCCTTTTGAGTAACTTGTAATCTGTCCAAGTCTTCAGCTAGAGAATGCACCTGCAAATGTTCTATGGTAGAAGTATTTTTCTCCTTAAAAGACATATTAGTTTCATCAAAGGAAATGTGGACAGATTCTTCTATTTTTAGAGCAGTTTTATTATAAACCCTATAAGCATTACTGATCCTGGAGTATCCCAGAAAAACTCCTTCATCAGCTTTTGCTTGAAATTTTGCTAAATATTTCTTGTCATTATTGTGAATGTAACAAGTGCAACCAAAAACTTTAAAATAATCTACTTTAGGTTTCTTCCCATTGAGCAATTCATAGGGAGTCTTGCCCTTCAGTTTATGTATTAGACTTCTATTCAACACATAATTGGAGGTGTTCACTGCCTCAGCCCAAAAGGATAGAGGTAGGTGAGCATCTGTCAATAATGTAGTTGCAGATTCAATAAGGGTTCTATTTTTCCTTTCAGCTACCCCATTTTGTTGAGGAGTTCTGGGAGCTGAGAAAGTATGCTTGATCCCTTCACTTTGACAGAACTCTTGCATGAGAAGAGAATCAAACTCTGTCCCATGATCACTTCTGATCAGGGCAATGTGAGTGTTGAACTCAATCTGAATGCATTTGAGAAACTCTGTCAAACACTTAAAGTTATCAGATTTCTTCCTCAGAAAGAATACCCATGTGAATCTTGAGAAGTCATCTACAATCACTAAAGTATAGGATTTCCCTCCTAAGCTTTGTACTGTAATGGGTCCAAAAAGATCCATGTGTAACAGATACAAAATCCTAGGTGAATCACTCTTGTTAATTGATTTAAAGCTATTTTTAGTTTGCTTGCCTAATTGACAAGCCTTGCAGAGTCCTTCCTTCTTGTATAGGCCAGAAGGCAGTCCTCTGACAAGGTTGTCCTTGGATAGCCTAGCAATGGTTCTAAGGTTAATATATCCTAGTCTCTTATGCCATAGAATATTAGGTCTAGATATGGAATTAAATAGGCAAATATCTACCTTAGATGAATGAAAGTCTACTAAGTAAATATTACCTTTCCTGTTACCTGTCAACACAGTTGTGTTGCCTTCTGACTTGATCTTGCATATTTCTTTGTTGAAAGTCACTTGATAACCTTCATCACACAGCTGACTAATGCTTATCAGGTTGTGCTTGAGTCCTTCAACATAGGCTACTTTCTTGAAGGTGACTGTCCCAATTTCGACTGCACCATATCCTTTTGTAGTTCCAAAGTTTGAATCACCAAAAATTACTTTGGGTCCAAGCTTGGCTTTAAAGGATGTGAAGTTGTCCTTATTCCCTGTCATGTGCTTTGAGCACCCACTATCCAGATACCATAGCTGGTTTGATGTTGGATAGGTCTTCACCTGCACATAAACAGCTTATATGTTTTTGACCCAGTTTACCTTGGGCCTAGGTTGATATCCCTTAAATTCAGAAATAAAAGACATCCCAGGTTGATTCTTATAACCTTCAGGATGGTATATCCTAGGAGGTATTATTCATTCAATATAAGGATTAAAGCATTGGGATGAAGCACTTCTAGGATTGAATTGAGATTTGCCTCTGAAATAAGGTTCAAAGCTCTGAACTCCGTTCGACGATCGTCGAGCTGAGTTCGACGATCTTGGGTAAAATCGTCGAGCTCCGTTCGAAGATCGACTGTGAGGGAGTTCAGAGTTCAGGAATCGTTGTGCTGAGTTCGACGTTTCAGCCTGAGATCGTCGATCTCTGTTCGACGATCGTCGACCTCTGCTCGACGTTTTCTGTTGAACTTTGCTTTTCTTAGGTAGATCTGAATTCTTCCTAGCTACCTCTACAATACCCTTCCCTTTATCAGAAATAAATTTGATTGGGGTGGTTAATACTATGGGTTGGCTAGATGAAGCACCCAAGCCCAATGTACTATTTAATCTTGAGTTCACTGTGCTTGTGATGTCCATTAATTTGATACTTCTCCCATTAAGGGATTCTTCAAATTGCTTGGCCTTGGATAGTTCACTTTTCAGTGAAGCTATCTCCTCTCTATAGCATTCTAACTCTTCAGAGAGTTTGAGGTTCTCTGATTTTAAAGTGTTATACTCAGATAGTTGTTTTCTGAGGGAAGTGATTTCCTTCTCAGACTCCAACAGATCTAGGCATAGTACTTTAAACTCATGTTTAAAGTCCTTAGAACTGAAATCAAATGAATTGATTACCTGATCTTCTTCTAGTTGAGCTTCTGAATCTGATTCTGACTCTTCTGCTTCTGAATCTGTTTGAGAGGCATTGATAGCCATCATGCAAAATTCCTTTTCATCAGCATCATCCTCATCATCACTAGAGCTGGATGAGGCTTCAGAGTCCTCTTCAGTTTCACTCCATGTCTCAGCAACAAATCCCTTCCTTGTATGTTTGTTCTTGCTAGAGGAGGGTTTGTCTGAGCTGTTCTTTCTGAAGTCTTTCTCCTTTCTTCTTTCTCTTCTATCTTTCTTGTCCTTGTTCTTGTTTTCTGGACAGTCAGGCACAATATGGCCTTGTTTCCTGTAACCAAAACATATAATTTCTTTATTGTTATTTGATTTATCATACCTTGGCTTATCATGTCCCTTGTATGATATTTTTCTGAAGTCTTTTCTGGCCATCTTGTAGAATCTTTTGGCCAATAAACTTAGGAGCTCATCATTTCCTATAGCTTTATCTTCAGGCTCCTCTTTTGTAGCTTTGAAGGCTATGGTCTTCTCTTTCCTTGTGGCTGGTGATGCAGCCTTCTATTCTTCTTCTCTATTTTTAATAAGCAACTCATAAGATTTGAGCTTGCCCAGGAGAGCTTTAGTGGTTATCTCATTTAGACTTCTGGCATCTTTGATTGGCCAGATTCTTGAATCCCAAGTGTTGGGGAAGCACATTAGGATTTTGTCATTCAGCTCAGTCAATGAGACTTCTTTATCCAGAGTATTTAACTCATTGACAATCAGACTTAGTCTATTGTACATGTCAGCCACTGATTCAGCTTCTCCCTTTTTGAAATTCTCATATTGGCTTATAAGATGGGATCTCCTGTCTTTCCTTTCAACAGCAGATCCTGAGACAATTTCAGAGAGCTTGTCCCAAATTCCTTTGGCTGAGTTGTATTCAGCTACCTTCTGAAATATCTCATCAGACATTGTTTGAGCTAAGATGTTCATGGCCTTGGCATCTGCAGTCTTCCACTTCTTTATTTCAGCATCTGTTCCTGAAGGAGGTGGAACAACATTTGTACTTGAGCTTGCTGGTGTACTTGGGCACACTGTCAAAACAAAATTAAATATGTCTTCATCAATAGAGTTCATGTAAAGTCTAATCCTTGCTTTCCAAAGTGCAAACTTGGATAGATTGGACACTGGAGGCCTGGTGCTTGCATAATCTTTGTTCTGTGCCATGTCTTTATATAAAATTAAATATAATGAAAATAACCCTCTTAAAAGATTGATCTTATCAAGGATCTTTTGGTTCAGGTGTGAGCCTGTATGAACAACCAACCTCCCTCTGATACCAATTGAAAGTGAGGGTAAGATCTATCTTAACTCTAGAGGGGGGGGGTGAATAGAGTATTTTTAAAATAACTTTACAATTTAAACAAGCAAAACAATTAAGATTTAATTTATGTATAAGTGTAAGGTGCCTTGCTATATAATTTAAAACTAAGACAGCAAAAAGAAAATCACAGCACACAGTAAAGAAAATACTCAAGCAACCAGAAGACACAAGGAGCTATAGTGGTTCCCCAAAAACCTGGGTACATCCACTCTTCTAACACCCTTGGTAGGAATCCACTGCAGGAAAGGTTGATTAGGTGTCCTGGGCACCAATGAGCTTTTGATAAGGTGCTCAAAAACCACACTAGATTTTTTGATCAGGTGTCTTGCCACCACTGAGTTTTGACTTGGTTCTCAGAACCAGAATCAAGACTTTTGAAGGGAGTTTTGGTAACCCTTTTACAGCAGGAAAGAAAAAGGAAAAGAGTGAAGATGTCTTCTCTGTCTCAATCAAAGAGAGAAGCACAAGTGGATTGATTTGTTGTCAAGGCTCCCCCAGAGATGTAGACTAGTTCAGGAGTGGAAGCTTTGCTTTAGGGTGATAGGTCTTCAGAAGCTTCAGATCTCAAGCAGAAGATGGTTTCAGTAAAGGCTGAGAAAATTGAATTGTCTGGAGTCCTTGTGATGAAGCTATGATCACTCTTTCAGTATGCCAAAATGTTCAACTGATTCTTCAGAATTGATCACTTTAATTTTTGAATTGATCTCTCTATCTTGTGAATCTGTACTAAGAATTTCTTGTTATTTTCTTGTTATGTATATCTGTCAGACCAAAAAGGATCATTTATTCTCTGAAGATCCTCCATCCAACATAGCCGTTAGCAGACATTAAATGTCCTCCATAAAAGTCTTGTCTTCTAGAGGAAAGTCCAATAAACATTCTCAAAAAGAATTCCTTGAAACTTGCTCCAGAATAAAGGAAAACGGCTGGCAGATCTCTTGAAATAAATGCTGAGATAATTTGAAAAACATTCCAAAGTCTGACTTGATTTGAATCCTTAGAAACGTCGATCTCTTAGGAAAAACGTCGATCTGAGCTCTACGATCGTCGACCTGAGCTCAGAGATTGGAATGAAGATCAGACAGAAAACGCCGACCTGAGCTCGAAGATCGTCGACCGGAGCTCAGCGACCTGAAGGACAAGCCGAAGACAGATCGTCGATCTGAGCTCGAAGATCGTCAACCGGAGCTCGACGATTTAGCATAGTTGAGCTCAGAGAGCGTCGAACGGAGTTCGGCGTTTCGTCGACCTAAGCTCGACGATAATTGTCTTTGCCTCAGCTTTAAGTCTGATTCCTTGAACGGTCCTGGGGGCAGCTTCAAACCTAAATTCTAAGCCCTAAACACATTCTAATGTTGACCTTTTTAACTATACATCTAGGTCAAACTGGTTTCCTAAGACAAACATAGTGATCCTAGCCCAAATTAGTAATAGGGTGTTCCAACAGAAGTACTAAAGTTATTCATTAGAAAATTGTAGAAAAATTACTGAACCTAAATAATGTACAAAAAGAACCATTGCACAATAATCATAATTTTCCTGGCTTACATGACACCAAAATAAATTCAATTAATTTTTCATGGGAAATGATACTTAGTGAAGCAACCCCTACAAATACACTCCACACAATTCCATAAAAATTCACAGAGCTTTATAACATCATAAAAGGTTCTCTGATTAAATTCCATAAGATTCCAGTGAGTGGTTAATTCATAAGAAATTCCTAAGTTGAAAGTATAATTTGATGGTTTGTACATGAAGTACGATATTCATTGATCTATAATTCATAACAAAATTATCCAGATATGAATATCACTATGACAACACTCCTTCCAAAGTTTGACTGAGAATCAAGGTCATATGACCCACCATAAAATTCCTAGGGTGTAAAGACCTAATTACTTATTAAGTGGTTTATGTGGGGTATTTGTGTCCAAGCACTACCCATTCATTTCCTAGGGCATCTAACCACCCTACAAGTATTTATTCTAAGTACCAAATTCATATAAGGACATAACACCCTATGTCCTTCACAAGACACCCAAAACCATCCTTAGGGTTTGGTCTTAGATCCTAGGGAAAATCTACCCCAATCCACCCTATCTTCAATGGGAGGGTGCTAGAAATCATGCCAAGTCAGTGGTCAAAATCTCAGCCTTTGTTGAGATGATTTGACCACCCAAATCATAAAATGCACTTTTGACCTAAAAACCCCTTAATAGAGCAAAGCTTAGGTTTGTTCATTTCCAATCCAAAACATCTCCAAATGAGATGAAAAATTATAGAAAAACTATAAGAAAAGTGTCTCCAAAAATTTCCATTTTTGGACAGGACCTAGATATAGGTTAGGGGGATTCCCTGTCCAAATTTCGGGTCTTTTAAATAAGGGATGAAGTAGGGGCACACAATTTAATCTCAGCCTAGCTCTAGATGTAGACCCCACCAAAAGGGGTGCCCTGGTCAAACAAGTTGACCAAATTGACCCAAATCAATTTTAAAATAAAGAAGACCCATAGGGCTACAAATTATAGGTTGACCATTTCCTCATATAGAGCCTTTAAGTATTTTCATTTAATTTTCTAAAGTGACTGTTGTCATAATACAAAAATCATTTTTAAAGTAAAGGATTTAAATGATCAGCACAGATCTTGATGAAAGATCCGACGATTGCTGGATCGTCTTCTTCCTCCAGCCGAGGGCCATGATTGGCTGAACCTGGAGCTTATTCCAAATGTTGCCGCCGACCATCCAGCCTCCTCCCTGGCCAGCCACCACCACCACCACCTACTTTGAGGTGGTGTCCATCGCCGGGCGGCGGCGCGACCGCCGGAGAGGTGTTTTCCGGCGAACCCGAGAGCTATATTTTTGCGGGAAAAACTAGGAAGAGAATCTCTTCCCGATCGGACCCGATTGAACCCGATTCTTAACCCTAAAGAATTCTAAGATCTACCCGTAGAGAGAAAGGAGGGGAGGACCTTGTTCACGGGCTGGAGGCGTGCAGATCGACGGAAAGCCATTAGCGGTGAAGGTGTCGTCAGCGCTCTTCAACAGCACACATAAATCT
The DNA here is from genome assembly GCA_039513925.1 of Platanthera zijinensis. Lineage (NCBI taxonomy): Eukaryota > Viridiplantae > Streptophyta > Magnoliopsida > Asparagales > Orchidaceae > Platanthera > Platanthera zijinensis. The sequence goes on from CM077080.1 coordinate 86,002,923, forward strand.
CTCGTCTCCTTCGGGCAAAGTGTGGAAATGAAGGCTTGGAGTCTTGTGAAGCTTATAAATCAGTAAAATTGGGGAGGTGAGGGGTCTAACTTATGGTGGCCATTAATGGTCCTTTAAGGTAATTTCGGCCATGGTGGTGTGGGGATGAATATGGCTCAATCCAGCCAAGTAACAGCTGGAAACTCCTCCTCTTCCCTAGAGGAGTTGAATCCAGACATAAAAGAGGAGGGGAAGGAGGCTAAGGCATCAAGTGTAAGACCCCCCTCCCGGAACACAACACACGGCATGAGGGGAGTCTTATGCCCGAAATAGCCGCCTTACGGTAGCACTAACACACGGGTTAGCCTTTACCAAAAGACGCCTATTCCGCCGGCTACAATCCATATCGTAAGAATTATGCCAACCCAACCATAACAGAAAAGTAAAGCAGTTCAATTCACAGCTAATATTAAGTCCAAAATAGCGGAAGATAACAAGCACATCAGGCTTGTACAAAAGGAACAAGAGTCTAGAAATGTTTTGCCAAACGGCTACATGAAAACACTCACGACTGTCACTGATGATGCCGATGGCACCACCACCTCAGGTCCTATCATCCGGGCCTGGCTGTCCTGCTGCATAGTCCGTTGCTGCTCTACCTGCGGGGTTTCCTCCTAAAAAGGAAGACGTAGCAACCGTTAGTCATAAGACTAAGTGGCTTCACATCCGCTCCCCCGGCGACTCCTCGGCACCGGGTGGAGAAGGGAACAAGGTACAATATATATATATAAGCAAGTAAACAAGCAGGTGACTATAGATATGGTAGAGTATAAACTACGCTACACAACTAGCAGTTCTACAAATATCAACAATATATGACAGCAGGTATAAGTAATCAGAATAGTAACTTAACTTATAAGAGTGCCCATACAAACTTATAAGTTAAGGATCGGGTTAACAGTATAGTAACTCATCGTATAAGAGTGCCCATACAAACTTATACGATGAGGATCTTGTGTATGCAATAAATGACATGATATGAATGTTATGTTATGACCGAATCATGCGCACGCACATGCAAGTTTGCTATGTCGACACAGACTTGAAGTTCCCACTTTTCGAGCAGGTAGCTAACCTCTCAGGCGTCGTCCGTCGTGGCCAGACGGCGATAGTGGAGCGGGCGTCTCCACTACTAGGTGGTATCACACTACCTATCCTAGGCCCCCGTACGCCTCAACGCTAAGAACACAACAGCGGAGCTCACATGCGTACTACGGCTCAGAAGGGGTCTTGGGTAAATGTGCACCAAGAACACAGCCCAACCTGGCCTTTGATTTCGAACCGGATGGAACCTCGGAAACGCACGAGGTGCAAGCCCAACCGTTCTCATGGCGTAGAGGAGATCTCGGTTTATGGACACCAAGTATCTAACCCTACCGCCCAAGGTCTACCCATTGGCTCCCATCGGTGTGACGACTGGCGAACCCGTAGACCTGCCACAGTCATTATCTCAATATCGCGACACGATGAATCGTCGCTCATCACATGCCCCAAAACAACTCACTCGATGCTACCCGTAGGGAGACTACAACTCTAAGCATCGGTTGTTAATAAACCCCTTGGGCTCGGATTACGGTTACAAAATACTCTTCACATAGTGTTCATCATGTTCACGCCCACCTATTCAATGAATTTACCTCAACACTACGCATAATAGATAAGTTCAACACCAAATTGTATAAATATATCCTATACCAATCTCAACTCCTAATATCTAGCCTTCCCATCCAATCCATTTCTCTACCATACATGGTTATTCCCTAATACACAACCAAATGAGTAACCATGCTAAATTATAGTAACAACAACATTATAGACATATGGGAGCAAGATACCAAAAGAGCAAATCACAATCATTGCAAGAGTGCTAACATTATAAATTAACAAGTGCATTATCATAGGATAGCCCAATACTAAAACTGGGATTCCCGGAGCTAAAGGAATCCGATCACAATGCACAACCCCTCGTTGGAAAGGTATTCGCGAGGGCTACGACTTTTGTGTTGAGTCGATCGCCTAGATCTGGTCGCAACATACCAGAAATTCAACTCGAATACGTACAGGAAACAGTTTCCTATACAGGAATTTTTCCGAATGCAGCGGACTCGAACCAGCTTTCCCGTGGCTACGGGTATTGCATGGAAACATGCAACCACTCGTTGGAAAGGTAATTTCAAGGGCTACGACTTTCGTGTTGAGTCGATCACCCAGATTTGGCCAGAACACCTCCAAAATTGGCCACGAAGATCGCCGCGTGCAGAAATCAGATTTCTGCACGCATCTTAAGGCGAGATGAACGGCATCCGTTCATCTTCTTCCTTGCAACGACCTAGCATAAACTTCTCCAGAAATCACACCCAACCTTATTTCTCCTTTCAAAGCCAAACCCTCAACGAAAACCCCTCTCATCTTCACTTTGAATGATGAGAAGGTTGAGGGAGACTAAGCCTAGAAAACCTAGGCATGGCTTATCCTAAGAACTCTCCTCCTCACCATCAAGACTCTATGGAGTCGATGTCTCTCCTAAATAACTATAGATCTAGCACCAAGGGAGAGGGGAGGAAGCTCACCTCAAGTCCAGCGGTACCACCATGGCCGGCCATGAGCCTCGCACTCCTTCGCGGCGGCATTGTTTTTCCCTTGACGGTGGCGGCGTTTTGATTCCTCCAAGGATGGCTCCGGCAAGCTCTTCCTCCTCCAGCCAAGAGAACTCCCTCAGAAATTTCGGGGCTGAAGAAAGGGGAATGAATGCTAGGGTTTCACAACTTTTTCCTTTTTATACACCGCAGACACGGGTAGGCACACGGCCGTGTTCCTACCCGTGTGCAGGTGACACGGCCGTGTTGCCTGCCGTGTTTAGGGTCGTGTTCATCCCAGAACATCTTTCCGCCGTGTCGGGGTTGCGGCACACGGGTAGAGACACGGCCGTGTCTCGACCCGTGTCCTCAGCACACGTGTAGGGACACGCCCGTGTCCCAATACCCGTGTACCTCTCTGACTGGAAACTTAATATTGGCATGAGGCACACGGGTATGGACACGGCCGTGTCCATACCCGTGTCGGCCAAAATCACCGTTTTGCCTTGTTTTCCTCATCTCCCATACGTCCGCACCTGTTCACCCACACCCCCCCCCCCCCCATTGGGCTCACCATAGCCCCCTTGACTCAAAAGCGTAATCAAGGGGCCTAGCGCGAATTGGGACGTTACAAATCCTATAAACAAAATAAAAGATTTCGTCCCCGAAATCAGGGTGAGGCTACGGGAGTGAAACACATAAAAGGGAACTATGCTTTCAAATAAAATTTTTTACCTGGGGTAAATAATTCCGGGTAGCGCCCTTGCATCAAATCCCTTGGCTCCCATGTGAACTCCTCCTTCCCATGATTAGACCATAGCACTTTCACCAAGGGAACACTTTTGCGGCGCAAGGTTCTTGTCTCGTTATCAACGATCCGCACCGGCTCCAGTCGCACAGACCTATCAGACGCCACGTCACCATCCGCCGTGGGGATATACTGTTCAGGCCGTAACAATGCCTTCCGAAGCGACGATACATGGAACACGTCGTGAAGGTTCTCCAGCTCCGGTGGTAACTCCAATCGATAGGCCAGAGGACCAATCCTTTCCACTACGACATAGGGCCTGACATACCTTGGGCTGAGCTTCTTGACTCCACGTACCCGTGACACTCCGTGCATCGGTCGAATCTTCAGGAACACCTTATCACCCACTTGAAACTCCACCATACGGTGCCTTGCGTTGTAATATTTCGCCTGTCGGCTTTGAGCCTCTAGCATTCGATCCCGGATCAACCTAACCACCGCGGCCGTGTCATCAATATACTCATTTCCCAATGTCTTCGGATCTTCGTCTTGCACCCAGGACAAGGGTGTTCTACACCTCCTTCCATACAAAGCTTCATGAGGTGTCATTCCAATACTGGCTTGATGACTATTATTATAAGAGAACTCCACGAGAGGTAAGAGTCTCTCCCATGGTTCTCCTTTATCTAGCACACACAACCTCAGAAGGTCCTCCAATGTTCGGATGGTTCGTTCAGACTGCACGTCCGTTTGTGGGTGAAAGGCTGTGCTAAAGGCGAGGCGCGAGCCCAGATAAGCCTGTACAGCCCTCCATTCTCTTGAAGTAAACCGACCATCCCGATCGGAGACGATCGTCTTCGGCACACCATGGTACCGCACAAATTGCTCCACAAAGAGACGCACTAAGACGCCCACCTGCGCCTCCTTCTTCATTGGGATAAATCGGGCCACCTTGGTCAACCGGTCAACTATCACCCACACAGAATCATTCCCCGAGCGCGAGCGAGGTAACCCGTGGACGAAGTCCATGGAGATGTCCTCAAATTTCCATTCAGGGATGGGCAACGACTGTAGCATTCCACCGGGGCTTCTGCACTCCGCCTTCACCATTTGGCAGGCCACACAATGAGTAACAAAGTACTTGACATCCCTCTTCATGCCCGGCCAACACATCGTCTTTCTCAAATCGGTGTACATCTTCGCGATCCCCGGGTGCACCGAGTACTTGGAGCAATGGACCTCCTTTAGAATATCCTCCTGAATGTTGTCACCTTCGGGGATGTAAAGCCGGCCACGAAAATGGACGAGGCCGTCTTTTAGGGAGTATTCTTTCGTAGTCCCATCCTCCATTGACTTGAAAGCCGGGGTTAAAGCCGCATCCTTCTTTTGTTCCGTCCGGATTCGGTCTCGTATGTTGCAAACTATACTCATCACGGCCAAATATTCTGTATACTCTTCCGATTGATTCTTAAAGACCAAAGTGATTTCCATCTCTTGCAGCGTCCGGATTAACTCCATCCTCATCAAGCGGGATTTCGTGCTCGTTCCCGGTGCTTTCCGGCTCAAGGCATCAGCTACGGAATTAACCTTCCCGGGGTGGTAGTTCAAGGTGAATTCATAGTCGCACAAGAACTCCAACCACCGCCGCTGTCTCAAGTTTAACTCCTTTTGAGTGTGAACGTACTTTAGGTTTTTGTGATCCGAGTAGATCTCGCAGTGGACACCATATAAATAATGCCTCCACATCTTCAAGGCGAATACCACCGCTCCCAACTCTAGATCATGCACCGGGTAGCTGGCTTCATGCTTCTTCAACTGTCTTGAAGCATAAGCGATCACATGCCCATTCTGCATCAACACAGCTCCCATCCCTTGATACGACGCATCCGTGTAAACTTGAAAGCCCTCCTTCCCAGATGGAAGAGCTAGGATGGGTGCAGTCGTCAATCTGTCCTTCAACTCTTGGAATGCAGCTTCGCACTGGGGTGTCCATTCAAACGGCACACCCTTCTTGGTCAGCGTAGTAAGGGGAAGGGCGATCTTCGAGAAGCCTTTCACGAACTTGCGATAGTACCCGGCAAGTCCAAGAAAGCTCCGTATGTCGGCCGCTGACTTCAATGGCGACCACTCCTTCACGGCCCGCACCTTGGCCGGATCTACTGCTAGCCCTGCCCCACTAATCACATGGCCCAAGAACGCGACCTCTCGAAGCCAAAACTCGCATTTGCTGAACTTGGCAAACAAAGTGTGCTCCTTTAGCTTCCTCAGCACTAAAGTTAGGTGTTCGGCGTGTTCTGCTTCGGTCTTGGAGTAGACTAGGATATCATCGATGAACACGATGACAAAGATGTCCAAATAAGGGCTGAACACCTTGTTCATCAAGCTCATAAAGGCGGAAGGGGCGTTTGTGAGCCCAAACGGCATCACGGTGAATTCATACAAACCATATCTCGAACTGAACGCCGTCTTCTGAATGTCATCTTCTTGTATCCTCAGCTGATAATATCCCGAACGCAGATCTAACTTGGAGAACCAATACGATCCCACCAATTGATCAAATAATTCATCAATGCACGGTAGGGGATAGGTGTTCCGCACCGTTAACCGGTTCAACTCTCGATAATCAATACATAACCGCAGGGTGCCATCCTTCTTTTTGACGAACAAAACGGGCGCTCCCCAAGGCGACGAGCTTGGGCGAACGAACCCTGCTTCCACCAATTCCTGAAGCTGGACTCTAAACTCTACAAGTTCCTTCGGAGCCATTCGGTATGGAGCTCGCGAGACGGGCTTGGCACCCAGAATTAGCTTGATTTGGAAGTCCACTTCCCTATGCGGGGGTAGTCCCGACAATTTCTCAGGAAATACCTCGGGAAATTCTTGCACCACCCGCACATCCTTGACCTCTAATGTCAATTTCTTCAACTCGAAGCAAATTACATAGACCTCGTCCCCTTCCATATGAGATTTCATAACTTGGATTGAAGACAATAATTTACGGGGTGCGAATTTGATACCTTGGAAGATGACTTCCGAGTCTCCATGCCTCAACATAACTTGCTTCTCCGCACAATTGATCCTGGCGTGGTGCCAGTCCAACCACTTCATGCCCAGGATGAGATCGAACTCCGGAATTCTTAACACTGTAGCCGGAGTTTCAAAGAACTTTCCTCCAATAAGGGTGTCGAAGTCGCAACTTGCTGACGACGTCATCTCAGAGCCGTCCGGAAGGCGCACCCTTTGAGTAATGCCCGTGAAGTGTTGCACTCCCTCCAAGTCCTTCACGAAGTCCTCCGAAATGAACGAGTGAGACGCACCCGTGTCAAATAACGTATAGGCGGGTCTCCCGCTAACCACGACAGTGCCTAGGTTCCAAAAAGGTAATCACTATTCAAAATTGCGCGTATCATTTGTATCGTAAATCCAACAAGTCATATAATATTAATAGATTTTGCACGTACCGGTGATGACTTCCTGCGGATTTCTCTCCTGAGTCATATCCAATGCGAATACATGCTCCCGTGCATGTCCTTGATTTCTCCCTGGTGGTCCTCTTCCTCGGCCACGCATGTGCCCTCGCCCCCGTGGAGCTACTGGAGGGGGAGCAATAGGAGCACCCCCGATCAGTCGCGGGCAAACTCGTCGGACATGCCCCGGTTGGTTGTACACAAAACATATCACCTCACGTCGGCCCCCAGGTTGTTGATAATATTGCTGCTGCGGTGGTGGTGGTAAAGCTAGTGGTTGCGGAATTGGGTACTCCACCCGATAGTTCCGGTTGACCCACCGACCGCCTCTGTGGTTTCCCCTTCCTCTGCCATGATCATTCCGCCTTCTATTACTAGGGCCGACTTCAATTACTCCTTCCGCAGGTCTCTTGCCACATCCCATGTGGTCCGCCTCCAGTCTCTTTGCCATGTCGATGATTTCTGCCAGGCTTGCGTCGGCTATAAACAAAAGGGCCTGCCTCAGGGGGTCCCTTAATCCTTTGTAGAAGTGCCTCGCGTAGCCTCTATCGTCCAAATCATAGGAATCGGCAAACCTAGCGAGGTGTTGGAACTCCCTCTGGTACTCCGTTACCGATTTCGATCCCTGCTTCAGCTGCAGAAATTTTTCTTCAAGTCCATCCCGAGCAGAAGAAGGGATGAAGTGATCCAGAAAAGCCTCGGTGAACTCGTTCCAACTGATGTCCGTGTACAACCGCCCTTGGAAGGTGGAGCCCATGAGGGACTTCCACCACCTTTTGGCGTGCAGCTCTAGCAGCGTCACTACCAATGTCACCGCCATGCTGTTCGGACATCTTATGCCAGCCATCAATTCCTGCACGGTATCAAGCCATTCCTTGGTGCGCACCGGCGATTCTGTCCCAAGATAGGCAGGAGGGGACAGGGCACGGAAGGTGCTCAACCAGTTGGAGCCTAGCGCTTGTTGTTGCACCGGAGCTTGCTGGGCTTTAAATGCATCCAATATGGCTGACAGCGTTTGTCCCAGTTCCGACTGCTGGAATTGTGAAGGGACGGAAGGGGTAGGAGTGCCCCCAACCGGCTCCACCTGCGCTGGGACCTATACGCAAGGTACAAACTAGGGTCAGGTTGGCTAAAACTAATGTCAAAGTTGGACAACTTTGTGTGAATTACATATGGGCACACCACTGCTTCCGCTAAGTCGGTTTGTCCCCAAACCGACTAATCGAACGGGAGTGGCCCATTGTTACCTGACTGCTGTAGGTGAAGATCGGCTAAGTCTGATACCATTTGTAAGACCCCCCTCCCGGAACACAACACACGGCACGAGGGGAGTCTTATGCCCGAAATAGCCGCCTTACGGTAGCACTAACACACGGGTTAGCCTTTACCATAAGACGCCTATTCCGCCGGCTACAATCCATATCGTAAGAATTATGCCAACCCAACCATAACAGAAAAGTAAAGCAGTTCAATTCACAGCTAATATTAAGTCCAAAATAGCGGAAGATAACAAGCACATCAGGCTTGTACAAAAGGAACAAGAGTCTAGAAATGTTTTGCCAAACGGCTACATGAAAACACTCACGACTGTCACTGACGGTGCCGATGGCACCACCACCTCAGGTCCTATCATCCGGGCCTGGCTGTCCTGCTGCATAGTCCGTTGCTGCTCTACCTGCGGGGTTTCCTCCTAAAAAGGAAGACGTAGCAACCGTTAGTCATAAGACTAAGTGGCTTCACATCCGCTCCCCCGGCGACTCCTCGGCACCGGGCGGAGAAGGGAACAAGGTACAATATATATATATAAGCAAGTAAACAAGCAGGTGACTATAGATATGGTAGAGTATAAACTAAGCTACACAACTAGCAGTTCTACAAATATCAACAATATATGACAGCAGGTATAAGTAATCAGAATAGTAACTTAACTTATAAGAGTGCACAAACAAACTTATAAGTTAAGGATCGGGTTAACAGTAAAGTAACTCATCGTATAAGAGTGCACATACAAACTTATACGATGAGGATCTTGTGTATGCAATGAATGACATGATATGAATGTTATGCTATGACCGAATCATGCGCACGCACATGCAAGTTTGCTATGTCGACACAGACTTGAAGTTCCCACTTTTCGAGCAGGTAGCTAACCTCTCAGGCGTCGTCCGTCGTGGCCAGACGGCGACAGTGGAGCGGGCGTCTCCACTACTAGGTGGTATCACACTACCTATCCTAGGCCCCCGTACGCCTCAACGCTAAGAACACAACAGCGGAGCTCACATGCGTACTACGGCTCAGAAGGGGTCTTGGGTAAATGTGCACCAAGAACACAGCCCAACCTGGCCTTTGATTTCGAACCGGATGGAACCTCGGAAACGCACGAGGTGCAAGCCCAACCGTTCTCATGGCGCGGAGGAGATCTCGGTTTATGGACACCAAGTATCTAACCCTACCGCCCAAGGTCTACCCATTGGCTCCCATCGGTGTGACGACTGGCGAACCCGTAGACCTGCCACAGTCATTATCTCAATATCGCGACACGATGAATCGTCGCTCATCACATGCCCCAAAACAACTCACTCGATGCTACCCGTAGGGAGACTACAACTCTAAGCATCGGTTGTTAATAAACACCTTGGGCTCGGATTACGGTTACAAAATACTCTTCACATAGTGTTCATCATGTTCTCGCCCACCTATTCAATGAATTTACCTCAACACTACGCATAATAGATAAGTTCAACACCAAATTGTATAAATATATCCTATACCAATCTCAACTCCTAATATCTAGCCTTCCCATCCAATCCATTTCTCTACCATACATGGTTATTCCCTAATACACAACCAAATGAGTAACCATGCTAAATTATAGTAACAACAACATTATAGACATATGGGAGCAAGATACCAAAAGAGCAAATCACAATCATTGCAAGAGTGCTAACATTATAAATTAACAAGTGCATTATCATAGGATAGCCCAATACTAAAACTGGGATTCCCGGAGCTACAGGAATCCGATCACAATGCACAACCACTCGTTGGAAAGGTATTCGCGAGGGCTACGACTTTCGTGTTGAGTCGATCGCCCAGATCTGGTCGCAACATACCAGAAATTCAACTCGAATACGTACAGGAAACAGTTTCCTGTACAGGAATTTTTCCGAACGCAGCGGACTCGAACCAGCTTTCCCGTGGCTACGGGTATCGCATGGAAACGTGCAACCACTCGTTGGAAAGGTAATTTCAAGGGCTACGACTTTCGTGTTGAGTCGATCACCCAGATTTGGCCAGAACACCTCTGAAATTGGCCACGAAGATCGCCGCGTGTAGAAATCAGATTTCTGCACGCATCTTAAGGCGAGATGAACGGCATCCGTTCATCTTCTTCCTTGCAACGACCTCGCATAAACTTCTCCAGAAATCACACCCAACCTTATTTCTCCTTTCAAATCCAAACCCTCAACGAAAACCCCTCTCATCTCCACTTTGAATGATGAGAAGGTTGAGGGAGACTAAGCCTAGAAAACCTAGGCATGGCTTATCCTAAGAACTCTCCTCCTCACCATCAAGACTCTATGGAGTCGATGTCTCTCCTAAATAACTATAGATCTAGCACCAAGGGAGAGGGGAGGAAGCTCACCTCAAGTCCAGCGGTACCACCATGGCCGGCCATGAGCCTCGCACTCCTTCGCGGCGGCATTGTTTTTCCCTTGACGGTGGCGGCGTTTTGATTCCTCCAAGGATGGCTCCGGCAAGCTCTTCCTCCTCCAGCCAAGAGAACTCCCTCAGAAATTTCGGGGCTGAAGAAAGGGGAATGAATGCTAGGGTTTCACAACTTTTTCCTTTTTATACACCGCAGACACGGGTAGGCACACGGCCGTGTTCCTACCCGTGTGCAGGTGACACGGCCGTGTTGCCTGCTGTGTTTAGGGCCGTGTTCATCCCAAAACATCTTTCCGCCGTGTCGGGGTTGCGGCACACAGGTAGAGACACGGCCGTATCTCGACCCGTGTCCTCGGCACACGGGTAGGGACATGCCCGTGTCCCAATACCCGTGTACCTCTCTGACTGGAAACTTAATATTGGCATGAGGCACACGGGTATGGACACGGCCGTGTCCATACCCGTGTCGGCCAAAATCACCGTTTTGCCTTGTTTTCCTCATCTCCTATACGTCTGCACATGTTCACCCACACCCCCCCCCATTGGGCTCACCACAGCCCCCTTGACTCAAAAGCGCAATCAAGGGGCCTAGCGCGAATTGGGACGTTACATCAAGTGCCATTACTGGCCATGAAAGCCAGTTCTCGGACATGGCTGAAGCCTTCTTCATTTTCATAACCTTCGGCCACGTGGCCTACCTCCATTTGGCCGGTCAATATTTTTAAATAAGACTTAATTAGGTGTTAATAGAGGAATGGCTAATTTAAGACATCCTGGTCCGCTTCTCGAAATGGTCCGGTTCAGCTGAACCAGCAAATAAAACAAAAGCGCCAGAAAAATTCTAAGTAAAATGGCGTTGAGTGAGCTCAGCTCACTCAACGCCATCCAACCTACGACGTTGAGTGAGATCAGCTCACTCAACACCATCCAGCCTACGGCATTGAGTGTGCTCAGCTCACTCAATGCCATCCAGCCGACGGCGTTGAGTAAGCTCAGCTCACTCAACACCATACAGCCTAAACAAGATGGCATTGAGTGCAGTCAGTGCACTCAACGCCATTCAGCTTATGGCTTTGAGTGCACTTGATGCACTCAACTCCATTCATCCCAAGTAAGATGGCGTTGAGTGCAATTAGTGCACTCAACGCCGTTCAGCTTATGGCGTTGAGTGTACTAGGCGCACTCAACGCCATCCAGCCTAAGAAAGATGGCGTTGAGTACAGTCAGTGCACTCAATGCCGTTCAGCTTATGGCGTTGAGTGCACTCGACGCACTCAACGCCATCCAGCCTTTGGCATTGAGTGCACTCGACGCACTCAACGCCATACGGCCTATGGTGTTGATTGCACTCGACGCACTTAACGCCCGAGCCCAAATCCTGTTTTAAGTAAATTTCTAACCTACTATTTGCAGACAAGGTGATTTTCACCTTGAGCCCGGGTCACTTGGCCTCCTTTGTCTTCCTAGGATTTTGTCATTACTTGGTCATGACAAAACCTCTCCTAGGGGTCTGGTCGGAAATGGGATGTTACACGTTGGACCTTACACTGTATTGGAGAGGATTGGCCCTTTGGCCTACCGGTTGGAGTTACCACCAGAGCTGGAGAAACTTTATGACGTGTTCCATGTGTCGTCTCTCTGGAAGGCGTTGTTGCAGCCCGATCAACATATCCCCGCCGCTGATGGAGAAGTAGCCACCGATAGATCTGTGCGACAGGAGCCGGTGCGGATAGTAGGCAACGAGACAAGAATTTTGTGCCGCAAGAGTGTTCCTTTGGTAAAGGTGTTGTGGTCTAACCATGGGAAAGATGAGTATACATGGGAGCCGGTGGGCTTGATGCAAAAGCGTTACCCGAAGTTGTTTCATCAAGGTAATATTTAAAAAGCATATGTCTATTTTATTTCATGCTTTTCTCTCCCCATAACCTTAGCCTGATTTCGGGGACAAAATCTTTTATTTTGTTTATAGGATTTATTACATCCCGATTTGTGTTAGGCCCCTAGTGTGCATTTTTAAGTCAGGGGAGCTATCTTGGGCTCAGGGAGTGCTGGTAACTAGGCTTACACTTATGTAAGGGAGGTGAAATGATGTCCATAGTAGGACACAGGTAGTGACATGGGCGTGTCAATACTCGTATGGTACTCTGGTGTCGGGATTGGAAATTTGTGGAATTTCCAGAGAAGGACACGGGTAGTGACACAGGCGTGTCCCTACACGTGTGTATGGACAAGAGTAGGGGCACGGGCGTGTCCTACCCATGTGTTTAATTGACATCATCGATCGTGTTTCCCGATCAGGACACAGGTAGAGACACGGGCGTGTCCCTACCCGTGTACATGTGTCCAAGTGTTTCCCAAGCAAGACACGGGTATAGACACGGGTGTGTCCCTACCCGTGTGAATGTCTCCAGGAAGCCGGATGTGTCTCTCGAGAAGGATACGGGTAGAATACGGGCTTGAACACGGTCGTGTCACGTGGAAAAGGATAGAGACACAGGCGTTTCCCTACCCGTGTTTGTGTGTCCAAACGGCAGACGAACCATCGACGACGCTTCGCCGGAGCAGGACACGGGTAGGGACACGGACATGTCCCTACCCGTATTGGTTCAATATATATAGGATTTCTCAAATCCTAGCCATTTTTCATCCTCTTTCCAAGCCATTTCTGTGGAGAGAGGGGTGTTGGAGCCAACCTTCATTCGTGAAGAACCACCACTGTCGAGGAGAAGAAGATATAGTCGAGAAGGGTGACGAGATCCTTTGTCGGAAATGGTGGAAACGTCGGAAACAAGGTGAGCTTCCTCCCCTCTCCCTTGGTGCTAGATCTGTAGTTATTTTTAGGGGAGATTTTGACTCAAAAGAGTCTAGACTTGCGAGATGATGATTTCCCTAGGAAGAGGCCATTCTAGGGCTTGTGCTCTATGGATAGTGGTGTCTTCAACCTCTCCTTCCTTCTATATGAAGATGAGGGATGGGTTCGTGAAGAGAAATTGCCTTATGAGGGTGAATAAGGGAGGAGAAATTAATGATGTGAATTGGGAAGATCGGCTTGAGGAGGAAGATGAACCGATGCCATTCATTCCGCCTTAAGATGCGTGCAGAAATCTGTGTTCTGCCCGCAGCGATCTTCGTGGCCATTTTCAAATATGATATGGCCAGATCTGGACTTTCGACTAAACACGAAAGACGTATCCCTTGGAAATAACTTTCCAACGAGTGGTTACACGTCTTCAGGAGAAGTATGTAGCCACAGGAACGTCTGTTCGAAATTGATGGCTGCCAAGCTAAGTGTACAGAAACTGTATTCTGTACGCAGCAGACTTTGAAGCCAATTTCAAGTGTGTTACGTTCTGATCTAGGTGAGGGACTGAATACAAAAGTCGTAGCCCTCGGAAATACCTTTACAATAGGGGGTTAAACATTTTCACCGGATTCCTGTAACATCAGGAATCCCCGTTTTAAGTTTTGTACATTACTCATTTCTTGAACGTGTAATTCTCAGGTTTAAGTAAATCCATGATAGGAGGTGGTAGAGGGATTGTTGTGAGTTGTTGGATAGATCCTTTGTAATCAAATGACGAAGTGAAATGTACTTAAACAAAATGATTTGGTTGATAGATCCTTATGTGAACTAGTGGGTTGATGAGTTGGATTTTATAAACAAACAAGTTATGTGAACCGGTAAGGATGAGCTTGACACTAGCAAAGCGATGAATATTATGTGTATGAGGATTGAATAAGGTTAGTGCATACTTGCGGGATACATATGGTTAATGGAATGTGTATTGTAGTCCACTGCGTAGGGTCATGTCTCTCTACGGGTTGCAGTGATTGATGTTATGTTGTACTAGGTGGCTTGCCACCTAAGGTTTACAAGGAACCCTTGAATGCTTGGATGTATGAAAATGTGGTAGGGTTGATAGTGCGTGAGTGTTTGCCGCACTTGATCGATTGTGTTAATAAGGGACTCGGTGAGGAGCCCTTGTGTGCTGTTGAGCTCGAGATGTGAAATTGCATGCAGTGTGAGTCGACACGTGGTGTCATAATCCTAGGTTAAGGATAGTGTGGCAGGTATACGGGCTCGCCAGTCATCACACTGACGTGAGTTGATGGTTAGACCTTGGGCGGTTGGGCTTGATCCTCGGTGCTCATTCCCGGAGCTCCTTCCGTGCTGGTCCTCGGTGCTCATTCCCGGAGCTCTTTCCATGCCAAGTGAACGGTTGGGATTGGTCCTTGTGCTTCTTCTGAGGCTCCTTCTGAGTCACAACATAGGCCATTTCAGGGCTTGCTTCTCGGTGCACATCTACCCGAGACTCCCCCTGAGCTGTAGTACACATGTGACCTCCGCTATTGTGTTCTTAGCATTTAGGCGTACAGAGGCCTTTACTATGTAGTGTGGATGCCATCCTAGTAGTGGATATGCCCGCTCTACTGTCACCGTATGGCCACGACGGATGATGCCTGAGAGGTTAGCTACCTGCTCGAAAAGTGGGAACTACAAGTCTGTGTAGACATAGACATTGCTTGTGCATTATCATGGGTGATTCATAGCATAGCATTCATGGCATTGCATTACATTACATACACAAGATCCTCATCGTATAAGTTTGTATGGGCACTCTTATACGATGAGTTACTTTACTATTAAGCCAAACCTTAACTTATAAGTTTGTATGAGCATTCCTATAAGTTATGTTACTTTCTTGTTGTAGATTTATATGCTTAGATGGATTGATGTAGCTTATGTAGAACTGCTAGAATAGAATGCTTATAATATTTTTATTCATTACTTCTATTGCTACTCATGACTTATATACTTACTCCACCTGCTTGTACTACTGCTTATATAAATATATTGTACCCTGTTCCTTTCTCTGCTCGGTGCTGAGGAGTTGTCGAGGGAGCGGATGTGATAACCACTTAGTCTTTGTTACTAACGGTTGCTACGTCTTTCTTTTTAGGAGGAAACCCCCAGGCGGAGCAACAGTAGGTTTTGCAACAGGACAGCTAGGCCAGGACGATAGGGCCTGAAGGGACGGTGTCGTCATTACCGTCAGTGACTGGTGTGAGTCTTTGAGAGACTCTTGTTGTATCTCTTATGAGCAAGATTTACTTGTACTATGATAGTGTAGAAGCTTGTTGTAGCTTCTTTTATATGTTGTACTTTTGGACTATATGCTTATGTGTGGATTTGGCTTCTTATTATATGTTTTGTTGGGTTGGCAATGTTTGATATTGGTTATAGCCGGAAGGATAGGCGTCTTATGGTACAGGTTAGCCCGAGAGCTAGAACTACCGCAAGGCGGCTGTTCTGGGCATAAGACTCCCCTCATGTCGTATCTTGTGTTCCGGAAGGGGGGGTCTTACACGACGCTCCTTCACTTGACCTGTGGCGCTCTGTTACTTATTTAAGAAATTAAGTAGCGACCTTTCCAACAGTCCGGGCTTTTGGAATAGTTGGGTATTCACTTGATCCTACATTTGGTATCAGAGGGGGTTACGGGTTCAAGACCGGGGGGCGCTATTAAATCCAAATTTTTCCCTTCTACCTGTGTGGGTCCAACAGATCAGGCAACCGTGGACATGTGGTATCCCCACCTCTGAGTCGTACGGGCCATGTGGTAACCCCACCTCTAAGCCGACGGGTTGTGCTGGACGCCGGGGGGATTGTTGGGTCCAGCGTTCCTTCACTTGACCTGTGGCGCTCTGTTACTTATTTAAGAAATTAAGTAGCACCCTTTCCAACAGTCCGGGCTTTTGAATAAGTTGGGTATGCGCTTGATCCTACACACACTTGTCACCTACCTCGGGCCAAAAGGCCCTACACTCAAATCCACACATGGATCCTACCTCAGAGAGCAGCACTCTCCTACCTCAGGCAATTAAGCCCTACAGCTCAGATCCACATTTGGATCCTACAGGATGGATGTGGGTTGGTGTTATGATTGGCCATAAGTGAAATTTCACTGTGCCAATCTACCTAGACAGAGATACACTAAGACCTACCTTGACTCCAGGAAATATATTTCCTGAGTCTACTTATCTTGTCTAAGTAATTACTTAGACCTAACTTCCTCTTCTCAGCACTAGGGATTTTATCCAGCTGGAGCTAGAGAAGTAACTGCTGCAGATCTTGCTGCAACCTGAGCTGGGAGAATCCCAACCCAACTCCTTTCTTTACAGCAATAAGGATGAAGATCTCTTTGGTCTGTGCTAGAAGTAACTTGCAGATCAGCTTCTCTGTCCCTTTTTGAACTGAGCCAACTACTCAGCCCTATCTCCTTCTTCACAGCTCTCCAAGAGAATGTTCTTTAGGTTTGTTGGCTGAGCCTGTGAAGCACCTATAGCAAGGGTCGGCCCAACCTGCTACCTTTTTCTAAGTGACTCCTTCTGAGCTAACTTGTTAGTGCAGATAAAGATCACACCAGCTATCTTGCTGTTGAAGATGTTGATTCCAACAACTAACTTGCACTTTGTCTTGTAGACTTGAGCTTCCTATTTTTTAGCTCCACAATAATGGCGAAGAAGAAGAACTACCTTGTTTCTTTCTCCAAAAGCTTTCTTTCCTTTATTGATTTTGTCCCAACGGCTCTTGAGCAGTGGGCCCCACGTAATTAATGGCTAACAACAACCTTGCTTTAACGCCAACTGTCGTACTGTAGGTCTGCGGTAATATTTATCGTGTATTATAGCCATCCCGCCACTTATTTGAAATATGTTTACTTGTTGACTTGCTGACGTAATCAGTTGTGGACTTAGCCAAAAATCAAGCGACATAGTATAGGCGTTGAGTGAGTATGCATCACTCAACGCCAAAACACTTAGACAGATTTACTATCTCTTGGCATTGAGTGAGTAACCTTCACTCAACGCCAAACTACTTCGAATATAAATCTTTTTCTAGGCGTTGAGTGATTCAGCTTTACTCAACACCAACCTTGATTTATCAGCTTTCTGCTGCTTGGCGTTGAGTGAGTGAGCATCACTCAATGCCAAAATACTTGGAAAAAATTCTTTATCCACTAGGCATTGACAGCGTTGAGTGAGCAACCTCCACTCAACGCTTTTTGCCTTAATTATATTTCTGTCTCTGTAGGATCTTAGGCATTGAGAGCGTTGAGTGAGTAACCTTCACTCAACGCTTTCTGCCTTAGGCATTTTCCTGCCTAATTGTCTCGGCGCTTTCTTGTTCTCTGCTGAGACAAACACTTATCTCAACGGTTATGTTGAGACTATCACTTATCTCAGCGGTTATGCTGAGACTATCACTTCTCTCAGCGGTTATGCTGAGTCTCAAACTTGTCTCAGCGCTTTCTTATTCTCTGTTGAGACAAACACTTATCTCATCGATTATGCTGAGACTATCACTTGTCTCGGCAGTTATGCTGAGACTAACACTTGTCTCAACAGTTTTTGCCTTGGAAAAAATCCTGAACTTAGTTTGATGAATGCTGAACTGAGTTCGACGAATGGTGAACTGAGCTCGACGAACTTTGAACTCAGTTCGACGAATTCACAACTGAGCTCGATGAACTCAGAATCTCAAACTCTGAATTGAGCTCGACGAATGGTGAGCTCAGTTCGACAGACTGTGAACTCAGTTCAATGAATTGTGATTTGAGCTCGACGAACTCAGAATCTCAAGCTCTGAATTTAGCTCGACTAATGGTGAGCTCAGCTCGACGAATTCTTTCTTACCTCTGGCATTGAGTGAGCTTACCTCACTCAACGCCTTTAGACTTAGTAAAAATCCGGCCTTTCTAGCATCTTCTCTTGGTGTCCACTTTTCTGCCTTATGACCACCTGTCATATCACTTAGACAATCTGTCTAGACTTTTTCCTTGGAACATCATGCACATGATGAGCTTAAACAACATCAAATACAACTATGCTCTTAGTGTTGATGGAGATGCCTCTTCAAATCCAATCTAAGTAACATTGTGGGCAATGGACCCAACACTTACACACCAGCACTTTACCTATGACTTCTGATAGAAATTTTCCTTGGGTATTCATACCCTTCCTATTTAAGGTACTTCCAAACTTAGTGGTTGGAGCCAATCCACACCACACCAATGCCTCAGCAATCCTGGTGGTGTCTACTTAGTCTTCTAGATCGATTCTTGGAATTTGAAAAACCTTGGCAAATTTTCTGGTTAGAATCTAGTTTGGCATTAGTGAAGAACTCTGAAACTTCTCTTTTCCAGATGTTGGACGGTTTTGAAATTAGATATTCTATACCAGCTTCTGTAATTAGGTCAATAACTTTCCTAATTTTTTCTTGCGCTGATTCAAATCCATTTTGCACAAGCTCATAGCCTTCAAAGATTTTGTCGACATTCTTGGGAGCCATTGGAGATGAGAGAAATTGAGAAAGAGATGTGTCGACTAAAGGAATTTTAGGTCTTGACACTCAGGAATCAAAAGTTCAAGAGATCAAGAAAGCGTAGTCGAGTTCTATTCTCTTACCCCTTTTATAGTCGAATCTTCCCTGAAGTCGAAACGGCGCGCTGCATTTAGACTATTCTAAATTTTTGGGTAAAAAACATAGTATCGACATAAGAAAACTAGTCTATCGAGATGTGTTGACTCAAGTCGACACAAGGATTATGTCTCTCGACACATACCTTAGTGTCTCGACACCCTTATGTCTTGACACTAATTTTAGTGTCTCGACTCATTGCATTTATGCAGTGTCGACACACTGTCTGGTGTCTCGACACATTACTATCTATAGTGTCGACACACTTACTGGTGTCTCGACCCTTACACAATTGTCTTGACACAAACTCTGGTGTCTTGACACCATTTTTGACTTTGTCAAAATTTTGTTTTCTGAAATGTATATTCTTGACTTTTATGATTTCTTACATGTTTATTTAGGTTGGTAGACTTTGTTACTTAACTTATACAAGTTGAATAGGTTTCCCCTTTTTAGGTACCAATGAAAATGGCTATTCTATGTTTAACATTCCTAGTTCAAACTTGAAGAAATTGAACTTGTTTTGGGTTTTGTCAATATATCAGCAATTTGACTTTCAATTGGAGTATAATATAAATTGATATTGTCATTTTCAACATTTTCTCTAATTAAGTGATATCTGATTTCTATGTGTATGGTTCTACTGTGAGAAACATGATTATTAGCAATTGAGATTGCACTAGTAGAATCACAATACATAATAGATGTACTAAGCTGTACACTGTAGTCCAGTAGTTGATGTTGAATCCAAAGTAACTGTGCACAGCAGCTCCCAGCTGATATATACTCAGACTCAGCTGTAGAAATAGCTACACTAGTTTGCTTCTTACTGCTCCAACTGATGAGTCTTCTCACTAGAAATTGACAAGTTCCTGATGTACTCTTTCTGTCCTCTTTACATCCTACAAAATCTGCATATGTGTATCCAGTTAGATAAAAATCACCATTCCTAGGATACCAAAGCCCAATATTGGGTGTGCTCTTTAGATATCTCTGAATTCTTTTAGCAGCTATATAATGAGACTCTTTAGGGCATTCTTGGTATCTAGCATAGACACATGTTGAAAACATGATATCTGGTCTACTAGGGATCAAATAAAGGAGTGATCCAATGATGCCTCTATACAAGGATTAATCCCCTAATTTCCCAGATTCATCCTTGTGTAGTGACACTGAGGAACCCATTGGGGTTCTCATGGTAGAATAATTTTCCATACCATACTTCTTAATCAACTCCTTAGTGAACTTAGACTTAGAGATGGATATACCATCTTCAAATTGTCTAACTTGGAATCCCAATATTAACTTTAGCTCACCTATAATGCTCATTTCAAACTTGTCATGCATAAGCTTGGCAAATTTTCTATATAGCAGCTCATTAGTAGACCAAAAAATGATGTCATCTACATAAATTTAGACTAGATACTTGAACCTTTGATGTCCCTTAGGAATAGTGTCTTATCTAAATTTCCCCTAAAGAACTTGTTCTCTATAAGAAAGGTAGACATGGTCTCATACCAGGCTCTAGGTGCATGTTTTAACCCATACAATGTTTTATGTAATCTAAAGACATGAGAGATAAGTTTAGGATTTACAAAACCTGGTGGCTATTCTACATAGACCTCTTCCTTCAAAGTAAAATTTAGGAATGCGGATTTTACATCCATCTAGTAGACTTTATATCCCTTGTAAGCTGCATGTGCTAAAAACAATCTAATGTCTTCTAGCCTAGCTATAGGTGCAAAGGTTTTCTCAAAGTCTATTCCTTCCTCTTATCTATATCCCTTAGACACAAGTCTTGCTTTGTTTTTAACTATAACTCCATTCTCATCTAATTTATTCATATAAATCCACTTTGTTCCTATGACATTGTGATTTCTAGGTCTAGGAACTAGAATCCAGATCGTACATCTCTCAAATTGATTAAGCTCTTCTTGCATTACCATAATCCAATTGAGGTCTGAATTGGCTTGTTCAAACTTCTTAGGTTCCATCTAAGAGAGAAAGCTAGAAAATAGAACCTCATTATGAAGTCAAATCCTAGTTGTCACTCTTAGCCTGGCATCACCTATTATCTGATCAATAGGATGATCTTTAAGGTGCCTAGTAGCTACAATCAGATTCCAACCATCACCTAGTTTTTCTGGTGGAGGATGAATCTCTTCCTCCCCCTGGGCAATGACTGTGTCTTCTATAGGAATTATAACATTGTTTCTTGACTCTAATTCTATATCAGATGAATCTCCTATATTTAATGTTTCCATCTTAGAGTCAATATCTCTTAGACTAGAATTGTTAGATAGTTTAGTATGTAAGACAGAAGTTTCATCAAACGCAACATTAATAGATTCTTCTACCACTTGATGTTTCAAGTTGTAGATCATATATGCCAAGCTATAATTACTGTAGCCTACAAAAATACCTTCATAGGACTTCTATGAAAACTTAGTTAGATATGTCTTCCCATTATCTAATGCATAGCACTTACTCCCAAAGATTTTGAAATAGGGCAGACTTGTTTTTCTGCTTTTCATTAGTTCATAAGGAGTCTTATTGTGCAATTTGTTAATCAAGGCCCTATTCTAAACATAACAAAAAGTGTTCACAGCCTCAGCCCAGAAATATTTTGGGAGAGATGTGTCACTTAGCATTATTCTAGCAGCCTCAATGAGAGTTCTATTTCACCTCTCAGCAACCCCATTTTGCTAGGGTGTTCTAGGAGAGGATAATTCCTGAAGGATCCCTAGTTCTTTACATAAATTTATCATTCTTTCAGATTAAAATTCTGTTTCATGGTCACTTCTGAACTTGACCACAAAATAGCCCTTTTCTATTTGAATTTGTTTGACAAAATCAGTGAGAATGTCCGGGGTTTCAGGCTTTCTCTTTAGGAAGAATACCCAAGCAAATCTAGAGTGATCATCTACAATCACAAAGGTGTAAGACTTCCTACCTAAACTAAGAACTTGCATAGGACCAAATAAATCCATATAAAGTAAGTACAGACATCTCTCAGTGTCTTTGAACTGAATGCTCTTAAAGGATACTTTTGTCTATTTGCATATTTGATAAGCAGAACACATGCCTTCTTTGGATCATTTTAGTTGGGGACCATTTTTAACAAAGTCCATAGAAAATAGCTTGCTCATATCTTTATAATTAAAGTGAGCTAGCCTCTTGTGACATTGCACATACAAAGAGTCTTTCTCACTTGCTACTAGGCATACAGGAGAATTCTCGTATATACTTAAGAAATTTAGATAATAGATGTTGCCACTCCTAGTGCCTGACAAGATGATCTTTTGGTCACTTGCACTCCTTAACAGACACTTATCATTATGGAATATGATTTCAAAACCTATATCACGAAGCTAACTTATGCTTATCAAATTGTGGTTCAATCCTTCCACATAAGCCACTTTTGGTATTGTCACCAAACAATTAGAAATGTTACCATATCCCTTGGTGATTCCTTTTTCTGAACCTCCAAAGATTACTTTGCTGAAGCATAGTCTCTTAGCAAACTTATTATTCCAGTCATGTGCCTTGAACACCCACTGTCCAAGTACTATATTGGAATTTCTGTGGTACTTGGATTCACTTGCAATCACAGAATTAATTAACCTTAGGCACCCAAATAGTTTTGGGGCCTTGATTCCTGTTAGACTTAGCTGTCTGAAGCACATCAGGCTTTATGAACATATGTGTCAGTGACTTAAATGAGGGTACTGTTGAATTGTACCAACAATCTAGGGCAAAAATTCCCAACCTTCCCACAACACCAACATTCAAATTTGTTAAATCTTCTCTTAGGCTGCACCTTTGAAGTTGTACTTCTGGGTAGCTTAGAGTTGATATTCATATTCCATGGTAGTGGTGCAACATTGACACCCTTACCTTTCAGGTTTAAGTGTTGTGCATTGGTACCAGATCAGAGAATTCCTTGGCTCCTTGGATTGATCACTCCTTGTAGTGGTTTGAGGGCCTTATTTCCATTAGATTTTTGTCCTTTCCAGAAAGGCTCTTTATTGACCTTGCTGGTGGTGCACATAGAACTCATATGTCCAGGAACACATGATCCCTTGCATCTGTTAGAATTCATATGCTTGGCTGGTTTCTTAGCTGGATCCATAGGGGCTTTACCCTTAGGTTTAGATTTCTTATTGATCTTATTGTCTTCAATATATCATACACCACTTCTAAATTGTGAAGAAAATGTATCAATAATAGGTAGCATGGACTTAGGTCTTGAGAACAGTTTTAGGATCTGTCTTTCCTAAAGAAGCTTCGCTTCCAGTTCCTTGACAGTCTTAGCTTGTTCTACAATAGTCTCAGTCTGACTATTTATTTTATTGGTTAAGTCTATGAGCTTCAGTTTTTGAAGGTCCAACTTAATGTTGGCCCTCTCCAACTATAAGGGTACTGCTCTCAAAGACTCTTGTTCTTTGGCTTGTTCCTTAACTTGCTCTTTACTTATTATCAAAGCCTTCAACAACTTCCCATATCTGTCAATGAGTGTGTTAAAATTTGCTTCAGAAAGTGATCCATGTTAACAATTATTAGAAGAATGTTAACATGATTCATTCTCTTATGTTATTCTGGAGCCTGAGGAAGGACTAGTAGTAAGAGGTTTTACTTTGGCAGAATTTGAGCAATCATGTTCTTCTTCTTCTGCTAGGGTCATTAGACCTTGATCTGTATAGTCTTCATTATCAATGGATGAAAGTGTGGCTCTTCTTCTATTGTTGGCCTCCTCAATGGCCATTAAACCCAAAAGAGTCTCCTCCTCTTCTGGTTCAGATTAATCTGTCTCACTATCTGAAAGAGTAGACTGTTTCTTGGCCAAGAGGCTTTTGTCAAACTTCTTATGTTGTCCAGTCTTCCAATTTTTAGACTTTTTCTCCTTCCTTTTTACTGAGCAATAAGCAATGACATGCCCTTGCCGGTTAGAGCAATAGCAAACAAGAATAGTTTTAATGTGTTTATTTTGAGAAGAACCATACCAATCCCCAGATTTCTTTTTCCTGGGTTTCTCTGAGTGATTTGTCTTCTTGTGTGAAGAGTCTCCAGCTATACCCTTCTAGCTACCCTGCCTTCTTCTCCTTAACATCTTCTTGAATTGTCTTAAGAAGAGTGGCAGTTATTCTTCAGTCATGTCCCCTCTTTCTGAGGAAGATTTTGTGCATTCAGAGACCGCATCCTGTCTTTCCGAGGGAGCAGATTTCTCCCTGACTTTCTTGGATGTTTCAGCCTTTGGGTCCATAGACTTTTCTCTGTTGAGTGCTCTTGCTGAGTCTTCTTTAGATTTCCTGAGATTCAGCTGTAGCTCATGAGACAACAGCTTGCCAAATAGAGCATGTGGGTCTATATTAGCTATGTTTCCTATTTCTCTAATAACACAAATCTTGATATCTCATTCCTTATTCAGGGACCTCAAGAACATGTCATTGAGTACATAATTGGTGAAGCTCTTGTTATATGTTCTCAGGTTGTTCACTATTCTGAAGAATTTCTCAAAGCTCTCAGCCACTGTGTCTTTCTTGTCTTGCCTGAAGGTTTCATACTACTGGTTTAATAAAGATTTTCTGTCATCTCTAACCTCATCAGTGCCTTCCATATATACAATCAATGATTCCCACATTTCTTTGGATGTTTTGCAATGAATCAAGTTTTGGAATGTGGAGTCATCTATATCACTAACAATTATATTCTGAGCCCTCTTATCCATAGAAGCCATAATTATCTCTTTCTTGTCCATTTCCATGTAGGTCTTAGGTGTCTTTATGTTGGCAACAAGAACTTACACTTTCATGGGTATGAAATGTCCTTCCAATACAGTGATGTATATTCTTGGATCTGTAGCCTCCATGAATAGTCTAACTCTTTCATTCCAAATCCTAAAGTTTTCTTTAGAGAAGACTGGGAGTTTGATTAAATTATTTTCTCTTTGAGCCATGATTTATTCTCAGTTAATCCTTAGGATACTCACTAGGCTATTATACCTTTACAGTCAACCTCCCTCTGATACTAATTGTAAAGTGTTTGTTTAGGATAGTGAGTGACCTAGAGGGGGGGTGAATAGGTCCATTTTAAATCTTGGCTACTTTTAAATCACAGAAATTTACTTAGAGTGTGAATTAATCCAATCACAGTATTCAAGAAAAATAGAACATATATAAATATAACAGTCATTGCACAGCACTGCAAACAATTGAGCACATCACATAATTCAGCACAACATAACACAATAGTTTTATAGTTGCTCCCCAATTTATGGGTACATCCACTTTCCCCCTTCGCCTATCTAGCAATGAAATAGATTCGGCCAAACTTCTTCTTTCTTTTCCTCAGATCCTCAGATCTTACACCTCAGAGCCTAGCTGGCTCATACAACTCAAACAATGCAATGTCCTACCTCAGATCTTCAAGATCCTACAACTCAGATTCCTCTCCAAGAATCCTACCTCAGAGTGCACCTCCACTCCTACTCCTCAGGTAAACTCTTGCCCTACAACCTCAGAACCTTCCAGTTCCTATAGATCAGAGAAATGTCCCCTTTTCCTACCTCAGGCACACATCCCTACCTCAGCCTATAAAATATAGGCTTACAACTAAGAGAAATTAATCTCCTACCCTCAGATCTACAAATAAATCTCACAAAATTATAATATCAAAAGGAATTTTGTGTTTTGATATGTCACCCAGAAAGTGGGAGATTAGTGACTTCTTCTTTATCAGATCTTGATGTTGAATCTTCTCCCTTAAACCTTGTCGTGAAGAAAATTATCCAACCCTTCTTAGCTTTTATAAAGCTTCTTGAAGGAGAAGTTAGGGTTGAACTTAGCTGGAGAAGATAGAAGTTGATCCTCGATCTTCCTTCTTTTAACCTTCATAATTCACTTGTATTTCTCTGACAGACTTAGAAGAGAAGAATGAGAATTATTTTTCATCTATTTCTATTGAGTTGATCTCCATATATAGGCTTTGGCAAAGGTGATCGGCTGCCCCGGTTAATCCACTGATATCTGACAGTTCTAACAGTTGTTAGAACTTCAGGATTTGAATTCTATACTTAGAAGAAATTCTATCCAGAGAGCTTTTTGAAAGATGGAGGTTAGACCTGATTTACTCTAGAGGGGGGTGAATAGAGTAATTAAAACTTTTGCTATTTTTAAGATTTATATCAGAGTAAAAATAGGTTATACTAATAATATAAAAGGAAATAAAAACCAGGTTAAACTAATCTATCTATCATAGCAAGCAAGAATAGAAAGAAATTGAAAACATACAGACAACACAAGAATTTTATAGTGGTTCCCCAACCTGGGTACATCCACTCTTCTACCACCCTGGTAGGAATCCACTATCAGATTTTTGATCAGGTGATAGCCACCATAAGATCTATTTCCAGGGAGATCTCACAATCCTTTAGGCTTGTGATCAGGTGCCCAAAAACAAAGAATAAACTTTTAAAGGGAGTTAATAAACCCTTTATACAGGAGGTGAGAGGAGGTGATGATGTCTTCTCTTTTCTCTATACAAAAAAAAGACTAGTGGATTTGTTGTTGTCAAGACTCCTTCTGAGATGTTGAGATGGTTCAGAAAGTTGGAGCCTTGCTCAGGGTGTAGGTCTTTAGCCTTGTCTGAATTAATCCTGGAACTTTCTGACTAATTCAAGAAGTTGTCCTTGAATGTTCCTGGAGGAGAAGATTGAAGAAGACTCTTGATAGTGATGGATGTTCTTCTTCTGTCTTCAGAATGGACAAGGAAGAAAATAGAATGTTTTTTGCACTGGGAGAGAGTTCTGAATGTTCAATATATGTCTCTCTATATTCTTGTGTGATGTATATTCTCTTCTAATATCTGGCTGAGTGTGTATCCAACTGAAAAGAGAAAATCACTTTTATATTCTACAGCGAATAATTTCTCCTTTGAAATTTGAATTGCTGGCATTAATTATTGATTGCCCTGGAGAGAGAATCGGCTGGAATATTGACTAAAATGAGTTTCCCCAACTGTCCCTAATAAAATAAGCAAGTAATTAACCTGATGAAGACCATAATTAATACTGCTAATAATGGCTATATTCAGGGGAATATGAGCAATAATTACTCAGGAATATTACTGCTAAATAATATAGAAAGTAAGGGATAGAAGTAAGGAAAACATCTCATTCTAGCTCGGGACAGAATTCGTCGACCTCTTAACGGAATACGTCGACTAGAGTTCCAAGTTCGTCGACCTGAGAATTCATGTTCGTCGACCTGAGCTCTTCGAAGTGCATACTGAGAATCACTTGCCAATTCTATGCTCTGAGTTCGTCGAGCTGAGAATCTATCTGAAAGAATAGATCGTCGACCTGAGCTCAAATATCATCAAGCTCAACTCAGAGAAATAACTCTGAGTTCGTCGATCTGAGATCGATGATCGTCGAGCTAAGTTCGAATAACTTCGAACTGATCATTTTGATCTCTTAATCTTCTAAGTCTTGAATCTACTAAGGTCCTCTGCTGGCTGGTCCATAAAGGTTGAACCCGAAGACTAGCCTAAACACTAGGACTACTAGACTTGACCCTGGATATACAATGTGGGTCAAACTCAACCTAATTTAATGAACCTAGCCCAAATCCAATTAGGGATCCAACAATCTCCACCTATTTGGGTGAGGTCACTAATACAAAATAAAGAAAACAATCATGAAGCAGAGAAATATATATCTGGCAGAAATAAAAATATTCAGCAGATATTTACAATAAGTGTTTCATGATAAACAAATAAAGTTCAAAATAAGAATTAAACAGTCACTTGTTCTGCTTTGGCTTTCCTTTCTCAGGCTTATCTGAAGGTTGTCTAAAAATAATTTCTCTATTAGGATTAGTGGCTTGTTTCTTTGTCATGATCATATCTGATGCACCAATGATATTGACAAATGTGGCTCTTGAAACTACAGCTTCTGGATGTAAGCTCATATAATCATCAACATTGAAAAATTTGTTAGCTTTGGCATACCTCTTTAGTTCTTCCTTCCTGTATGATGACATAGTTGAATATTGGGAGGGATCCTTTCCTTCAGCTTTTGCTTTTTTGATTTGAGAAAGTGTTATCATCTCTTGGAACCTGGAAATTTTTGTTGTTGTCTCCTGCTCTTGATCTACAAAAGGTATTGGTGGAGATGCTGGCCTTTTAGGACTTGAGTCCTTTTGTGAATCATCAAAGGAGTCTGTAGTACTTCTCTTATATGTAGCTGGAGGAGGTTTGCTTTGAGATGACTGCTGCTGAATGCCTGGCTTGGAATGTCTCTGATAGGTTTTAGTGACTAGTGCAGATCTTTGAGATACATTTCCAGAGGCCCTAGAAGATGGAGAAGGAGGAGGAGGGTCTTCCCTAAATTGCTTAGGAGGAGACTTGTACCTCCTTCTCTTCTTTCTTTCTGCTTATTTTTAGATAGCCACATCCACTGTGGCATCCCTGGGTATGGACTAATCTTTTGCAAGATATAGTATGGAGTATCATTGGTGGGATTTGTCTTAGGAGTAGCTTTTGAAACAACTTTTCTCTTCTCAGCAACCTTCTTTCTGGCCTTGGGATCATCAAATTCATCAGAATTTTCTTCATCAATGTCATCATCAGAAGATCCTTGAGGATTGTCATACATTGCATCTATCTCCTTTAAGGTTTCCTCTGAGATTTGTTTTTCAGCTTGAGGAAGTGCTTGAGGTTCAGCATCTTCAGGTGGAGCAATATTCTCAGTGACCATCTGATAATCTTCGACATCTTTGTCAGCCAACAAAAATTCATCCAAATCAGGATCATTTTGAATAAGTCCAAGTTCTTGTGCCACATCTTGAGCAAACAAATCATCCAAATTAGGGATTGGGCTATCATCCATAATATAGGTTGGGCCTGATGGTTCCACAATCATTTTAATAGCAAAACTTTCTTTCAGTTGATTAACAACTTCAGGACTTATTGGTGCAGTGTATCAAACTATAGCCATGGATTGCTCTTGGAAAACTTTTGGAAGAAAATAAATATATGAATAAATAGACTTTAATAACCCAAATAAATCTACTGTGGGATTGACAAAACAATCACCAACAATAACAATCATTGGGAGAGAAACTTGCTCATCTGCACTCGACATATCAAAATCAACGATTCAGCCTCTGTAATCATCTGTACATCTGTTGCTGGGAACTCAACAATCTGAAAAACTGTTGTTGCTTCTGCTGTTGCTGCTGGAGGAGACACTGGAGCTTCTTCACAGGATATCTCCCACTGCCTGGCTTCAGAGGGTCCTGAAGCCAGGACCCTAGAAGAAGGAATAGTAGGGGTAGTAGACAGAAGAGGGAGAGGGTTGAGATGGATTCAGCAAGAGGTTTAATGGCATCTACTATAAGTTATTTGAGTAGTGGAGTGATGATTTGCAGAAGAGAGGGAATGGAAGGGGAATCCATTTGCATGAACTCAGAGGGTGTCTGAGTTGATACAGAAGGATTGATGTCTGTCATGGGCTCATCATGGGATGATGGGGAATTGAGAGGGTATGACAGTAGATGAAAAGAATGTATGGATGAGATATTATGGAGGGGGATTTCATCTAGATATTGAGGAAGAGGGGATTGAGGTGGAGTGACATGCTCTAGAGTGAGTGGTGAGTTGCATGCACTAGAGATTGGGGTGGAGTTGGTTGGTGTTCATGTGATTAAACTGGTGAGGGATGATGGACTGGGGAAGCAAGAGGTGTTGGTGTATGGGATTGAGATGTGGATGTTTGTTGGATGGTTATTGAAGGTGTTTGAACTTGAGGAGGTGTTGGTTATTGAGATGAAGGTGGAGGGGATGGAATACTGATGGAGGGTACATCTTCAGGGGGTGGGGGAGCATCTGATATAACTCTGGTATCCTCAGATGCCCTGGAAGAGGAAGAAGCCTTTGATGGATTTGGGATATTCCTCTCCCACCTGCTAAATAAGGCACATGTGAGCCTTTTGGAGGCATTGATGAATATGGTCTGGAGACCAGGGATTCAGTAGCCTTTTCTTGAAGGAAGATTCCTAGAATCCTTCCAAAGCACACATCTTTCTTACTGTTTTTCTTCTTTATCAAATAAAATAATATCTTAGCCCAGTTCACTGGCTTCCAATTAATAACTGCACACATCACCAGGAACTGCTGTCTAGTGATATAATCATGGGTATTATGCTTGCCCAGCAGTACCTTGCCCACCACATCAGCTAAAAATTTATAATCAGCAGACAAATGTTTCTTCAGCAATTTATTAGGGTTTTCTCCAGTATGACCCATCTTAATCAGCATTTCATCATATTCAGTACTATCTATTTCCAAATCCTCTTCTCCATTCACAAATCCAAATATTCTAAATAAAATGTCGGGGGTGAGAGAAACTAGGTTACCCGATATTGTTCCTATCATTGTATCGCCATATGGTATGGAGGAGGTGAAAACCCATTCTTGATTTTTTATTGCAGCAATCTTTATCCTTGTTGTCATAAGATTCTTCAACTGTTTTTCTTCAAACAATTTCAAAATATCTAAGAAGATTTGATCTGAGTGCTAGAATGACTCAAAGTCTATGTCAAATCCAATATCGAACTTCATCGCTACAAGGGTGCTTGCCAGAATCGCCATGATCACCTGCAAAAGGAAACAGAGAGACCAAGTGCAAGGGAAATAGAAAGCGCGGGATGGAGCTCAAAGAAAACCTAGATATAAGGTTTTTCAGAATATGAAGCGACAAACTCCGTCCTGCGAAATAAGGAAAATTCTTCAATCTGAGGTCGACGAAATATTTTATTGACAAAAGAGTTCGTCGAGCTCAATCTAAAGAAGGGAAGACTTTTCTTCGTTCTCAGGTCGACGAAAATTTTCTAAAGCCAGATCATCGATCTACAGTCGACGAAAATGATGCACACAGAGAGTTCGTCGATCTCAAGTTGACGAATTATCTTAATAACTTTTCTCAGTTCGTCGATCTCTGGTCGACAAACTGTGGCAAATTCTTCGACCACGGACAGAAAGTTAAATTAAAACTTCTCCATTGATCATACCAAGATGATTTAGAAAGAACAGATGGTTCCTCTCATCCAAGGGTTTGGTGAAGATGTTTGATCTTTCCAAATTATTGTAGATGTAGACAAGATTAATTTTCTTTTTGTCCCACACTCTCTAATGAAATGATGTCTTATCTCTATATGCTTAGTTCTACTATGATGCACTGGATTCTAGGCAATAGAAATTTCACTAGTATTGTCACAAAGTAGAGTTGAATTAGTTAAGTTGAAACCATAATCTGGGAGTTGGTTTTGAATCCACAGCATCTGTGAACAACAATTGCCAGCTGTCATGGGCTCAGCTTCTACTGTTGATATAGACACAGAAGTTTGCTTTTTGCAAAACTGATGATGATTTTCTAGAAGTTAAATTACAACCAAACTAGAATCCTGAATAGGCAAGCGTACCTATCGAAATGCAGTATAGGAAGTGTCGTATTGCGATTCGGGGCCTGTTGAGTACTTGTACTCACAAGGAAGTGCTATTATTTTATCAAACGGAAAAGTTGGTTTGATTATACTTGATAATAAAACTAAGACTGAAGCTAAAGAGAAATTCAAATATGAGGAAGCTAGCACTTGATCTAGAATCCCCTTACACTAAAATAAATCTTCTTGGAAAATAATGAAATGCGAGTTCTTAATTATACTCACTCGACCGTGGAGGTTCCTAAAATATAGAAGCGTCTCTCTCGAGCTCATGCTTCTAAATAACCTTAGGTTGATCGATTAAGACCTCTGGGCTAGTCAAAACCCCTAAGCTTGCTTTATGCGGTGAACCCCACTATTGGATTTGACTCCAATCCGGAAGATTTACGTCGTCCTCTCTCGAGGAGTGCATTCAACTCCTTTTATCTTTGAGTGATCTCCTCGTATCCGCAACCTCTCGGTCATTTAGGATACGGATCTTAGATCGAAGATCATATCCGCGTAATATGAATTCGATGAAATAAAAATCAAAGATAAATCGTAGCGAGAACAATTAAGAACAAGACATTTAATAAGAAGGAGAAAGATCTATTTTATTCTAAGGTTCATCATGATCAAGTGCTAAAAGAAGATTAGCTACTCATCATGATTGGGGAAATACAAAATGAAGTAGGAAAAGACATGATTGAAATGGAAATAACTAAAATTAAAGTTACAACAAAGGAAATCTAACTTAGAAATGAGAAAATACAGCAAAAGAAACAGAAAATTACAAGACTCCAACTCCCAAAATTCGACTCCTCAGCATCTAAAGCTGTCTGGAATTTATAGAAAAATTTCTGTTTGGTCACGCCCTAGGTCACGCCCGTGACCTAGGGCGTGTCAGGCTCAGAACCGTCGTCTTGAAAGCCCGGGAACGTTGGAAGAGAAACCGCCAAAATTGGTTAACTGACCGGTCACGCCCCTAGGTCATGCCCGTGACCTAGGGCGTGTCACGGCTGTTTCTGGAAATGGCGGGAAGCTGAAAATGGCGGGAGTGAAAGTTGTCTTCAAGAAGGTGTCATGCCCCCTAGTCACGCCCGTGACTAGGGGCGTGTCAAGCAGAAACGGTCTCTGGCGGCAACGGCTGGAACGGAGGAATAATTGGCTGGAAACGCACGGGACACGCCCTGGGTCACGCCCGTGACCCAGGCGTGTCATTTTAATCCGACGTGGCAGTGGTCAACGATTCTTCCATGGGCCGTCACGCCCCGTGTAAGGAGTACACGGGCGTGTCTTCATCCGACACGGGCGTGTCAAGGTCGGTCGACGATCTTTTGGCACGGTCGACGGGCTCTGGCTGCAGGCTTGGTTATCACGTGTCATGCCCCTATGTCACGCCCAGGTAGGGCGTGTCACAGGGCGTGTCTAGGCAGAAAAAATGAAAATTCTTCTTTTTGCTCCAAATAACCTGTAGATCTGCCCTGCAAGATTAAAAATGATTTTATTAACACAAATAGATATAAATTATATTAACAAGTTAAAATAAACTTAATAATATAAAATTAATTTAAATATCCAACTATTAATATAGATAAATGAATAAAAAGATAGAAATAATTAGAGTTATCAAATACCCCCATACTTATCTGTTTGCTAGTCCCGAGCAAACAACTTCCTATAGGGAGTAGAAAAATTTTAAATGCTAGAAAAGAAAATTGAACCTAAGGAGTAAAATGCGAAGTCTTATGCCTATGTTTGTAGATATTTTTGTAGAAAGACTTACTCAGCATACAAATTAGGTTTTTATTTTTCTTAAAATGCGTTTTCACTATTATTTTTACTTTTAAGATGAAAATCCGGTAAATCTTGAAATTATCTTTAGGGAGAGTGTAGCGTGCGTACTAAGATAACATTGCACAAACAAAGATTAAGATACCCTCCAAAGAAATCCATCAATGTCGATGGCCATAGGCTTGCCCTTTCACACTCTCGCCACGGCACTAGTCTAACTTATAAACATAAATCAATAGGGCTTAATTAGGTTAAAATGTAGGCTTAGGTTTTTGGTGAGGGTGATCAAAGATAAACACGATGGCTAGTCACACCAAAACCTAGAGAAGCTTGTACATAAAGATTTGCTATGGCTTTAAAGAACGTAGCCAAATTCCTAAATTCCTTTGTTTCTTTTCTTATTTTTTTTAACTTTCTCATCATATTGAAATTTCTTTTTCTACCTCTTCATTTTTTAATGATAATTTTTTTCTTTATTTTGAAGAGGAGAGAAAAATAAATCAACCTTTTTTTATATAAGAAAAGAGCCATCAAAAATGAAAAGGCTCCTAATCACTCACAAAATATTTCTACATTTGTTCTTTCAAGCTCGGGTTTAGGTGTGTAATTAGGATGCTTTTTAGGCTTTGGTAAATCATTTGGTGGAGCTAAAACAAAAGGAAAAGGTAATAGGCTCAAATTGGCTAAGCAAAGTTAAAATTTTAGGTGCGGGTACAAAAGCTCAAACTTGCCAAAAGAAGTGCCTAAATCATATTTATGCTAATGAGTTTAACTTATGCAAAGTCTTGAGAATAGTTAGAGGGCAAGTTCTAGACATCGAAAAAGAATAACTCTCTCTTGGTCCACGAAATATCTCTCTAGCAAACTTCTACTTACTCACCTAAATTATTTTAAAGTTTTACCGATTTTCATAATTGAAGTAAAATAAGTTGTTTCTACGCATTTAGAAAAATGAAAATCTAATTATATGCTGAATATTTAGATCTACTAAAAATTCTACTTACACGTGCACTTAACTAGAAACACAACATGACCAACAGTTCTACTCCAAAATTCAACATTCAATTAAAACATCAAAATTCTCTAAACACTATAAAAAAAAATTGAATTACTAGGAATTTTGCATGTGAATAAATATAGAAATAAAGACTTCTCTAATTTAATTTTTTGATTTTCTATATTTTCATTTTTCATTTTTTTTTCTTTTTTTTTTATTTTGGAAAAACAAAATTTTAAGACGAAATAAAATGTTTTGAGTTTTAAATTTGTTTTAAAAAAACATTTTTTTTTTTTAAAAATTTTTTTTTTGGAAAATTTTTATAAGTTTTGCTTGAGAAATATCCCTCCCCCATACTTAAGCAATACATTGTCCCCAATGTAAAAATAAAGAAGAAAAGAGAAGAGAGGAGACTTCCCTGAAAATGCAAGCCAGCATCAAAAGAGACCTGTACAAGATGATGAAAGCAAAACATAATATTTTATAGATTTTTTTTTTGGAATTTTTTTTCATCATAATAAGAAAAACAGATACAGAAGAAAAAAAAATACAGATATAAAGGGGTGTCCCTCTACAAATCCAAAGAAATAAAAAGGCAGCTACTCCTGGTCAGAAACATCCTCGTGCTCCTGATAGAAAGTCTGCATGTTCGCGAACTCGCGAGTAATATGCGCTATGGAGGAAGTATGGTTTTTCTCGAGCACGGTGAAGCGCGCATCAAAAGAAGCGAAGCGACCGTCAAAATGGGTTTGCATCTGGTCTATGCGAGTGTGGAGCAACCCAAATTGTCGGTCCCAATAATTTGGAGGATCGGGCGCTGGAGCAGAGTGCAGCGGTGGTGGCGGAATCTGCGGGGAATGATGAGTACCGCTGGGACCGGCACCATGATCAAGATCAAGATCAACGTCACCAACGAATGGGGGAACAACCTCAAACTCGTCGTCGCGTCGGCGAGCTAAACCAAGCGCCTGAAGGGTCGGGAACTGAAGAGGCTGCGACGTTTGCATGCAAGTGAGCCGCGGAAGAGCAGCCCACACGCCGGTCTGCTTGGCGAGGAAAGTGATGAAATTCCCGCCGTGCACCGCTCCCAATCTCACATTTTCGGCCTGGTGCCGAAAGAAAATGGTGAGCATGTAACCAAGGTTGAGTGGGACCCGGTAAAACATACTATACAAGTATAGTAAGTCCACCCGAGTCACCACGCCGTGGCTATCGCCGCGCCCGGAAATGGTAAAAGAGAGAAGGTTGTGCAGAATACGTAAAGCCGGGGAGATGAGGTGGCTACCCTTAGATTTCTTTGGAGTGTAGGGGGTGACGTCATTACTAATTTCCGACCAAAAATTAGGGAGACTGAAGTCGGGAGGGAAATCAGTTTTTAGGTCGGGGTAGGCGGGGGAAGTGGAAAAGGCCTCCGAGCAAAAGCCCATGGCAACATTGAGTTGGCGGATGATGAGCTGGTGCATCATCCCGCCCAGGCGAAAGACGATGAAATCATCTTGCGCCGCCCAACGGAACTCAAATGAGGCCAAGAACTCAATGGTGAGCTCGAGGAAAGCAGGCTCAGAAATGGAGAAGAGGGGATCCCACCCTTGGGTAGAGATGAGCTCCCGAACTAGCTCCGCTGCTCCGAATTGGGCGAGGATGGCCCAATCCAAGATCTGGAACACGCCAAAGGGTTTGGCGCGCAGTCTCTCTCTTCGATCTTGTTGGGTTGCATTCTCGAAAAGAAGCATGGCCTCCGCCGAGGCTGGATTAGCGGGGTGCTCGGAGGAGGAAGCGGTGGATCGAGCGTGGTGGCGAGGCATGGTGAGAAATGTGGAGGAAATTTCGGCCAAGTGGAGGAGAGAAGAGAGGGGTTGAAGGGTGGAGGTGTGAAGAGAAGAGGGGAGAAAAAAGGTCCATTTATAGATTTTTCGGGTCGGTCACGCCCCCTGTCACGCCCGTGACAGGGGGCGTGACAAGCCCGGGTCAAAGCAGAAAAGAATCTGAGGCGGACTGCCTCAGATTCGGGGGGTCACGCCTTAGAGTCACGCCCGTGACTCTGAGTGACACGCCCGTGACGTCGGGCGTGTAGGGGAATCCGAAGAGAATCCAATGCTACGGCATTAGATTCTTTAGTCACGCCCTAGAGTCACGCCCGTGACTCTGGGCGTGTCAGTCAAATCTGACTGACTAAGAAGGAATCCGAGGCGTGACTGGTCAATGCCTCGGATACCCGCGACACGGGCTCGACATGCCCGTGACAAAAACATGTCATGCCCGTGTCATATCCGAATGACGGGCGGGAAAACGGAGGGAGGAGG
Source organism: Platanthera zijinensis (assembly GCA_039513925.1). NCBI lineage: Eukaryota > Viridiplantae > Streptophyta > Magnoliopsida > Asparagales > Orchidaceae > Platanthera > Platanthera zijinensis. The sequence goes on from CM077080.1 coordinate 86,039,480, forward strand.
AACCTCCCGCAGTCTTGGCAAAACACGCTCGGGACACGCCTGTGACCAATGGGTCACGGGCGTGATGGACGCGTGTACGAGAAATTTTTTTTTTCTTTTTTTTAATTTTTTTTTTATATTTAAATAAACTAAAAAAAACAATAATTTACCGACTTGAAGAATAATGTAGACTTGATGTTCGTCCCCGAACGATCATCATGCATCGCAATTCTTCAATCCTGTAAAAACTCAACAACAAAATTAAAATAAAAAGACAAGATAACCATGGGATGCCTCCCACGAGCGCTTTGTTTATGGTCGGTGAGCTCGACCATAGTGACGCGCTCGCTACATTATTGGATTTTCAGATGGGTAAGCCGGCGCATTAACAGGACGTTTGAAACCATTTGCTAGAGTTGAATTTTGTAAATGATTGGACATACGTTCACGTTCTAAAAATGGAGGTTTGTCAAACGAAGTTCTTAAGGGGTCACCACCTAATTCAAGAGGTTCTAAAATAGATGTGTGTGTGACCAAATGAGTATCACTAAATTCATGAGAAATTAAATTTAAAGTTTCAAAATTGTCATCATGAAAAACAGGTGAATAACAATTTTTTAGAAAATAAGATGGAGTCTTCTTTAGGAGAAGCCTCCAAATAGTAACATGAGTCGTCATTCGAGAGCGAATTTTTCATGGACGAGTCAATAGTAAAGGTAACTTCTTCATCTCCGACTCTAAGGAGAAGTTTACCGTTACTAACATCTATAATGGCGCGCGCTGTGGCAAGAAAAGGGCGACCGAGAATAAGTGGTACCTCGGTGTCCGCTTCGATGTCAAAGATGACGAAATCTACCGGAAAGATAAATTTGTCAACTTTGACAAGCACATCCTCTATGATCCCCATAGCGAGCTTGACAGACCGATCCGCCAATTGAATGCTTATTCTTGTGGGTTTAGGCTCTCCTAAACCCAATTTCTTAACTAAAGAATAAGGCATTAAATTTATCGAGGCGCCTAGATCGGCTAACGCACGTGTTACTAATAAATCGCCAAATAGACAAGGAATGGAGAAACTACCCGGATCAGGTAATTTCTTATGCAATTTATTAAGTAATACTGCCGAACACTCCGCGTTCAATTGAACCGTGGAAAAATCCTCGAGTTTCTTTTTATTGGATAAAAGATCCTTGAGGTACTTGGCATACTTTGGCATTTGTGCGATAACTTCGCAAAATGGTAAATTTATTTGGATTTGTTTAAACATATCTAAAAATTTACCATGATGCTCATCCACCCGGTCTTTGTGCATTCTAGACGGATAGGGAAGTGGTGGTTGATAAGCCTTTGGTTTAGTATAGTTAGAAGGCTTAGGAGGAGGGGAAGGTGCAAAAATTGTTACCTCCGTATCAACCGGATTTGGAGAAGGTGTTACCTCCTTCCCGCTCCGTAGAGTGATGGAATTGGCGTGCTCCCTTGGGTTGGGCTTCGTATTGCCCGGTAGCGCTCCTTGTTGGCGATCGGAGAGCATCTTAGCGATTTGCCCAATTTGTGTCTCCAAATTACGAAGAGATCTGGTGAGATTCCGGATATTGGCATCATTTGTACTCGTATATTTGGCGAACATCTCCTCTATATTGGGAGCTTTTGGAGCTTGTGGTGGAATATATCCTGGTGGGATTGTGTTTGGTGGGCGAGCCGTGTTCCCCGGATTACTCCAAGAGAAGTTGGGGTGGTTCCTTATACCCGGGTGATAGGTATTACCATAGTTAGTATTACCCGGATTAAAGGGTGGCCGATTCGGATTACCCAAGTAATCCACATGCTCGGTAATATTGGAAGCGTCCCAATATTGGGGTTCACAGGTAGGTGTAGACGAGGAAGCAGACATCTCGTTCATCTGTTTTTGTAGTTTCTCAACCTGTAGAGACAAACTAGAAACCGTATCGAATTTGTACATCCCGACTGGTTTAGGTGATTTAGACCGAGGTGTACTCCATTGATAGGTATTCAAAGCCATACCTTCTATAAGCTCTTGGGCGGCCGCTGGTATTTTGTTATTAAGCATTCCACCAGCGGCGACATCGATATGTTGCCTAATTTGAGAATTTAGGCCGTTATAGAAGGTTTGGATTTGTAACCAATCCGGAATTGCATGATGAGGACATCGACGAAGCAATTCCTTGAAACGCTCCCAAGTATCATATAACGTTTCCGAATCAAGTTGGGAGAAATAAGTAATATCATTGCGCAATTTAGCCGTTTTAGCCGGTGGAAAGTATTTCGTAAGAAATCTTTCCGTCATTTCAGCCCATGTTGTGATTGATCCTCTTGGTAGAGAACTCAACCATTGCTTGGCTTTAGTGCGCAATGTAAATGGAAATAACCTTAGCCGGATGGCATCATCGGATACACCATTAATTTTAAAAGTATCGCATATTTCTAAGAAATTAGAAATATGCGCGTTTGGATCTTCATCTTGAAGCCCATCAAATTGTACATATTGTTGTACCATTTGGATGATGCTTGGCTTCAACTCAAAATTATTGGGGGCAATAGCGGGGCGAACAATACTAGATTGAGCCTCGTCCAAGTTTGGACGGGCATAATAGGACATAGTTCGTTGTTCGACCGCATTTGGCTCACCCATATTGGAAGAAGAAGAAGAAAGAGATCTAGGAGAATGAGAAGAACTAAATGAAGAAGGAGAAGAAGAAGACGGTGACGGAGAGAGAATTAAAGACGGATTAGGAGTGTCTCCTAAGGATTCCGTATCTTGAAAATTCGGAACTCGAAATTGTAAGCGGTGCTGAAGGGTTCGCTCGATTTCCGGATCCAAATAAAAAAGAGGTGACGGATTCCCTCGGGTCATACACAAGAACAAAACAAAAGATAAAAGTTTTAAGGTTTAAAAATTTATAAGATAAAATTTCCCAGACTTCCCAAGGGCTACCCAGTGACGGGTTCGCAAGGTACTAGGCGGTATTGCGGGATGAAAACCCGACACGGCACTTTCGCAAGAAATTTTAAATATAAAAATTTAAAGATAAAACTTTTGAAAGAAAAAGTTTGTTTTTTTTTTGAAATAAAAGAAAAAGAAAATGATAAAACTAATAGATCCTTGCTTTCAAAATATCAACAAAGAAAAATCCCCGGCAACGGCGCCAAAAACTTGATGATGATTTTCTAGAAGTTAAATTACAACCAAACAAGAATCCCGAATAGGCAAGCGTACCTATCGAAATGCAGTATAGGAAGTGTCGTATTGCGATTCGGGGCCTGTTGAGTACTTGTACTCACAAGGAAGAGCTATTATTTTATCAAACGGAAAAGTTGGTTTGATTATACTAGATAATAAAACTAAGACTGAAGCTAAAGAGAAATTCAAATATGAGGAAGCTAGCACTTGATCTAGAATCCCCTTACACTAAAATAAATCTTCTTGGAAAATAATGAAATGCGAGTTCTTAATTATACTCACTCGACCGTGGAGGTTCCTAAAATATAGAAGCGTCTCTCTCGAGCTCATGCTTCTAACTAACCTTAGGTTGATCGATTAAGACCTCTCGGTCAGTCGAAACCCCTAAGCTTGCTTTATGCGGTGAACCCCACTATTGGATTTGACTCCAATCCGGAAGATTTACGTCGTCCTCTCTCAAGGAGTGCATTCAACTCCTTTTATCTTTGAGTGATCTCCTCGTATCCGCAACCTCTCGGTCATTTAGGATACGGATCTTAGATCGAAGATCATATCCGCGTAATATGAATTCGATGAAATAAAAATCAAAGATAAATCGTAGCGAGAACAATTAAGAACAAGACATTTAATAAGAAGGAGAAAGATCTATTTTATTCTAAGGTTCATCATGATCAAGTGCTAAAAGAAGATTAGCTACTCATCATGATTGGGGAAATACAAAATGAAGTAGGAAAAGACATGATTGAAATGGAAATAACTAAAATTAAAGTTACAACAAAGGTAAATCTAACTTAGAAATGAGAAAATACAGCAAAAGAAACAGAAAATTACAAGACTCCAACTCCCAAAATTCGACTCCTCAGCATCTGAAGCTGTCTGGAATTTATAGAAAAATTTCTGTTTGGTCACGCCCTAGGTCATGCCCGTGACCTAGGGCGTGTCAGGCTCGGAACCGTCGTCTTGAAAGCCCGGGAACGTTGGAAGAGAAACCGCCAAAATTGGTTAACTGACGGGTCACGCCCCTAGGTCACGCCCGTGACCTAGGGCGTGTCACGGCTGTTTCTGGAAACGGCGGGAAGCTGAAAATGGCGGGAGTGAAAGTTGTCTTCAAGAAGGTGTCACGCCCCCTAGTCACGCCCGTGACTAGGGGCGTGTCAAGCAGGAACGGTCTCTGGCGGAAATGGCTGGAACGGAGGAATAATTGGCTTGAAACGCACGGGACACGCCCTGGGTCACGCCCGTGACCCAGGCGTGTCATTTTAATCCGACGTGGCAGCGATCAACGATTCTTCCATGGGCCGTCACGCCCCGTGTAAGGAGTACACGGGCGTGTCTTCATCCGACATGGGCGTGTCAAGGTCGGTCGATGATCTTTTGGCGCGGTCGACGGGCTCTAGCTGCAGGCTTGGTTATCACGTGTCACGCCCCTGTGTCACCCCCAGGTAGGGCGTGTCACAGGGCGTGTCTATGCAGAAAAAATGAAAATTCTTCTTTTTGCTCCAAATAACATGTAGATCTGCCCTGCAAGATTAAAAATGATTTTATTAACACAAATAGATATAAATTATATTAACAAGTTAAAATAAACTTAATAATATAAAATTAATTTAAAATATCCAACTATTAATATAGATAAATGAATAAAAAGATAGAAATAATTAGAGTTATCAAAAACCAGGACAAAAGTCTAGCACCAAGGAACTGGCATGTTCCTGAAGTTCTTTTTCTGTCCACTTTACATCAAGCAAAGTCAGCATCTGAGTATCCAGTTAAATCAAATTCTGACTCAGTTGGATACTAGAGTCCTAAATTAGGGAAACTCTTTATATATCTTAAAATCCTTTTTAAGAAAATAAGTTGAGATTATTTAGGGTTCACCTGGAACCTAGCACAAAGACAGGTAGAAAACATAATATCTGGCCTACTTGTTGTAAGATATAACAGGGACCCAACAATGGCCCTATACAATTTTTGATCAACAGGTTTCCCATGTTCATCAGAATCAACCATAGCATTTATAGCCATGGTTATTTTCTTAGCTGAAGCATCAGCCATCCCAAACCTTTTTATCAGCTCTTTAGCATACACGGATTGGGATATGAAGATGCCATTAGGGGACTGCTTCACTTGGAGACCAAGGAAGTAGGAAAGCTCACCCATACTACTCATTTCAAACTTGGAATGCATAAGGTCAGAGAACCTTTTGCATAGTTTGGAATTAGTAGAACCAAATATAATGTCACCTACATATATTTGTACTAACAAGATTTTATCATGATGATGGTTAGTAAATAAAGTCCTATCTACTATGCCTCTAGAAAATTTATGCTCTAAGAGAAAGCAAGCTAAGGTTTCATACCAAGCTCTTGGAGCTTGTTTTAGACCATAGAGAGCCTTATGCAATTTGAAAACATAAGAGGGATGAGTTGAAGAGATAAAACCTGGTGGTTGTTCCACATAGACCTCTTCATTGATTTCACCATTTAGAAATGCACTCTTTACATCTATTTGATAAACTGTGAACCTTTTATAGGCAGCATAGGCTAAGAATATCCTGATTACTTCAAGCCTTGCAATAGGTGCAATTGTTTGGTCATAGTCTATGCCTTCCTCTTGTCTGTATCCTTGAGCAACTAGTCTGGCTTTGTTTCTTATAATAGTACCTTGAGCATTTAGTTTGTTTCTAAATACTTATTTAGTTCCAATGACTGGGTAATCTTTGGGTCTTGGAACAAAATCCCAAACTCTACATCTCTCAAACTGGTTGAGCTCCTCTTGCATTGCAATGATCCAGTGTGGATCTTCCTCAGCATCTTTAATGGATTGGGGATTAGTTTGAGATATGAAGCAGGCATGCATCATGTCCTGGTGGAATTGATGCCTTGTCTGCACACCCACTGATAAGTCTCCAATCACTTGAGATACAGGGCGATCTCTAAGTGTGACTATCTTAGTAGGAGGAGCTTGTTGATCAACAGCTTAGGGAGCTAATTCCTCTTGTGGAATTAAGTTAGCTATTGTTGGCTCTTCATTGAACTCAGTGTCTTCATCATGTGGAGAAGGATGTGTAACAGCCTCATTGGTGAGGGTCAACTCATCAACCTTCTCACACAAGTTAGGTACCTACAAAGTTTCACTGGTAGAAGCTATCTTCTCCTTGTAAAACATATTAGTCTCATCAAAAGAAATATGAATAGACTCTTCCATTTTCATAGTTGATTTATTATATATCCTATAAGCCTTGCTTACTTGGGAATATCCAAGAAAAATTCCAATTTCAGCCTTGGCTTCAAACTTTCTAATGTATTTCTTATTGTTGTTATGAATGTAACAAATACAACCAAAGACTCTAAACTAATCTACTTTAGGTTTCTTCCCTTTGAGTAGTTCATAGGGGGTCTTGCCCTTGAGCTTGTGTATCAAACTTCTATTTAGGACATAGTTTGCTGTGCTCACAGCCTCTACCTAAAAGGATAGGGGCAAGTGAGAATCTGCAATTAATGTACCTGCAGCTTCAATGAGTATTTTGTTTTTCCTTTCAGCTATCCAATTTTTTTGAGGAGTTCTAGGAGCAGAGAAGCAATGTCTTATACCTTCCTTCTAACAGAATTATTGCATGGGAAGAGACTCAAAATCAGTACCATGATCACTTCTGATTAATGCAACTGGAGTAGAGTACTCAATCCTTATGATCTTAAGAAACCCTATAAGAACTTTGAAGTTATCTGACTTGTTTCTCAAGAAGAACACCCAAGTGAACCTTGAGAAGTCATCAACAATTACTAAGGTATAAGACTTCCCTCCTAGGCTCTGTATAGCAATGGATCCAAAAAGATCTATATAAAGCAAGTACAGTATCCTAGGTGAATCACTCTTATTTAGTGTCTTAAAACTAATTTTAGTTTTCTTTCCAAACTAACAAGCCCTGCAAAGGCTTTCTTTCTTGTAGGGGTAAGAAGGCAATCCTCTAACAAGGTTGTTTCTAGAAAGTTTTACAATGTTTTTCAGGTTTACATGACCTAATCTCCTATGCTAAAGATCATTATTATTATTGGTTTGGTTAAACAGGCATATTTTAGTTTAGCTAACTTAAAATTAACTATATAGATATTTCCTAATCTAGTGCCAGTTAAAACTACTTGGTTATCAACTGAAGTAATAATACAGGAAGTTTTGTTAAAAGATACCTGAAACCTTTTATCACATAACTGACTTATAGATATAAGGTTGTGCTACAGTCCACTTACATATGCAACCTTCCTGAAGGTGACTGCTCCAATCTTGACCTTTCTATATTCTTCAGTCTGGCCACAATTGGAATCACAAAATATTACTTTGGGTCCTAACTTTGACTTATAGTTGATTAGGTTTTCCTTGTTTCCAATCATATGCTTTGAATAGCCACTATCATGATACCACTGTTTCTCTGTGGTGGGATATTCGTTCACTTGCAATAAAACAGATTAGCTATTCTTGACCCAAGTTACCTTGGGTCCTTGTTGATTTACATAACTAAAGCTAGAAATATATGAGTATTCTTGTTGATTTTTGTAACCTAAGGGATGATAGCTTCTGGGTGGAATTATCCATTAGTTAAAGGGATTAATGTTTTGTCTTGGTTGATTAGATGGAATGTTGGAGTTAAATTTTTTGTTATTATAAACTGGGGTCGAAAAATTCGGGTACATTCATCGATCTGAGGTCGACGAACGGGGATGAGTTCGTCGAACTCCACTTAGAGAATGAAAGTATTCATTTTCTAGGCCCCAATTTCGTTGATCTCTGGTCGACGAACCATATTGGTTTCGTCGATCGCAGTCCAGAGAATAGTTATAATAGAAGTTTGCGTTTTGAGTTCGTCGACTTGAGTTCGACGAACTGTACACATTTCGTTGATCTGAGTTTAATGAAATCTGCTGAACATAATTATAGTTAAGATTTTTCTTATTATTTCTTCTTTTCCTATTCTTTTGTTTTGGTTCTGTTTATTTAAAAATATCATCATCTATCTTTTCTTTTCCTTTTTCGAAAATAAATTTTATAGGAGTTGTTAAGATATTTTTATGAATCAGTGGCGGTTGGCATGATGAAGCACCTAAGCCCAGCTTGGCATTAAGCCTGGCATTCACTGTGCTTGTGATGTCCATCAGCTTGATACTTCTCCTATTTAGGGATTCGTCAAGTTGCGTAGCCTCAGCTAATTCAATTTTTAATAATATATTTTGTTCATTAGCTAGAGTTATTTCATCTTTTAATTTATTATTTTCAGAAAGCAAGTTTTCTTGTTCATTTAGGCTTCGTTTGGGGGGACTTATTTTCACCGGTCAAGCGGTCACGATTGCATGAATCGGACCTTAATTAAGGTCGGATTCATGTGGTCGTGACCGCTTGACCGATCAAAATAAGCCCCCCCCCAAATGGAGCCTTAGTCTTTCTCTAAGTTACTTAATCTCTTTTTCGAAATTAATTAAATCAATGCACAATGATTTAAATTCAGTTCTAAATTCATCCTAATAAAAGTCAAAAGAGGACAGTACCTTATCTTCCTCAGATTCAGAGTCTTCATCCTCTGACTTGTCATCTTCTACTTCTGAACAGCTGCCTGATGCATTGATGGCAATTAGGAAAATCTCCTTTGCCTTTGCTTCCTCTTCATCTTTACAGGACCTGGAAGATGAAGATTCATCTTCAGTCTCACTCCATGTCTTAGCCACAAAGCCTTTCTCCTTCCTTTTGTGCTTGCTAGAGGAGGCTTATTGTAGTGTTGTTTCCTTGTTTCTTTTTCTCTTCTTCTCTCCTTCTTTTGGTTCTCTGGACACTCTAAGATTAAGTGTACAGGCTTCCTGCAGCCAAAACAAACAACTTCTTTAGTTGGTGTTTTGTCATACCTGGGCTTGTTATCTTGCCTTGATGACTTTCTTCTGAAATCCCTCTTGCCCATCTTGTAGAATCTCTTGGCTAAGAGACAAAGAAATTCTTCATTGGTTGTTGGGGCTTCTGATTCTTCATTTGCTTTGAATACAATACTTTACTCATTTTTAATGAATGAGTCTTCTGCTCTACAACATCTCTGGACTTTATCAATTGCTCATTAGACTTCTAGATTCCTTGATAGGCCAGATTCTTGAATCCCATGAGGTGGGGAAGCACAAGAGGATTTTTTTCATTTACTTCTATCAGGGTGATGTCTTTGTCCAAAGTCTTTAGCTCATTGATGATTGAGCTCTGTCTGTTGTACATGTCACTAACAAACTCTTATTCATCCTTTTTGAAGTTCTCATATTTTGAGATGAGATTGGATCTCCTATCCTTTCTCTCATCTGTTGAACCAGCAACCATCTGGTTAAGGGAATCCCAGATAGCCTTGGCTGATGTGCACTCAGCCATCTTCTGGAAAATGTCATCAGACATTGTCTAAGCCAAAATATTCAAGGCCTTTGCATCAGTATTTTTGGCCTTTTTCTGAGCATCTGTCCACTCAGGTGGTGGAACAGGATTTGTGCTGGAACTTGTAGTAGATGTTGCCACTGGAACTTGTGGTCCTGTCAAAATAGAATTAAATATAATCACATCAATAGAATTCATATACAGCTTGATTCTTGCCTTCCAGATAGCAAACTTAATTAAGTTGTAAACTGGAGGTCTGGTGCTTGCATAGTCTTTGTTCTGTTCCATTTTGTCATAATAGAAAAACAAGGAAAAGAAAATCAGATCTAGCAAGGATCTTTTGGTTCAAGTGTTAGCTTGTACAACCAAAGGTGATGGAGACGACGGCCCGCAACATATTCAAGACGGCGACGGCGTGCTTACGGATGACCATGTGGAGCGTCGCCATAATAGTCGTCCTGAACGCAAACTTGTTTATTAATAATTCATAATAATTATTAATAAATTATTATTAATTATTAATTCATTTTTATGTGTTGTTTTTATTTAGCAATGTTATTTAATTTCTTGTAATGTTTAATATCATGGGGATGATTAGAACCATGGTTTATGTTATTTTTATTTTGGGCTGCATGTAGCCAAGTCTCTTGTTGTAGCCTATATATAGGCATGTAATCTTTTATTTTGAATTGAAGAAGAAAAATAAAATATTGAAAACCTAATCTTTTGAGAAAGATACCTCTCTCCCTCTCCTCTTTGTCGACCCCCCTCCTTCCTCTCCTTGTTTTGGCCGCCGGCCAACCCCTCCTCCCCTCTCCTCCATATTCCCCTCTTAGTCCTAAGACACCCTAGCCGCCACCTTCTCCTATTACTCCTTGCCCCACTCGACCACCCAACACTTTCTCCACCAACAAACCGAGCCCCTCCTCTACCATCTAGCCAAACCCCTCCTCCACCATCAAAGTCGAGCCCTTCCTCCACCCTCAACCCGAGCCCTCCTCCTCCATCAAACCGAGCCCCTTCCTACTTGTTTGCATCAAGTCGTCCACCATCCCATCTTAGCTGCCACCTTTGTTTTCCAACCCTAGACGCCAACCACCTCCTCTCTTGTCTTATTAATTCGTCCTCCTCCATTACAACAAGTCTACCACATTTTCTCTCTCTTTCCATATATATTATCATTTAAGAGGTTTCCTCCTAGTGGATTCCAATTCTGGTGTGACACGACGAAGGCGAACAAGTTTCTCTCCCACCGGCGTGCCTCCGGTGGAGCTGTTGAAGAACGATCCAAGTAGAGAAAACCGGAATCATATATTCTTGTTGGGTAACGAAAATTTCCACTCTCGTGTGTTTCTTTCCTTAGATAATCTTGTGGTGAATATTCTTGGCGTGCAAATTTGAAGCATTAATTAATCGTGGATTTTCTTTGATTGGCTTTGTGTTTATCTTGATTAACTTAATTTAGAAAAGGTTTGGCGAACCTTCGTTTTCTTTTTTGGGAGAGATCTACCATTTTTTGAATCGTTACTTTTGGTAGATCTCTTTTGGTCCAACACCGCTCGTTCGGACCGTGTAGGTCTCTTTAGCCGAAAGAACATTGGACTATAGTCCTTGTTCATTCCTTATCGATTTGGCTACCCATACGCTAGCATATAATTGATAGAACTAATTACAGTGGTGCGGCGTAGAATGATTGTGCGAGTGTAGGTTTGGAACCTAGAGAAGTATTCGTGCTAGTCCGTAGATCTATTCGTTGTCAAACGTGTGAGTCTTCATCAATTTGATATCAGAGGGAGGTTCTTGTAAATTTCCTAATTGGCACCCTCCCCTTTTATTATTTTTTTCCCGACACGCACTTGCACGTTTCAACATATAAATCAATTTTTAAATTTTTGGTCTGCAAATAGCGGCCTAAAATTTTCTAATTTTTTCAAAATTCAAAAAAAAATTTCTGGAAATTCTCCATCATTTTCTTAGTAAGAAATCAAAAAAAAATTAATTTTTCATTAATTCATTATTTTTATTAAATCATTATAAAATTTTAATTTTGGTCTGTAAATAGCGGCCTATATTTTTATTTTTAAGCAAAAAAATCAAAAAAAAATATTTAATAATCTTCATATTATTTATAGCAAGAAAATAAAAAAATATACATTGGTTATTTTAAGTAATTAGCGGGAACAATTACATCTTTGAAAATTAACTATGGTCAGGTTATTTAGTCATTGCATGTGCACCAGTTCCGGATGAGTTTTTCTCTCAGGTTCTCACTAAAATGGCATATGACATATACGCTGCCCGGTTATACTATTCGTATGCTAAGGTTATGACTAAGCACACCCCAACCTTGCCTTCATACCATAGGAATACCAACCGTCCTCACGCTTATCCTCCCACTAGAGTTGAGGCACCTACTTATGACGGTTTAGGGTTTCCCCAAATTTTTAGAGTCTGCCTTGAGGGATTAGAAAATTATTTTAATTGTCACTTATGGGACGACCACCAAAAGGTTAACATAGCCTGAGATCGATTAGTAGGTCAAGCCCGCGTGTTTTGGCTTAACGAAGAGCGTCGTGTTGGTAGTTATAAATATGTTTGGTCGGCAATGCGTAGCCTACTCTCGGATCAATTTGATCACGCCTATCTCCGCACTACTAACACCAAGCCTGTGAGTGAGTATCGTTATGGCGCTAGTCCCATACCTGCCTATAGGAATGATTATATACCTAACGCTATATCATTTTTCCCCAAAGGTCGGCCTTCCCATAGTGTACCTACTACCACCTTTAAGGAAACCATCCCCAATATATCACATGTCTTGGACTCGAAAGATGTTACTACTAGAGCTTTGTCTCCTTTAGCCTCGACTTCTAAGCCCATTGAGATAGTGTTTGATACCTCTGAGGATTCTGATGTGGATATAGTATCTTTGGATTCAGAAGTTGACCAGTTAGGTGCGAGTATTCCTTCACGTACGATAGTGCCCGACGAATCTAAAGATTCTGACAGTGAGGGAGTCCCTAGTGATTTAGAAGACGATGTATGGGATTATTACGTTCCGATCTGTGAGAGTATTCTACTGCCTATTACTAGCCCTATTAGTGTTGTGACTGATCACCCTAGTAGTGAGGGGCCTCTCCAAACTACGATCCCCGTCATGTTAGAGCCCACGATTACACATACTGATGATATATCTGATTTGTTTGAGGAGCCTATGAGTGAGGATTTTCCTATTATTATTGATTACCCTGACTTAAAGGATGTTCCAACTGATTGGGAAGACTTACTTCATGCAAAGAGGTTATGTTTGGAAGATGTTAGCGTTGTGAATCCGAACAGTAGTTATTTGATGTTATCACCATTATCTGAAGATCAAACTGAATTAAATTTTCCGTCGGGTTCGATTATTCCAATTTCAGAGACCATTCTTGATCCTGAATTAAAAGAATTGTTTAGTGTGTTGGAAGAAAATGCAAGCGAGGAAGTAGTATCTTTGGATGACTTTTTGGTTTTACCTCCGGATATGAGTTCATTGATGTTAGCATCGATAGGTAAAATTAATTCTGATTTGGGTTTTTCGGGTTTGATTTCACCAACCCTTCCTCCTATTTTTGTGCCTGCATTAGTAGATGTTTTTGGTAGTGGAATCGGTAAGCCTAGACTTAGTTATTGTGACACGCCCACTATATTAGTTCCTACCTTAGCGTTTCCTCAGCGCTTTGATATTAGTAAGTTGAGTGCGCTAGTTTTTAGTCTGTTCACCGCTCCGCGTAGATCTAGCTACGCGACACATTTGACTACTCATTTCTCTGTATGTCCGGCTATGGTTCCATCCTCGTCAGTTTTTGAGTCTTTGACTATTGTGCTACTGGATGTGGTGTCTCTTTCACACCCCTATATACCACAGCCGTTTGCACAGATTTATCCATCGCCATTTGATGACCCTTTTTTCCACCCGTTAGTGACTACGGTTAGGCCACATGAGTTGTATCATTCGCACCTGTTGTCACACCCGGGAGCGTTCAACTCTATTAGTATTTATACTGAGCAGTTTCCCTTGGCATATCTTCATAAAAAGAGTGATTATTTTAATTATAAAATTAGGACTGCGACTTTGAAGCCTATGAAAATCAACTTTGATTTTAAGGCTCCCGTACCCCCGGACTTAACTCCTTTATCCTTTGTATTTGGGTTTAGTCATATAGCGCATGGATTCACACCACACGGTAGCGAGATATTTAGGCGCACTTGTAATAAGTTACTCTATATAGTTGCGTCTTAAGATTACTTATATGCTCGTTGCTCGCCGAATGAGATCGTGCAAGGATTTAGAGCACAAGTGCATTTTTACTTGATTTCGTTACCTCTGTGAAAGACTTAATTCAAGAGCTTAAACACCTAGAGGGGGTTGAATAGGTTCTAATTTTTCCTTTAATATTTTAGGCAATTAAACAGATCTTGCTTGGCATAAATAAAACAAAACAACACAGAATATTCACAGCACAGAGAACACCAGATATATAGTGGTTCCCCAAGATATGGGTACGTCCACTTTCCCCCTTCGCCTATCCAGTAGAGTACTGGATTCAGCCTAACTTCTTTCCTCTTTCTCAGATCCAAAGATCCTACAACTCAGAACCAAAATGGTTCCTACACCTCAAACTTTTGCAAGTCCTACCTCAGATCCTTCCAAGAATCCTACCTCAGGCCTCAGCCCTACCTCAGCCCTTATCTCTAGGCTTACAACTCAGACTTTTGCAAGTCTTACCACTCAGGCTCACAACCCTACCTCAGCCTTTATAAATATAGGCTTACAGCTCAGATCTACAACAGATCCTACAAGTAATTGTGTAATAAAAGATATACAAAAAATATCACCAGATAGATCCCTCTATTGATGTTCTTCTTGATCAGTTCTTGATCTTCAGTCCCAACCGGACTTAGCTGTTTCAAAGCTTCTTGATAGAACAAAATAAGGTTGGACTGTTCTTGATGTAGAAGTTAATCCACTGTCAGCTCCTTCCTTGAATTCAAAATGAGATCTGAATCTTCTCTGCTGACTGTTCTAGATCTGCCTTCTTAAAGGGTTTCCCCTTATCTTGTTGTGAATATTCTCTCTCTTTGTTGTTGGCTTTTCTGGCCTTCACTGAGTTGTTCTTCTTTTTTGGTTGTTAAGGATCAGCCCTTTATATAGAGATTCCTCATGGTTATCGCCTGATCTGGTTTGTAACAACCTTCTATTAGTTCTGACAAAGGTGTCAGATCTGTTGGTAATGACAACTGTCGACCCACCAGTTATGACAGTTGATTCCTTAGAAATTCTACAACACAGCATTATCCACTCAGCAATCTGCTTCTCATATATTGACACAAGTAGACAAAGTGTCGACACAAGTCTTGATGATATCGACACAATACTCCAAGTGTCGGCACAGTCATTCTTCTGCTTCTCGACAAATCTTCAATTTGTATGTGTCGACACATGTCCAGTGTGTCGACACAACTACTCTTGGTCTCAAAATAACTGTTGGGTGTCGACACAGCCTCTGCTTTAGGTGTCGACACAATCCTTGCCTCAGGTTTCGACATAAGTCATGCTTTAAGTGTCGACACAATTGCTGCTTTTGGCGTTGACATAGCTTCTGGGTGTCGACACAATTCCTGGGTGTCAACACAATTTCTGGGTGTCGACACAAATCTAACTTCTTGTGTCGACACAATTACTATTTCTAGTGTTGACAAAATTCTTAGGTGTCGACACAATGCTTTGCTGCTGGTGTCGACACAAGTCCCGTGTGTCGACACAATTCTTTACAAGTGTCGACACTTGTACTTAGAATATTTTTCTTCCAATCCTTAACCCTGCACAAGGAAACTCAAACATACATCAAATACATATTGATGTATATCATTGACTAGGATGAATCTTCTCCAAATCTGATACATTCTTCTAGTGTACCCAACAATCTCCCCTTATTTGGAGAAGTCATAACCCTTAGTCAAAGTTATACACAAGTCAAGATAAAACACATAAGACATAGATGTACATTCATTCCAGTGCAAGTAAACATTCAAATAATGTAAACAATCTAAAATAAACAGTAAAACTGATTTTAATAAGCAAAAAATTTTTGTTTTACATGTTTTCTCTTAGAGCAAAATCAAAAAGTTACATTGTTTCTTATCATAAGCCTAACTATCCTAAGATTTGTTAGGCTCCCTTATGATAATGCCTTGACAAGACTTTATCTTTGCCTTCACAGCTGGTTCGGTATTTTCAGCAGACTTCTTTCCTTTAAGATCCTTTTTTTTTAGTTCTTCAGCTTTTATTTTTTGCCTTTCAAAGTAGTGAAAGGGCTTAGGAAAATACTTGCTGGGCTCTATAGCATTTGCAGGTAGCTTCCCAGCTTTTGGACTCCTCCTATGCTGAAGAATGGCTTCCTGTCAAGCTTGATATTTATTCCACTCCTGCTCTGCGTACCACTTACCCCTATCATAGGTATTGTCCTTAACAGCCTTCCATGCAGTCAGAATGATGTTCCTTGATGTAGGGCTCCATTGTTCAAAGTCTGGCTTTAACTCAGCCTGTTCTCTGAATCTCTTCTTAGATAGCAATTCTTCCCTTTGAACTTCTTTGGCAGCCTCTGACATTTCTACTTTCTCAAAGACCGCATTCTGTGCCTCTTGTGGAGGGTTGTACATTTTCTGCAGTTGGTCATAAACCATCTCAAAATTAGTAGGAGGATATATAACCTGAGCAACTTCTGGCTGATCTCCCTCTACATATGCAGGTTGTATTCAAGATTCAGCCATATTATCATCATCACATAAAGGAGGGAAGCCAAGAGTAGCTCTGATGGTATTGGAGACCCATTTGGCATGCTCAGAACTAGCTTGGACTAACACTCTCTCCCCCTTTAGGACTTCTCTTTCAATATGATCTCTGAGATCATTCTTGTGAAACCTGTCTTGACCTTCCAGATGATCAATCCCTTCTCTATAGTAGACCCCAAATTTATTAATTTGAGTGGTAATTGCTGTTTGGGCTGCCGCTATCGCCGTTATGACCGCAGCTAGATCAGTCTCAATTAGTTTTGTAACTTCTGTTTTGACAGCAACAGATAGGGCTGTAATCTTTGTGAGAATTTCCTTATGAGAATCCGTGAGATTCTCATATGTTCTAAATTGATTTTCTAAGATATAGGCATGTTTCTCTGCCAAATCAGCTGCTTGAGTTTTCAGTTCCTGCTGCTAAGTGGCAAGATACACAACTGCATGGCCTCCTTTCTCAAAGCAGTCTATCATTTCTTTCTTGTGCAGACTCACTTCAAATCTGATTGACTTGATTTCCTGAGCTAGCTGGTTTTGCAGCTCCTTATGAGATTCATCCACATACTTTTCAAGAGCAGTCCTTTGTGCATCCAGTGTTAGTTGTAATTGGACCATTAAGGAATTTAAGTCCATACTTGGAGCTGGAGGTGGTGTGGCTGTTTGTAAGGCCCTCTTATAGCCAAAGTTTTTCTTCTTCATTACAGCAAGTTTCCTTTCTTAGCCAAGTTGGCATCTTCATCATCAGAAGATGAACTTTCTATATCAATAGTCTCTTTGTCAATAGTATCCTTTAGCAATTCCTCTCCCTCAGTCTCTGGAAGTTCTTTGTCCTGTGGTTGTTGTTCCCCCTCAGTCCTTACTGCTGGTAAGTCAGGGAACAACTCCTCCAAAGTTACTTCCTGCAACATTTAAACAGGAGGAATAAGATTAGTTGGTAAAATACATGGCTTTCCCTGGACTTCCATGTCCTTGTCCAGTGACCTTTCTAGGAAGGAGTTACTTACTTGTCCAATCTGAGCAGTATCCATCATATACACCTCAGGTGCCTCTTCCTCTACATGCAGTAGTGCTTCCTTATTTATATCAAAAACTATATCCTTCATAGTATCAGCTGCTAATTAACTTTCTAGTGTAGCAGCATCATTTACTCCCCCTTGATCAGGCAGATCAATAAGTATAGTGTCTTGTAAAGCTGGTGCAGGGTCTTCTCCTCCTAGAGTAGAGATTCTTTGTTGCTTTGGGAGCATACTAGTGTCCACTTGTCCTTGTGCATCTTGTTGTTCTAACCTGTCGTCATCAGAACTGAAGACCACCTATTCTTCTGAATCACTAGATGATTCTTCCTGTTGAACACCTTTCTTCTTCTTCTGTATTGTTTTGGTATGTTTTTGAGGAGTAGCAGCCTCCTTAGTCAACACCCTATCCCATCTTGACAGAATTCTAGTGTCCATTTTTCTCATATGATTGATTTTTGTACCAAGAAGTTGGCTCATTACTTCTGGTATTACAGATGATAGGCATTGACTCAGAATTCTCCCCAGGTTTGGTTTCTTGATACTTTCTTGTAACTTATGAAAGACTATGGTTGTCCAATCATTCTTGAGCTTGAAAATGATCCTGGTCATCAGGTGGAACATAGTGGTTGAGATTCTTTCATGTCCACCTATTTTGCACAGTATGACCTTCCCTACAATCTCAGAAAGGAATTTCCCTTGTGAATTCATCCCTTTTTGGTTGATAGATGATCCTATCTTAGTTTTTGGGTTTAACCCACACTATTGTAAGGCCTCCTTTATCATTGATGGTTGTACGTCATCTTCTTCCTTAACCTTTGGGAGTTGGAGTGCGTGTCGAATTGTTTTCAAGGTAATCTTTACCCGGGTATATTAAATAGTTGCTTTCATCTTCTTCCCGTCTGCATCTGTAGTTGCAGAAGAATAAAATTCCAGAACTTCTTTTTTCCATATATTGGTTGGTTCAGAGACCAAGAATTCCAAACCGATGTCTGAGATTAGGGCAATTACTCCCTGAATCTCTGGTGATGCTGTTGTGAACCCACCACGGACCAGCTCATATCCTTCGTTCACCTTTTCTTTTGGATGAGGCGCCATTACCGGAAGAGAGAGATGGAGGTGAAAAGGAAATATGATTCTCGTCGACAGAGGGTGCAGAGCCAGGAAATCAGAAAGCGTAGTCGACCAGATTTTGGCTTCACCTATTTATAGTCTAAGTGTAAAGGGGAGTTCAAAAGACGCGCCTTAGCACTAGGACTAGTCGACAAAATCTTATATGTGTCGATAGAATAGGTCTAGGTCTCGACAATACTGAGGTTTAGTCGACACATGTATATGTTGACATACTTATGTCAGTGTCGACATAGATGTCGACATGTCTCAACACATAGTGTCGACATTGATTTTTGTGTGTCGACACAGAAATCAGCTAACTGAAAGTCTCGACATAGTTGTGTCGACACCAACTCTTGTGTGTCGACACACAAATCCTCTAGTTATATGGTCTCGACATAGTTGTGTCGACACCTATTCTTCAATCGACACAGATATTATTTCTGTGTCGACACATCCGTTTTCTTTGTCGACACAACGTACTGAGTGTCGACACAAGGTCTGCTTGTGTCGACGCAAACTTGGTACTTAGCCAAATTTCCTATGAAAACTTGAGCTTACATGTTCTACTAAAGGTAGCTTTTCCTAACCTAATCTAGATTTAACATACCTAATTCAATTTTAAAATAATTAAATTTAGTTTCATCAAGAGGTTTTGTAAAAATATCAGCAATTTGATTATTTGTATTCATAAACTCTAGATTAATATTTTCTTTTTCTACATGTTCTCTGATGAAATGGAATTTAATTTCTATATGCTTTGTTCTACTGTGTGATACAAGATTCTTAGCAATATAAATAGCACTAGTAGAATCACAGAGCAGTGGAATTCTACTAACCTTGATGTCATAATCTTCTAGTTGGTGCTTTATCCATAATAGTTGTGCACGGCAGCTGCCTGCAGCTACATATTCTGACTCAACTGTTGATATAGCTACACTGGTCTGCTTCTTGCTGCACCAAGACACTAGTCTTCCTCCTAGGAATTGACAGGTTCATGTAGTACATTTCCTGACTTCTTTGCATCCTGTAAAATCTGCATCTGAGAAACAAGTTAGTGTGAAATCTCTATTTTTAGGGTACCAAAGACCTAGATTAGGTGTGACCTTGAGATATCTCAAAATCCTTTTAACTGCAGTATAATGAGATTCCTTAGGGCATGTTTGGTACTTGGCACAGACACATGTTGCATACATGATGTCAGGTCTACTAGCAGTCAAGTAAAGTAGGGAGACAATTATCCCTCTATACAAAGACTCATCAATAGGTTTCCCTGCCTCATCTTTGCCTATAGGCATACTTGTTCCCATTGGAGTTTTCATGGTGGAAGTTAAATCCATTCCATATTTTTTAGTCAACTCCTTAGTGAACTTAGACTGAGATATGGATAGTCCATTATAAGTCTGTATGACTTGAAATCCCAAAAAGAACTTCAGTTCACCCATACTGCTCATTTCGAACTTCCCTTGCATAAGTTTGGCAAACTTCCTGCAAAGGTTGTTCTACAAAACCTGAGGGTTATTTAACATAGACTTCCTATTTCAGGTCACCATTTAGAAATGTTGACTTCACATCCATCTGAAATACATTGAACCCTTGATAGGCTGCATAGGCCAGGAACATCCTTATAGCCTCCAATCTTGCTACTGGGGCAAAGGTTTGATCAAAGTAAATTCCTTCCTCTTGTCTATAGCCTTTTACTACCAGCCTGGCCTTGTTCTTGATGATTGTTCCATTTTCATCAAGTTTATTTCTGTAGATCCACTTGGTTCCTATGATATTGTGATCCTTAGGTTTTATAACCAGTTTCCAGACTTTGCATCTCCTGAATTGATTCAGCTCTTCTTGCATTGCATCAACCCAGTTAGCATCTAGCATTACTTCTTCAAACTTTTTGGGTTTTATTTGAGACAAAAAGCTAGAACACAAAACTGTGTTCATGCTCTTGCTCCTTGTTAGAACACCTTGACTTGCATCTCCAATTATCTGGTGAGCTGGATGATCCTTTAGGTGTCTTCTTGTTGGAGGAAACCTGTCTTCCTCATGACCTTCTTCATTTTCCTCCACCTAATGCTCCTCATTCTCTTCTGTTTACAGTGTGTTTTGTTATCCCCCTAGATAGCATGCATCATTCATCCTAGCAAGAGCTTCATCATTGATGGTCATTTTTTCTATCCTATCTGTTAGACCTGTAGAACTAACTGAAACACTAGACAATTCATTGTTAATCAATTTAGACTCATCAAAGACAACATGAACTGATTCTTCTACAACTTGGGTAGTCATGTTGTAGATCTTGTATGCCCTACTGTTGTTGTTGTACCCATAAAATATCCCTTCTAGGTATTTGGCAGCAAACTTTGTTTGGTAGTGCTTACCATTCACTAGGACATAGCACTTGCTACCGAAGATTCTAAAATAAAAAATGTTTGGTTTTCTGTTTTTCAAAATCTGATAGGGAGTCAACTTAAGTTTCTTATTGATGGATGCTTTATTAAGAACATGAAAAGCAGTATTTACTGCCTCAGCCCAGAAATATTCAGGGAGAGTAGTGTCACTGAGTAAAGTTCTACAAGCCTCAATGAGAGTTCTATTCTTTCTTTCAGCAATCCCATTTTTCTGAGGTGTTCTAGGTGAGGAGAACTCCTGATGAATCCCAAGTTCCTCACAGAATTTTGTCATACATTCAGACTGAAATTCAGTTCCATGGTCACTTCTTATTTTGACCATAGAATTGTTAAATTCATTCTGAACTTGTCTAATAAAAGTCTGTAAAAGACTAGGGGTTTCATATTTCTGCCTTAAGAAGAACACCCATGTGTATATAGAATAGTCATCGACAACAACTAATGTGTATTCTTTCCTACCAAGAGTTTGAACTGGCATAGGACCAAACAAATCCAAATGTAAGAGATATAGACATCTCACTAAATCTTTGGTATCTAGTGCTGGAAAAGAGGACTTTGTCTGTTTGCCCTTTTGGCAAGCTGAACACACTCCCTCTTTCATGCACTTGACATGAGGACCATTCCTCACCAACCCCATGCTGAACAGCAGTCCTATGGACTTATAGTTCAGATGAGCTAGCCTCTTGTGCCATTTGACACATAGTGAGGCTGTCTTATTTGAAACAAAGCAAATAGGTGAGTTGTTTAACTCACAATCTAGGTTAAGACAATAAACATTTCCTTTTTTAGTGCCAGTAAAAATGATCTCTTGATCACTTGACCTTTTAATTTGGCACTCCCCTTTGTGAAAGGAGATGTCATAACCTATATCACTAAGATGACTTATGCTTATCAGGTTGTGTTTTAGACCCTTCACATAAGCCACTTTAGTGATAATAATTGAGTCACAAGAGATGTTACCAAATCCTTTGATGACTCCTTTTTCTGATCCACCAAATATTACTTTGGGACCATTCTCTATGGGTACAAAGTCCCTCAGCATTCTTCTTGTTCCAGTCATATGTCTGGAACAGCCACTATCCAAGTACCATATAGGGGTATGGTCACTTGGATTCTCCTGTAACAAATAAAGGATTACTCATCCTTAGAACCCAAGTTCTTTTTGGGTCCTAGGTTCTTGTTAGCCTTGGAAACAACAGGTTTACCTACAGATTTTCTGATTGGTAAACTACTCTTGGTTTTAACACTTGTGTTAAACCAACAGTCCGAGGCAAAGTGGCCTATCTTTCCACAACACCAACACTCAAATCTGTTGCCAACAGTCTTTTTGAGTGTGGGTGCTGGAGAAGCAAACCCCATGAATTCCTTTTGAATCTGATGGGCTTGCCTATAGAGTGGCCTCTTGGCATTTGCACACTTGCCAAAGTGAACTCCATACTCACAGTGACCATGAGTAGTTTCATGATCATACTTGTTTGTAGGATTCATCACCTTTCTAAAGAAGATAGGGGATTTTGCAGCTAGAGGCTGAACTGGGGCCTTACCTTTTCTTTGTGAATTGGTGGCCCTAGTTCTTCCCTTAAAACCTAGACCAGTCTTCCCTTTTTGTGAGATGAAATTATCAATTAAGGGTAAGACAGATTTTTGTTTGGAGAATTTAGCCACTAGCTCTCTTTAATGCTGAAGTTTTGCCTCCAGTATCTTGATATGATTCTCCTTGAAAGAGATTGTGCTCATCTGAATAATAGTAATGTTTTTCTGTTTTGCAACCTCATTCAATTTTAGATTCAACAGCTTTGCTGAATCTGCTGCAGCCAGCTTAAGAGACTCAATCTCCTTGGTCTGCTCTTTGACAAGAAGTTTACTTCTCTTTAGATCTTGCAACAATCCACCATACTCATCAATGAGTTGGTGTACATCCCCTTCAGACTAAGAACCATCCTCATCTCTTGATGCTGATGCTTCTGATTCTGATCTAGTAAAATAATCAGATGTTGTAGGAGAGTTATATACCTTACTAGGACCATCTTGATCCAGGCACTGATCATTTTCTGTTAGGTCCATCAGCCCTCTATAGCAGTATTCTTCCACTCCATTTATGGAGTCCAGTATTTATAGAATTTTTATCTCCTTAAAATCCTCTTCAGTTTAGAATAATCGAACATATGCTTCAGCCTCTTCTTCTTCTCCTGATTAAGATAATGAAGAATCTGTCCAGCTTTTCTGCTTTTGGGCAACAAAAGATTTTTCTTTCTTGCCCTTCATTTGTTGCTTCTTCTTGTCTTTTGATTCAGCCCTTCTATCTGGACAGTCTGTTATAACATGTCCTTGTCTGTTACAATAATAGCACACAATCTTAGAATTAGATTGTTTACTAGGTTTAGAAGCATACCTATCTTCCTTAGGAGTTTTCTTTTTCTTGTAGTACTCATCCTTTGAAAAGGATGAAGAAGGTCTGGTTCTCCACTTCTTCTTATTCATGAATCTTTGGAACTGCCTTGTGAAGGCTGCAAAGTCCTCATCTGAGGTGTGGCTGTCTGATGAAGTGTTGTCAGGAATCCCTTCTTCTGCCTCAGCACTCCTTCTAGGAGGAGAAGGAGATTTTCCCCTGCCCTTTCTTGTGCCTTCAGCTTTGAAGGCAACTGACTTTTCCTTCTATTCAGATTTGCTGCTCTTCTCTTCCTCCTTCCTGGCTGTAAGCTACATTTCATATGAAAGCAGCTTCCCAAATAGTGTGGGAATAGGTATGTCTGCCATCTTGGCCACTTATCTAATGGCACAAATCTTGGTGTCCCAATCGTTTGTCAGAGATCTTAGAAATTTGTCATTCAGTTCATAAGTGCTGAAGACTCTTCCATAAGTCATCAGCTCATTTACAATCCTGAAGAATTTCTTGTAGCATTCAGTTATGCTGTCATTCTTGGCTTGCCTAAAGCTTTCATACTCCTGATTCAGCATAGATTTTCTATCTTCTCTGACTTCTTATGTTCCCTCCATGTAGACAATAAGAGTGTCCCATATTTCTTTGGAGGTTTTACAATGCACCAGATTCTGAAAGGTGGAATCATCTATGGCACTTACAATGATATTCTGTGCCCTTTTATCTAGAGTTGCTAGGATGATTTCATCCTTTGTCATTTCTGAATAACTCTTAGGAGTCTTTATATTTGCATCCAGTGCTGTTACCTTCATTGGAATGAAGGGTCCTTCCTGTACTGTGATGTAAATTCTTGGATTAGAAGCTTCCATAAACAATCTTACCCTCTCCTTCCATATGCCAAAATATTCCTTCTTACAGATAGGTAGTTCCATTGATCCAAACTCTTTTTGGTTCTCACTTGAACCCATTCTTGAATTCTGAAAATTGCCTAGGAGAATTACTCAGACTATTAAGTCAATCCTTGAGTAACCTCCCTCTGATACCACTTGAAAGACTTGATTCAAGAGCCTAAACACCTAGAGGGGGGGTGAATAGGTTCTAATTTTTCCTTTAATATTTTAGGCAATTAAACAGGTCTTGCTTGGCACAAATAAAACAAAACATAGCACAGAATATTCACAGTATAGAGAACACCAGATATATAGTGGTTCCCCAAGATATGGGTACGACCACTTTCCCCCTTCGCCTATCCAGTAGAGTACTGGATTTAGCCTAACTTCTTTTCTCTTTCTCAGATACAAAGATCCTACAACTCAGAACCAAAATGGTTCCTACACCTAAGACTTTTACAAGTCCTACCTCAGATCCATCCCAGAATCCTACCTCAGTCATCAGCCCTACCTCAGGCATCAGCCCTACCTCAGCCCTTATCTCTAGGCTTACAACTCAGACTTTTAAAAGTCCTACCACTCAGGCTCACAGCCCTACCTCAGCCTTTATAAATATAGGCTTACAGCTCAGATCTACAACAGATCCTACAAGTAATTGTGTAATAAAAGATATACAAAAAAATATCACCAGATAGATCCCTCTTTTGATGTTCTTCTTGATCAGTTCTTGATCTTCAGTCCCAACCAGACTTAGCTGTTTCAAAGCTTCTTTATAGAACAAAATAAGGTTGGACTATTCTTGATGTAGAAGTTGATCCACTATCAGCTCCTTCCTTGATTCAAAATGAGATCTGAATCTTCTCTGCTGATTGTTCTAGATCTGCCTTCTTAAAGGGTTTCCCCTTATCTTGTTTTGAATCTTCTCTCTCTTTATTGTTGGCTTTTCTGGCCTTCACTGAGTTGTTCTTCCTTTTTGGTTGTTAAGGATAATCCCTTTATATAGAGATTTCTCATGGTTATCGACTGATCTGGTTTGTAACAACCTTCTATTAGTTCTGACAAAGGTGTCAGACCTGTTGGTAATGACAGTTGTCGACCCACCAGTCACGACAGTTGATTCCTTAGAGATTCTACAACACAGCATGATCCACTCAGCAATGTACCCAACACTCTGTCTGATAATCCAAGTCAACTCGCACTAGCTTATGCCTCTCATGTTCTAAAATTATATATGCACAGTAGTGAAGCGCAAACCATACAAATGAAATTTTCTCAACTTCATGCTAGCTTACAGAAAAGGGCGTCTCACTATATTGTTGATGATTTAGTTTTGGTGCATCTCATCCCTGAACGGATGCCTTCAGGCACTTTAGAAAGTTGGCGAGTTGGACCTTTTTCGGATTGTACAACCCCATATTCGCTGGAGGGAACCCAGAGACACCAACAGTCAGGATTGGACTAGCTTCGCGCTAGCTTCGGGCTTAAGACCAGAACCGCTTGCACCTTGGTAGAGCTCCCGCCTATGAGCAGGCGGGATCGTTTGCCCGAAGCCTCAGCCAAGACCCACTGATGACCAGAGGCAGGCGAGAAGGCGTTGAGTCCACTCGACGCCAAAATCCAAGCAACAAAGGCGTCGAGTCCACTCGACTTCGCATTGAGTAAGCTCCACTCACTCAACACCTCTTTCAGCAGCAAAGGCGTCGAGTCCACTCGACGCTGCGTTAAGTAAGCTCCACTCACTCAACGCCGCGTTCGGCAGCAAAGGAATCGAGTCCACTCAACGCCGTGTTGAGTGGAGGCGGGAAGGTTATCGGCTCAGGGTTCTCGTCGCGGCTCAGGGTTCTCGCCGCGACTCATGGTTCGTGTCGAGTGGGGCCCAAGGCCCGGGGTAAAATTAATTAATTGTCCTTGGGTAGAATTACCTACATAGCCCCAGGGGCTGTATTTAGTATTTTATAAACAGCGGGATTTGGCTATTGGCAGGCCAGGCAGGGGTATTTCAGTAATTTTAGGTCAGCAAAAGGCTATAAATACACCCATAAGTGCTCCTTAGAAGGCAAGTCTTCATTATTCTCAAAATTCCCAAGTGCTTTCTGAGGAGCTCCAAGCCCAGCTTTGGCTTTAGAGGGGAAGCTCTCAGAGAGCTTTCGGGTGTGAGGTGCGGCCTCCCTGCTAAGGCTTTGGGTCAGTTCTAGGTCCCTTGCAGCCAGTCGAGGGCCGAGGCTTGAGATAAGTATGTGTTGGCTTTGCCCTAGTTTTTGAACATTCGTTGAGGTCATTTTTTGCTTCAACAGTTCTAGTGCGGTGAGCGTGGAAGGCAGCCGATACAAGAAAGCCTATAGTTTGGTCCCTTGACTGGAGGTGATGGTGAAGGGTCTGGCTCAGGAGGTTCCCCCACCCGGTGAGAGGAAGCAATGAGGAAGATGCTGGAGGATTTCAGGCGAGAGGCACTGCAAACCATCAACTTGGCCTTCTCGGCGAGGAGTGAGTGGGCGACACCTCAGGTTCTGGTGGAGGTGGTCCCGCTTTTGGGAGAGAACGCCCCTGGGCAGCGTCCCGAGAAGGAGGTCCCGGCAGAGGTTGGCGAGAGAGACGTTGCAGCGCGGGAGCTCTTCCCAGGCCAGCGCCCCGAGAAGGAGGTTCAAGTAGAGATGGGCGAGAGGGAGGTGGCAGTGCGAGAACTCTTCCCTGGCCACAGTCCCACGGATCGAGCAAGCCAGCCTTAGTTGCGAGACGTGCCCTCTCGGTAGGCATCTGGTGAGACCCCTTTTAGCGAGCTCATCATCTCGGCTCCGGTGCCGGAGGGGTTCCGAGAGCCCGACATGTCTTAATACTCAGGAAAAGACGATCTTGTACATCACGTGCAGTGGTTTGAAGATGTAGTTTCAATAAGGCAGATGACAGATGCCTTCAAGTATCGGCTATTTGCCATCACGTTGAAGGAAAAGGCTTGGGACTAGTTTCATCAGTTGTCGGCGAGCTCGATCTATAGCTTTGAGGACCTACGTCGAGGGTTCCTGTTGAGGTTCTCGACGTAGAAGAAGCGGAAGAAGGAGGCGGAGTGCCAATTTGCACTAAGATAGAAGCAAGATGATACGTTGGGTCATTACATTGACTGGTTTTAGGAAGAGATCCTCCTAGTCTAAGAGGTCCCAGGGTACGCACTGATGCTTGCCTTTACCCTGGGGATAAGACCAGGGTTCTTTAGTATATAATTGAAGAAAGTGACTCCCCTCTCTTTTGAGGATCTCATGGAGAGGGCGGCAAAGGAGATAGATTTTGAAAGAGCCAATCTGGCTTTCGCTAAGAAGCTGACCTGGTTAGCGGAGGACGATGTGAAGGAACTAGCAGCAGGAAGGTAGAGGGAGCAAGGGGAGCCGAGAGAATAGAGGAGAAGGGAAGAACCCATAGGGCGGGGCAGCACCAGGGATGGGGGGCCCTGGAGCCGAACAACCAGGGTCAAGGAGGAGTCTTCCAGGGAAGTGACAACCTCCGGGAGCCTAGAAGGTTCGATCAGCCGGCGTGGAGGCAGGGACCAAGGGGTCACTTCCTGCCGCCACAAGAAGCAATGGAGATTGGTAGAGGAAGAGGAGGAAGAAGAGCCCGAAGAGCTGGAAGAAGGTGAATTGGAGAAGGAAGAGGGGGCAGGGTGGCGTTGCCCTTCTTTGACTTCCACCAAGAGGAAGGTCACTCGACGGCCACCTGCCCAGAGTTCTTAAAGATGAGAGAAGCTAGAGGAATGGGGAGGTAGGATCCGTCGGTAAGGATCGTGGAAGTGCAGCAGGGAGATAGAAAATATAGGTGTGAGGACAAAGCATATGTGGGAACCCGAGGAGGGATCAGGGTGATCCACAGAGGAGTAGGGATTGAGGCAACTCGCAAGGGTAGCCTTCAGACCATGTTCCGAAGCGGGTCGCATCGACCTCCCTGGCTCCCCCCCCCCAGATGAAAAATTCACCTTTTCATCAGCTGACATGCCGGACTTTGAGGATCCGTTCTGCGAATCCCTCGTGATTCAGACGGTAGTGGAGAACTTTACAATCTCCAGGATACTGGTTGATAACGGGAGCTCTGTGAATTTGATCTTTAAGAAGGCTTTTGATGATATGAAGGTTGAGGGGAAGAGGGTCCTGGCTTCAGATGGATCGATGTTTGGGTTCTCAAGAGAGAGGAAGGAAGTAGAAGGGGGAGTAGGGCTACACGTAAAGTTGGGAGGCGTGTCACGGAACTGTAGGTTCGTGATCGTGGACGCCCCGAACAGCTACAACGCCATCTTTGGGCATCCCCTCATCAGCGCCTTTCGCTGCATCCCCTCCTCGTTTCATCAATGTCTTAAGTTCAACAACAGAGGGGTGCAGGTCAGGATTAGAGGGGACCCGAAGGTCGCGAGGCAGTGCTACGTGACGGCGGTCAACACCGTGTCTTGGATGGCCGAGGCGGAAGAGCTGGAAAGGGAGATGGTAGAGCAAGGAGAGGATGTCGAAGAAGAGGAAGTGAGCCTAGGGGAGGCGAGGAAGGAGATTGCGGAGGAGTAGAGAGAAGTTGAACAGGAGTCCTTGAGGGGCATGGAAGTCGAGCAGCAGCAGGAGATCCTGGAGGAGGTGATGGAGGGTGAGGAAGAGCGAGCAGCGGGAGTTGAGCAAGATAGCCTGGAGGAGGCGATGGAGGTGGAAGAAGAGCGAGTAGTAGGAGTTGAGCAGGAGAGCTTGGAGGAGGCGATGGAGGTAGAGGAGAAGCGAGCAGCAGGAGCTGAGTAGGAGAGGCCAGAGGAGGCAGCAGAGGTTGAAGTAGGAAGTGAGGAGGAGTTGGAGCTAGAAGAAGAAGCAAGGATCGGCTGGGAGCAGTCACGGCTGGAGCCGACCAAAGAAGTGATAGAAATGGAGGTCTTCACTAGCACAGGAAAGGTGCGGAGGGTGCGAGAAAGTGGGGGCATAAGTCTCGAGGACCAGGAGCAGGTGAGATCTTGCATCCAAAGCAATGTCGACATCTTCGCTTGGAGCGTGGAAGATAAGCCGGGCATTGACGCTAATGTGGCTTGCCATCGCCTGAACCTGGACCCCCGGACTCTCCCCATACGCCAGAAGATGAGAGCCATCGCCACTAAGATGGAGGAGCCTATCCGCGAGGAGGTTATCACCAGATCCGGATGCACCCTCCCGATGTCAAGGATGTCTCCTTCATCACTAGGGAGGGGTGCTTCAGTTATAAGATGATGCCCTTCGGGTTAAAAAACGCAGGGGCTACATACCAGCGCATGATGGATCGGGTCTTCTAGGGCCAAAGGGGGAGGAACCTGGAGGTCTACGTCGATGACCTGATGGTGAAAAGCAAGTGTGTGAACTCACACCTATGGGACCTATAAGAGACCTTAGCCACCCTACGGAGATTCAAGATGAGGCTGAACCCCTTGAAGTGTGTCTTCGGGGCCAGCCGCGGGAAGTTCCTTGGGCATCTCTTGACTCCGGCAGTGGTAGAGCCTAACCCATATAAGGTGAAGGTCATTCTAGACTTGGAATCACATTGCGATGCCAAGGAGGTCCAGCGCTTGACAGGCATGTTTGCCGGTCTAAGCAGATTCCTCTCCAGATCATGGGATAGGTGTTCATCATTCTTCAAGGTGTTGAGGGGTAACCAAATGTTTGAGTGGACCGCCGAATGTGAAGAGGCCTTCCAAGGGCTGAAGAGACAGCTCTCCCAGGCTCCTCTACTTCAAAGCCGGAAAGAAAGAGAGGACCTGGCCTTGTATTTAGGGGTAGGAGTGGAGGCCGCGAGCTCTGTTCTAGTCAGGGAAGAGGGGAAGAAGCAGCTACCCATCTATTACGTGAGCCGGATTTTGAAGAAGTCGAAGCTCCGTTACCTTATCCTGTAAAAGCTCGTATACGCTCTGATCATCTCGGCGAGGAAGCTTCGGCCATATTTCCAAGCACACTCGATTAGGGTGGTGACCGACCATCCTCTTTGCAGGATCTTTAAAGGGGTAGAGCACTCGAGAAGGCTTGCCAAGTGGTCCATCGAACTAAGTGAGTTCGACATCTCTTTCGTTCCAAGACTCTCCATCAAGGCGCAAGCGGTGATGGATTTTCTAGCGGTCTATGTTGTTGAAGTCGGGGAAGAGGAGCCGCAGCCGCAGGGAGCGTGGAAGATGATGGTTGATGGGGCCTCGTGTAAGCATTCCCTTGGGGGAGGAGTGGTGTTGATAAGCCCCTAGGGGGTTGCTATAAAGCAGGCGGTGGCCTACCACTTTCCAGTGACCAACAACCAAGCATATGTACAAGGCTGTGATAGCCGACCTTCATTTGGCAAAGGAGCTTGAGATGCAGTATGTGGAGGCCTTCACAGACTCGATGGTGATAGTATCACAAATCCGAGGGGAGTTTGAAGCTCGGGAGCCTACCCTCGTAAAGTACCTATCCAAGGTAAGGGCGATCATCGGAGGGTTTCGATCGTTCTCAATCCAGCATTTCCCCAGGGAGGAGAGTGCAGCCGATCGATTGGAAAAGTTTGGACCTCGGGGGGGAGGGACCCTCATTGAACTATTTTGGCCAGTGATCAAGGAAGGGGAGTTGATGGAGGTAGGTTGGCGACCCTCGTTGGTTGATCCATTGGTAACCTTCCTGACCACTGGCAAGCTGACGGAGGAGGTTAAGGATGCAAAAATCTTCAAGTGCAGGGCAGCTCACTACCTAATGTTGGAAGGGGGGTTGCATCGAAAGATGTTGTCAGGGCTCCTGGCGAAATGTGTAACTGAAGAAGAGGTCCCGAGGATCCTGGGGGAGGTACACTCCGGCGAGTGCGGCAGCCACTCGGTAGGAAGGACGTTTGAAGCAAGAGTGGTAAGGCAGTGGTACTTCTGGCATACCCTTAGGAAGGATGCAGCAGAATTCACAAGGAGATGCCCAAAATGTCAGTTATATGACCCCCTCCATCTCTTGCCCGCTCAAAGGATTAGGAGCATTACATCACCATGGCCTTTTGCCATCTGGGGAATGGACCTAGTCGGACCTTTCCCTCCAGCCAGTGGGCAGAGGAGGTTTCTCCTGATCATTGTTGATTACTTCTCGAAGTGGCTGGAAGTCAAGGAATTGGCAAAGGTCACCTCACAATTTATAAGGAACTTTGTCTGGGGGGAGATCATATACAGACACGGGCTACCCCAAGCAATAGTGACAGATAATAGTCCCCAGTTTGCCAATGAAGAGTTCATCAGCTTCTGCGCCCAACTGGGGATAGACCTCAGATTTGCCTCTGTCCACCACCCGCGGAGCAACGGCCAGGTGGAAGCGGCAAATAAAATCATTGTGAACTTACTTAAGAAAAAAGTGGAGAAATTGAGGGGGAATTGGGTGGAGCAGCTCCAATCAGTCATGTGGGGCTTTCAAACGACCCCGAACACGGCCACCAGCGAGACCCCCTTCAAGCTTTCTCATGGATGTGAGGCGGTCCTACCAGTGGAGTTCGAGGTCCGGGCCCCGCGGGTAAAGGTTGCAGGTGAAGGAGATGAGACTTGGAGGTTGGAGAATGAGGAGGGGTTACTCCTCTCGCTAGACATGGTCAAGAAACTGGGGGATGTTGCAACCATCAGATAGGAGGAGATCAAACGGTGAATGACCAAGTATTTTGATAAGCATATCAGGATCAAGCAGTTCGTCGAAGGAGATCTGTTGCTAAAAAAGGTTGACACGGCGGGAAGGTCGGCTTCCGTGGGCAAGCTCAACCTGAATTGGGAAGGGCCTTACTTTGTAAAGGAGGTCCTTAGAACAGGAGGTAACTACCTCAAGGATGTGGAGGGAAGAACCTTGAGCCACACCTGGAGCGGTGATGATCTAAAATGCTTCTACCCGTAAGAGGGGGAAGGTGATTGTATTAATACTTTCGAGTGCTATCATAATATATCCCTTACCTTTGATTCATTATCTACTATTTTATCTTAAAGTTAGAATAGGGTTTGAAAACTTCATCGACACCTTGAGCTCGACTCGGCCCCAGGTAGACCCGCTGCGCAGGCTCTCATCTAGCTAGCAGGTCCGAAGGCTCGCCTGTGGGGGAGAGATTTTTTTTTTGAGAACTTCATCGACACACCGAGCTCGGCTCGGCCCCAGGTAGACCCGCTGCGCATGCTCTCACCTAGTCGGCAGGTCCGAAGGCTCACCTGTGGGGGGGAGGTTTTATTTTGAGAACTTCAGCGACACCCCGAGCTCGGCTCGGCCTTGGTAGACCTGTTGCGCAGGCTCTCATCTAGCTGGCAGGTCCGAAGGCTCGCCTGTGGGGGAGAGGTTTTGTTTTGGGAACTTTGAAAGTGAGGGTTAGATCTAATATACTCTAGAGGAGGGGTGAATAGAGTATTTGTTAGTAATTAAAATCTTTTGCTGAATAGTAAAACTCAGATGTTGTATCACAGCACAGCAGATTAAACTAATGAAAATCAGAGAATTCTAACTATCACAGGCACAGTAAGAACAAAAGAAAGAGGCAACCAGATAACACAATAATTTTATAGTGGTTCCCCAACCTGGGTACCTCCACACTTCTACCACCCTGGTAGGGATCCACTCTGGTTTTTGTTCAGGTGACTGCCACCAATGAGCTTTTGGTAAGGTGCTCAAAAACAAAACCTCAAGTCTTTTGGTTATGAGACTTGCAACCAGGAATCTCTTTTGAAGGGAGTAGGGAACCATTTTTATAGAGGGGGTGAGAGAGTGATGATGTCTTCTCTTTCTCAAATATTCAACTGAGAAGACTCTGTGGATTTGATGGTGGTAAAAGCACCACCTGAAATACTGAATTTATTCAGGGTGAAAGGAACTTTGCTTCAGGGTGATAGGCCTTCAAGCTTTCAACTTCAACCAGAAGAACTTCAGGAACTCTTTGACAGATGCAGTAGTTGATGTCCTTTGAAATTTCCTGAGAGGATGACAGAAGAAGAGGACTCTTGATTTAAGTGATTGTTCTTCTTTTTCTGAAATCTATTCTTCTTCTAGTCTAGCAGATCTTTCTTTCTAGTGCTTTGTTGTCAAGAGAGAGCGAGAGCAGAGAGAATCCTTGTTGCGAGATAATGGTGTTCTACTCTTCCTGACTTGTTTTATGTATATCAGTATCAGTTGTGTGTTGTCTTCTCTATTCTAGGAAGGAGGAGAATCTATATTTTTATCTTTTTGATATAAACATCCATTTGAATTTTGAAATCCTTTCTGCATTCATTGCTGACGGCCAGAGAATATTTTGTATTGATTGATTTCCCTAATTGTCCCTTTGGAAAACGGCAGGCAATAATCCTGATGAAGATCATAATTAATGCTCTTGTCTAACGGTAATATTCAGAGAATATTAGAGCATTAATTACTCAGGAATCATTGCAATATAATAGGAATAGAAAAGGGAAACAGCCAAGTCTGGATTCGTCGACCTGAGTCCATAGTTCGTCGATCTGAGGTGTAAGATCGTCGACCTCAGAATGGCTGATTGCTGCTTGACAACTTTCCTATTCTGTGCACCATGTTCGTCGATCTGATGTCTAAGATCGTCGACCTGAGACCTGATAACTGTGTTCATCTAGCTGAGGTCCAAGATCGTCGACCTGAGTTTTGATTCTGGACTTAGACTATCTTCTGGTGCTGAGTGTTGAAACATCATTTTGGCATTGAGTGTGATGTTCTCTGGTGTTTAGTGTTGAATCATCATTCTGGCGTTGAGTGTGATGTTCTCTGGCGTTGAGTGTTGAATCATCATTCTAGCGTTGAGTGTGATGTTCTCTGGTGGTGAGAGTTGAAAAATCTGATTATTTGATCTGAGATCAGAGAACAGAGTTCGTCTTGCTGATGTTCTAAGTTTGTCAACCGAAGTTTGACTTAAAAGTGTTGTCACTTTGTCCAGAGTTCGTCGATCTGAGAACCAAGTTCGTCGAGCTCAGCTAAGAGAATTGTCTCTGAGTTCGTCGAGCTGAGCACGACTTTCGTCGACCTAAGATCGACGAACATTACGCTTTTTTCCTAAGTCTTGAATTTTCTCTAATTCTTGAGTCTCTGGCAGTGTTGGAGGCTTGTCCCTGGTATTGTTGACTCTAAGGACTAGACCTAAACTCTAGGACATAACCATGACACTGGCTATACATGTTGGGTCATATCCTGACTTAGTGAACCTAGCACAAATCCAACTAGGGATCCAACAAACTTCATCGACACCCCGAGCTCGGCTCGGCCCTAGGTAGACCCGCTGCCCAGGCTCTCACCTAGCTGGCAGGTTCAAAGGCTCGCCTGTGGGGGAGAGGTTTTGTTTTGAGAACTTCAGCGACACCCCGAGCTCGGCTCGGCCCCAGGTAGACCCGCTGCGCAGGCTTTCATCTAGCTGGCAGGTCCAAAGGCTCGCCTGTGGGGGAGAGGTTTTGTTTTGACAACTTCAGCGACACCCCGAGCTTGGCTCGACCCCAGGTAGACCCGCTGCACAGGCTCTCATCCAGCTGCAAGTCCGAAGGCTCGCCTGTGGGGGAGAGGTTTTGTTTTGAGAACTTCATCGACACCTTGAGCTTGGCTCGGCCTCAGGTAGACCCGCTGCACAGGCTCTCATCTAGCTGGTAGGTCTGAAGGCTCGCCTGTGGGGGAGAGGTTTTGTTTTGAGAACTTCATCGACACACCGAGCTTGGCTCAGCCCTAGGTAGACCCGCTGCGCAGGCTCTCATCTAGCTGGCAGGTCTGAAGGCTCGCCTGTGGGGGAGAAGTTTTGTTTTGAGAACTTCATCGATACCCCGAGCTTGGCTCGGCCCCAGGTAGACCCACTGTGCAGGCTCTCATCTAGCTGGCAGGTCCGAAGGCTAGCCTGTTGGGGAGAGGTTTTGTTTTGAGAACTTCATCTACACCCCGAGATCAGCTCGACCCCAGGTACACCCGCTGCGCATGCTCTCATCTAGCAGGTAGGTCTGAAGGCTCGCCTGTGGGGGAGAGGTTTTGTTTTGAGAACTTCATTGACACCCCGAGCTTGGCTCGGCCCCAGGTAGACCCGCTGCGCAGGCTCTCATCTTGCTAATAGGTTTGAAGGCTCGCCTGAGGGGGAGAGGCTTGGTTCTTAGTTCTTGGTCCTTTGATACTTTGCACTACCCCGAGCTCGGCTCGACCCCCGGTAGACCCACTACGCAGGCTCTCATCTAGCTAGTAGGTCTGAAGGCTCTCTTGTGGGGGGTAGTTTGGTCCTTGAAAGTACTTTGGTGAGGATGTCCTAAGCTGGACAAGAGACACACCCGGAAGGCGGAACAAAGAGGTCTTGGATAAGGGAGGTCTCGTCCCGGAGAGGCCTCGGCCAAGTGGTCTCAGCCAAGGAGATCTCGCGGAAAGAAATTCCTGGAGGGAGGGCTCCTGACAGGGGAACCTTGACCACAGTGGGAGGACATAGGCGAAAGGTTCGGTCCGCTCGCGCAAGGTAAAGAGGGGTGCTCACCCCTTAAAAGGCCTATGGGCGACGCTCCCGACAAGTGGTTCTCGGCAGAGCGCGGAAACGACACATCTACGCCTTGAGCCCTCGGCGGGTTCTATAGATCGCTAAGGGAGATTACCCTAGGGAGATCGTGGGCCTCGGTAGGAGCGTGCTTGAGAAAAATTAAGCTTCAACGAAAAATGAAATATATATAAAAAATATACATAATGAGAAGAGGAAACCAAATACAAACACTTGTGATATATATATATATATTCCCTAATATGATTACAAAATGGGAGCATCTCGCTCATTACAGGCAAAAGAAAAAAGGGGGGGAGGACCCATCAGCGAGAAGCATTGTATCCACTCGATGTCTCGCTTGAGCTCGCGAGGGAGCTCTCGCCTGAGCCCTCCCCGAATGTCTCGCCAACAGCCGTGGGAGATTTCGGGACATCCGAGGGCGGGGAGTTGGGTGCGCCTGGGGGCTTCGGGATAGGCTCGAAAGGTCGGGGAATGAGCTTGGGAGCGGTAACGATCTTGCCACCCTCATTCAAGTATCCCACATCTCGCAACGGCTTAAGGGTCAGCCTGCCCGTCGCTTGAGCGTTGGTCTGCAGGAGCTTGTCGATGTCGTACTCTCAGAAATATCAGCTCCTCAGCCTCTCGTCCAGTGAAGGAGGAGGCGTGACCGCGGCCTCCGCCACCTCCATGCGCCGGAGTTGGTCCCTCAGCAAGACGTTCTCGCACCTTACCCCGGCAAAATACGCGTGAAGTACCGTGCTCTGGGCAGAATCCTACGTAAGGGAGAAACTGATCAAATGCAGGAGACGGCGAGCAAAGGATTACAGGGGCGAGAGCGAGAGCTTGAAAGATCTCTCTTACCTCCTCCGCTGGGTGCATGGAAAGTAGTCGCATAGCATCCGCCAGCTCTGTCTTTAAGGCCGCCACCTGGGCCACCGCCTGGTACCGCGTCTTAAGCATCAAACCAAAGTTGTGGTCGATGGTGATGCTCCGGCACGCACACTTGTGCGCAAGCTCGAACCCACGCATCAGGGCCCGGGTGGAGTCGAAGGCCAAGAGACGTATGGGCAGTTGATCGTAAAGGTTGGCGTTCTCCCGGCTGTAAAGACCGTAGCCCAATGCGAAGGCCTCGCCGGTGACCTAGTCGAGCTCCGCCCAGCTAGGGAGAAGGGTCGAGACAGATACTTGGTTGGTCTCAGGGTCCCACCGCAGCAGGGGTCTCCCTTCCACGTCAAGGCACTTAACACTGAGACAAAAATTCTTGTGCCTCTTTGGAACCTCCTTCGGCGGGGATCGAGTGGAGGTATCGGCGGCTTCCCCCTCGCCACCAGCCCTGCTTGTGGCTTGAAGGTTCTCGGCGGGGTCCCCGGCACTATCCCTAGTGGCAGCGGTCATCTCGTTGGCCGCCTGTAAGACCTCTTTGAAGGACCGGCCTGGTGTGAGAGGTCGAACGGGCGCAGTCGACACGGATTTCCCTTTGTCGGCAGCGGTTGGCTTTGGTATTTTCAGCAGCCGGGACGAAAAGGTGCTAGGCTTTCATTTCCTGTCACTGGTCGAAGGAGGCGGGGCCGGCTTGTCCCAATAAGCTTGATCCGCGGATCTCGCGATAGCCAGCGGATATCTTGAGGCTTTGCCCTCAGCATCCTGAGTCTCGGCAAAGGGTTGGTGTAGAGGAATTTCTCGCTCTCCTGCAAAGGATACAATGCTCAACGTTAAAGTTTAGAACGGGAATACCGAGTTAATGGCGAGACCGTGCCTTCGCCAGGAGGGACGGCAGGGAGAGAATCGATGTCCCGCCAAAGAAATTTGACGTCGAACTCCTTCGTCCCGAAGAACTCCAAAAGGGCGCTCTCACGCGACCCCAGGGCGGGCGGCTTATAAGCAGCGTCCTCGTATTTAACCGGCACGAGAGGAACGTTGTCGAAGTCACCGGCAATGAATACCAATTTATCGCCCCAGTGGTGGTGCTTGTTGGCGAGACCGGTGGTCTTGAGCAGCTGCCCAGAGAAGAAGACCACCCCTCCCTTAGCGCGGAAGGTGATCAGCTTCCGGAAGATAGGAAGGCTGAACTCGATCCTCTCGGATCGCATGTAGCAGATGAAGGCTACAAGGATGGAGACCGAGTTTGGATTGAGTTGAGCGGGAACGA
Source organism: Platanthera zijinensis (assembly GCA_039513925.1). Taxonomy (NCBI): domain Eukaryota; kingdom Viridiplantae; phylum Streptophyta; class Magnoliopsida; order Asparagales; family Orchidaceae; genus Platanthera; species Platanthera zijinensis. The sequence goes on from CM077080.1 coordinate 86,077,253, forward strand.
TGCCATAGTAGCGGAGGGCCTGCACACCCCGGGCCAGAGGGGAAGGAGGAAGCCCACCTCGAAATGCTCGAGGGGGATGGCGAGCTCTCACGCTCTCGCGCTATTTACCCGATCATCGTTGTCCTGTTTTCTAGCGATGAAGCCGGCGGGAATGTTGGAACACCCTTTTTATATTTGGGTCAGGATAACTATGCTAAGGATGTTGACCTAATTGTATAGCATAGGTCATTGAGTGTGAGTTTAGAACTTAGGTTATTTGAGATTTAGTTCTGCTCAGCTCGACGGAGAGTCGACCCCAGCTCGACGTAGAGTCGTCCTCAGCTCGACGCATAGTCGACCGCTGCTCGACGCACAGTCGATCGCAGCTCGACGCAGCGTCGTTCTCAGTTCGACGTAACGTCGAGTTCTGCTCGACGTTTTGGCGTGTATCTCTCTGCTTCAATTTTTACTCTCTGATCGACGGTCAGTCGAGCTCAGATCGACGCTTCAGGATGAGTTCGACGTTTTAAGTTCTCCCGTTTGTCAACATTTGAAATTCAAATGAGAGATTTTTCAAGCAGTTATTGCAAGAGATCCCCTGATCGTTTCAAGACTTAATTGCTCCATATCTCAAGGAATTTTCAATGGAAATCAATTAAGGCTTTCCTCCTAGGCATGGACAGTTATGGAATACATTAAATGCCCTGCCAACGGCTATCAATCAAAAAGAAGTAATACTCAGAGATCTATTCAAGAGAGACAAGCAGAACAAAAAGCACATTCATTCTGATAACACAGAGAACATCTATCTTCATCTCTCTCAAAAGAAATCAGTCTGCAGAGAATTTACAGAGAAGAACTACACTCAGAGAAACATCTTGATCAACATTCTCTGAAACCTCTTCTGCCTCTGCATTCAACTCTTCTCAATTTGCTTTCTACCTTCATACATCAAACACTCAGTTTCTGAGTCATCTATTGCTGAAAAAGGACAAGCAGTGAAGAGCCTGTCACCCTTGTGCAAAGCTTCTTCTACCTGAACTTCTATATCTCAGGGGGAGCTTTGACAACATCTACATCCACTAGCTTCTCTCTGATTGTTGACAGAGAAGCAAACTCAACCCTTTTTACCTTACCTCTTCTGTACAGGGTTTTAACTCCCTTCAAAAGTTACCTTTTGGTTAGCTGAGACCTTGTCAAAATCAGTGGTGGCAAGACACCTTATCAAAAAATCTGGTGGTGCCCAGGACACCTGATCAAGCATCCTGCAGTGGATTCCTATCAAGGGGTGATAGAAGAGTGGACTACCCAAGTTTGGGGAACCACTATAAATTTCCTTGTGTCTTCTGTGGATTGCTTTTCTTCTTGCTTGTGTGCTGTGTGATTTTACTTTAAATATATTTATCTGTTTGCATCACTCACTACCTACACTAAGTAAATCTAAAGGTTCCTAACTTTCAATTTATTTGAACTTACTCTATTCACCCCCCCTCTAGAGGCTGTTAGATCTTATCACCTAACTTTCAATTGGTATCAGAGGCAGGTTGGTCTTTACTTCAGGCTAACACCTGGACCACAAAGATCTTTGATAAGATCAAACCCTATAGAGTGGTTACTTTATTTTGTTTTGTTATAAATTGTTTTTATAAAACTCATGGCACAAAACAAGGAGTATGCAAGCACAAGACCTCCAGTGTGCAATCTTTCCAAGTTTGGACTCTGGAAAGCAAGGATAAAACTTTACATGAATTCTTTTGATGAAGATATCTTTAATTGTGTCTTAACAGAATGTCCAAGACCTCCTACTTCAACAAGTACTTCAGCTGTTCCACCTCCTGCAGGAACAGACACTGATATAAAGAAGTGGAAAGTTGCTGATGCAAAAGCAATGAACATATTGGCACAAACTATGTCTGATGACATATTCCAAAAAGTTGCTGACTGCAATTCTGCCAAGGAAATCTGGGACAAATTAACTGAAATAGTCTCAGGTTCAGCTGATGAAAGAAAGGATAGAAGAGCTCAACTGATAACACAGTATGAGAACTTCAAAATGGCTCCAGCTGAATCTGTGGCTGACATGTACAACAGATTCAGTCTCATTGTTAGTGAGTTGAAAACTCTGGACAAGGATATATCTCTCACTGAGATAAATGATAAAATTCTCATGTGCCTACCTAGCACTTGGGATTCAAGAATCTGGCCAATCAAAGATGGCAGAAGTCAAATTGAGCTATCCACTGAAGCTCTCTTAGGCAAGCTCAAGTCCTATGAGCAATTTGTCAAGACAAGAGAAGGGGAGCAAAACACATCTTCTCCTGCACCCAAAGTGGAGAAGACAATAGCTCTCAAAGCTTCAGAGGAAGTACCTAAAGAGAAGGAGATAGTCAATGAAGAACTTCTAAGCCTACTAGCCAAAAGATTCAACAAGATGGCTAGGAAGAATTTCAGAAAATGGTCTTCTAAGGACCAAGACAAGCCAAGGTATGATAGATCTAATAATAAAGAAATTATTTGCTATGGCTGCAGGAAACCAGGACACACTGCACCAAACTGTCCTGAGAATCAAGGCAAAGACAAGAAAGATAAGAGAGAAAGAAAAGACAAGAGAAGAGAGAAAGATTCAAAGAAATATTATGAGAAATCCTCTTCCAGCAACACCAAAAATACAAGGAAAGGATTTGTTGCAGAAACTTGGAGTGATACTGAAGATTCTGAAGAATCATCCAGCACAAGTGATGATGAGGATGATGCCACAGAAAAAGGATTCTGCATGATGGCAATCAATGCATCACAAAGCAGCTCAGATTCAGAGCATGAATCTGAATATATGACTGATCAGGAATTGAGTGAAGATCAGGTACTTGACTCATTTGATTTTTCTTCTGATGATTTCAAGTTTAGATTTAAATCAATGTGCATAGACTTGCTGACAGCAGAGAAGACAAATGATTCTCTTAGAAGTCAACTGTCTGATTACAGCACATTAAGTGCAAATAATCTCAAGCTCTCTGATGAGTTAGAGTGCTGTAGGGAGGAGATAGCTTCACTAAAGAGTGAGCTATCCAAGGATAAACAGCTAGAGGAAACTCTCAATGGGAGGAGCCTCAAGCTAATAGACATCACAAGCACAGTGAACTCAAGAATGAGTGGTTCACTAGGTTTGGGTGCCTCTCCAAGCCAACCTATAGTGCTAACAACTCCCATAAAATTTACCAGTAACAAGGGTAAAGGAATTATGGTAGTAGCCAGAAAAAATTCTGATCTACCTAAGCAACTTCAAGTTCAACAGAAAACGTCGAACAGAGCTCGACGTCCTTCGACCAGAGCTCGACTCCGTTCTAACAAGAATCAGCAACACCTTGCTGAAGCGTCGAACTCAGGTCGACACACGTCGAACTCAGGTCGACTTGCTGTTGTCCCTGAAAGTAAGCCTGTTCAAGCGTCGAATGGAGCTCGACGTCCTGAAACTTCAGCGTCGAACTTAGGTCGACGTGCGTCGAACAGAGCTCAGAGTTCTGGGTTGTCTGCACAGGATAAATCTAAATTGTATATCAAGTATCCTACATCTCAGCCTAACCCTTATGCTGAATGGGTGATTCCTCCTAGGAGATATCATCCTGAAGGCTATAAGAGTCAGCCTGAAATGTCATTCATTTCTGATTTCATTGGTTATCAACCTCAACCCAAGGTGAACTGGGTGAAAAACAACTAAGCTGTTACATGTGCAGATGAAGAGCTATCCAGTGGTGAACCAGCATTGGTACCTGGATAGTGGTTGCTCCAAACATATGATAGGAACCAAAAGCAATCTTTCATCCTTCAAAGCAAAGCTTGGACCAAGAGTAATCTTTGGTGACTCCAATTTTGGACAAACCAAGGGATATGGTCAAGTCAAAATAGGCTCAATCACTTTCAAGAAGGTAGCCTATGTGGAAGGACTGAAGCACAACTTAATCAGCATCAGTCAACTTTGTGATGCTGGTTATCAGGTTTGGTTCACTGATCTAGTATGTAATATTGCTCTAGATAATAATATTGTGTTGATTGGAAATAGGCAAGATAACATATACCTAGTAGATTTTAATTCTTCTAAAGTAGACATATGCCTTTTTAATTCCCTTAGTAAGCCAAATGAGCTTTGGCATAAAAGATTAGGACATGTTAACCTTAGAACTATTGCTAGGTTGTCTAAACTCAACCTTGTTAGAGGACTACCTTCTGGTCCCTACAAGAAGGAAGGACTCTGCAAGGCTTGCCAACTAGGAAAGCAAACTAAAAATAGTTTCAAATCACTTAACAAGAGTGATTCACCTAGGGTTTTGTATCTGTTGCACATGGACCTTTTTGGACCTACTACAGTACAAAGTCTAGGGGGGAAATCTTATGCCTTAGTGATTGTAGATGACTTCTCAAGATTCACTTGGGTGTTCTTCCTAAGAAAGAAGTCTGATAACTTCAAAATTTTGACAGATTTTCTCAAAAGCATACAGATTGAGTTCAATACTCATATAGCCCTGATCAGAAGTGATCATGGGACAGAGTTTGATTCTCTTCTTATGCAAGAGTTCTGTCAGAATGAAGGGATCAGGCACACTTTCTCAGCTCCTAGAACTCCTCAACAAAATGGGGTAGTTGAAAGGAAAAATAGAACCTTAATTGAATCAGCCACAACATTATTGACAGATGCTCATCTTCCTCTAACCTTTTGGGCAGAGGCTGTGAACACCTCCAATTATGTTTTGAATAGAAGCCTGATACATAAACTAAAGGATAAGACTCCTTATGAATTGCTCAAAGGGAAGAAACCTAAAGTTAGCTTTTTCAAAATTTTTGGTTGCATTTGTTTCATTCACAATAATGACAAGAGATATTTAGCAAAATTTGAAGCTAAGGCTGATGAAGGAGTGTTTCTGGGATACTCTTTGAACAGCAAAGCTTATAGGGTGTATAACAAATCATCTCATAAAATTGAAGAGTCCATGCATATTACCTTTGATGAATCTAATATGTCTTATAAGGAGAAGAATTCTTCTACCATAGATCACTTATAGGTACAATCATTAGCTGAAAATATTAATCAGTTAACCATCATGGATGAGGGAAATCTATCTTCAACAACTCAACAAGAAGCTGCTAGCAATAAGAGTGAAGATACAGATCAAACTTCAGAACCAAATGAAGAGCCAGTTGTTGTTCCACAAGAGGAAACAACAACACAGGTTGGTGAACAATCAACACCCACTGTTGATTTAGTAACAATAAGAGATCATCCAATCTCCCAAGTGATTGGAGAAATTTCAGAAGGTGTGCAAACCAGAAATCAGATAAATCAACATCTGATGCACACCTGTTTTCTCTCCCAAATAGAGCCTCAAACTATTCAAGATGCAGAGCAAGATCCAAACTGGATCATTGCAATGTAAGAGGAACTAAACCAGTTTGAAAGGAACAAAGTATGGGAATTGGTTCCAAAACCAAGAAACCATCAAATTGTTGGAACTAAGTGGGTTTTCAGGAATAAGCTAGATGATCAAGGGATCATTGTGAGAAACAAGGCAAGGCTTGTTGCTCAAGGCTATTGTCAAGAAGAAGGGATTGATTATGACCAAACCTTTGCACCAGTTGCAAGGTTGGAGGCCATAAGAATTTTCCTTGCTTATGCTGCACACAAGAAGTTCAAAGTTTTCCAAATGGATGTTAAAAGTGCATTTCTCAATGGAGACATCAAGGAAGAAGTCTATGTCAAGCAACCTCCAGGTTTTATCTCTTCAACCCTTCCTGAACATGTTTTCAAATTACATAAGGCTTTATATGGCCTCAAGCAAGCTCCAAGAGCATGGTATGAGACCTTAGCCTCCTTTTTGCTTGAGAATGATTTTAAAAGGGGTAGAGTAGACCAAACTCTTTTTATTAGAACCCATAAGTCCCATATCCTACTAGTACAAATATATGTAGATGATATAATATTTGGATCTACTGATACAAGCTTATGCAAAAAGTTCTCACAACTTATGCACTCAAAGTTTGAAATGAGTAGCATGGGTGAGCTTTCCTTTTTCTTAGGATTGCAAATCAAACAACATGCTGATGGCATATTCATTTCTCAAACCAAGTATGCAAAAGAATTGGTTAAGAAATTTGGTATGTCAGATGCATCTTCTATGAAAACACCTATGCCTACTAATGCTGTCTTAGATGCTGATGAATCTGGTAAACCAGTTGATCAGACTAATTTTAGAGCAATCATTGGCTCTCTTTTATATCTTACAGCTAGCAGACCAGATATTATGTTTGCTACATGTGTATGTGCTAGGTTCCAAGTGAGCCCTAGAGAGTCACACCTCACATTAGTTAAGAGAATTCTTAGATATGTAAAAAGTTGTCCAAATCTAGGTCTCTGGTATCCACATGATTCAGGATTTGATCTCACTGGATTTTCAGATGCTGATTATGCTGGATGTAGAGTAGACAGGAAAAGCACCAGTGGAACCTGTCAATTCCTGGGTGATAGACTTGTCTCCTGGTTTTGCAAAAAGCAAACATCTGTGTCTACATCAACTGCTGAAGCTGAATACATGGCTGCAGGAAGTTGCTGCTCACAGATATTGTGGATTCAAAACCAGCTCCTAGACTATGGTTACAACTTAGAGAAGTCAAAAATTCTTTGTGATAATACTAGTGCAATTTGTATTGCTCAAAATCCAGTTCTCCATAGTAGGACAAAGCACATAGAGATCAGACATCATTTCTTAAGGGATAATGTAGAAAAGAATAAAATAGCACTAGAGTATATTTCTACTGATTTACAAAGGGGAGATATTTTCACCAAACCTTTGGATGAAAAGAAACACTTCTTCTTCCTTAATCAGTTGGGAATGATAGATGGAGATAGCATAAATTAATTTACAAGATTTTGAAACCATAAAAATAACAAAATCTAGGCAAATGTATCTCTTCCTTAAGGATCTAGAGGCTGTTAGATCTAGAGGTTCTGTCTGAACTCTGCTCGACGCTCGACGCTTTTCACTTGAAAATGTCGACCGGAGATCGATTGACCGTCGACCGCTAAATAGCGTCGACCGTCGACCTCATCTTTTGCGTCGACCAGAGATCGACTCTGTCTAGAGTTTGTTAAGTTTCTGTTTCGGTCGACGACGTTAATTGACGTCGACCAGAGCTCGACGTTCAGCATCCCTAATAGCGTCGACCGTCGACCTTCAAAACGTCGAACGTCGAACTCAGCTGAACACCATCGAGTCTCTTCGTTTCCCCTAGAGCCTCTTAGCGTCGAACTAAGCTCGACGTTATTTCCTTTTCTGCGTCGAACCCTAGTATAAAATCATCTTCTCGGCGTCGATGTCCTTTGCGCTTTCGTATTTCCTGCAACTACATTCTCCCTCCAAAGCTTTTACACTTGTTCTTGAGAGGTATTCTGCAGATAATGGCGATTCCAGCAAACATATTGACGGCAATGAAGTTCGATTATGGTTTCGACATCGACTTGGATTCCTTTGAAGGTTCCTCACAGAATTTTCTAGATATCCTGGAGCTATTTAAAGAACAGAAACTAGTGAAGTTTATGTCAACAAGAATGCCCATGGCAGAGACTGGATATACAGCAGCTAATACAGATGAGAGCACTATTACTGGTTCTATTTCTGGAACTCAGGTATCAATATCTCCTGCTACTTTTACTGAAGCTTTTGAATTAGAGAATGGAAATGACAGCTTGGAATTGTCAAATGAGGAGTATGCTGCAATGCTAGACAGAATGGGTCATTCTTCTGAGAATGCCTCCAAATTGCTGAAAGTGGATCTTGCCATTGAATTTAGGCTTTTAGCTGATGTGGTAGGCAAGGTCATCTGTGCTAAGAGGACAGCACATGATGCTATTACCAGGCAACAATTCTGCATCATGGCTGCCCTCCTAGATAAAAAGCACCTAAATTGGGGAGAATTACTGTTTGATTTAGTGAAGAAAAAGGTCAATAAGACCTAAGTTCATTTTGGAAGGACTTTGGGATTGTTGCTTCATCATGTCTGCCCACAGCTTCTGGTAACCTCCAAGCACATTAATGCTTCAAAGAGGTTGACCTGTGCCCTGATTGGAAAATGGGACAGGAAGATTGTAAATCCCAAGGCTGCTGCAGCAATGAAATCCTCTACTGAAACAAGGGCTCTTGTGGCCACTCACCCTCAGTCAACTGACCTAGTAGAAGAAGCCAGGCCATCAATCACCATCTCTCCTTCATTCAGCTTTCCAACCACCTTCACTCCATCAACTTCTCAGCTCTCATTCCCTTTGCAAACTTCATCCATTGACACTATTGCATCTTCTCTTCGTCCATCCATTACCACCACTTCTGAAGTATTTGATCCTCTTCATTACTTCCCTACAATGGACATTGAGATCAATCAAGATGATTCCTTCTTGGATGATTCACATGATAACATTGCTGAGCCCTCATTCTCAGACCTCATCATGTCCTCCATTATTGATCCCTCCATTCCTCTTCCTTCTATACCATCATCTTCTCCTGCTGCATCTGTTTCTCTCCCCTCTACCTCTGCTCAACAGTCTGAGCAAGTAGATCTGCTTCCCTTGGCTAATAAGCTCTATGAGCTCTTGGCTCCAAGGTTGTCCTCCTTATTGGATGCTTCCCTAGCTCCAATAATCAGATCTTTGGACTCTATTTCTTCAAAGCTCTCTTCCCTATCTCCTGCTGTGGCTGGCCCTTCTTCTAGGGGCCTAGAATCAGTTGCTACTGAATCTAGGCAGGGGGAGATTTTGGTAGAAGAAGAGCTGCCTTCTGTTGATTGTGAAGAGATGCTTGTTTCAGATGTTCAGATTGCAGATAGAGAATTCAGTCCACCTCCAGTTGAAGATTCTATTGTGACAGTACCAGCATCATTTTTCAGAAGATCCTTCAGCTCTCACAAGTTACTGCTTGCTGAAGATCTGTCCAGGGCCATCATTCCCTTTGCTGCTGCTGTTGTTGGTTGTGATAAGATGATTCTTGAAGATGATGCAGTGGTAGCTGATGCTCCTGCAAATGAGTCTGTTGCTCATATTTGTTCTGATTCTGTTGATATTATTGATGATGATCAGTCTGTTGATAACATGACTGTTGATAAGGTCCTTAACACTTCTGATGCAGTGGAAGCCCTTGCTCCTGCTGAAGTTGTTGTTTCTGAGGCAGTGGTAGCTGTTGCTCCTGCCAGTTCTTTTGTTTCTGATGCAGTGGTAGCCTCAGCTCCTGCTAGTGAAAGTTATCCAGCCATTTCTGTTGAGGCTGTGATTTCTGAAGTCTTGAGTGACTTAGCTGATTCAGTGCCTGCTGCTCCTGAAACCATTTCTTTCCCTGCAGTGCTAGATAAGTCATCTACACTGGCAGATGCTCCTCCTTCTGTTTCAGAAAGTGCATCAAAAGATGATTATTATGATCCCTATGATCATATCCAAAGCAGCTCCTCTGATGAGTTTGCAACTAGCTCTGATGACTCTTCTGCAACTATTGCTAAAAAGAGGAAAGCTAGAAGCAAAGCTCTAAAGAGAGTTCCAATGGAAAGGGCTACTGACCATGACATCCCTTATTACATACAGCACAAATGCAAGATTACTGAGCCATGGATGCAGTTCTCTAAAAATCAGCTCAAGGCAATGAGAAAGAAAAAGAAGTTCAAGAAAGGAGATTCCAAGTCTTTTGACTTTCCTCCTCCTCCACCTCCTCCTTCTCCAGGTGCAGGAGGCAGTGCTAACCCAGTAAGCAAACCTCCAACATCCTCCTTCCAAGGCAAGACTTATCAGTCAAGGAGAGGACAAGGAGGTGGCCAATCTAGAGGTTATCAATCAAGAGGAAATCAATCCAAAGGATCTTCTAGAGGTTATCAAGCTAGAGGTCAAGCCAGACCCCAACCTTATCAAAGGGAAGGAAAGACCATTGCTTCAACCACTGGTCCCTTTCCCTTTAAGCTCAATGAGGGTGTAAGGCAGAAACCTATTCCTTCAGATCAAAGTAATAAGTATGAGCCTCCTATTCCATATGATGATCCAGTTAACAACCCTACTGCATGGAAGGCTAGGATGACTGAGCTTGCTGCCCTAGACCTAATTAAGAAGAACAAAGAAAGGGGACTGGACACATCCAACATAAGCACAATGTCAGACCAAAGAAGACAGGAATTAGACAAGTATCATTCTAGAAAATTCTTTGATGCTGATAGATACATGGAGTTACATCCTGCTGCTGTTCCTCCCTCTTGAAAGAGCATAACTTCATTGGGGACTTCTGAAGATTACAGATCAAAGAAAGACATTGCCAACCCTCAAAGGGAAATCAAATTCAAGAAAGGCTTTGAAGAAGAGCCTAAGAAGAAGTAAATGTAAGATGGCTTATCTTCTATGCTACTGCCATAAACATTTTTGATAGTTGCTTATCTGCTCCTGCTTCCATCTGTGTTCTTGATTTTCAGTATTTCAAATGTCTGTATGCATTTTTAATTTCCTTAAATTCATGTAAATAGTAATCCTAATCCAAATAGGGGGAGATTGTTGGAACACCCTTTTTATATTTGGGTCAGGATAACTATGCTAAGGATGTTGACCTAATTGTATAGCATAGGTCATTGAGTGTGAGTTTAGAACTTAGGTTATTTGAGATTTAGTTCTGCTCAGCTCGACGGAGAGTCGACCCCAGCTCGACGTAGAGTCGTCCTCAGCTCGACGCATAGTCGACCGCTGCTCGACGCACAGTCGATCGCAGCTCGACGCAGCGTCGTTCTCAGTTCGACGTAACGTCGAGTTCTGCTCGACGTTTTGGCGTGTATCTCTCTGCTTCAATTTTTACTCTCTGATCGACGGTCAGTCGAGCTCAGATCGACGCTTCAGGATGAGTTCGTCGTTTTAAGTTCTCCCGTTTGTCAACATTTGAAATTCAAATGAGAGATTTTTCAAGCAGTTATTGCAAGAGATCCCCTGACCGTTTCAAGACTTAATTGCTCCATATCTCAAGGAATTTTCAATGGAAATCAATTAAGGCTTTCCTCCTAGGCATGGACAGTTATGGAATACATTAAATGCCCTGCCAACGGCTATCAATCAAAAAGAAGTAATACTCAGAGATCTATTCAAGAGAGACAAGCAGAACAAAAAGCACATTCATTCTGATAACACAGAGAACATCTATCTTCATCTCTCTCAAAAGAAATCAGTCTGCAGAGAATTTACAGAGAAGAACTACACTCAGAGAAACATCTTGATCAACATTCTCTGAAACCTCTTCTGCCTCTGCATTCAACTCTTCTCAATTTGCTTTCTACCTTCAGACATCAAACACTCAGTTTCTGAGTCATCTATTGCTGAAAAAGGACAAGCAGTGAAGAGCCTGTCACCCTTGTGCAAAGCTTCTTCTACCTGAACTTCTATATCTCAGGGGGAGCTTTGACAACATCTACATCCACTAGCTTCTCTCTGATTGTTGACAGAGAAGCAAACTCAACCCTTTTTACCTTACCTCTTCTGTACAGGGTTTTAACTCCCTTCAAAAGTTACCTTTTGGTTAGCTGAGACCTTGTCAAAATCAGTGGTGGCAAGACACCTTATCAAAAAATCTGGTGGTGCCCAGGACACCTGATCAAGCATCCTGCATTGGATTCCTATCAAGGGGTGATAGAAGAGTGGACTACCCAAGTTTGGGGAACCACTATAAATTTCCTTGTGTCTTCTGTGGATTGCTTTTCTTCTTGCTTGTGTGCTGTGTGATTTTACTTTAAATATATTTATCTGTTTGCATCACTCACTACCTACACTAAGTAAATCTAAAGGTTCCTAACTTTCAATTTATTTGAACTTACTCTATTCACCCCCCCTCTAGAGGCTGTTAGATCTTATCACCTAACTTTCAGGGAACGTAACGGGAGATAATTAGCTGGTACTCCTCCATGGTTAGGTGGCAAGAGGGGAACTGGTGCTTTCGAAAGTTTCCATGCAGTTGGAGCGTCCCTCACTTTCGCCCGGCATCGTGTTTAGGGGATCGAGTTCAATGTCTCAAGGAAGGAGGCGACAATGAAAATTAGGCGAGAACGAGAGAAGAAGGCGGAAGCAGGGGGAAATTCTCGGCAAAGCGCAAGAACAACAAGGAGGAAAGCGAGGGTTCCGGGTCGGAGAAATAAATGCATTTGGTGGACTCTATTTATAGGAAACTATGATAATGATGACTTTTCCAAAAAATAAAAATAAAAAAAAGGAACGGCGGTGGTACAGGTGCCATGACCCAAGTCAACAACGCCTCGGGTTCCGGCCCGGGATGACAGCCACCAACCGACGGTTCAGATTCGTGCAAGTGTTTCGAGACGACCACGTGAAATAGAAAGGAAAACAAAAAGAGAGATCGCTCTTGTCGGGCGATAGATAAATAACAAATAATAATTACAATGTTACAAATAAGCAGTCCAAAATAAAAAGAAACGGGGTACATTGCGAGAAGGGAAGGCCGAGGGGTGAGAGGTGGCGAGACTTCTTTAAATCAATACGGTTCCCAGCGCCATCGTCCTTGCTCCTGCCGTCTACTCCTCGGGGGCTCCAGCGGATTGTAGTAGAAAGACTGGGTTGTGCACCCTAGGTTGATCCGGCGAGCCTGGTCTTGAATCCGCGTGATACACCTCCCGGGGGAAGACTCGGCGGTAGATCCACCCGGCCGCTCCGTCTCGCAAAATAAATAGTCGCGCTCAAGGGCCTCCAGCCTCTGCTCCACCATCTCGCGGAATTCTTTCGCCGTAGTGGAGCGGGCTCGCTCCCGCCGCACAAGCTTTGATAGGAGGGCAACAATCTTCTTCCCTCGCCTCTTCACGCTCCCGGCATCATTCAAGATATCCTCCATCTCGTCAGACGAAGGGAGGTGGGAGCTCTCACCGTCCTCCCCTTCTATTTCTTCATCGTCGTCTTCATCATCTTCATCGGCCCCTGTCCGCGAGTCCGGATCCTCTGAGAAAACAGTTTCATGGTTACGGCAAGAGCTGAGTAAAAGCTATGGTAATGTTTTGCATACCTACAGCATGGCGAGAGCCACTGGCCAGTGGCAGGAGAGAAGGCACGGGCCCCCCCCCCTTAGTCCCTTAGAGGAGGTGGAACGACTTTCCTCTCCCCGGGCCAAAGGTCTCGCGCACAGTGATCCCGGCCTGGCCGAAATTAGGGGGAAGTCATCCTCTCTCACGAGATGGCTAGCCTCCTTTGGAGCTATGGAGGTGTCGATAGACACCCCTCCCGCTAGTACAGCGGGATTAACCGCTTGGCCGAGCAAGTTAGCCGCCATTATTTCATTCTCCCGGGTGGCGAGACCCGGGTTGGTGGAAGCTGATGCTGCGGGAAGTCAATTCAACAGTAGGGGAGGCTATGATTGAAACAGTTAGAAAGGAGTGACAGGGAGAAAAGTATACCTGCAGTTCTCAGAGAGACAACCGGAGGAGTGGCCTCCGTAACCCATGGTCGATCCTCGGGATGGGGAGACGATGAGTCCGGAGGCACCAGCGGGGACCCGACATCGTCGTCTCGATCCGCTTCCTGCGAGAAGTATTCCATCAGGTGCCGACCCTTTCGCGTAATCAGCTCATGATTTTGATATTCAGCAAGTCAGAGATACATACCTTATGCGGAGGGGAAGCATCATCCGTACGGTCGAGAGTCGGGGTAGGTGAGTTCCTGTTCTCGCGAGAAAGGTCCCGCTGGACTACCTTCGCCTTTCTCTTCCTCTTATCTTTCTTCTTATTTAGCGGGGAAGGCTTGGCGGCTGGCGACTTTCTCGTCAGCCAAGGAGCAACCAAAGCACTGTTCGCCAGGGCTCGCGCCTTAGCCGCATTGATGCGGTCTTGGAGGTCTTGTGAGAGCGGCTTGTCACCGCGTTTGGAATGCATCGCGAAACCATGCGAGAGCTCAGACAAGGAGCAGCGACTCAGGGGCCGACTTAGGTCGTCTATCAGCACATATATATAGAGCCATGGGATGGCCCACAAAAAATATTCTCTTTTTTGAGATGACACATGCCCAGCGAATATTTATGGGTTGGACGTGTATTTTCGAGCGCAGAGCTAGCTCAAAAAAAGCGGGGATTGTGTACAACCCCATATTCGCTGGAGGGAACCCAGAGACACCAACAGTCAAGATTGAACTAGCTTCGAGCTAGCTTCGGGCTTCAGACCGGAACCGCTTGCGCCTTGGTAGAGCTCCCTCCTACAAGCAGGCGAGATCGTTTGTGCCAAGCCTCAGCCAAGACCCACTGATGACCAGAGGTGGGCGAGAAGGCGTTGAGTCCACTCGATGCCAAAATCCAAGCAGCAAAGGCGTCGAGTCCACTCGACGCCACGTTGAGTAAGCTCCACTCACTCAATGCCGCGTTCAACAGCAAAAGCGTCGAGTCCACTCGACGCTGCGTTGAGTTAGCTCCACTCACTCAACGCAGCGTTCAGCAGCAAAGGCATTGAGTCCACTCAACGCTGTGTTTAGTGGAGGCGGGAAGGTTCTCGGCTCAGGGTTCTCGCCGCGACTCAAGGTTCTCGTCGCAGCTCAGGGTTCTCTCCGAGTGGGGCCAAAGGCCAAGGGTAAAATTACTTAATTGTCCTCGGGTAGAATTACCTACATACCCCTAGGGGCTGTATTTAGTATTTTATAAACAGCGGGATTTTACTATTGGCAGGCAATGCAGGGGTATTTCAGTAATTTCAGGTCAACAAAAGGCTATAAATAGACCTATAAGGGCTCCTTAGAAGGCAAGTCTTCATTATTCTCAAAATCCCCAAGTGCTTTCTGAGGAGCTCCAAGCCCAGCTTTGGCTTTGGAGGGGAAGCTCTCAGAGATCTTCCAGGTGTGAGGTGGGACCTCCTTGCTGAGGCTTTGGGTCAGTTCTAGGTCCCTTGCAGCCAATCGAGGGTCGAGGCTTGAGAGAAGTAGGTGTTGGTTGCACCCTAGTTTTTGAACATTCGTTGAGGTCATTTTTGGATTCAACACGGATATTAATAAAATTAGGAGAATACACATATCATTTGAAGTTTTCCACTAATTGGGGTATTACCCCTATTTTTAATGTTTTTGATTTAATGCTATATGTTTCTCCACCACTTGAATTATCTGCCTGTCCGTTTGGGACCACTTTGTTTTCTTATGGTTTGGGTAGTGAACTTGTGCCTGGATCGCTCTCTTCATCGGTCTTCACTGGAGGTACGTTGGTTGTTGATGTAGAAATTTGTTTTCCTTTATTGCCTAAAGCTTTTCCAAGGTTCCCCAGGACCATCTTTTTGCATGAAAGGATACTCCAGGTTGAAGTGCTCTCCCCGACATGTGATGCTGTTTGCCACTACTTGATTCGATGGCGTGATTGACCGGCTTCCCATGACTCTTGGATTCTTGGATCGGAGGTGGCTCTGTTGAATTTTGCCCTCCCACGCTTGTGCAGTCAGACCAAATCATCGGTGATGAGTACTTTTGAGCGGGGGAGGATTGATAGAGACGACGGCCCGCAACATATTCAAGACGGCGACGGCGTGCTTACGGATGACCATGTGGAGCGTCGTCATAATAGCCGTCCTGAACGCAAACCTGTTTATTAATAATTCATAATAATTATTAATAAATTATTATTAATTATTAATTCATTTTTATGTGTTGTTTTTATTTAGCAATGTTATTTAATTTCCTGTAATGTTTAATATCATGGGGATGATTAGAACCATGGTTTATGTTATTTTTATTTTGGGCTGCATGTAGCAAAGTCTCTTATTGTAGCCTATATATAGGCATGTAATCTTTCGTTTTGAATTGAAGAAGAAGAAAATATTGAAAACCTAATCTTTTGAGAAAGATCCCTCTCTCCCTCTCCTCTTGGCCGACCCCCCTCCTTCCACTCCTTGTTTTGGCCGCCGGCCAACCCCTCCTCCCCTCTCCTCCCTCCTCCCCTCTTATTCCTAAGACACCCTAGCCGCCACCTTCTCCTATTACTCCTTGCCCCACTCGGCCACCCAACACTTTCTCCACCAACAAACCGAGCCCCTCCTCCACCATCTAGTTGAACCCCTCCTCCACCATCAAAGTCGAGCCCTTCCTCCACCCTCAACCCGAGCCCCTCCTCCTCCATCAAACTGGGCCCCTTCCTACTTGTTTGCATCAAGCCGTCCACCATCCCATCTTAGCCTCCACCTTTGTTTTCCAACCCTAGCCGCCAACCACCTCCTCTCTTGTCTTATTAATTCGTCCTCCTCCATTACAACAAGTCTACCACCTTTTCTCTCTCTTTCAATATATATTATCATTCAAGAGGTTGCGTCCAAGTGGATTCCATTTCCGGTGTGATGCGACGTAGGCGAACAAGTTTCTCTCCATCTGACGTTCCTCCGGTGGAGCCGTTGAAGAACAATCCAAGTAGAGAAAACCAGAATCATCTTTTCCGGTTGGGTAACGAAAATTTCCACTCTCGTGTGTTTCTTTCCTTAGATAATCTTGTGGTGGATATTCTTGGCGTGCAATTTTGAAACGTTAATTAATCGTGGATTTTCTTTGATTGGCTTTGTGTTTATCTTGATTAACTTAATTTCGAAAAGGTTTGGCGAACCTTCATTTTCTTTTGTTGGGAGAGATCTACCGTTTTCCGAATCGTTACTTTTGGTAGATCTCTTTTGGTACAACATCGCTCGTTTGAACCGTGTAGGTCCCTTTAGCCAGAAAGAACATTGGCCTATAGCCCTTGTTCGATCCTTATCGGTTTGGCTGCCCATACGCTAGCATATAATTGATAGAACTAATTATCGTGGTGCGGCATAGAATGATTGTGTGAGTGTAGTTTTGGAACCTAGAGAAGTATTCGTGCTAGTCCGTAGATCTATTCGTTATCAAACGTGTGAGCCTGCATCAAAAGGAAAACAGCTCTGATACCAATTGAAAGATGGGGGTTAGACCTGATTAACTCTAGGGGGTGAATAGAGTAATTAAAACTTTGGCTGTTTTTAAGATTTATATTAGAGTAAAAATAGGTGATACTAATAATATAGAAGGAAATAAAAACCAGGTTAAACTAATCTATCTATCACAGCACAGCAAGAACAGAAAGAAAATGAACACACACAGACAACACAAGAATTTTAGAGTGGTTCCCAACCTGGGTACATCCACTCTTCTACCACCCTGGTAGGAATTCACTATAAGGTTTTTGATCATGTGACTGCCACCACAAGATCTATTTCCAAGGAGATCTCACAACTCTTTAGGCTTTTGATCAAGTGCCTAAAAACCAAGAATAAACTTTTGAAGGGAGTTAATAAACCCTTTATACAAAAGGTGAGAGGAGGCGATGATGTCTTCTCTTTTCGCTATACAACAGAGAAGACTAATGAATTTGCAGTTGTCAAGACTCCTTCTGAGATGTTGAGATGGTTCAGAAAGTTGGAGCCTTGCTCAGGGAGTAGGTCTTCAACCTTATCTGAATTAATCCAAGAACTTTCTGACTGATTCAAGATGTTGTCCTTGAATGTTCCTGGAGGAGAAGGTTGAAGAAGACTCTTGATAGTGATGGATGTTCTTCTTCAGTCTTCAGAATGTACAAGGAAGAAAACATAATGTTTTCTGCACTGGGAGAGAGTTCTGAATGTTTAGTATATGTCTCTCTATATTCTTGTGTGTTGTATATTCTCTTTTAATGTCTAGCTGAGTGTGTATCCGACTGAAAAGATAAAATCTCTTTTATATTCTACAGTCAATAATTTCTCCTTTTAAATTTGAATTGCTGGCATTAACTGTTGTTTTCCCTGGAGAAATAATCGGCTGAAATATTGACTTAAATGAGTTTCCCCAACTGTCCCTAATAAAATAATTAAGCAATTAACCTGATGAAGACCATAGTTAATGCTGCCAATAATGGTTATATTCAGGGGAATATGAGCATTAATTACTCAGGAATATTACTGCTATAATATAGAAAGTAAGGGACAAAAGTAAGGAAAACTTCTAACTACTAGAAAAATGACTTTTAGCCACGAATTCTTTTGCCACGGGGGAAAAATCGTGGCTAATAGTGAGTATTAGCCACGGTTTTTATTCCGTGGCTAAAAGTCTAGTATTAGCCATGGTTGACTAATCTGTGGCTAATATTGGACTTTTAGCTACGGTTTGCCTGAACCGTGGCTAAAAGTCTAGTATTAGCCACGGTTTGCCTGAACCATGGCAAAAGGTCATGGCTACATTTAGTCCCACACCGCCAAAACAAAACGAAATTTTGGGTTTATAAGGAATTTATTTCAATTAGTATTTGAAATAAATATGGCGGCGGCGGCGGCCGGGCGGCGGCGGCGGCGGCGGCCGGCGGCGGCGGCCCGGCGGCGCGGGGGCGGTGCGCCGGCCAGCCGGTGGCGGCGGCTGGCCTGAATTTTTTATGTTATGAGTGGCCCTTTAACCACGGCAATAAAACCATGGCTAAAAGTCCAGTATTAGCCACGGCAATCAAACTGTGGCTAAAAGTCTATTATTAGCCATGGTTTTGGACTTTTAGCCACGGTTTGGACTTTTAGCCACGCTCGCATTGCCCACACCCATTTTCCGTGGGTAGACCGTGGCTAAAAGTCTTTAGCCACGGTTTTGGACTTTTAGCCACGGCAATCTGCCGTGGCTAAAAGTCAGTTTTCTAGTAGTGTCTCATTGTGGCTCGGGACAGAATTCGTCGACTTCTGAACGGAATACGTCGATCGGAGTTCCAAGTTCGTCGACCTGAAAATTCCTATTCGTTGACCCGAGCTCTGCAAACTACATACTGAGAATCACTTATCAATTCTGTGCTCTGAGTTCGTCGAGCTGAGAATCTGTCTGAAAGAATCAATTGTCGACCTGAGCTCGAATATCATCGAGCTCAACTCAGAGAAATAACTCTGTGTTCGTCGATCTGAGATTGACGATCGTCGAGCTGAGTTCGAAGAAATTCGAAATGATCATTTTGATCTCTGAATCTTCTAAGTCTTGAATGTACTGAGGTCCTCTGCTGGCTGGTCCATGAAGGTTGAACCCAAAGACTAGCCTAAACTCTAGGACTACTAGACTTGACCCTGGCTATACAATGTGGGTCAAACTCAACCTAATTTAGCGAACCTAGCCCAAATCCATCTAGATATCCAACACTTTTGCATGAAGGTGTTGACACTTCTGTACTTGGATTTTGTCGACAACAGTCCTTGCTGTCGACACTTCTCTTATAGGGATGTTGACACAAATCTGTGTGTGTCGACACTGCTAGCTTCTTGTCTCAACATAACTTGTGTGAAATGTGTCTACACTAGTCTTGAGTATCGACATAGCTGACTTCTTGTCTGATGGTGTCGACCAAAGTCCTAGGTGTCGACGCAGCTTGCATCCAGTCTCGATATAACTAGTGTAAAGTGTGTCGACACTAGTCCTGAGTGTCGACTCAGTTGCTTTCTTATTTCACAGTGTCGACACAAGTCTTGGGTGTCGACACAGCTTTCTTCCTGTCTCAGCACTACTTGAATAAGGTGTCGACACTAGTCCTGAGTGTAGACATGGCTTGATTCCTTATCTCATCACTGCTTATACAAATGTGTTGACACTTGTCTAGTGTCTCGACACTTTTGCACTTAGTTTATTTTTCATGCACAAGTAAACTCAATATACATCAAATACAAATTTTTGTATATCATTGAGTTATAAGGGCTTCTCTAAATCAGGTACACAATTCCCAATGTACCCAACAGAATCTAAGGGCAAGATCATCCTAGTCCAAATTTATGTATATGATATAATTTTTGGGTCTACCGATGATAACCTTTGCAGGAAGTTTACTGAACTTATACAAGGGAAGTTTGAGATGAGCGGTATGGGTGAGCTTAAGTTCTTCTTGGGTCTCCAAGTAAGATAGACTGAAGATGGATTGTCCATATCCCAGTCTAAGTTCACCAGGGAGTTGGTTAAGAAGTTTGGAATGGAGAATGCCTCCACCATGAAAACTCCCATGGGGTCAAGTATGCATATAGGAAAAGATGAGGCATTGAAATGTATTGATGAAACTTTGTATAAAGGGATAATTGGCTCCCTTCTATATCTTAGTGCTAGTAGGTCAGACATCATGTATGCTATATATGTTTATGCTAGGTATCAGGCTAGCCCTAATGAGTCTCACTACTCTGATGCTAAGAGGATTTTGAGGTATCTTAAGGTCACAGTAGATCTTGGCTTATGGTACCCTAGAAATAGGGATTTTGAACTAACAGGCTATTCAGATGCAGATTTTGCAGGCTGCAAAGAAGACAGGAAGTGCACATCAGGCACCTATCAGTTCTTGGGAGGAAGACTAGTGTCTTGGAGCAGCGAGAAGCAGACCAGTATTGCAATATCAATAGTTGAGTCTTAGTATATCTCAGCAGGTAGCTGCTGTGCACAGTTGCTATAAATCTAGCATCAGCTCAAGGACTATAACCTTTAGATAAGTAAAATCCCCATGTTCTGTGATTCTACTAGTATAATCTCAATTTCTAGGAATCCTGCCTCTAATAGCAGGACTAAGCATATTGAGATTAGGTATCATTTTATTAAGGAGCATGTGAAAAAGGAAGACATCTGTCATGAGTTTGTCCCCACAGACAAGCAAGTGGCAGACATCTTTACTAAGCAACTAGATGAAGTCAAGTTCAACCCCTTCAAGTTTGAGTTGGGTATGTTGAACTTGGCATAACTTCAGTTGCTCCATGTAATATTTCTATTGCAAAACTCACCCTTCTTATAGGTAGATAAGTCTTTCTAATGGTATCAAGACAATCAAGTCTTTCTTTTGATATCAGGACTAAGATGGACTCAAGTGTCTAGTAAAGAGAATGATAGAAGATGCTTCAGTTGAGGGGGAGCAAGTCAAGATGTCCTGTTGAGGGGGAGCAAATCCAGCAAGTTGCAGGAACAAGTTCAACTTCCTGTTAAGTGGCAGCCAGCAGCTGCAATAGTGAATCAAAGATCATCACAGCTGATCAGTAGGTCCTCAGTACTATGCATAGTCTGAGGGGGAGATAAAACCTAGCGAATAGTTGTTGTTGCTGCTAAAAAGACATGTTGTTGTCGTAGAAGAGGAAAAGCCAGCACCTCCCTGACTACAACTGCATTCTGCAGAAGTTTTCAGTAGTATGATGAATGGCATTAGCTCAAGTTGAAAACTGATAGCAACAAGCTCAAGTGGATCAATGGACCACTCCATAGTCAAGTGGCTGCAGTGATGTGTTGAATCAGTGGTATCAACTCAAGAGGTATGATATCTAGTCAAGTAGTTTGATCACTAGGATAATCTCTTAAGTGGCATCAACACAAGATATGGCTAGAATCAAGAGTTAATTTCTCCCTTGATCCTATCACCTCCCTCATCAAGAATTTTTTTTTGAAGAAGTCAAAAAGGGGGAGATGCAAGCAATACCCTAAACCCTAAAGGGGGAGGAGTAGAACATACTGAGTAGAATAATGAGTAGAGAAGTACTTGCTAGAAAAGGGGAGAGGGTGGGAAATACATGCCCAGAGGGAGATGTGGAAGCAATACTTGACATGACCAGGTCATGTTAAGTAATTGCATGTTACTTGGAAACATTCAAGTAATATGAAGAGTGTAATGTTGAGCCATTGCATATTATGTTTCACCCTCAAGTGGTTTGAGGAAAGTCCTCCACTTAAGTGTTAAGTAGTGAGGAGTACTGTAATCTGCTTTGAATTGTCAAGTGGTATGAAAAAGCTTACAACTGCTTTTAAACTTATATGCTTTATGCGAAGATGCTTCTTAGTATTGTTGTGTGTTCTGCCTTCTTCAAATAGGGGGAGATTATTGGGAATATTGCACTCAATGTTCCCTAGATTTTAAGAGGCATCACCATCAACATTAAGAACATATTTGTATTTGATGTTGTTTAAGTTCACCATGTGCGGGATGTTCCATGGAACAAGTTTAGACAGGTTTTCTAAGTGTTTGTGGCAGGTGGTCACAAGATTGAAAGGTGGAAAGATAGAAATCTGTCTAAGTCCGCAGGAGTTGAGTGAAGCTAGTTCACTCAATGTCAGATGCCAAGGAAGGATGCTGGAAAGACTAAAAATCGTCTAAGTCCACAGGCGTCGAGTGAAGCCAGTTCACTTGACGCCAGATGCCAAAAAGCATTGAGTAAAGGATGGTTAGTCGTTGAGTGAAGGAAGTTTGCAAGACAGAAATGTGGCTAAGTCCATAGACATTGAGTGAAGGCAGTTCACTCAACGCCATATAACATGAGGCGTCGAGTATAGCTTAGTCAGTCAAAGCCTCAGCATTGTCAAGGGAGAAATTCGACTAAGTCCAGAAGCGTTGAGTCAAGACAGCTCACTCAATGCCCAAAGATGCAAGGGTTGATTGAGCAATGATCAGTCAAAGCATAAGTAAAGATAAACAGAAAAATTTGTCTAAGTCCAGATGCATTGAGTGAGTACAGCTCACTTAATGTAAGCCCATCAAGAAAATTGGCTAAGTACAGATGTGTTGAGTGAGGACAACATGAAGGCAGACAGTCAGTGAAGCAGCTAAGTCTAGAAGCGTTGAGTGATTGTTATTTACTCAACGCACTCAATGCCTGGAATTGCACAAGAAATTGGCTAAGTACAAATTCGTCGAGTGAAGCCAGTTCACTCAGCGCACTCAACGCGTAATCAGCAGAAAGATTGTCCAAGGACAAAAGCATTGAGTGATGAAGGATCACTCAACGCAGTCAATGCCTAGTAGTGCAGAAAGAATTTGTTAAGTCCAGAAGCATTGAGTGATGAAGGTTCACTCAACGCACTCAATGCCTGGAAGTGCAGATTATTTGGCTAAGGTTTTTTTCACTGAGTGAAGGCCATTCACTCAACGCACTCAATGCCTGGGATGAATCTAAGAATTTGGCTAAGTCCACCGATGCTGACGTCAACATGAGTCAGCAAAGTTTCAAATTGTTACGGGAAAGCTATAGTACATGACAAATGGTGCCACAGGCATACTGTATGACTCTTCCTATAAACGTAAAGTTGCAGCCTACAACTTCAGTGGGACCCACGGGTCAAATAGCAGTTGGGTGGCGGAAGATAAAAGGCTTGAGATTGGCGGACACAAATTAACTTTTGGAAGACAACTTTTAGGGTTTATCATTTCAAAAAGAGGCGGAACTTCATCGTCTTCTCCCTCGTCATTTTTACTGAACTTGAAGCTGAAGTTCAAACCCGCTGGACTAAAAGTTCTTCCAGTTAGCTGTAGAAATTTTCGCCAGCTATAGCAAGTTCAGAAAAGCTTTCTAAGAAATAAGACTATGCAGAGCCTTTAAATTTTTGCAGTCAAGGTTAGTTGATTGAAGAACATATAGAACTGCTAAATCTTTCTCTTCAACAACAAGTTTAGAGACTTTTGTTTCTGAGATACTTCCAGCACAAGAAGCCATTTATTGATGATCAACTTTTCATGTTGCTGAGAAGAAATTAGGGATGAGTTAACTCAGCTCAGGAAGTAGTAGACTCAGAGAACTTCTCTGGAGTCAAATCACCAACAACAAAACTCATTCTTTTTTGTAGGATCTTAACATATTTGAGTGTAGGAATATTTTATAAAGGCTGATGTAGGATCCAGTCTTGGATTTGAGTTGTAGGGCATGTGTGCCTAAGCTGTAAGAGAGTCATTCTCTCTGAGTTGTAGGGCCTCTGGGCCCGAGGTAGGATCCTTGTGTGGATCTGAGTTGTAGGGCATGTATGCCTGAGGTAGGGCCTTTGGCCTGAGGTAGGATCTGGTTCTGATCTGAGCTGTATGAGAGTTTTACTCTCTGAGTGTAGGGCTATCCTCCTAGCCTAAGTGTAGAACTATTAATTTAGTCCGAGGTAGGTGATCTGCTGACCACTTAGCTCTAGGAGGAAGCTTTCTCTGAGGTAGGGCCTTATGCCCGAGGTAAGTCCTGGAGAAGACTGAGAGATCCCACGGGATCTGTGTTGTAAGCTCTTTGGAGCCAAGATTTTGAGAAGTGTCTTGTCTAACAAGTTGTTAGAAAGGTGAGAGGGACAGTGGACGTACCCACAATCTGGGAAACCACTATAAATCTTGAGTGTGATTTGTGTGATTGTCTTGAAAGCAACATATAACTAAACCACAACACACCATAAGTAAAGATAGTCATAAAAGACTAAGAAACCTATTCACCCCCCTCTAGGTGTTAGCTATCCTTGAAACTAAAGACTTTCAATAACTCAGGCCAAAACCTCCCTGACTACAGCTGTAACTGAAGAAGTCATAAAGGGGGAGAAGACAATGATCAAGGCCAACACTGAGAATGTTGTTTGGGTTACCAATGTAATCAGAGGTTCATTGGGGCTTGAACAATATACATATGCTAATATTCCTACTGCTCCTACCCCTATTCTAAAAGGTCTATATGATGAACAGTATTGTGATCAATATGATGATCAAGGTGGTGCTCAGTTGGCTGAACCTTATATTGCAGTTGTAATTCCAACATTCAACTCCACTGCTGATAAGATAGCAATACCTAGAGGCAAGTCTGTTGCTGAAGAAGTGGAAGAGGTCATACTCAACAAGAAAAGGTATAGAGAAGAGATGGACACCAAGCCATACTTTGAGAAGTGGAGTCCTCAATCAAGGACTATCATTTTGTCTGCCTGGGATCAGATCAAAGATAAGAAAACTGACAGGGGAAAGATTTATAGCTCCTTAAAATGGGCAAAGTTAGAAAGAAATTAAATGAAGAGGCCAGGAGGAAGTTCAGAAGAGATAAAAGTTAGGTGATGTGCCACCAAATGTTGTTGAGCCTAACAAGTACTTTCATAAGCCCTATAACTATTTTGAGAGACAAAAGGAGAAGAAGAATGAAGATAAGGAAAAGGATGCAAAGAAACACAGCAGGGGGATAGTGATCAAGAAACAAGAAACATGACATATTTTTTTGTGTTTTCCATAAGGGCTATAGGAAAGTGAACATTATTTTTAGCACACTGTATATTTATGACTATTGCCTTTAATAATAATCATATTTTTGTGTGTGTGTATCATTTTCTGCTCTTAAATTCTATGAATGCTTATCTTCTATATATGGTAGTGCATATCATTGACTAGGGTTCTAACTTTTTTAAATAAGGGGTTGATTGTTGGTTCCATTAATCACAATATCTAGATTTGAAGAAGGCTCACAAGTCAATAGTATGCACATGGATGAATATAATATATGCTCAAAGTTCATTGTATGCAGATTGTATTTTGTTACATTGATTTGACAGGTTGTCAGGATCATAATGACTGTTATACACAAGACATGTTGCTGAACAGGCAGAAAACTGGCTATGTCTTGAATCATCGAGTGAACTCCCTTCACTCAACACCAGAAGAGCAAAATAATTGACAGAACACATTGTAGTCAAAGCCTTAGTATTGCTGACTAGAACTCTGGCTAAGGACATAAGAGTTGAGTGAAAACAGCTCACTCAATGCATACTCAACAGAAATTTTGTCTAAGTATAGAAGTGTTAAGTGAAGACTGACCACTCAACGCATCATCAAGAAGACATGCAAAGTCAGAAGCGTTGAGTATAGAAGCTACACTCAACACCATCATGCTGGGAAATTTCAACCAAGTCTAGAAGCGTTGAGTGATGAATGACCACTTAACTCCTTAACAGTTGGATTGCAAATGCCAAAAGAGTTGAGTGTTGAAGATTCACTGGACGCCTCAAGACGTAGAATTCTGCTAAGTGTTTCTGCATTAAGTGACAAGGCTTCACTCAACGCCTATGCAGATTATCGGAAATTACTAAGTTCAGAAGAGCTGAGTCATGCTGGCGTCATCAAAAATTCAAATGATGCGGGTTTTGCACGCTAGACGACAAAAGACACCGCTTGCCTTTAGTATAGAAGTTAATACAAAAAGAAGTGTTACAATTACCAACTCCCGTGGTCCATACTGCACAAAGAGCCGTTGGACGGCGGGATACAAAAGCTTAGTCCCGAGAAAGAACAAAACAGCTTTTTGGTCATCTTCTTCCACTCGACTAAGTGGAAGATTGCTAAGAACTTGTTCTTACAGTAAGTCTGTGATCAACAGACAAAAGTTTGTTGTTGAAGAAACAAAAACACTGAAGAATTAATCTGTCTTCAATAACAAGATCAGAAATCTTGTCTTCTGAACAAGAACAAGTTGCAGAGCTACTTCAGGTTGTTGTTCATCTTCAAGGCCAACACATTCAACTATTACTTCAAAGGCTTGAAGGTACAGGGCTCTGCTGTGTCTTCTCAACACAAGCTAAACCACTGAAGATCTAATACTTGGTGCTGTGGAGAAGGTAGGGCTGAGTTCACTCAGTCCAGAAAGAAGGCTCAGAGGACAGTTTCTCTGGAGCAAATCATCAGCAAAACTTCGACTCTTTTTGTAGGATCTTAATTGATCTGAGTTGTAAGCCTAAATTATAAAGGATGAGTAGTAAGATTTAGTAGTGAATCTGAGTGGGTAGGGCCTGTGTGCCTGAGGTAGGATCTGAGTCAGATATGAGTTGTAGGAGATATTATCTCTGAGTGTAGGGCTAGCCTTCTAGCCTGAGTTGTAGGGCATCTTGTGGTGCCTGAGGTTGGTGATCTGGAGGATCACTGAGTTGTAGAAGTAGAACTTACTTTGAGTTGTAGGGCTGTGGCTTGAGGTAGGACTTGAAGGAAGTCTGAGCAATCCTGACGGATCTGTGTTGTAATCTCATTGAGCTGAGTTTGGAGAAGATTGTCTTGTCTAATACACTATTAGAAAGGAGGGAGGGACAGTTAATGTACTCATACTTTGAAGAATCACTATAAATCCTGGTGTGCAGTGTCTCATTCTTGAAAGCTAACTTAATAACTGAACACTCTTCACACCTGAATCAAAAAGTAGTCAAAAAGACCAAGAAACTTATTCACCCCCCTCTAGGTGTATAGATACTCTTGAAACAAAGACTTTCAGACGGGAAAAACAACGAGCACCCGGGTGAAAAAAATGTGTGACTGGGCGTAAAATGTCCACACGGGGAAAAAACGTGCGCCCAGGACAAAAATAGACAACCTGGGAAAAAACATGCGCCCGGGTGAAAAACACGAGCCCTTTCGAAAAACGTGTGCTAAGGCAAAATACGCTTGCCCTAGCAAAATACAAGCGATCGGACGAAAAACATGCGTCAGGGCGTATGGCACACGACAGGGCGAAAAAACAACCGCTCGGGCAAAAAAACCGCTCCCGCGCGAAAAAAACATTCGTTCAGGTAAAAAAACACTCGTCTGTAAGAAAAACATTGTTCGGGTGAAAAAACGGGCGCCCAGGCAAAAAAACATGCTATCATGCCAAAAAAGATCAACCCGTGCTAAAACATGCGTCCGGGCGTAAAACGTGAGTCTGGGCTGAAAAGCGGGCACTCAGACAAAAAATACGCATCCGGGAGAAAATGCACGCTCAGGCAAAAAACACTTGCATGGATGAAAAACGCTCTTATGCGAATAACTCGCGTCTTAAAACATTTTATACAATTTAATGCGTTTGGCGTTGCCGGACGGTTTGAATTTTATAAAATTATTGTATAATGTCGATTTCAATACCAATTCGATCATTCAACCTAATATTGGTGCCTCAATTTTAATTTCATTGACTGAATTCAATCATGCAGTCAAATAACATAATTCGAATTCTGCAAAAAATCTAATTGCTTCCTATATTGGTTTTTATTTAAGGGCCAATTATAAAATACCAATTCCAATCAAACGAACATACCCTTGAATATATTCTCAGAATATTTTAGAATTTAAACAACGGAATTGAATTGCATTATGCAAGCTTTCTGTCCATGTCAATTGTGTCCTATGCAGTGCAAATTCAATGGGTTAGATTCAAGATATCAGCAGATCTGTCACCCACTTTGGTCCTTTAATTTAAAACCTTATTTTCACGGACAAAAATAGCAGGAATACTATCGCCAAAGCATTAATAATGGAATTGCACGTCTTATTCTAGATAGGGAAGATATCGAATCGAGTTTGAGCGATTTTGGCTCGGCTCAAAATCGAAATTTTCGACTTGAACTCGGCTCGAAATCGACTCGAGATCAAAATTGATTTCGAGTCGAGTCGACTCAACTCGAAATGACTCGATTCCGAGTTGGCTCGAAATTGAAACGAGTAAATTGAGCAATTTTTCATTTTATTTTTAGTTTGATCAAAATTAAATTGGACAACCTCTAAATTTAGCAAATGAAACACTTAAAGCCTTCATTCTTTTTTATTTATGTTTATTTTTTGTTATTTTTAATATTAAAATAAGAATATATTAATAAATACATAAAATTTTTAATTAATTCGAGTTGATTCGAATCATATTTCAAGCGATTCAGGACTGGCTCAAAATCGACTCGAAATCAGATTCGAGTAAAATTGAATCGACTCAAATTGAGTCGAATCAATTTTAACCGATTCCGGTTCGGCTTAATTTTCGAACGATTTTCGAGCGACTTCGAGTTTCGAATAATATGCTCAGCCCTAATTCTAGGGAGATTTTTTTGTGCAGCGGACGCGAATAGTGCGGTGCAGGTTCAGAGTCTTGGAAAAACACATCAAAAATAGCGTGCATGTGCTTTTATGCATCTATAATAATTTTCACAGCTGTGATGGTACGCGCACCACATTGTTTAGATGTGTTGTGCGCACCCAAAAATTCTTCTTATTCTAGACTCTGAAAGTATGTCGAAGCCTCCAAGTTATTTCTGGCTGCTTTGTTCAATCTATAAAAGCTACATATGTATTCTTCGAAGGACTGAATGATAGGGATTGAAATGAAGTGCAAAAATAGGATGATTTTTCTATATATGCTACGTATATAAAGGTTCTTGCGAAATCTATTTTCATGTAGAAAAACCATAAATACAGTTGCAAATGAACTCTATTTCATTGTAAAATTCAATAGTAAAAATAATTCAAAAAAGTCACTTTATTATAAATATATTTTAAACATGATTATTTAAAATGATCATAAAAATGCATGAAACAATATTGAATGATTTATTTTCTGAAAAAAATGAAAGTATTTTTATTTTCACTTTTAAGAGTATAGCAGACTTTGGCGTCTGCAACTCCATATCAAATTATAAAGGTGATTGTTATTAACAACGCAGTTTTGGTTAGTCGCACCACACTTTCTTCTAATTTTTTGCGTCTTTTGGAAATATGCATTGTACATGCATTTTTAGGAAAAATATTCAACACGAAAGTTGTAGATCTACAACTTTTGTGTTGAACACTTTTCCTAAAAATGCATGTACAAGACGTACTTTGGAAATACGC
The DNA here is from genome assembly GCA_039513925.1 of Platanthera zijinensis. Taxonomy (NCBI): domain Eukaryota; kingdom Viridiplantae; phylum Streptophyta; class Magnoliopsida; order Asparagales; family Orchidaceae; genus Platanthera; species Platanthera zijinensis. The sequence goes on from CM077080.1 coordinate 86,106,574, forward strand.
TCAGGTTTCGTGCCTTTTAGAAATACTCTTTGTACATGCATTTTTAGGAAAAATGTTCAACACCAATGTTGTAGATCGAGATCTACAACTTTTCTAAAAATGCATGTACAAGACGTATTTCTAAAAGACGCGAAATATTAGGACCTAATGTGATGCTAATAACAATCACAATTACCAATCCACATCATTAAATTTACAGTTAGTCCATTGGAATTTGTAGATAAAGGTCTTTTCCGAAGTCAGGACTGCTGAGATGCTGCGACTAGCAACACATTTTCCTGCAGCACCTCAGGGCCGTATCTGCACGGTCCTTGAGTATGGATTTCCGAAAGCCAAAAAACAAAACTTCACTTTAGTAACAACCACTTGCGAACGAACATTCTACTTCAAACAAATAAAAATTCACGAGCAATAATGCACATCTACCTTATAAGTTAAAAGTAAAATAAGGACAATAGTGAACTGAGTAGGTGTGCAAAAAAGTATAATTGGAGTCGAGACTTGCAAAATTTCAAGCGTGCACTCGAGCTTGTTATTTTGAGTTCGAGCTCGAAAACTGTATATGGAGATCATGCTCAACTCTTGAGCTCGCAAGCTTCAGATTCTTATGTGCTTTTCTGTTCATGAGAGTTGTGTTCTTATGTGAACAACTTCTCGTGCGAACTAAGGAACTACACCGTCTGATTGCATCACTTCCCCAATGCATTCGACGGTCCAGCTCATTCCAGCGCCGCTACTGTCGATCGTGAGCTCGCCGGCCACAGTCCGCCCAGGGTTCGTTGGCCTAGCGGCCGGTGGCTGGCAAGCCCACAGCCGGCGGCGACAAATTTTTTTAGATAACCGTTGGATTAAATCCAACGGCTGCAAAGATGAGCGCGGATACCTGTAGGATGCCCCGTTGTCAATATATATATAAGAGTGACAGGCACGGGCCTCCGACCCTACTTGAGTGCAATGGGACCGGCCTTCGGCCCTACGTAAGTGCAACGGGACGTCCCTCCGGAGCTACATGAGTGTAACGCCATGCAAAAGACATTTGTCGTGGGGTGGGGGGTGACATATGTTGGGAGGGCGACATTTGTTTTGAGGGTGATATTGTTCGTGGGCGGTGATGCAGACGTTGAGGCCCTATCATGTTTATGACCGAATGGTGTTTTAAATTACTGAGCGGATCACACAAATGATATTTTGTTGCATAGTTGTGAACCCCTACAAGTTACGTGGCATTAGACGGACAATATAATGCAAAAATAAATTATTGAACTAGTTATTTTGTAGCGTAGATTTTGTTAGGGTAAAACTCAGTTCAAGATATTATATAATTGCTCATTAAGTTTCGAATGAATACTTATAGTACCTCCATCGTAGAATCTTGCTCTAGGTAGACACAAACCATTTTACGCTACCGAGTCGGTCTCGACATGCGCAGACTTATACTAATTATGCAACAATCTCCTTCTATGTCAGACAAAACCCGACGTGGAAAAGGGTGATTTGTGTAATATTCAATCAAACGTGAATCATTGACAACTGTATCCAACACTTGTTAAATATATTGACTTAAAGAAAATCGTATGCACGCTGTAGAACCTAGAAACCATGGTTCAACGAGAAGTTCCGACCAAAGTGGTGGCTTGCCCTTAATTCTCCCGAGTCAGTGTGTAAGACCCCCTTTTTTTTCTTTTAAAACACCGGGGTCTTAGGCCCAGAACCGCCACTTTGCGGTGACACCTTCACGCCCTGAAGGGTCATTACCACAAAGCGCCGATTCTGCCGGCCAATTCCATCACAGAAAGGTAGCAAAATGAATGAAGTACAAGCAAGTCCACATGAAAATCACATATATAGAAATAAAACTCCACGAAGGGAGTGTGCACAGAATAATACTAATCAGAGTACTATAAATGCGGGCTTATGCCCGGTACAACATGTCCTCACTACAAATCACTCATGCGGAAGCAAAACAAAACATCTACTCAAGGTCGAGACTCACGGTCCCGGCTGTATGAACTCTGGAGCTAGACTGCCCCATCTCCAAGCGCACCGATCTCTGGGGTTGTTCCCCTGTGCTGGGCTCCACGATCCCCTAAAATGATGTGGTTCGAAAACCGTTAGTCATAAAGACTAAGCCCTATCATCCCCTACCCCTTTCCCCATGGCTCCTAGGTACCGAGCGGTGAGGAAGAAAGGGAAGGACATGAAGGTGGAGATTAAAACAAAGGAACAGGTGGCAACGAAACTAATCTAGCAATTCTATAATAAATATGACAGAAACAGAAAGTAGCTAAAGTAACCTCAACTTATGTGCGGAAGCGCATAAGCCAAGGGATCTTCGACAGGGCTCCCATCGTATAAAGTGTCTCATATCACTTATACGTTGGGGAGTCGGTTATCAAACAATCAGCATATATATATTGAATTTAACCTTAATTTATAAACTTGCCCACACAAACTTATAGACTAAGGGGTCGTTTTGCAAGTCCTAATGTATAAGCGTCTTATTCCACTTATACTTTAGGTGTTAGGGTTAAATGAATCGATTATGCTATGACATGCAAGTGGGTATGATGGAACATGCAAGTGCAACTCACACACCCGACTCTGTGCACACAGACCTTTAGTTCCCCCTTTTGGAGCCGTTACCTCCCAGGATACCTCCGTAGTGGCAGATGGAAGCGGTGGGTTGGGCCTCGCCCACCTCTAAACAAGTAAAGCACTACCGGTCAGACTTATCGTACGCCTCAACGCTTGGTGCACTAAGCGGACTCCTGCGTACTCTTGCCGGCTGGCGCACCGGACTTCTGTTGGCGAAGTGCTAACCACACTTGCCGAGTCAGCGTATTGGTGTCGGTGCATCGACCCTCCAATACCGAAGACCCACCACCTTTATTTTCATTCCTTTTATGCACATTCAAAAATCGTAATCACACAAAAACCAAGCCGAAGCTCCCCGAACCAAAACGTCCGTCTCTTAACCAACCGAGCCGAAGCTCCCCGGACCATTCCGTCCGTCTCTTAACCAACCGAGCCGAAGCTTCCCGGACCATTCCGTCCGTCTCTTAACCAACCGAGCCGAAGCTCCCAACCATATTCCTTTGCTAACATTGTTTGTGAAAGGTGCAACCCTAATTACTAAGTTACTCTTGTCAGATTGTTATTGCAGTTTACGTTAACCCAGGACTGCCCCCGGTATTCCCTGTGAAGGGCTCTCAAAGGGCACTGAGAACTATGATGGTAGCTGAAGCCCATCGTTCCCTTTCGCAAGGCACTTATTGTTATTGGTTTATTCCCTTTACCCATTCCCTTCTCATATTACGATAGACTATCCTAGGGTGACATTTAACCTTCCTCTCTTCGGGAAAGACGATCTTTCGTCGAACCTGAGCACCTCTTAACTCTAGCCAACACCACTTCACACTACTCTTCATATCATTCTTTTACGAAATCATTCACATCTATCCACCAAGACAAACTGACTAACTCCAACAACTATCCCAAATAATGCCCTATTGCAATTCAACAATTTGCTATATGCAGACCAACCTAGACTATATGTCGAACCGGTTAGGAAATGATCCAATACACATCGAAATGCCCTAACTTATTTACTAGAGGTTTATCATGATATGATTAGCCTATAATCAGGAAATTATAATTTTCCTAATTTATCTAGCATTTAATTAATTTTCCTCAAAATTTCTTAGGCTACCGGTTTGAACATGAACTACCCTAATTACTCATACAAGATGTCCAACAAAATTATTATAAATATTTTGCTATCTCAAAATGGTAAATACATAGGATCACAATTTTTCTATCATTAACAGAGCACTAAAACTATTTTATTAATATTTCCTATCTTTCATTATTTATGAATCAAGTATAGAAAATATCCATCCAAAATTTATAAATTAATTATATTATGCTTGTACAAACTTAAAAATAGCATTTTACAAATTTCATAATTTTTCAGCAACAATATCATCCACAATTAATTCTCAAAGCATAAAACCCCTTTTTAACATTTGTGAAGGAAGTACTAGATTTACACAACTAAAAATTATACAAAAATTCAGGGGGATTCATTCCGTCCTAGAATATTTACTTCCAAGATTTCATGGGGTTTCAATAAATAGAAAGATTCAAATAATTAAAACATCAATTAGGGCTATAACAATCGTTACAAATGAAGTGGCCGAAATAGATATCATAAAATTCCAATAAAATTGCTATGGATTCTAACCGCCCCAAAACTTACTCTACCGGAGTTCCACAGCTTTTAGATAATGTTTAGTGACGGATTGTGCTTAATTAGTATTTTACCCTAAAGCTAAGATTAGGGTTTTGAGGTATCAACCTGTCTCCAAATCCTCCAAGATTCCATCCAGGTGATTTGTATCATGCTAATGTAACCTCTACAGAGTTTCAAGGTAATACGAGAGCAATTTCCCCCATGTCCTTCACAACCCTCAAAACCCTCCATCCAGGGTTTTAGTTTTGATCCTAGGGTAAACAATCCCTAAACCACACATTTTTCTCCAAGTGGGTTATAATAACCCCTATAAGTCAGTGGTCAAAATATCAGCCTCTGTTGAGGTGATATGACCGTTCTAACCTCTTGTGCACTTTTTACTCAAAAATGCCTCATTATTGCCTAGTTAAGAATCTGTGACTTACTATTCAAAACTCATCCAAATAAGTTGAAATTTTGTACAGAACTAGGTTTTATAGCCAAGGACCACTCACCAAAATTTGGGAGGGTTTGGAGGTCATTTGACCACTTAAATAAATTCCTCTAACTTAATTAAATTAAAACAAAAACTTTAGGCAAAGTGTCTCCAAAAATTCCCATTTTTGGACTGACTCTAGGTATGGTTAAGGGTAACTTCCTGCCCAAATTTCAGGTCATTTGGACAAGGGACGAAGAGTGGGCATTCATTTTAGTTCCTGCCCAACTCTAGGTACAGCCCCCAATAAAATGGGTGTTGCGGTCAAACCACTTACCAAAACAGGTTGAAATTAATTTTAAATTAATATAGACTCGAAGGGCTACAACTTTCATGTCAGGTCATTTTTCCTAAATCGGCCTTTAAGTGCCTCGTTTGGTAATATAAAAAGGTGTGTTAAGAAGGAGATAATAATTCATTATAATTAGTAAATGAATAATAATAGAATTTTACTGTTCATCTCCCCTACCAAAACAGAACCCGTAAACTGAACTCAAAAAAATATTTTTCCTGTAGCTCTTCCGCGATCTATTGCCGGCCGTCCGGTCACTTCCCTGGCCAGCCACCACCACCACTACCTCCGTCGAGGCGATGACTATCGGTCAGCGGTGGTTTGGCCGCCAGAGGTGGCAGTTTCCGGTGTACCTGAAAATATATTTTTCATAGTTTTCCATGAAAATGCGAGATAGGTCCAGCTCCGTTTAGCACGAACTCTTTTCTAAGATGCTAAGATCTACCCACAAAAGAAGAAGTAGAGGAGGACCTTGTTCGCGATTTGGAGACGAGATGAACGTCGGATTGTCATGGCGCGGTGGTGGTGTTCCTGAACTTCTCGTACAGCAAGAGCAATAAATCTTAATCTATTTGGTCAAGAGTGTAACCTTCTCATCTTGTTCTAAGGAGGCTTTTATAGATCTCCAAGTGGGGAGGGGAAAGGGTGAAACGTTCATGGCCATGAATGCTTTCTCTCTTTCTCTTAATAATATTTCGGTTACGGTGGAGGGAGAGGAAAAGGTGGAAGATGAAATGGCTGATCCAGCTGGAGATTTCCTATTGGGTCAACACTTCCTCATTTTACTAAAAAATTAGAGAAGGAAACGACCCATTTAATACTCCTGGTGTAACTTTCCATACCAGAATTTATTATAACGCGTGTTAGAATAATTTCGGGCCTGAACCGACGTTTCGGCCTTCGTCACGGGCGTGACACGTAGGTCACGGGAATGACAGGTGTTCTACGGTCGACGTTCGTCGAGTTGAGGTCGACGTTCGTCGAAGGGGGGTCACGCCCTACGTTACAGGCGTGACAGGCCCATGATACAATTTCTGCGCTCGGCGATCGTCTTCCGGAGATCAACGATCGTCGAAGGGGGGGGGGGTCACGCCCTAGGTCACGGGCGTGACAGGCCCGGGCTGCAAAAATTTGCGCTCGATGATCGTCTTCTTGAGATCGACGATCGTCGAAGCGGGTCACGCCCTAGGTCACAGGAGTGACACGTAGGTCACGGGCGTGACATGCCCGGGATGCAAAATCTGCGCTCGACGATCGTCTTCTTGAGATCGACGATCGTCGAAGGGGTCACGCCCTGGTCACGGGCGTGACGGGTCGGTCACGAGCGTGACCAACCCGTGACTCGATGTCATGGTCGATGGACTTCAATTTTTGGGCTTCCTAGGGTTCTATCACGACAGACCGACTCCTAGGGGTCTAGCCGGAAATGGGATGTTACAAATCCCAATAAACAAAACAAAAATTTCGTCCCCGAAATTGAAGTTAAGCCTACGGGAATTCTACCAGAATAAAGTAAACTTGTAACATCCCATATGGTTTTCCTATTGAGTCGAAGCGAGGTTACTTATTTGATAAACGAAAGCAATCTCCCCAATAAACAAAAAATTAGCCCCTACTTTACTACGCTTGCCTAGGTTCTCAATTTCCCTTATCTAGTCCTACCGGTTCAATACAAGAAAGTAATTTATAGTATACCAAGAGATGGTGAGGTATACCTGACTGAACAACTCCGGGTATTTTTGCCTCATCAGGTTCTGTGGTTCCCAGGTGTGCTCCTCCTGACCATGGTTCCTCCACAGAACCTTGACTAAGGGGATCTTCTTGCGGCGCAAGATCCTTACTCCTTTGTCATCGATCCGAACCGGCTCCAAGTGAACAGATCGGTCTGAAGCTACCGGCCCTTCGGTGGTCAAAATCTGCTGCTCCGGGCATAGTAGAGCCCTCCTCAGCGAAGAAATATGGAAGACATCGTGCAGAGCTTTCAGCTCTGGTGGCAACTCCAACCTGTAAGCTAGGGCCCCGATCCGATCCAGGATCCTATAAGGGCCCATATACCTAGGGTTGAGCTTATTCCTCCGACCACGCACCCGTGAAACTCTATGCATGGGCCGGATCTTCAAAAACACTCGGTCCCCCACCTGAAACTCCACCTGACGATGTCGGGCGTCATAATACTTAGCTTGTCTGCTCTGCGCCTCTAACATCCTGTCTCTGATATGTCTCACCTGAGCCTCGGTGTCTTCAACAAAGTCCGATCCCAACGCCTTCGGATCCTCGTCCTGAATCCAAGAAAGCGGGGTCCTGCACTTCCTTCCATACAAGGCTTCATAAGGCGTCATCCTGATGCGTGACTGGTAGCCGTTGTTATAAGAGAACTCGACTAGGGGTAAGGGCTTCTCCCATGGTTCCCCGCGGTCCAAAATGCATAGCCTCAAAAGATCTTCCAGCGTCTGATTGGTGCGTTCCGTCTGCCCATCCGTCTGGGGATGGAATGCGGTGCTGAAGGTCAATCGCGTGCCTAAGTAAGCCTGCACGAATCTCCATTCCCTAGAAGTGAACTCGCCATCCCGATCCGACATGATCGTCTTGGGCACCCCGTGATATCGAACGAACTGCTCCACAAATCTCCGCACTAGTACTCCCACCGAGTCATCCTTCCTGATTGGAATGAATCTGGCCACCTTCGTCAACCGATCGACGATGACCCAAATCGAGTCATTTCCCGTCCATGATCGGGGAAGTCCATGAATAAAATCCATCGCGATGTCCTCAAACTTCCACTCCGGGGGTACATGTTCTGAGATACACCATCCTTCTGATGATACAACATAACAATTAAATCTTTACCATCTCAGATATCCCGAATCTTGTTACCCGTCATCTAATTTCACGTGATAATAGTTAATTCTCGTAATTACTCCGTCTTATTACCATGTCATTGTCTTGGTAACGCTATAGGTCATCATTCCAAACATGTTTTTTTACAAAATCTTATCTTCGCCCAAATAACGTCGAATTATATCGACTTCAATCTCACTATGTTTGTTACGTCACTTTCCCTAAACAAGGTCCAAGGGAACCTAAGCCAATACTAATTTGCCCAATAAACAAAAATTTAGCCCCCAATAAATAAAAGATAAGCCCCTACCTATCTTGGGCTAAGTATCTTTGATATTACCCTGTTACATCTGTCCTAGCTGGGTGCACAATCCCTAGGGCATCAATCTTCGACTTGGGGTTCCACCTTGAAACTCGTTAATATACTCCATACTTTAAACTCTCTGAGTCAAATTTACGACAACCTTATCCGGGTCAAAATGTTCCCAATCCCAAATGGGTATCTTCCGAACTTGAATTCCTATCCGACCCTCAGTGTTTGTCTCGGTGGTTTCCTTCAGGTAATTTTGTTACTGGTACGAGGGTCGAGATAAAATGTCTTCTGCCATTCTGCTAATAGATCATTGGCCTCAATTCTCCTTAAGGCCGTCCTACCAGTTTGAGTAATCCTTGATTGGGATAGTAGGGACACCTGAGTTTACGTCTTAGGTAGTCATTCTCGTGCTAAACTCCTCCTTTATTCTCTTTGGGTATCTCCTTACCTTAACCAAGTTCATACCCAAGGTCTATTTTGAACTAGGGCATACTATAAATTGTCATGGTTAGTCACGAGTCCTAGTTGGTTGAGTCTTACTCGTTGGTTAGAGGATTATAAGATGAGATCTTCGCATCCGGAGGTGTTCCCTGCTGGGGGAAGGGTTTGCCACATGCTATAAAGAGGAATTCCAATTAATGATGAAGTGGACTTTCACATGTGATTTCCATTATGGGCACACCACTGCTTCCGCTGCTTAGTTTGTCCCCAAACTAAACTCGAGCGGGGGTGACCCAGGGTTAGTGGACTACTACCTTTTTTAGATCGATGTTTCCCTCTGATACCACTTGTAAGACCCATTTTTTTCTTTTAAAACACCGGGGTCTTAGGCCCAGAAGCGCCGCTTTGCGGTGACACCTTCACGCCCTGAAGGGTCATCACCACAAAACGCCGATTGTGCCGGCCAATTCGATCACAAAAAGGTAGCACAATAATTAAAGTACAAGCAAGTCCACATGAAAATCACATATATAGAAATAAAACTCCACGAAGGGAGTGTCCACAGAATAATACAAATCAGAGTACTATAAATGCAAGCTTATGCCCGGTACAACATGTCCTCACTACAAATCACTCATGCGGAAGCAAAACAAAACATCTACTCAAGGTCGAGACACACGTTCCCGGCTGTATGAACTCCGGAGCTAGACTGCCCCATCTCCAAGCGCACCGGTCTCTGGGGCTGCTCCCCTTTGCTGGGCTCCACGATCCCCTAAAATGATGCAGTTCGAAAACCGTTAGTCATAAAGACTAAGCCCTATCATCCCCTACCCCTTCCCCCATGACTCCTAGGTACCGAGCGGTGAGGAAGAAAGGGAAGGACATGATGGTGGAGATTAAAACAAAGGAACAGGTGGCAGCGGAACTAATCTAATAATTCTATAATAAATATGACAGAAATAGAAAGTAGGTAAAGTAACCTCAACTTATGTGCAGAAGCGCATAAGCCAAGGGATCTTCTGTAGGGCTCCCATCGTATAAAGTGTCCCATACCACTTATACGTTGGGGTGTCGGTTATCAAACAATCAACAAATATATATTGAATTTAACCTTAATTTATGCACTTGCCAACACAAGCTTATAGACCAAGGGGTCGTTATGTAAGTCCTAATGTATAAGCGTCCCATTACACTTATACTTTAGGTGTCAGGGTTAAATGAATCGATTATGCTATGACATGCAAATGGGTATGATGGAACATGCAAGTGCAACTCACACACCCGACTCTGTGCACACAGACCTTTAGTTCCCCCTTTCGGAGCCGTTACCTCCCAGGATACCTCCGTAGTGGCAGAAAGAAGCGGTGTGTTGGGCCTCGCCCACCTCTAAACCAGTAAAGCACTACCGATCAGGCCTATCGTACGCCTCAACGCTTTGTGCACTAAGCAAACTCCTGCATACTCTTGCCGGCTTGCGCACCGGACTTCTGTTGGCGAAGTGCTAACCACACTTGCCGAGTCAGCGTATTGGCGTCGGTGCATCGACCCTCCAATACCGAAGACCCACCACCTTAATTTTCATTCCTTTTATGCACATGCAAATTTAATCGTAATCACACAAAAACCGAGTCGAAGCTCCCCGGACCAAAACGTTCGTCTCTTAACCAACAAAGCTGAAGCTCCTCGGACCATTCCGTCCATCTCTTAACCAACCGAGCCGAAGCTCCCCGGACCATTCCGTCCGTCTCTTAACCAACCAAGCCGAAGCTCCCAACCATCTTCCTGTGCTAACAGTGTTTGTGAAAGGTGCAACCCTAATTACTAAGTTACTCTTGTCAGTTTGTTATTGCAGTTTACGTTAACCCAGGACTGCCCTCGGTATTCCCTGTGAAGGGCTCTCAAAGGGCACTAGGAACTATGATGGTAGCTGAAGCCCATCGTTCCCTTTCGCAAGGCACTTATTGTTATTGGTTGATTCCCTTTACCCATTCCATTCTCATATTACGATAGACTATCCTAGGGTGACTTTTAACCTTCCTCTCTTCGGGAAAGACGATCTTTCGTCGAACCCGAGCACCTCTTAACTCTAGCCAACACCACTTCACACTACTCTTCATATAATTCTATTACGGAATCATTCACATCTATCCACCCAGACAAACTGACTAACTCCAACAACTATCCCAGATCATGCCCTATTGCAATTCAACAATTTGCTATATGCAGACCAACCTAGACTATTTGTCGAACCGGTTAGGAAATGATCCAATACACATCCAAATGCCCTAACTCGTTTACTAGAGGTTTATCATGAAATGATTAGCCTATAATCAGAAAACTATAATTTTCCTAATTTATCTTGCATTTAATTAATTTTCCTCAAAATTCCTTGGGCTACCGGTTTGAACATGAACAACCCTAATTACTCAAGCAAGATGTCCAACAAAATTATTATAAATATTTTGCTATCTCAAAATGGTAAATCCACAGGATCACAATTTTTCTATCATCAACAGAGCACTAAAACTATTTTATCAATATTTCCTATCTTTCATTATTTATGAATCAAGTACAGAAAATATCCATCCAAAATTTTAAAATTAATTATATTATGCTGGTACAATTTTAAAAATAGCATTTTCCAAGTTTCATAATTTTCTAGCAACAATATCATCCATAATTAATTCTCAAAGCATAAAACCCCTTTTTAACATTTGTGAAAGAAGTACTGGATTTACACAACTAAAAATTATACAAAAATTCAGAGGGATCCATTCTGTCCTAAAACATTTACTTCCAATATTTCATGGGGTTTCAATTAACAGAAAGATTCAAATAATTAAAACATCAATTAGAGCTATAAAAATCGTTACAAATGAAGTGCTGGAAATAGACATCATAAAATTCCAGTAAAATTGCTATGGATTCTACCCGCCCCAAAACTTACTCTACCCTAGTTTCATAGCTTTTAGATAATGTTTAGTGACGACTTGTGCTTAATTAGTATTTTACCTTAAAGCTAAGATTAGGGTTTTGAGGTATCAACCTGTCTCCAAATCCTCCAAGATTCCATCCAAGTGATTCGTATCATGCTAATGTCAACTCTACAGAGTTTCAAGGAGATACGATAACAATTGCCCCCATGCACTTCACAACCCTCAAAACCCTCCATCCAGGGTTTGAGTTTGGATCCTAGGATAAACCAACCCTAAACCACACCTTTTTCTCCAAGTGGGTTATAATAACCCCTATAAGTCAGTGGTCAAAATATCAGCCTTTGTTGAGGTGATATGACCGTTCTAACCTCTTGTGCACTTTTTTCTCAAAAATGTCTCATTATTGCCTAGTTAAGAATATGTGACTTCCTATTCAAAACTCATCCAAATGAGTTGAAATTTTGTAACGAACTAGGTTTTATAGCCAAGGATCACTCACCAAAATTTGGGAGGGTTTGAAGGTCATTTGACCACCTAAATAAATTCCTCTAACATAATTAAATTAAAACAAAAACTTTAGACAAAGTGTCTCCAAAAATTACCATTTTTGGACTGCCTCTAGGTACGGCTAAGGGTAACCCCCTTCCCAAATTTCAAGTCATTTGGACAAGGGACGAAGTGTGGGCATTCATTTTCGTTCCTACCCAACTCTAGGTATAGCCCCCACTAAAACGGGTGTTGCGGTCAAACCACTTAACCAAACGGGTTGAAATCAATTTTAAATTAATCTAGACTCGAAGGGCTACAACGTTTGTGTCTGGTTATTTTTCCTAAATCGGATTTTAAGTGCCTCGTTTGGTAATATCAAAAGGTGTGTTAAGAACGAGATAATAATTCATTATAATTAGTAAATGAATAATAATAGAATTTTACTCTTCATCTCCCCTACCAAAACAGAACCCGTAAACTGAACTCAGAAACTTATTTTTCCTGTAGCTCTTCCTCGATTTGTTGCCGACTGTCCGGTCACTTCCCTGGCCAGCCACCACCAGTGAACTAAATAAGAAGTAGAGGAGGTGCTGCGATGGCTATCGGTCGGCGGTGGTTTGGCCGCCGGAGGTGGCGGTTTCCGGCGTACCCGAAAATATATTTTTCATGGTTTTCCATGAAAACACGAGATAGGTCCGGATTATTGAGCACGAACTCCTTTCTAAGATCCTGAGATCTACCCATAAAAGAAGAAGTAGAGGAGGACCTTGTTCGCGGTTTGGAGACGAGATGAATGTCGGATTGTCATGGCGTGGTGGTGGCGTTCCGGAACTTCTCGTACAACAAGAGCAATAAATCTGAATCCGTTTGGTCAAGAGTGTAACCTTATCATCTTGTTCTAAGGAGGCTCATATAGATCTCCAAGTGGGGAGGGGAAAGGGTGAAACGTTCATGGCCATGAATGCTCTCTCTCTCTCTTAATAATATTTCGGTTACGGTGGAGGGAGAGGAAAAGGTGGAAGATGAAATGGCTGATCCAGGTGGCGATTTACTATTTGGGTTAACACTTCCTCATTTTACTAAGAAATTAGAGAAGGAAACGACCCATTTAATACTCCTGGTGTAACTTTTCATACCAGAATTTATTATAATGCGTGTTAGAATAATTTCGGGCCTGAACCGACGTTTCGGCCTTCGTCACGGGCGTGACACGTAGGTCACGGGCGTGACAGGTGTTCTACGGTCGACGTTCGTTAAGTTGAGGTCGATGTTCGTCGAACTAAGCTCGACGCTCGTCGAAGGGGGGTCACGCCCTAGGTCACGGGCGTGATACATCGGTCACGGGCGTGATAGGCTAATGATGCAATTTCTGCGCTCGGTGATCGTCTTCCGGAGATTGACGATCGTCGAAGGGGGGGTCACGCCCTAGGTCACGGGCGTGACACGTGGGTCACGGGCGTGACAGGCCCGGGCTGCAAAAATCTGCGCTCGACGATCGTCTTCCTGAGATCGACGATCGTTGAAGCGGGTCACACCCTAGGTCACGGGCGTGACACGTAGGTCACGGGCGTGACATGCCCGGGATGCAAAATCTTTGCTCGACAATCGTCTTCTTGAGATTGACGATCGTCGAAGGGGTCACGCCCTGGTCACGGGCGTGACGGGTCGGTCACGGGCGTTACCAACCCGTGACTCGAAGTCTTGGTCGATGGACTTCAATTTTTGGGCTTCCTAGGGTTCTATCACGACAGACCGACTCCTAGGGGTCTAGCCGGAAATGGGATGTTACACAGTGAACTAAATAGGAGATTTAGAGTTCAAAAATTATCTTACAAGAACTATAAACAGATCCCCAAGCCGCGGCGAGGAGGTCCTGGCACACACCCAAAAGATCAAAGAATGCTTCTCCTCTCGAGCTAATGCAAAGCTAGGCACCTTGGAGGGCCTTGAGAGCTCCCGACTGACCACTTGGGAACCATGGTGAACAGTGAGCTAGAGCTCTTTCTAATCAAAGCTAGCCAAAGGAGAGAGAAGCCAATTAGTGGTCCTTTCTAAAGGTGTCCTTGGGTGTCTATTTATAGTTTTTGTGAGTGCTCTGCGAAAAATGGAATCCCTCTTTTTGGTGTTACTAGTGGCAACACAAATTATTCTGCCAACGACGAAATCACGCTTTTTGGAATGGGTAATGGCAGACCAAGATGGTGCTTGAAAGTCTTTGTTCAAGAGTAGCTACACACCTAGAGGGGGAGGCAGTGAATATGTTTTCAAGTCTTTTTGAACACTTTTAACTTTGGTTGAGTTGTGTGTTAGATTTTATGTTAGCTTTCGAGAGACACAACAAAACACCAGAATTTATAGTGGTCCTCTATCTAGGGTGCATCCACTTCCCCCTCCACCCATCTACTAGTGAGCTAGTTTCGTCTTACTCCTCATTTAACTTGGCTCATTGAGCTTACACCTCAGATCCCACAGGATCCTAGACCTAAGAGTGAAACTCACTCCTACAACTTAGAGTATATCAACTCCTACCTCAAATCTACATAGAGATCTTACCTCAGGCACAATCCCTACCTCAGATCCTAAACAGGATCCTACAACTCAGAAACACAATTCCTACACTCAGCATTTATAACATAGACTTACAACTCAGATCAACAGATGATCTTACTGAATGAGTAAAGGTTTGGTGATGATTGACTTCAGAGAAATAGTTCTCTGAGTCACCTTTCTGAACTGAGAAAACCATTCCAACCTTTTCACAACAGCAAGACTTTAGATCTTCAGAGTATTTCTGCTTGTGTTGAGAAGAGTTGATGCAGGGCTCTATATCTTCAAGCTTTTTATGTAATAGTATTATAAGTAGTGGATTTGAAGATGAACAGCAACTTTTGAATGCTCTGCTTCTTCTCCTCTAACAAAAAAAATGTTTTCAGTTCTTGCTGTGGAAGACTTAGATATTTTCAGTTCTTGATCTCTTCAATCAGCAAGTTTCTTTCTGTGTTCCCGAAAACTTTTGTAAATCCGAGTGTAATGGATTTACTAACTTGATGGAGAAAATGACTATCTTAAAATCTCATTTATTCCTCTACAAGAGTCCTTTTTTTATCTCCCATCGACCAACAAATCTTTTCTCTGTATGGGCAAGCTGAAATGGGAACTGTAAAGTATGTTTAGCTTTAATTATTGTACAAAAGGTATTTAGCGCCATTTGTCTCCTAGCACACAAGTCCCGCAATATTTGAATTATGGATGACATCAGCATGACATTGCTTGTGGACTTAGCAGTTTTCAGTCAAACTACACAGGCGTTGAGTGCAGCCAAGTGACTCAACGCAAAAACACATGGTAGAAAATCTGCACCCCGAGGCATTGATTGAACCTTCATCACTCAACGCATATGACTTAGATAACTTAACTGATAAAGCATTGAGTGAGCCTTCATCACTCGACACTTTTGGACTTGGCAGATTTCTCCTGACTGAAGGCATTGAGTGAACCCTCAACACACAATGCTTCTGTATTTCTGCTGAGTTATTGATAAGGCATTGAGTGAGCCTTCCTCACTTAATGATTCTGTACATACACAGATTTCTTTTTGAGTAGGCATTGAGTGAACTGCCTTCACTCAACGCTTCTAGACTTAGTCAGATTTGAGTCCAACAACACTGAGGCTTTGACTGTAAGAACTTCTGTCAACGCTTTTAGACCTCTAGCGTTGAGTGAAGTGTATTCACTCAACGCTTCTAGACTTAGCCTGATTTCAGCTTTTCCAGCATCCTGTCATGAGTCCACCTAACATCGTGACCCTGACAACCTGTCTAATCAAGGAATAATAGAAGACATGCATATATTAAAATTTGAACATATATCCAATATAATCATGTGCATACTCTTGACTTGTGGGTCTTCTTAAAATCTGGGACATTATGATCATTAGACCCAACAATCTCCCCCTATTTGAAGAAATCAGAACTCTAGTCAATGATATACACTACCACATGGAAGAGATAAACTTTTACAGTAAACAAGAGCAATAAATAACACCTACTAAAAATATGATTAACACTTAAAATGATAATTTTAAATAGAATGTGTACTCATAATAAAATTGTTGGGAATTGTGCCCGACAATGATCCTTAGGATTTGAAGAGGATTCACCAATCATGCTAAGGGGCATAATGTATTTGATGTGTGCTTGTGGTCTTGCATACAAGTTGTCCTTTATTGGACAGGTGAATAGGAAGAGGAAGCTAGAAGTCAGACTATTTGACTAAGGCAAAAGCGTCGAGACAGCTGAGACAATTGAGAAGAATGTCTCAGCATAACCACTGAGATAGCTGAGAAGCTCAACGCAAAACATTGAGAGAAGTGTTGGTCTCAGCTAAACCGCTGAGAAAGAAGACAGTCTCAGCTGTGAAGAAGAAACTGCAGAGACAGTTGAGAAGAAACCGCTGAGACAGAAGACATTCTCAGCTGTGAAGAAGAAACTGCTGAGACAGTTGAGAAGAAACCACTGAGACAAAGCCAGTAGAATTTCTCTAAGTCCAAAAGCATTGAGTGAAGCAGGCTCACTCAACGCTTCTAAAGAAGAAGCTCAGTTCAATATTTGTCGAACTGAATTCTGAGTTCGTCGAGCTGAGCTCACCTTTTGTCGAGCTCAAGTTAAAGTTTGAAGATTTAGAGTTCGTCGAGCTCAGTTCAGAATTCGTCAAACTTATTTCAGAATTCGTCGAACCCAACTCACCTTTTGTCGAGCTCAAGTTAAAGTTTGAAGATTATGAGTTTGTCGAGCTCAGTTAAGAATTTGTCAAACTGATTTCAGAATTCATCGAACCCAGCTCACCTTTCGTCGAGCTCAAGTTAAAGGTTGAAGATTCTGAGTTAGTCGAGCTCAATTCAGAATTCGTCAAACTGATTTCAAAATTCGTCAAACCCAGCTCAACATTCATCGACCACAGTTAGAGTACTTCATATCATTGCGGGAAAGCTACAACAATGCCAAAAAGTACTGTTTGTCTTCTTTTGAGGGAAGTGGCGCTCGCCATCCTTGGCTAGGCCCACATTCAAATTGTGTCATTGATTCAAATCGACATATATAAAAGGAAGAGAAGAAAAGGGGATTTGGGTTAACGAGAATGGGAGTAGAAAACGAAATAGAGGCGGCTGGACTTCATCTTCTCCGACAAGCTTGAAAGCCAAGTCCAGCAGTGCAAGCTAGAAGGCAAAGAGAAAGATTGTTTAAGCTTCTTCCAATTCAACAAGATTGTTCCTTGGAGAACAAGTTGGCTGATTCATTCAATTAGCAAGAGGAGATAGCTGTGCGAAGGGTTGTAAGCCTTTAATAGTAGTTAGCTGTCTTCAGTGCAGTAGAGAAATTGGTAGCTATAGAAGAAGACTAATTCTTTCTACAACAAGTGGGCTGGACTGATATCTGCATAGTCCAGCAAGTTAGACACATAGATCTTTCTCTGAGTTAGTATTTCAACTTACTTGATTAATTTCCTATAGGATTCAGGTTGCCTGAATCTGAGCTGTCGGGCACTTTGTGTCTGAGTTGTAGGTGACTAATTAGTCACCGAGGTAAGTACCCTGCTGGGGTACTGAGATAGGATCCAAGTGTGGATCTGAGAGTAGGGCTGTCCTCCCAGCCTGAGTAGTAGGCTTTAGTGATAAGGCTGAGGTAGGTGACTGTTAAGTCACTGAGCTGTAGGTGATAAGTGTGTCAATGAGTGTAGGGCCCTTTGGCATGAGGTAGGTGACAAGTGTGTCACTGAGCTGTAGGTGCTTGGAAGGGAACTGAGATAGGTACCTGGAAGGGTACTGAGCTGTAGGAGTGTTGCAGAACTCCTAGAGTAGGGCCTTGTGCTTGAAGTTATAGGGCTGAAGAGCCTGAGTTATAGGCCTTAGAGATAAGGCTGAGGTAGGTAGTTTGAGGACCACTGAGTGTAAGAGCACTACAGGGCTCTGAGGTAGGAACCTTTGTGGTTCTGAGGTAGGGTTCTGAAGAGAACCTGAGTGTAACGCTGAGGGCCTGAGGTGTAAGCTATGAGGAGCATTTTGGTGGAGTTTGTGCCTTGTCTAACATAAGTTAGAAAGGTGGGAGGGAAAGTGGATGTACCCAATTGGGGAACCACTATAAATACTTGTGTGTTGTGCAGTGTTTCTTGTTCTTATTTTA
Organism: Platanthera zijinensis; assembly: GCA_039513925.1. NCBI lineage: Eukaryota > Viridiplantae > Streptophyta > Magnoliopsida > Asparagales > Orchidaceae > Platanthera > Platanthera zijinensis. The sequence continues at coordinate 86,124,789 of CM077080.1, forward strand.
TATTACAGGTATTAAGGACAAGCTCTAGATCATTTAGTTAGTAAACTGCAAAAAGACTAAAGAAATTTCAAAGACCTATTCACCCCCCTCTAGGTGACTAGATAACCTTGAAGTAATAACTTTCAAGTGGTATCAGAGGGAGGTTTCTCAAAAAGAATCTAACAATCCGATTATACCTCCAAGGTTAGCTATAAGATATAAATATGGGGCCAGGAATGAACTATAAGGAGCTAAGGGTCAAGAAGCTGCCAATCTGCAGGAAGGAAGGATTTGGCCTCTAGAAGCAAAGGGTCAGACTGTTCATGGAAGCATCTGACTCTAGGATCTTTGCAACAGTAGTGGAAGGTCCTTTTGTAACGACCCCATCCGTTAAATGACGTATCGTAGAAGGTCCGGCCGGGGCCCCACACGATATGCCACAAACAGACGGTGAGGTCACAGGATAATACCAAACCATACGAATCCTAACTCAGAGCATTCTAGCGGAAGCTTTAAGTTACAACTTTGAACTCTCAATCGGAATGTCCAATATATATAAAACCACCTTTATATATAAAACCATGGAATGTACAACAAAGGTCTTGGCCTTAAGGCCTTACAGTTCCTCTTTACTTACAACATGTTTTACAAACCTCGGCGCGCAGGCCGGCCATACATGAGTAAAAGAGAACAACCAAAACATTCGCTTAGCCTTCACGGGCTAGCCGCAGCAGCAGCAGCAACAGCAGTAGGGCTTCAGCCCATCACTTACCACTTGGCTCTCCAGCACCTGCACGGGAACAATCCACCCAACCGGTGGCAAACAATGCAACGGTCAGCATTCAGCTGACCCAATTATAACAATCCTACCCCTTTCTCGGGGCATGAGCATTCTTTCCCTGCAAGCATGGCATCATCAAATAGCAACTATGTGCGCGCAGGCACATTCAAGCCATCACAACTATCGGCCACACGGCCCGACAGTCCGTGCACTCAGGGCACATTCTTGGTGTACCGGAATACCAGGGTCAACACCACCGTCTACACGGTATTTGAGCATTCTAGTCTTTCCGGCGCACGGGCCTAAGACTCTCATTAGGCGCTCCAACAAAACCTATAACCAGGCTTCCAAGTCGGACGGACCTAACGCAGGTACGGATCAGCCACCCCCGTTGCTCAAGTCGCCGTGCCACCTCGAATACGGAAGTATCCATGGCTATTTATAGGCGCGGGTCGGTTTCACCTTTCCTGTTCGGCAATCTGCCTTTTCATCGAGTTGTAGCCCAACGGCTCAACCACTCACAAAGTGGCAACGCATGGCCACAAGAGTTGCATCCAACCCTCTTCATTTCCTGGACATCGTCTAGTACTTCCTGCCGCACCAAGCAACAGGTAGGAACAAGGCATCACCAGCCATAATCACGGAGCCTTCTCCGATATGCAAACAAGCATCACCAATCCAGATTACATCCAGATGGGCTTCACACAGCATGCCTAGAGCCGTACTCCAATTCCGGCCTCTAACAAGGGGGACTTCACATATCTACCCCAAGGAACACCACAACCCACCGCACACTCGCGGGGAAGGGTTTTCCCTATGCAATGCAGAAAAGAAGGACTTCACATGTCCAAGGAGGGAGATCGTTACCCTTGTCGATCTCTTCGGAGCCATCGAAAACTAGCCGGTGAGAAAGAACCGCGGCAGCCTTGCCTTCACAACGCCGGCTTCGGATCACGAATCGGACCACGGGAACTCCGCCGGTGGCTTGCTCTCCTCCTCCTTCTTCTTCTTCCTCTCTCCTTCTCTCTTCCTTAAGGACAAATGAAGAATGAATCTTCATCCTTCCTTCACGGAGTTAATCCAGCCAGGAAACAACCTGAGCCCTTGGATCAAAAGAGAGAATCTGAACGGCCACGATCTGCCCAAAAAACTCTATTTTTGGCTGACACGGCCTGTGACACGCCCGTGTCACAGGCCGTGTACCCTTAAGCGGCACACGCGGTATTGAACCGACTGAACAACACGGGTATCGACACGCCCGTGTCGAACCTGACACGCCCGTGTCATTCTTGAGACACGCCCGTGTCTCCTGTTACACGGTACTCACTGATTTCCAAAACCAGTACACGGGTCGGAACATGGCAGCTGACACGCCCGTGTCCAGCCTGACACGCCCGTGTTCAAGGCCGTGTTCAAGGCCGTGTTCGGCTCTGACTTGAATAGGCCAATTTCGAAAAATAATTCGCACACGCCCTGGGACACGCCCGTGTTCAAGGCCGTGTCCCAGGCTCGACGCTCGTCGACTCTCAATCGTCAACTAACCTGAACACGCCCTGGGACACGCCCGTGTCCCAGGCCATGTACACCCGACACGCCCTGGGACACGCCCGTGTCCCAGGCCGTGTCAAACAGCCTGCTACTCAAATTTTCTATTGAGTCTCTTTGGGGTCTTTTTGGGGTGTTACAACCCTCCCCCCCTTAACAAAATTTCGTCCCGAAATTTGTACGGTAAGGAAACAAGAACCAGCAATGCTATAACGCTGTTATAACAAAAAGTACACGGTCTACAGTTTAAACAAACAACTCGGGAAATTCAGCTCGCATGGTCTGCTCTCGCTCCCATGTTAGCTCTTCACGGCCACAATTGTCCCATCGGACCTTGACCATCCCGATCACTTTGTTCCGCAACTGTTTCTCGGCTCGATCCTTGATCCGAATGGGTCTAACCCTCGTCGTTAGCCCATACTCGACCGGTACCCGATCATTCTCCACCACTTGAGCTGGATCCTTCACCGCCTTACGAAGGACTGAGATGTGAAACACATCATGTAATCCACCCAAGTCCGCTGAAAGTGCTAGTCGATAAGCAGCTTCCCCAACTCGCTCCACCACCTCAAACGGACCAAGATAGTGCATTCAGCCACATAAGATGTCATCGATAAACACAATAACAAACAAATCCAAATACTCTCGGAATGTTCGATGCATTAGGTCCATAAATACCGAAGGCACATTACATAGGCCAAACGACATTACCGTGAACTCATAATGACCGTAGCGTGTTCCAAACGCCGTCTTGGGAATGTCACCTTCCCGAATCCTTAGCTGATAATATCCCGATTTCAAATCCAACTTGGAATAGACCGTTGATCCCGCCAGCTGATCAAAGAGATCATCAATCCGTGGGATCGGATATTTATTTTTCTCCGTCAGCTTATTCAACTCGCGGTAGTCAATACACAACCGTAAGCTACCGTCTTTCTTTTTCACAAAGAGAACAGGCGCGCTCCAAGGTGACATACTTGGGCGTATATATCCCTGCTCCAACAACTCTTGCAATTGGACTTTCAACTCAGCCATCTCTTTTGGCGCGACGCGATATGGAGAGCGGGCCACAGGTTTCGCACCTGGCACCAACTCAATAGAGAAGTCAATCTCCCGCTGGGGTGGTAACCCAGGAAGATCTTTAGGAAACACGTCGGCAAACTCTGACACAACTGGCACTTCACCGACACTGGCCTTTGGCTCAACAGCCTGAATTAGCGTGAAGAATAACTCTGCGCCCTTCCGAACAGCATTGACGACTTGGAGTGCAGACAACAGAGTCCCGCCAACTCCTCGCACACCAGCGAACTTCATCACAAGCCCGGTATTCTGGCCCAGTGTAATCTCCTTGGAGTTGCAATCAATAAAGGCACGCTGCTCCGAGAGCCAGTCCATACCAAAGATCACATCAAACTCCGACAACGGTAGCACAGCTGCACTCAAACCGAAATCCCGACTTCCTATTTGCACATCCACATCGCAAGCCCTATCCGCAAGCATCACACAGCCATTCGGCAATAGCACCCTTGTACTATCCACCGTCGCATGACTTGGTACCCCAATTCGAGATACGAAATCCTCAGACAGAAAAGAATGTGAAGCACCCGTATCAAACAGGGCTCTCGCCAAATTATTCCGAATCAGGACAAAGCCTGCAGCACATACATCATGCACAAGCTAAACATAACCAAAACCAAAAGCACCAGCAAGTAAACTAAATCAACTCGTACCTGTGACGACGTCACTTTGCTTAATCGCTTCATGTTGGCCAAGTTGATAGATTCGGGGCTGCGCCTGGGATGCAGAGGAATCAACCACCGCTTTGCCCTTCTCAGCATAAGACGCACCCGTCTTCTTGTCCCCTTTGGGCTGCACAACCCGACAGTCACGAGCAATATGCCCCACCCGGCCACAGTTATAGCATGTACGAGCATCCGACCTTGATGTCGCTCCCGACACAACGGTCGTAGTCACTTGCCCAGAGGGCTTGGACCTCTTACCCCCTTTCTTCTGGTAAAATGATTTGCTCGGGCGAGGTGCTTGAAACTCTGGCTTTGACACAACCAAGCCCTTATTCCCTTGCACTCGCCTCATGTCCTTCTCCAATGCGCACGCAGTATCAACCAACGCCTGAAACCCTTGGCTCACAGAACTCGAAAGCAGGAATCGCAACTCATCCCGCAATCCTTCATAGAACCGATTCGTTTTCCTTTGGTCATCCGCGAAGATTGTACCCGCATATCGTCCCAACCTGGTAAACTCATGCAAGTAGATATCCACACTATCTTCCCCTTGCTTTAACCGTTGGAACTCATTTTCCATAGCAATGCGTTGCGCCGCTGGGACATGTTTCGCCAGAAATAATCGAGAGAACTCCTCAATCGACACTTGTGTTAATTGCCTGCCCGCCAAATGGTGTACCTCAACCTCGTCCCACCACAACCGCGCCTCGCCTTCAAGCATGAAGGTGGCTAAGGTGACCTTTAGAGTTTCCTCCGCCCTGATCGCTGTCATTATCCGCTTGACACGCGATAACCAATCTTCCGCTTGCGTTGGGGATCCCATTCTCGCAAACGTATGAGGACTGAAGCTCATGAATTGCTTCAACTGTCGGTCAGCTGCTCGTGGATCTACAGCCTCAACCGGCTCGGGTCGTACATCAACACGAACTGGCACTACTGCCGGCTGCGCTTGCCCGGTCGGCTGAATCATGGCAAATAGCGCCTCAGCAACTAAACGAACAGTTTCCGCAGATGGAGGAGGTGTTGGCACCTCAGCTGGTGCCGCACTCTCATCAGAGCGCTGGGGCTCAGACTGCCCAGCACCACTACGTGTCACCTATAGGTGGACAAGACACACATTAGCGAACGCATGCAAGCAAAACAACACAAAAAGGAACGCGCAGATTCCTCAAACAAGATTTTGTACATTCCTTAATGGACATTCCAGAGTTCATTAGCATTACAGCAGGTCGCACAAACACATGCTCGCCACCCCACAAAAGAATTCGACCACGAATTCGAAAGAGGAAGACCGACAAAAGCTGATACCAAAATGTAACGACCCCATCCGTTAAATGACGTATCGTAGAAGGTTCGGCCGGGGCCCCACACGATATGCCACAAACAGACGGTGAGGTCACAGGATAATACCAAACCATACGAATCCTAACTCAGAGCATTCTAGCGGAAGCTTTAAGTTACAACTTTGAACTCTCAATCGGAATGTCCAATATATATAAAACCACCTTTATATATAAAACCATGGAATGTACAACAAAGGTCTTGGCCTTAAGGCCTTACAGTTCCTCTTTACTTACAACATGTTTTACAAACCTCGGCGCGCAGGCCGGCCATACATGAGTAAAAGAGAACAACCAAAACATTCGCTTAGCCTTCACGGGCTAGCCGCAGCAGCAACAGCAACAGCAGTAGGGCTTCAGCCCATCACTTACCACTTGGCTCTCCAGCACCTGCACGGGAACAATCCACCCAACCGGTGGCAAACAATGCAACGGTCAACATTCAGCTGACCCAATTATAACAATCCTACCCCTTTCTCGGGGCATGAGCATTCTTTCCCTGCAAGCATGGCATCATCAAATAGCAACTATGTGCGCGCAGGCACATTCAAGCCATCACAACTATCGGCCACACGGCCCGACAGTCCGTGCACTCAGGGCACATTCTTGGTGTACCGGAATACCAGGGTCAACACCACCGTCTACACAGTATTTGAGCATTCTAGTCTTTCCGGCGCGCGGGCCTAAGACTCTCATTAGGCGCTCCAACAAAACCTATAACCAGGCTTCCAAGTCGGACGGACCTAACGTAGGTACGGATCAGCCACCCCCCGTTGCTCAAGTCGCCGTGCCACCTCGAATACGGAAGTATCCATGGCTATTTATAGGCGCGGGTCGGTTTCACCTTTCCTGTTCGGCAATCTGCCTTTTCATCGAGTTGCAGCCCAACGGCTCAACCACTCACAAAGTGGCAACGCACGGCCACAAGAGTTGCATCCAACCCTCTTCATTTCCTGGACATCGTCCAGTACTTCCTGCCATACCAAGCAACAGGTAGGAACAAGGCATCACCAGCCATAATCACGGAGCCTTCTCCGATATGCAAACAAGCATCACCAATCCAGATTACATCCAGATGGGCTTCACACAGCATGCCTAGAGCCGTACTCCAATTCCGGCCTCTAACAAGGGGGACTTCACATATCTACCCCAAGGAACACCACAACCCACCGCACACTCGCGGGGAAGGGTTTTCCCTATGCAATGCAGAAAAGAAGGACTTCACATGTCCAAGGAGGGAGATCGTTACCCTTGTCGATCTCTTCAGAGCCATCGAAAACTAGCCGGTGAGAAAGAACCGCAGCAGCCTTGCCTTCACAACGCCGGCTTCGGATCACGAATCGGACCACGGGAACTCCGCCGGTGGCTTGCTCTCCTCCTCCTTCTTCTTCTTCCTCTCTCCTTCTCTCTTCCTTAAGGACAAATGAAGAATGAATCTTCATCCTTCCTTCACGGAGTTAATCCAGCCAGGAAACAACCTGAGCCCTTGGATCAAAAGAGAGAATCTGAACGGCCACAATCTGCCCAAAAAACACTATTTTTGGCTGACACGGCCTGTGACACGCCCGTGTCACAGGCCGTGTACCCTTAAGCGGCACACGCGGTATTGAACCGACTGAACAACACGGGTATCGACACGCCCGTGTCGAACCTGACACGCCCGTGTCATTCTTGAGACACGCCCGTGTCTCCTGTTACACGGTACTCACTGATTTCCAAAACCAGTACACGGGTCAGAACACGGCAGCTGACACGCCCGTGTCTAGCCTGACACGCCCGTGTTCAAGGCTGTGTTCAAGGCCGTGTTTGGCTCTGACTTGAATAGGCCAATTTCGAAAAATAATTCGCACACGCCCTGGGACACGCCCGTGTTCAAGGCCGTGTCCCAGGCTCGACGCTCGTCGACTCTCAATCATCGACTAACCTGAACACGCCCTGGGACACGCCCGTGTCCCAGGCCGTGTACACCCGACACGCCCTGGGACACGCCCGTGTCCCAGGCCGTGTCAAACAGCCTGCTACTCAAATTTTCTATTGAGTCTCTTTGGGGTCTTTTTGGGGTGTTACACCTTTTATCCCCACAAAGTCTTCCACCATAGATCCAACTCTGAGATTGCCCAAAGCATATACAGATATGGACAGATATGAAGTAATTCTGTCCACCATGGACAAAAAGGCACAAAACATTATAGCCAGTGACATTGATGACTCAACCTTCCAAAATCTTGTACACTACAAGACCTCTAAATAAATGTGAGACACTCTTGTGGTCTACATGGAAGGCTCTGAGGAAGTTAGAGATGATAGGAAGTCCATGCTCAACCAAGAGTGTGAGGCTTTTAGACAAAGCAAATCTGAAAAAGTAGCTGTCTGCTTTGAGATGTTCTTTAGGACAGTCAATAAACTAAGCACCTATGGTAGTGTCTTCAGCAACTATGAGCTGAATGATAAGTTCCTTAGATCTCTCACTAGAGATTGGGACACCAAGATTTGTGCTATTAGGGAAATGGCTAAGCTGGCAGACACTCCTCCACCAACTCTCTTTGGAAAGCTGCTATCCTATAAAATGCAGCTGGCTGGTAGACTAGAAGAGGAGAAGAGCAGCCAATCCAAGTCCAAGGATAAGTCAGTAGCATTCAAGGCAGAGGCCCCAAGAAGGAGCAGAAGAAATACTCCCTCACCACCAAGGATGGATGCTGAATCAAGCTCAGAAAAATTTGAGTCAAGCTAATCAGACAACCACATGTCAGATAAAGATCTAGCTGCCTTCTCCAGGCAATTTTAGAAGTTCATGAAGAAGAAGGACTGGAGGAGCAGGCCATCTTCATCATCTCATCACAGGAAGTCCTCCAAGAAGGACATATATGACCATGAATGCCCAGTCAGGATCAAGGAAGAAGATGAGAAGAAAAAGAAGCATCACCATCACCACAAGGACAGGAAGAAGGAGAAGTCTTTTGTGGCTAAGAAGGAGAAAAGCTGGACAGATTCTTCCTCCTTAGAATCAGAAGATGATGATGAAGAAGCCTATATAGGGATAATCTCTGTTGGTGTAGAACCAGAAGCAAACGAGGAATATCCTGCTACCAGGATAGGAATAAGGGCCCCTTTGTCACACTCAGACAGTGACAATAAGGAGGATGAAGATGATAGTGGATGCCATGGATTAATTGCAATGACTAAAGATGAAAGAAGTCAAGAAGATTCAGAAAAAGCAATGTACAAATTCTCTCCATTTCTACATCTTCCTCTGACTATGAAACCTGTCCAGATACAGGTGCATCTTCATCCTGTGATAAAGATTGCTCAGAATATAATACTGATGTCAATCAATTGATTGACAAGTATGGACTGCTCCTAGATGCTCTAAAGAAGAGCATATCTCTTACCAAAAGGCAAGCCAAGGAGATTGAAGTCTCGAAGCCTTATAAAACTCTTTATAACAATAAATCAATTGAGTTTTATATGAAAAGTCATGAGGTGTTCTGAACTCAAGAAAAGTCTTAAGTGTCAGACCATGCTTCTAGAAGAGAAGAATAAGCATATTAGATATCTAGAACAAAAGTTCACAGAGAAATTGATGATTGTGATTAACCCTTCTCAATCACAGGGTCAGTTGCCAAAAGCTGCAACCTACCAAGTCTCTGAGAAGCTGGGTATTAATAACATTAATCATTAATTCAAATCTAAATTCCCTAATAAGAAGACAGTGTTTCAAAAGGCAAATTTACCTTCTAAAACGGTCAAGTTTGCACCTCCACATGAGAGATCAATCAAATGTGTGCTCTACTAGCGGGGTAAAGACACATGATCTTAGAAGGTGTGATTCTATCCACTCTAGCCATAAAGCTCAGGATAAGATCTTTAGATTTGGATCCAAATATCCTGTATCTAAAGAGATGAAAGAGACCACTAGATGACAGGATCCAAAAATACAATTGGCCCATCCTGGATCATCTGTATTTAGTTCTTCAGCACCTTCACTCAGGAAGAAGGAAGCAGCAACATTCAATGTTGTTGGGTATTGCATCCACAATAACACAGATTTGCATGAAGTCGCCCTTGAACTAAGATGAATTAAGTTGTATTTGATCTTCTATTTTAGTTATATGTTTGCAGGACTCTATTTCTAAGTGTAGACCAATGTCAGTTTACAGTGGGTCACAAACACAGGACCATACAATGTAATCACTCATTGTGTGATCCAAGGTGTTGAATCATGTGTAGCCTCTCTATTGGGATACACTTTATATTCAAGCACTTGGATCAATGGATGAAGTGTTGGTGATGATTGGATTCAAGAAGGAAAACTTTCTGGAAGTCAGAAATTCTCTAAGTCCATTACTCGAGTAATCAGTTAGTTCTCGAGTAGTATAAGTTAATGTTCTCGAGTAATTAGTCTTATTACTCGAGCAAAAAATTTAGTTCTCGAGTAGTATTACTTTAGTTCTCGAGTAACTAGGTTTAGCACTCGAGTAGAATTTATCTCTACCTCTCGAGTATTGACATTTTTATCTCAGAAAATTTCTAAGTATAGTTCTCGAGAAGTTCATTTTCTCTCGAGAAATCCTATACCTTGTTCTCGAGAAGTTCCTTTTCTCTCGAGAAATCATTTCTTGTTCTCGAGTAACTTTCTTCCAGAATCAGAAATATTTTTCTAAGTCTTTTTCCTGCGAAGTATCATTCTACTTCTCGAGTAGATTTCTAGTTCTCGAGTAATTCCTTGGTACTCGAGAAATAATTCTTCTTTCTCGAATACTTTTTGTTAGACTCTTCTCGAGTAATTCAAATTGACTTCTCGAGAACCCATCTTGTACTCGAGTAATACATTATTCTTCTCGAGTAATTTCAGAAATTCTTTTCTCGAGTAATCTTTATTCCTCTTCTCGAGTAATAAACTTTACTTCTCGAGAAATACTTCTTCACTCGAGAAATGGAGTTCAGTTTTGCAGAATTTCTGTTAAGTCCAGAATTGACGGGATTTTCAAATCACATGATGTGATTGGTCCACGTGTATGTCATTAAGATTAATTATGACCGTTAGGGAGATCTTATATATGGTCTTGTCAACCGACTAACCCTAACAAGAAGGATTTTCATGCCGTCATAATTTTTCTAAGCTCTCTGAATCTTTCACTCTCTCTCCAAAAATGAAAGCCGCCGCCACCGCCGATCTTCATCGTGCAAGAGCTAGGGTTTTCGATTCAAAGGATTCAGACACAGATTGATTTCCAGATCGTGATTGTTGTTCATTCTCCATCATCGTTCCGATCGGGTGAAATCAAAAGAAGTCTTCAGATCTCTTTCTTGTCGAGATTTCTTCTTCAACAAATCCGATAGAGTCGCAATTTATAAAGAAGAAGATCCAGCCAGATTGTTTCATGATTTGAAGATCATTTGTTTGTATTTTCAATTTATCTCTATTCAATTCTTGTAGGAGATTTCTCTCCGAGTTATAGAAAGTTTTATCTTCCGAGTGTAGATCCGTTTGGATCGAGATTGTAGGAACTTGGTTCCGAGGCATAGGATTGGTTTTCAATCCGAGATAGTGGAGTAGCCGAGTCTAGTGGTTTGCTAGATCGGTGAGGGAAAGTGGATGTACCCAAGGTTGGGGAACCACTATAAATCTTTTGTCGTCTGTGATTGCTTGGTTAATTTGTGTGCATAGTCGCTAAATTTTTTATTCCAAAAAAAGACGCACTACTCACATATTCACCCCCTCCGAAAAAAGACGCCCCTCAAGATCAGACTATCTTTAAGAAAGTCATATTTCCAACTAATGAGTTTGATCTTGACTCATCCTACGGCCACTTGACTAGGCCTACTTATGTAGAGCCAAAGTCTCGTTACCAAGGATGGACTCGACCCAGAAACTTTTGTGAGAGTGTCTTTAAGGCACCTTATGAATAAGTAATTCTTCAGGGCTATGGTCTTTATGATCATGGTTCATAACTTCAAGAAAGCACCAAAGGTAAAACCCATTGTGGAAAAGCCTGCGAAGGAGAAGAAATCATGTGATTACCATCATCATGAAGCCTCCTCCTCCAAGAATGCAACCCCTGCTAGACCACTATCCCAGATGGTCAAGCAGGAGAACTTAAGGCAAAGATACAACAGGTTCGACTGTTGGTGTTGTGGCAGAATTTGTCATTTTGCCATCGATTGTTGGTTTAATCCTGAGAAATGTTGCAACTCCTCAGGTTGGCAACATGAGAATGACCACTCATAATGCTAATCCTCGTAGGGGGAGTGTTCTAACACGAGACCAAGGACCCAAATGTGTTTGGGTTCCTAAGGACAACTGATTATGATTGCAGGTATGTCCAAAGGCCACCAAAACGCCTATCTGGTATTTGGACAGTGGATGCTCTCGGCACATGACCGGGACAAGAAGCCTACTTCAGAACTTCTCTCCAGTGTTGAACGGACCAAAGGTTATCTTTGGAGGTTCAGACTAAGGAATCACTAAAGGCTACGGTATGATCACTAACGGTAGTGTATCTTTTTCGGATGTAGCTTATGTCGAGGGATTGGAACACAATCTCATAAACATAAGCCAACTATATGACAAAGGATACATTGTTGAATTCCAGGCGTGACAAGTGCTTGATAAAGTCTGTTGACAATATGAAAACGATTCTATCAGGCACTAGAAACAGGAATATATTTTGTTTAAATTTCATTTGTATAGACTCTTCTACACTAGTGTGCCTTTTAGCAAAAGATAGTGCGTCTATCAGTGACCAATGACACAAGAGACTAGCACATATTAATTTTAAAACTATTAATAAATTATTTTCACTAAACTTAGTACGTGATGCCCTGAATGCCAAGTACGTCAAAGATAGACCTTGTCATGCATGCGTAAAAGGAAAGCAAATAAGGGCTACCTTTAAAATCATTATTGGCAAAGATTCTAATAGATGTCTACATCAACTTCATATGGACTTGTTCGGTCCACTGCAAGTTAGAAGTTTAGGAGGTAAGGATTATACGTTGGTTATCATTGATGACTACTCACGCTTTGCATGGGTGTTCTTTCTGAAACACAAGTCAGATGCCTTCGATGTCTTTACAAATTTTGTTAGGCAGATCCAGAATGAATACAATTGTTCCGTAGTCAAGATCAGAAGTGACAATGGAACTGAATTCAAGTCTTGGGCCATGACAGAATTTTGTGAAAGCCTAGGTATCTTTCATGAGTTTTCCTCTCCTCGTACTCCACAGCAAAATGGAGTCGCTGAGAGAAGGAATAGAACACTCATAGAGGCCTGTAGGAATATGTTGAGTGATGCTTCACTACTAGAGTACTTCTGGGCTGAAGCCATCAACACTACATGCCAAGTGCAAAATCGAGCACTCATAAATAAGAACCATGATAAGACATCTTACAAACTTATAAAGGGCAAGAAACCGACTGTCTCATATTTTAGAATTTTTTGCTGTAAATGCTTTGTGCTTAACAATGGTAAGTATCATACTACCAAGTTTAGCGAAAAAAGTTTTGAAGGTATTTTTGTAGGTTATAATAGCCATAGTAAGGCATACAAGATATTTAATAGAAAAACTCTGGTTGTAGAAGAATCAATACATGTTATATTTGATGAGACGAGCTTGCTGCAAAGTAACTCTTCTAGTGTGCTCATTGAAGATGCAGGTACAAAGTTGAAAGAAATTAGCTTGGATGAACCAAACAAAGATGCAGGTGAAAGGTTCATCAAGATAACCACTCCAACCCCTACTGGAGAGGTAGATGATCAAGATGAATAAGTAGTCCAAGTTGATGAAGTCACTCCAGTGGTTGAAGTTCCAGATGCAAGAACTCTAGAGCTCAAACATCTGAAGGATCACCCAATGGACCAAATCATAGGAGATCCCCGAGATGGTGTCAGAACTCGTAGAGGTACAACTAACGAGAATTTATATTTAAGCTTTCTCTCGCAGGTTGAACCAAAGAAGTTTGAGGAAGTAAACTCAAACGCATCATGGATCTTGGCCATGGAAGAAGAACTGAACAAGTTCAAGCGCTGCAAAGTTTGGAAACTTGTTCCAAGACCCAAAGGTAAGAATGTCATCGGGACAAAGTGGGTCTACATGAACAAGATGGACGAAGATGGAATGATCATAAAAAAATAAGGCCAGACTTGTCGCCAAAGGATACCATCAAGAAGAAGGAATCGACTTCGACCAAACATATGCTCCAGTGGCAATGCTGGAGGCAATCAGGTTATTCTTAGCGTATGCTGCACTAAAGGGCTTCATTGTCTATCAAATGGGCGTGAAGTCCGCCTTCCTTAATGGTGACATAAAGGAAGAAGTGTACGTGGAACAACCCCCAGGTTTCGTTGATTCTAACCTACCTAATCATGTTTATCTATTATCTAAAGAGCTGTATGGTTTAAAAAAAGCTCCTCGAGCTTGGTATGAAATGCTATCTAGTTTTCTTCTTGAGAACAAGTTCACAAGGGAAAAGATAGGTAAGACATTATTTCTTAGGGAAATAAAAGGCAAGATTTTGCTAGTGCAAATCTATGTCGATGAAATTATATTTGGATCTACTGACGACAACCTCTGCAAGAAGTTCTCAAAACTTATGCAAGGGAAGTTTGAAATGAGCAGCATGGGAGGGCTGAAGTATTTCTTAGGGCTTCAGGTGAAACAATCTGAAGATGGAATTTTCATCTCCTAGACTAAGTTCACCAAAGAGCTAATTAAGAAATTCAGAATGGAGAACGCAACCTCTATGAGTACTCCAATGGGTTCAGCCATGTCTCTGGACAAGGATGAGAAAGAGAAACCTTTTGATGAAACCAAGTACAGAAGCATAGTTGGATCCTTGCTCTACCTTACTGCTGTAGACCAGAAATAATGTTCTCTACATGTGTCTGTGCTAAATTCCAAGTGAACTGTAAGGAATCTCACTACGCTGCTGCAAAGTGGATTTTGAGATACCTTAAAGGTACACCAAATATTGGCTTATGGTACCCAAAAAGTAATGACAGCGAGCTGATTGGTTTTTCAGATGCTGACTTTGCAGGTAGTAAAGATGATAGAAAAAGTACTTCCGGGACTTGTCATTTTCTTGGAAGGAGACTTATTTCATGGAGTAGTAAAAAGCAAAACTGTGTCGTAATCTCAACGGCCGAGTCAGAATATATTTATGCTGACAGTTGTTGTGCATAGTTGCTTTGGCTAAAGAATCTGCTGGAAGACTACAACATGAAGGTCAAAGACATTCCACTATTTTCCGACTCCTCCAAGCGCAATAGCAATTGCCAACAACCCTAGTCTCGCACAGTCGGACAAAGCACATCAAGCTCAAATATCACTTCATTCAGGAGTATGTGGAGTAAGGGGACGTAGATCTGCAGTATGTTACAATAGATAGGCAAGGTTCAGACATTTTCACGAAGCCGCTGGACGAGGACAAGTTCAACTTCTTCAAAACTGAGCTTGGCATGCTCAACAAAGAATAATAGACAAGGTGGAATCATTTCAAGGCTCAGAAATCAAGGACAAGTCAAAAAGGTTAGAATTTTCTCTAAGTGGACTTCATTTCTCGAGACATAGAATGACTTCTCAAGAAGTAATTTCTGACTACTCGAGTAATTCCTTTCTTCTCGAGAAACAAAGAAATCTCACTCAAGTACTACTCACTCGAGTAATAACCTTCTTCTCGAGAAGTAAAGAATTCACTCGAGAAATAAATTTTAACTTCTCGAGAACTAAATATCCATCTCTCGAGAACTAAGTCTCCACTCGAGAAATGACATTTTGCATTTCAAAATTTTTCAATTTCTTAAGTTTCGCTTTACGCTTGATTTCCTTTGGCGACAAATCCACTTTCTTGAAAAACCTTTTCGTCTTCCGCCGCTGAACCAGAGTAATTATTCTCCGTCGTTCTTCCGTCTATCGCACACACATTTCTGAAGAATCCATGGCGCCGCAGTCCAAGATAGGTGTTGGAAGTGAGCTAGTAGTTACTGGAATCGCTGAACTTTCGGACAACTTCAAGAATCTGTTGATACTCCTAGACAGTGCCGGTTTGACATTCGTTCTACAAGAACCTTGCAAAATCTTATTTCTAGAGGTTGAAGAATTCTTCAAGAACATCAAGGTGAGGAGAAATGACGAAGTTCTATAGTCGAGGGTGAAGGGTATTAAGATTAAATTGAACAAGACCATTGTCTCTTAACTTCTAAGGATGCCAGTTGTGGATGAAGAAGATGATCTCACTACAGAAGAAAATGATAGGGCTTGTAGTTTCTGTGGAATCTCTACTGAAGTTACTTCTATTAGAAGACCAGACTTGAATGCTGAAAGAAAACTTCTAAGTAGAAATTATTGGAAAAGTCCTCTAGTACAAGACAAGTTCTATAGGGTTCATATCTAATGATTTGTTTACTGTTCTCACAGCTATAGTATGCAGGAAGAGATTTCAGTTTTGAATGATGATTCTTGATAAGATAAGGGAGAGCATCAAGACTCCTAGTTTTGTAAGGATTATATCTCTGATGCTTCATGAGATAAATCCTCAGGTATTTGACACTTCCAAAGGTACTCCCATTCATCATATGAAGAAGGTTTCTATTTCTTCTATTCAGAGGTGGGAAATAAAGTTAAAGAATCCAACTCAAGTTGCAAAGGCTCCTGAAGTCCCTACCTCAGAGGACAGGACCCCATCTCCCTCTCTTCATGAAATTGCTGACATAGATGGTGCAGCAAATGAGGGGGAGCCTATCTCTTCTGTTCCTGATGTAAGAACTCAAACTTCTTCTCCAGTCAGATCTCCCCTGCCATCCACTTCAACTAAGTTCCATACAGATGCACAAGTTCAGGAAACCATTATTTCTACAGCAAAAGATATTGACAAGATGATAGAAGAGCTTACTTCAAATGAGCCCATACCTCCACTCCATTCTGGAATTGCTAAAGAGCCACCAAAGGTACCATCTCCAATACAATCTCCTATACCATCTCCCTCATCAACCCAAGCTGAGCAACCTAAGTAACCCACTCCTATGCATACTCCATCTTCATCCCCTGCTGCATCACCTATACAATCACCCAAGTCATCTCCTGTTGATTCTCAAGCTGCTGAAAAAGACAAACAAGACACAATCCTACTTTCTGATGAAGACAAAAGTTATCCAGAACTAGTTGATGCACCCTTGAGGAACTTAGACTTCTCTCTTCCTATCTTCACTGGTGAGGAAGAAGTTGTTCTTGTTCGTACTACAAGAGCTCAAAGCTTAGTAGTTATTGAAAATATTGTTCCATGGACAGCTCCTCCTCCTCCAGCTCATATTTCTCCTACTATTGCTACTATTTCTGCTTCTCCTAATTCTTCTGATATTATAAGTAAGATTGAACAGATGTTGGCTGATCAAAGGAAGTACTTTGATGATTCTTTGAAAACTATGCAAAATCAAGTTACTGCTCTTGAGAAAGAGATGAAGCAGAGGATTTGCTGAGATACAAGCATAACACAGATCAATTGAAGCACCTTTTTCAGGTAGGTGGCAAAGCTCTAGACCACACTATTACCATTGTTGGTGAAGTGATGGACTAATCTATAACCCTGGCTAACAATCAAATTCAACTTGAGAATAAAGCTCAAGAACATATTATGAAAGATTGTGAAGAAGTTGGAACTTTCAAAGTTGACACCATAGATACCCTCTGTGTAAAATTCAGAAAGGGGGAGAATCTAGTGAAAGAACATGTACAAAAGTTTGTAGATAAGTTTGTTGTAACTGCTAACACTCTCTGGATTGAGAAGTAAAATGAAATCAACAAAACTATGCTAGCTCAGATCTAGTCAGTAAAGTTTTATACCTATGACACTACAGTTTGGATGCATAACCAGATCTTTCCAAGTTACAAGCAGATCCAAACATCATTTCTCATCATCTCAATCCTCTTGCTGAAGGTTAGCTAGCTGCTCCTGCTCAGATGTCAGCTCCAATGCCTACATTCTCTCCTAGGCCTGATGATGAAACTCTTCCTCCAGAATCATATACTCAAGTATGGGATGATGTTATTCCACAGGACTTACCATGAAATTCATATTCCAAAGAAAAGGAAATATGGAGAAGGTCCTTCTACTAGTAAGTCAGTTCCCAATCCAGAATCAGAAAAGAGTAAATCTCAAGAATTTGCTGAAGTCTGGAGCCCTACTTTCAAGTCCTTGATTCTAGATACTCTGAAACTTATAATGGACTACAATGAAAGCAGTGATCTCCATTACAGTTTTTCTGAATGGGAATTGTATGAAAAATCTCTCATGAAGAGAAGGATTTATGATAGAGAATATGACAGGAACAACCCAAAAGCACCTCCAAGACCTCCAAAGTACTATCTTAAGCCATTTCAGCTATCAAAGGATGCAATAGGAAAAGTTTGACAAGAAACATCATCAACAACATCAGAGATAGAACTGAATTTTTGATTTTTGAGATTAAGGACTGAATGCTTGTAGAAATGAAATCTAAAACAATTCTAATTATATAATCTTTAATTTTGATGATTATGTGTTTTTCTTTATTTCTTGCATTTCATCTTGTTCTTATCTTTTCATATCCAGTTCTTTCTCTTGTGATATAATTCATCTTAGTGTAGATGGTTTGACTTCTACAAATAGGGTGAGATTGTTGGGTATTGCATCCACAATAACCCAGATTTTCATGAAGTCACCCTTGAACTAAGATGAATTAAGTTGTATTTATCTTATATTTTAGTTATGTGTTTGCAGGACTCTATTGCTAAGTGTAGACCAATGTGAGTCTATAGTGGATCATAAACATAGGACCATACAATGTAATCTCTCATTGTGTGATCCAAAGTGTTGGCTAATGTGTAGCCTCTCTATTGGGATACACTTCATATTCAAGCACTTGTATCAATGGATGAAGTGTTGGTGATGATTGGATTCAAGAAGGAAAACTTTCTGGAAGTCAAAAATTCTCTAAGTCCATTACTCGAGTAATCTGTTAGTTCTCGAGTAGTATAAGTTAAAGTTCTCGAGTAATTAGTCTTATTACTCGAGTACAAAATTTAGTTCACAAGTAGTACTACTTTAATTCTCGAGTAACTAGGTTTAGCACTCGAGTAGACTTTATCTCTACCTCTCGAGTATTAAGATTTTTATCTCAAAAAATTTCTAAGTATAGTTCTCGAGAAGTTCCTTTTCTCTCGAGAAATCCTATACCTTGTTCTCGAGAAGTTCCTTTTCTCTCGAGAAATCATTTCTTGTTCTCGAGTAACTTTCTTCCAGAATCAGAGTCTTTGTTCTCGAGAAGTATCATTCTACTTCTCCTAGTTCTCGAGTAATTCCTTTATACTCGATTAATTCTTCTGTCTCGAATACTTTCTGTTAGACTTCTTCTCTCAAATTGGCTTCTCAAGAACCCATCTTGTACTCGAGTAATACATTCTTCTTCTCGAGTGATAAGAAATTCTTTTCTCGAGTTATCTTCATTCCTCTTCTCGAGTAATAAACTTTACTTCTTTTCTTAATTCAAGAGCCTAAACACCTAGAGGGGGGGGGGTGAATAGGTTTTAAATCCTTTAATATTTTAGGCAATTAAACATATCTTACTTTGCACAAATAAAATAAAACACAGCACAGAACATTCACCGCACAAGGAACACCAGATTTATAGTAGTTCCCCAAGATATGGGTACGTCCACTTTCCCCCTCCGCCAATCCAGTAGAGTCTGGATTCAGCCTAAATTCTTTCCTCTTTCTCAGATCCAAAGATCCTACAAGTCAGAATTGGTTCCTACACCTCATACTTTTGCAAGTCAGATCCTTCCCAAAATCCTTCAGGCCTCAGCCATACCTCAGCCCTTATCTCTAGGCTTACAACTCAGACTTTTTCTACCACCCAGGCTCACAACCCTACCTCATCCTTTATAAATATAGGCTTACAGCTCAGATCTACAACAGATCCTACAAGTAATTATGTAATAAAAGATATACAAAAGATATCACCAGATAGATCCCTTTATTGATTCTTGATCAGTTATTTCTCAGTCCCAACCAGTAGAGTTTCTTGATAGAACAAAATAAGGTTCTCTTGATGTAGAAGTTGATCCACTGTCAGCTCCTTCCTTGAATTCCTTATCTTTTCTGCTGACTAGATCTGCCTTCTTAAAGGGTTTCCCCTTTTCTTGTTCTGAATCTTCTCTCTCTTTGTTGATGGCTTTTCTGACCTTTTCTGAGTTGTTCTTCTTGTTGGGTGTTAAGGATCAGCCCTTTATATAGAGATTTCTGTCGGCTCTAGTTTGTAACAACCTTTTGTTAGTTCTTTCAGACCTGTTTGTAAGACACTTCGACCCACCAGTCATCAGTTGATTCCTTAGAGTACAACACAGCATGATCCACTCAGCAATCTGCTTCTCATGTGTCGACACAAGTGACTGTCGACACAAGTCTTGATGATGTTGACACAATACTCCAAGTGTCGACACAGTCATTCTTCTGCTTCTCGACACATCTTTTATTTGTATGTCTTGACACAAGTCCAGTGTGTCAACACAACTGCTCTTGGTCTCAACATAACTGCTGGGTGTCGACACAGCCTCTACTTTAGGTGTCGACACAATCCTTGCCTCAGGTATCGACATAAGTCCTGCTTTAAGTGTCGACACAATTGCTGCTTTTGGTGTCGACATAACTTCTGCTTTAAGTGTCGACACAATTCCTGGGTATCGACACAATTTCTGGGTGTCGACACAAATCTTGCTTCTGGTGTTGACACAACTTCTGATTCTTGTGTCGACACAATTCTTAGGTGTCGACACAATGCTTTACTGCTGGTGTTGACACAAGTCCCGTGTGTCGACATAATTCTTCACAAGTGTCGACACTTGTACTTAGAATATTTTTCTTCGAATCCTTAACCCTGCACAAGGAAACTTAAACATACATCAAATACATATTGATGTATATCATTGACTCGGATAAATCTTCTCCAAATCTGGTACATACTTCTAGTGTACCCAACAATACCTCTTCACTCGAGAAATGGAGTTCAGTTTTGCAGAATTTCTGTTTAGTCTAGAATTGACGGGATTTTCAAATCACATGATGTTATTGGTCCACGTGTACGTCATTAAGATTAATTATGATCGTTAGGGAGATCTTATATAAGGTCTTGTCAACCGACTAACCCTAACAAGAAGGATTTTCATGCCGTAATAATTTTTTTAAGCTCTCTAAATCTTTCTCTCTCTCTCCAAAAACGAAAGCCGCCGCTGCCGATCTTCATTGTGCAAGAGCTAGGGTTTTCGATTCAAAGGATTTAGACCAAGATTGATTTCCAGATCGTGATTGTTGTTCGTTCTCCATCATCGTTCCGATCGAGTGAAATCAAAAGAAGTCTTCAGATCTCTTTCTTACCGAGTTTTCTTCTTCAACAAATCCGATAGAGCCGCAATTTATAAAGAAGAAGATCCAGCCAGATTGTTTCAAGATTTGAAGATCATTTGTTTGTATTTTCAATTTATCTCTATTCAATTCTTGTAGGAGATTTCTCTCCGAGTTGTAGGAAGTTTTATCTTCCGAGTGTAGATCCGTTTGGATCGAGATTGTAGGAACTTGGTTTCGAGCGTAGGATTGGTTTTCAATCCGAGATAGTGGAGTAGCCGAGTCTAGTGGTTTGCTAGATCGGTGAGGGAAAGTGGATGTACCCAAGGTTGGGGAACCACTATAAATCTTTTGTCGTCTGTGATTGCTTGGTTGATTTGTGTGCATAGTCGCTAAATTTTTATTCCGCAAAAAGATGCACAACTTACCTATTCAGCCCCCTCTAGGTGATTTAGGTAGACAACTGAACTCATTAAAATGCTTATCCAGCAAAATCTTTGGCTGCTCACTCCTCTCATGGACAACAATTCTGTGTTATACAGAAGAGAAGATATAACATTCATAAATGTTGGTGCTGTGGAAAAGTTGGCCATTTTTCCATTGATTGTTGACATAACCTGAATGTGGCTAGTGAATAGAAAGGTGCTCAGCCTAGGAAGAGAGTTGGGCAAAAGTTTTATAAAGCTAACATGAACCTAAGACCCAATAAGTATTGGATTCCTAAGGGAATGTAAATTATGTTTTACAGGATAGTACAAATACCTGTCTAGATAAGACTTGGTATTCGGACAAAGGATGTTCCAGGCAAATGTCTGGGACAAGTTGATTGCTCAAGGACTATGGTCCAAATGGAGCAAGGAACAAAGGTTGAGGTTTATAATAGTGAAATCCTCAAGGGCTAAAGGCTAACAACCTCAAGGTAAGTCTCTCTCTTTTATACAGAGACTAAGTTCGCAGATTTATAAACTAAGACAAATGTGCTTAGGACAAAACAAATCAAGCACATCAGTTGTAAAACAATAATTTTCTTATCTATCAAAATGATCTGCATTGTTAAAACTTGTAGATTTTACCCTCTAGATCAAATTTACTAAATCAGTGCTTGATAAAGTTTGCTAATTAAAAATACCTAATTAGCATAACAGGTCTCCATTATACTTAGAATTGATAAAATATTTGTTTAATTGTGAGACAAATAAAATGAACGTCCAGACAGTGAGGGAAGCTACAGATTAATCAGGAATTATGTGAATAAAAGAAAAGCTGAGAGGTATAATAGAAGCACTAAGTGCCCTGTATCATAACAAGAAGCGTAGAGCAAGCCGTAACACCTAAAAGTATTAACTTATGTCTAAAAATGTTTAATTGGTTAATCTAATGATAAGGTAATTATACTTTTTCACTATATATATAAAGGCGAAAAGAAACGAAAAGCCACACAACTCTTACAAGCTTTAACCCTAGCAGTCGAGACCGAAACCTTCTCAGCGTCTTTCCCCACTGAATTAATGGTGCCGAAGATCTCAAAGGAGCTCCAGGAGGGCTATGAAATTGTGAGGAATGGATTCAGTCATGCCTCGCCAGAGAAAAGGAAGTGTTAAGGATGATTGAGACCACAGGTTTGGAGTACACCCTTTATGAACCCTCCACCATTCTCAGAGAAGAGGTAGTTGAATTTTTCTCCAACGTCAAGGTGTCGTCCTCTCAAAACTCACTTAAGTCTAAGATTGAGGACATCAAGATTAAGGTAAACCCTAAGAGACTAGGCACAACCCTTCATTTTCCCTCAGTCAACCCTATCGAGGAAGAAGAACACACCATCATGGATAGAGACAGTGCTCTCAGG
The DNA here is from genome assembly GCA_039513925.1 of Platanthera zijinensis. NCBI lineage: Eukaryota > Viridiplantae > Streptophyta > Magnoliopsida > Asparagales > Orchidaceae > Platanthera > Platanthera zijinensis. Next base: position 86,147,395 of record CM077080.1, read on the forward strand.
TGGTGTTGATACAGTGATGCCAAACCTGGGTCTCTTAAGAGGAAATTCCTCAATCAGAGAGGTAAAATACTAGCAGATATTGTAGGGAAAGCCCTTATCTGCAAACCTGTTTCACATGACACAATTTCCAAGTCAATATTTGATGTCATGACTAGGATAATCTTCAATAGGAATACCTCTTGGTCCTCTCTCATCTACCAGAAAATAGTAGACTTTATACACACTTCGAGCATGGGCATAATTCTTTCCTTATACCTAGTGAACAACTACCATGATACATTCAAGCAGGAGCAAAGAGTGAAGATTCGCTACCTAAAAGAATTGACATAAAAACTTTGGACAGATTCACTAGGGTCCTACCAATGAGCCAACCTTCAGTAATAAAGGACTCCTCAATGGACACAGGGAAGACACCTGTTGAGGAAGAAAGAACTGCCAGCTTTGAACTAGAGCTTGGAACCTCCTCTCCAGCTGAAGTTTGTATGCAGGTTGACTTATTACTCAGTCAATCCTCTACAAACTTCCAACTTCAAGTCAGTGATGTGCATGTTGATAAAATCCATGCCAGTCAAAGGTCAGGAAAAGTTTCAAAGAATACTACTGAAGAAGAGGTTGCTGCGAAAAATTGGGCAGATATGGCTGTTACTGATGATGTAGCTGCAGTTGAAGATATCTCTGCTATAGAAGATAACCAAGAGCCTCCTGAGGCATTCAAAACTTATCTTGATGGTTCAAGCCTAGAGAGGGATGCTTAGACTAAGGAGGAGCATGATCAGATGGATTTGACAACTCTAGATCATGTTGTCAACAAAATTATTGAGTCTGCACCTAATAAAGGTAATACTCATACCCTCTTAATTGGTAGTGTTAATACAAATTTTATCTAAGGAAATTTTTCCTTCTATTGGTGCTTTAGTGGAGGGGGAGCCCTCATAGGTCCTTGCTCAGGGAGATGTTCCTCCTCCCATGAACCATCCTTCAACTACCCTAATCTCCAATGAGGAATTACGAAACCAAATCAAAGCACTCATAGATGCCCAACCACAACCCTCAAGGATTATGTTGACCAATCAGTTGCCAAGCTAAGGGAGGAACTATTGACTGAAGTCAAGGAAAGCAAAGAAGAATCCTCTCACTTAAACAAATAGGTCACCACCTGGTTTGACATGGCTGGAACTGCATGCAGAAAGCTGACCACCCTCATGAAATCCTTGAAAACAAGCCAACAATTCTTTACAGCTGACATAAGATATGTCAAGAATTATGTGAGTGCAACTGATGAGGTGATCAGGGGTGCAACAGATCATGTAAATCAGCATGTCACCAATATTGCTTTTCACTCTATGAAGGAGGCAATACTTTTGAATAAGCTGCTTGCTAACAATGAGAGAATATTCCAATCTATATCATGCAAAAGTGAAGCCAACACCACCTTACTGTAAAAGACCATCTCTGAAGAAGGCATAAAGGGGGAGAGTAGCAATGCTAAGGCAGCGACACTCAATAAAGATCAAGACTTCAATATAATTCAAGGCACCAGGGTGGCACTACACCTACCCCTCCTGGATAAAAAGAGGCTAGAGGACCTAGACTTCCCAGGACAAGCTAGAGCTACACATGATGCACAACTTGCTGCTATAATAAAGAGGGAATGAACTCATATGGCTGAAGAGTTCATGGTTAAGAGGAGAGCTGAGAACAGAGATGATCCAGATCATGAACAGCTAAGTGATTCCTCTGAATCCATCATTATCAATCCTTGGGTAAGATATGGACAAATCTTAAAGAATATTGATAGTGTATATCCTTTTGAGGAATGGATACAACATTTAGAAAGAAATTCCCTAAGGGAAAGAGTATTCAAAGAAAATCTGGTAAGGAAGAGAACCCCAAGAAAATGCCTCCCAGATATATTCCAAAGCCATTCCTTTACTTCAAGTGGCAGAAGAACAAAGCTGAAAACTTGAAGAAGACTGTTGCTACCAAGGATGTTGATTCAAGTTCATCAAAGAAGAGCTGATATGAGGCTTCAAAACTTAGGGTGCTTTAAATATGTAATCAATGTCTTGTAATGAATATCAATAGTGTAGTAATATAAATTCTTTATCAATGAAGTTAATATGAGTTGGCCCTGACTATATTGATGTGATAAATGTGTAATGCAATTCTCATTTATATATCTGTGATTAATGAAATGCTGTTCTTTCATAGATATCTTATAATCACAAGGTTTCTACTGTTGTTTGGCTAAGTTAATGATTGGGTAGATCTTAATCATAATGTTTACCTTGTAAGTGATTAATAAAGCTTTTGATGTTAATCATACTGTTACATTATTAATGATTGATAATTCACTAGTACAATTGATTATTTAATCACAGTATTAATCCATCTCATCTAGGGGGAGTTATCCTATACTGGGATGGCTAGTTATCATGATAATGTCTTATCAAGTCTATCATGATACTTTTTGTGTTGATGCACCTTAACATGGATGTGTGTTCTGCCTTCTTCAAATAGGGGGAGATTGTTGGGAATTGTGCCCGTCAATGTTCCTTAGGATTTGAAAAAGCATCACCAATCATGCTAAGGGGCATAATGTATTTGATGTGTGCTTGAGTTCTTGCATGCAGGTTGTCCTTGATTGGACAGGTGAACAGGAAGAGGAAGCTGGAAGTCAGACTGTTTGACAAAGGAAAAAGCATCGAGACAGCTGAGATAGCTGAGAAGAATGTCTCATCATAACCACTGAGATAGCTGAGAAGCTCAACGTAAAAAGTTGAGAGAATTGTTGGTCTCAACTAAACCGTTGAGACAGAAGACAGTCTCAGTTGTTAAGAAGAAACCGCTAAGACAGTTGAGAAGAAACCGCTGAGATAGAAGACTGTCTAAGCTGTGAAGAAGAAATCGCTGAGATAGTTGAGAAGAAACTACTGAGAAAAAGCCAGCAAAATTTTTCTAAGTCCAGAAGCATTGAGTGAGGCAGGCTCACTCAATGCTTCTAACGAAGAAGCTCAATTCAATATTCGTCGAACTGAATTCTGAGTTCGTCGATCTCAGCTCACCTTTCGTCGAGCTCAAGTTAAAGTTTGAAGATTCAGAGTTCATCGAGCTCAGTATATAATTTGTCAAACTGATTTCAGAATTAGTCGAACCCAGCTCACCTTTTGTCGAGCTCAAGTTAGAGTTTTAAGATTATGAGTTCGTCGAGCTCAGTTAAGAATTCATTGAACTGATTTCAGAATTCGTCGAACCCAGCTCACCTTTCGTCGAGCTCAAGTTAAAGGTTGAAGATTTTGAGTTAGTTGAGCTCAGTTCAGAATTCGTCAAACTGATTTCAAAATTCGTCAAACCCAGCTCAACATTCGTCGAGCGCAGTTAGAGTACTTCATTCCGTTGCGGGAAAGCTACAGTTGCGCCGAAAAGTACTGTTTGTCTTCTTCCGAGGGAAGTGGAGCTCACCATCCTTGGATGATCCCACATTCAAATTCTGTCGATGATTCAAATCTACAAATATAAAAGGAAGAGAATAAAAGGGGATTAGGGTTAACGAGAACAGGAGTAGAAAATGAAATAGAGGCGGCTAGACTTCATCTTCTCCGACAAGCTTGAAAGCCAAGTCCAGCAGTGCAAGCCAGAAGGCAAAGAGAAAGATAGCTAAAGCTTCTTCCAGTTCAGCAAGATTGTTCCTTTGAGAATAAGTTGGCTGATTCATTCAATCAATAAGAGGAGATAGCTGTTTGATGGGCTATAAGCCTTCAACAGTAGTTAGCTGTCTTCAGTGCAGTAGAGAAATTTGTAGCTGTAGAAGAAGACTAATTCCTTCTACAAGCAAGTGGGCTGGACTGATATCTGCACAGTCTAGCAAGTTAGACTTAAAGATCTTTCTCTGAGTCAGTATTTAAACTTACTTGATTAATTTCCTGTAGGATTCAGGTTGCCTGAATCTGAGCTTTAGGGCACTTTGTGTCTGAGTTGTAGGTGACTAATTAGTCACTGAGGTAGGTGCCCTGCTGGGGTACTGAGGTAGGATCCAAGTGTGGATATGAGAGTAGGGCTGTCCTCCCTGCCTGAGTAGTTGGCCTTATTGATAAGGCTGAGGTAGGTGACTGTTGAGTCATTGAGCTGTAGGTGACAAGTGTGTGCCTGAATCTGAGCTGTAGGAGTGTTGCATCACTCTGAGAGTAGGGCCTTGTGCCTGAAGTTGTAGGGCTGAAGAGCCTGAGCTGTAGGACTTAGATATAAGGCTGTGGTAGGTGGTTTTAGGAGCACTGAGTGTAGGAGCACTGCAGGGCTCTGAGGTAGGAACCTTTGTGGTTCTGAGGTAGGGTTCTGAAGAGAACCTGAGTGTCAGGCTGAGGGCCTGAGGTGTAAGCTCTGAGGAGCATTTTGGTAGAGTTTGTGCCTTGTCTAACATAAGTTAGAAAGGTGGGATGGAAAGTGGATGTACCCAATTGGGGAACCACTATAAATACTTGTGTGATGTGTTGTGTTGGTTGTTCTTGTTTTATATTACAGGTATTAAGGACAAGCTCTAGATCACTTAGTTAGTTAACAACAAAAAGACTAAAGAAATTTCAAAGAACTATTCACACCCCCTCTAAGTGACTAGCTAACCTTGAAGAAATAAATTTCAAAAGTTCATATTCCTAGAGCCCTTAATGAGCCTAATACATAAAATACTTCAAGTTTCTGGTTCCTTGATGACTATGCCCCTGCTTGGTTCCTTGACAAACCTCTAATCATCTTCAATCTGCTTTTGCCTTTGCATTTCAAAGTAGCTGTAAGGCTTTGGAAACTATTTGCTTGGCTCTTGAGTATCTGATGGCACTACCCCTATACTCTTATCCCTTCTGAATTTTTTCTTAAATTTTCATTTCTTTCCAGCTTGGCCCATTCTAGGGAGTTATATAGCTTTCCCATTTCAGTTCTATTTTCTTTAATTTGGTCCCAGACAGACAGAATGATAGTCCTTGATTGAGGACTCCATCTTTCAAAGCAAGACATGGTTTCCATCTCTTCTCTATATCTCTTTTTGCTTTCCCTGATCTCTTTATATTCTTCAGCAACAGACTTGTCTTTGTCCCTTGATATCAATTCAACAGTGGGGCTAAAGGTAGGAATATTAGTAGTAGAGTGTTCAGCCCACTGATCACCATACATATCACCATCATTCTGTTCTTCTGGAGGAGGAACATGAACATTATTATATGTATATTGTTCTAGTCCCAATGATCCCCTGATGATATTGGTGACCCAAACAACTTTTTCAGTATTTGCTTTGATCATTACTTTCTCCCCCTTTATGACTTCTTTAGATATAGCTATAGTCAGGGAGTTCTTGGCCAGAGAGATCTTTTCATCTAGAAAATTAACCCCTTTGGTTACTTGATTCTTAACCTCCAATATGTGATCATCCAGAATCTGTGTGCATGCATCCATCCTTTTCTCTAGAGTAATCTTTTGTGCTTTTATCAGTTTCTTTTGCACATTATGCACCATTTCCATATTGCTAGAAGTGATGTTCTGATTCTCTATTATATCATTCTACTTTTGTCTGATCTCCTCAAGTTTGATTTCAGTATATGTCACAGCAGGAGCAACTCTCATGAAGAATGCAATCGTATTGGCCTTTAACAAGTTCACTTAAAATCTTATAGACTTGATCTTAGTAGATAGGTCTTGTCTTAATCCTTTGATAAAATCATCAACATAATGCTCTTGCTGTCTCCTTTGTTCATCTAGAAGTCCTTTCAGTTGTGCTAGGAAGGTTGAGGACAAAGGATTAGTTTGATGAGATGCCCCTTGGAAGTAGACATCCTAATCCACTTTAATTGTATCTTCCCTTATTTCTGAGTCATCCCTCATGAATTCAGATGAGTGATCAGAAATATCAGCCTTTGGCTCACCATCCTCAGATATGTCAATGAAATTTTCAGTTGCCTAAGCATGGAGATCTGTTGGAATCTCCCCATAAAATTCTACACTTACCATAGTAATTTACTAGTTTGTATCAACTGTGATAGGAGCACCTTCATTCAATATACCAGGAATTTACTCCCCCTCAACTTGAGCGTATAGAAGAGTATCAACTTAAGACCATCTGGAATATGATCTATCCTCCTCTGTAGATTTTTCAAGAATAAGTCAAGCTTGTCTTATAAGGATTGAACCTGCTCCCCCTCAACAGGAGCATCCAACTTTGTAGTCTCCCCATCAATTTCTGCACAGATCCTGTCGGCTAAATTTACACTCACTTGTTCAGTTGCATCTGGTGGAATGTCTTCAGAGTGAGAGCCACTGCCTTGTATAGTCCTTGCTGTAAGATCTGAGGACATAGAAACTTGAGCACTCATATTTCTTCTAGTGTTTGCAGAAGAGTCAGACAATTGTGGGTCATGAGGTTCTTCACCTCTGCTCTCAAAAGAGCAACTTTTAGTACTTTCTTCAGTGATGATTACTGCTTTATTTCCCTTCTTATCGGCTGCCTGTTGGTACGGAAGCAACGCCCTATCCCATCTATCAAACATCTTGGAGTCTATCTTCCTCATGTGATGTATCTTTATTCCTAGCCTCACATTGTGGATCCCTGGAACAAAATCATGCAAGTACAGAGACAGAATTCTTCCTAGGTTTGGCTCTGGAACACATTCCACTATTCTTTCAAACAAAATTCTTCCCCAGTCAGTACTTTTGGATAGAATGACCCTTGACAGTATCTCAAACATTTTCTTGGAGAATTTGTCATGAGACCCTATTTTGCAAATCAAGGCCTTGCTGATTACATTAGCTACAAACTTTCCTTTCAGATTCATTTCTTTTCTCAGAATAGAGCCAGTTGCGTGCATTGAAAGGCCGCACCATTTGAGAGATGATTTCACATCTTCAAGAAATAGTTCATCTTCCTTATCTGACGGCCTGAACTTTGTCAGATTCAGAGCTTTGCTCAGCCTTCTTGGCGTGATCTTAATCTTGTGTCCACTGATAAATGTTTGATTTTATTGGAAGAGGAGTCGATTGTTGCATTCGAATAAAGTTCTAGTACTTCTCGTTTCCATATAGAACTCGGTTCAGAGAGTATGAAATCTAGGTTGGCGACCTACAGTAGGTGAAGAGCTAACTTAATTTCTTCAGAAGCATCCTTGAACCCATTGCTGACCAATTCAGATCCCTCAAATAAGAAGTCCATTCCTTTGGGCTCCATTGAATCTTTGAATTTCTGGAGAGACGAGGAGCTTTCTCGTGAATACTTCACAGGGAGGCAGACAGTCGAATACGTCTTAGGACTATGTGATTTATTTTAAGCACACATTTCTTTTTATAGTTACTCATATTCGAGAATGTAGAAAGGCCCGTACCTGTCGTGATTTACATGATTAGATCAACGATTTGGATTAATCCCAGAAGATAGACGTAATCAGAACTGTTGGAGAAAATTTGTTGAGTGAACTCGATGCACACGAAGCCTGGATTTGTCTCAATAGACTTGATGTCTGGAAAGTTCTCTCAACGCACTCAATGCCTGAACAGTTTGTCCATATCTTGCTTGATAACCATGCAAAGGTCAATCTAGCCTAGAGTATATATGAATGTAAAGACAATGAAGCTACACTAAGTTCAACATGCCCAACTCAAATTTGAATTTGTTGAACTTGGCTTCATCTAGTGGCTTAGTGAAAACATCAGCCACTTGTTTGTCTGTGGGAACAAACTTAAGACTTATGTCTTCCCTTTCTACATGCTCTCTAATGAAATGATATCTAATCTCTATGTTCTTAGTCCTGCTATGAGACATAAGATTCCTAGTAATAGAGATTGCACTAGAAGAATTACAAAACATGGAAATTTTACTTAGCTGGAGGACTTAGTCCTTAAGTTGATGTTGAATCCATAGTAGTTGTACACAGAAGCTTCCAACTGAGATATATTTTGATTATGCAGTGGAGATGGATACACTGGTTTGCTTCTTGCTGCTCATAATACCGGTCTTCTCCTTAGAAATTGACAGGTTCCATACGTGCTTTTCTCATCTTCTCTACAGCGTGCAAAATCTACATCTAAAACCCAATTAGTTCAAAATCATTATTCCTAGGGTACCATAGGCTAAGATCAGGTGTGCCCTTGAGATATCTCAGAATCTTTTTTGCAGCAGAATAATGAGACTCTTTAGGGCTAGCCTGGTACCTAGCACAAACACATGTAGCATACATAATGTCTGGCCTACTAGCAGTTAGGTAGAGAAGCGAGCCAATTATGCTTTTATACAAGGTTTTATCAACAGGTTTCCAAATCTCATCCTTGTCTATTGACACACTTGAACCCATATGAGTTTTAATTATGGAGGCACTCTCTATTCCAAACTTCTTGATTAGCTCCTTGGTGAACTTAGACTGAGAGATGAATAAACCATCCCTCGATTGTCTAACTTGGAGGCCCAAGAAGTACAGGAGTTCATCCATACTGCTCATCTTAAACTTCCCTTGCATAAGTTTTACAAACTTCTTGCAGAGGTCATCATCAGTAGTCCCAAAAATTATGTCATTTATATAAATTTGTACTAGAATGATCTTACCCTTGACTTCTCTAAGGAATAATTTCTTGTCTATCTTTCCCCTTGAGAAATGTTTCTCAATGAGAAAGCTAGACATGGTTTCATACCATGCCCTAGGGGCTTGTTTCAACCCACACAACTTTTCTTCGATTAAACACATAATCAGGAAAGTTAGAATTAACAAAACCTAAGGGTTGCTGAACATAGACCTCCTCTTTTAGGTCACAATTTAAGAAAGCTGACTTAACATCCATTTGGTACACCTTAAATCCTTTATGTGCAAGCATGTGCAAGGAATAGTCTTATTGCCTCCTGTCTAGAAATGAGTACAAAGGTTTGATCAAAGTCAATACCTTCTTCTTTTTTGTATCCCTTGGCAAGCAGTCTAGCTTTATTTTTGATGATGACACCATTCTCATCAAGTTTATTCCTATAAATCCACTTGGTTCTAATGATGTTATATGTCTATATGGTCTGGGAACCAATTTAAAGACCCTACATCTATTTAACTAGTTCAGTTCTTCTTGCATAGCCATAATCCAAAATGTATCTATGTTGGCATATTAAAACTTCTTTGGTTCAACTTGAGACAAAAAGCTTGAATACATAGTAATATTGAGGCTTCTGCCCCTTATTGTAACACCTTGGTTTGTATCTCCTATGATTAGATCTCTGGGATGATCTCTTAAGTGTCTGACAGCTGCTGGCATTCTATCTTCAACATCTTAAACTTCAATGGCTGGATCCTGATGGTGTTCATCTATGTCTAGTGTATTTGGACCTTCTTCAAGAATGAATACACCATTACCTTCTTATTGGATAGTAAGAGGAGTGTCCTTGATGGTCAGCCAATCCATCTTCAATTTTACACCTGCAGATCTAGAGGAGCTAGGCAACTCACTATTAATCATAGAATATTCATTAAACACTACATTAACAGACTCTGCTATAACTTAGTTCTTCAAGTTGTAGACTCTATAGGCTTTGTTGTGGTTGTTGTGCCTAACAAAAATTCCCTCATAGGATTTGGCAGCAAACTTAGTCAAGTAGGACTTCCAAGTATTGAGCACAAAGCATTTGCTTTCAAAGATATTGAGATAGGAAAGATTTGGTTTTCTGCCTTTCATAATCTCATAGGGAGTCTTCTTATTATACTTGTTGATAGATGCTCTATTCAGGACATGACGAACAATGTTTTCTGCCTTAGCCCAAAAGTATTCTGGGAGAGAAGTGTCAGTCGGTAATGTCCTTCCAACCTCTATGAGAGTCCTACTCTTCCTCTTAGCAATCCCATTTTGCTGGGGTGTTCTTGGAGAAGAAAACTCCTGATGATTCCCTTACTCTTCACGAAACTTTGTCATGCCTTCTGACTGAAATTCAGTACTATAGTCACTTTTGATTTTGACCATAGAACTGTCCTTTTCTTTCTGAACTTGCCTAACAAATGTCACAAAGATGTCAAGGGTTTCTAACTTTTTTTAAAAAGAAAACCTAAGCAAATCTAGAATAGTCATCAACTATCATAAGTGTGCAGACTTTCCTATCTAGACTATGAACTGGTATAGGATCAAATAAGTCCATAAGCAAGAGGTATATACACCTCTCAGAATCCTTAAACCCTGTAACACCCCAGAAATCTCAAAAGCCAAAATTGGGATTCGGGTTGGCTGACACGGCCTGAGACACGGGCGTGTCTCAGGGCGTGTCAAGTGTACACGGTCAGGGACATGGGCATGTCCCAGGGCGTGCCCCTATGCTCGACGAGTACTCGAGAACTGATCGTCAAGTATGGAACATGGCCTGTGACACAGGCGTGTTTGGCACACGGCTAGGGACACAGGCATGTGCCTTAGCTGTGTCCTACTCGGGTGATTTTGGAGATCGTGTTATAGGGGTAACACGACCAGATACACGACCGTGCACTTGGTGAAATGGCCGTGTCAGGTTTGACACGAGCGTGTCAGGTTCGACACGGGCGTGTCGATACCCGTGTTCTGGTTTATTTTCAGTCGGTTGTACACCGCTTCAGGAACACGGCCTGTGACACGGGCGTGTCACAACCCGTGTTCGGCCCAGGAAAATCAATTTCATGGCTAATCTGAGCCTCCATTTCCTTTGACCAAGATCCAATGGCCTTGGCTATTCCTTGGGTTTATAAGGCCGGGATTTGATGATGATATAGCTCATTTTGAGTTTGCCATTCTCTTTCTAAAGCTAAGAGAGAGGAGAGCAAGGAAAGGAAGAAGAAGGGGAATCCGACTGCCGGTGGTGTTACGGTGGTCCAAATCACGAGCCGAGTTCGGATTTGCGAAGGCAAGGCTGCTGCGAACGCTTTCATCCGTCTCAATTCTCTCCATGGCTCTGAGGCGAATTCCAAGGGTAACAATTTCCTGCTTGGACATGTGAAGTCCTACTTTCCTGCATTTGCATAGGGAAAATCCGTCCCCACGAGTGTGCGGTGGGTTACAGTGTCCCTTAGGGTAGATATGTGAAGTCCCCCTTGTTAGAGTCCGGAATCGGAGTACGGATCTAGGCATGCTGTGTGAAGCCCTTCTGGATATGCTGGTCTGGATTGGTGATGCTTGTTTGCACATCGGAGAAGACTCTGTGATTATTGCTTGTATGAATGAAATCCGTGGTGGATACCAGTGGCTTAGTACTGCAGGAAGTACTGGAGGAAGTCCAGGAAATTGTGAGAGTTGGGTTCAACTCTTGTGGTCGTGAGTGCCATGTGGTATGAAGTTGAGCCGTTAGGCTGCAACTGGTAGGAATGCCTTGGTGGCGGACGGGCAAGGTGAAGCTGTACCCGCATCAGTCCAGTCTTGAGTCTGATGATTTTGAGCAACGGGCAAGGTGGATCTGTACCCGCATTATGGTTGTCTAACCTTGGGTACTTAAGGACCTGTTAGGATCACATAGAGAGAGTTGACGGCTTGTGTGCCGATTAGACTAGAAATGCTCAAGTTGGACCGTCATGTCTGGGATCTCTGAACAGTCGTGGGATCCGGTGTTTCCGGTACACTCGAATGTGCCCTAAGTGCACGGAGCGTCGGGCCGTCGTGCCGGCATTTGTGATATGTATTGACTGTGCAGTCATGCACGTCTTGCGTGGGTTGCTATACATACTGTTGAAAAATGCTTTGAAGGGATGGAATTCCGCTGCCCCATACCAGGGGAAAGGTGGTTATAATTGGTCAGCTGAATGCCGACCGTTGCCTTGTTTGCCACCGTTTGGTGGATTGGTTCTTGTAGGTGCAGGAGGTGCTGGTCTGAGCGGGACTTAGCGGGCTGAAGCCCAAGCTGCGCTGCTGCCCTCGAAGGCTTTATTTTGTTTATTCTTGTTCATGTGTGGCCGGCCTGCGTGCCGATGTCTGTAAACCACACCTTTGTTAAGAGAAATTTGTAAGGCCTTAAGGCCAAATACTTGGGTTGTATACATTCCTATGTTGTTAGTGGACAGTTCTTGTTTTGCTTGAGTTCAAGGATTCAACCGTGATGCTTCTGCTAGAATGCTCTGTGTTAGGATGTGTGGGTTCTATGATATTATTTAGTAGCGTCTCCGCCTGTTTGTGGAATATGGTGTGGGGCCCCGGCCGGACCCTCTATTATATTCTTCTTGACGGGTCGAGGTGTTACAATTTGGTATCAGCTTGTTGGTCGTTCTCTTCTGAATTCGCGGACGAATTCTTTTGCGGGGTGGCGAGCACGTGTCAGTGCTGTCGTTATAACACTTAACTTGAACTCAAGAATGTCCACTTAGGAATGCAAATACACTTGGTTGTTGAACCTGTGTATTCTTTTTGTCTATTTGTAGTTTTACTTGGTCGCTAAATTGTGTGTTTTACACATATAGGTGACTAGAAGTGTTGCAGGTCAATCCGAACCTCAACATTCTGTAGAAAGTGCGGCACCAGCTGAGGTGCCCACACCTCCTCCATCCGCTGAAACGGTACGTTTCATAACGGAAACGGTACTTGCTGTGATGAATGCTCAGCAGGCTGGGCAGGCACGTCCTGCAGTGGTGCCAATGCATGCTGGGGTACGGCAAGAACCGGTAGAAGCTGTAGTTGATCCGCGGGCAGCAGATCAACAATTGAAGCAATTTTGAGCTTCAATCCTCCGCAATTTACTGGGGCTTGTTCACCGGCCCAAGCAGAAGATTGGCTTGCAAGGATCAAGAGGATCATTAGAGCTATCAAGGTTGAGGAGGGACAGAAGGTTATGTTGGTCACTTTCCTATTGGAAGGAGAGGCTCGTTTATGGTGGGACGAGATTGAACTGCATCACTTGGACGGCAGGCAATTATCAGAGGTCTCGATGGACGAATTTTCTCGGTTGTTCTTGGCACAACATCTACCAATGCAGCAAAGGATATCAATGGAAATGGAATTTCAACGGTTAACCCAAGGAGATCGTAGTGTGGATGAGTACCTGCATGAGTTCACACATTTGGGAAGATATGCGGGTACAATCTTCGCCGAAGAAGAGCGTAAGACTAGTAGGTTTTATGCGGGACTGCGAGATGAGCTGCGGTATTTGCTCTCGAGTTTTGTGAGTCAGGGATTTCAAGCCTTAGTCTGTACGGCTCGGTCTTTGGAGACGGACATGAGAAGGGGGCAAGCAAAGGGGACATTGGCTGTGACAAAGCCAGAGTTCAAGCCGCCGCGTCCGGAGAAGTTTGGGTACCGTAAGAGATGGGGAAAGAAGTCCAAGTCTACTGGACAAGCTCCTTCTGCGACTGTGATAGAGACATCTGGGTATGGATCTCGTGCTTGTTTTATGTGCGGGAAGTTAGGACACTTCGCACGTGATTGCCGAGTTTGTCCTCCAAAGGGTGACAAGAAGATGGGAGCGTCTTATGCGGAGAAAGGGAAGACTGTGGTGGAGTCTTCTGCCTCGCATGCGCAGCCCAGGGTCTTCAACCTTGGACAATAGGAGGCCATTAAGCATGCCAATGTCGTCACAAGTGCGTACAGTTTTTAATGTTATTTTATACTGTGTGCTGTGCTTGTTTAATTGTGATGTTATAGGGTTTGTCCTTATACGAGAGTATCCGGCGCGAGCACTGTTTGACACAGGTGCTTCCTATTCATTTCTATCTGAAGATTTCGTCTTTCGTATTGGGGTACCTATCCAGACCACGACAGATAGTGTAAAGGTGTTGTTACCTAACGGATGTTTGATGTGCGCGGATAAATCTTGCGGTCTTGAGGTCAAGATAGGGAGTCGAGAGTTCAAGGTGGAAACATTTGTATTGTCGATCAAGGAATTTGATATAATCTTTGGTATGGACTGGCTTTCAGAGCAGCGTGCCTGTATAGATTGCACTTCAAAAGAGGTAACACTCGGGCAGAATACCGAACAAGAGACCAAGTTCATTGGTATACAAGGGATGAGTGGAATGTTGTTATCTGCTCTCCAAGTCATTAAGGCAGTTCGGAAGGGTACAGAGTTATTCTTCACACTCGTAGAGGCGGTGGCGCCAGAGGCCAGTGTGAGTGAAGTGCCGATTGTGTCGGAGTATGCTGATGTGTTTCCAAAGGACCTTCCGGGGTTACCTCCCCAAAGGGAAATCCACTTCACTATCGAGCTGGTGCCAGGTGCTTAACCTGTGGCCCGTTCGCCGTATCGGGTAGCGCCAAAAGAGATGGCCGAACTAAAAGTTCAGTTGCAAGAGCTGTTGGAGCAGGGATACATACGCCCAAGTATGTCACCTTGGAGCGTGCCTGTTCTTTTTGTGAAAAAGAAAGACGATAGTTTGCGGCTATGTATTGATTATCGCGAACTGAATAAGCTGACGGAGAAAAACAAGTATCCGATTCAACAGATCGATGACTTGTTCGATCAGCTAGCGGGCTCAACCATCTATTCCAAGTTGGATTTTAAATCCGGGTATTTCCAATTGCGGATTAGGGAAGGTGACATTCCCAAGACAGCGTTTGGCACACGCTACGGTCATTATGAGTTCATAGTGATGTCGTTTGGCTTATATAATGCGCCTTCGGTATTCATGGATCTCATGCATCGAACGTTCCGCAAATACTTGGATCTGTTTGTGATCATTTTCATTGATGATATCCTCATGTACTCATAGTCGGAGGAAGATCATGCAAACCATTTGCGATTGGTATTGCATACCTTGCGGAGGAATAAGCTGTATGCCAAGTTCTTTAAGTGTGAGTTCTGGCTCTCGTCGGTGGCTTTTCTGGGCCATGTGGTAAGTGGAGAGGGCATAGCGGTGGATCCGGCAAAGATAAGTGCCATTCGTGATTGGCCAGTGTTGTCTTTGGTGGCCGAAGTCAGGAGTTTTCTTGGACTGGCAGGCTACTATAGACGATTTGTGGAGAACTTCTCCCGGATTGCTTTGCCTTTGACTACATTGACGAGAAAAGATCAGAACTTCGTTTGGAAGCCGGAGTGCACGAGAGATTTTGAGGAGCTAAAGAGTCGTTTGACCACGACACCTGTTTTGACGTCGCCATGCTGTACAGACGGTTTTGAGATATACAGCGATGCGTCAGGAAGCGGCTTAGGCTGTGTTTTCCTGCAATTTGGCAAGGTGATCGCTTATTGCTCACGTCAATTGAAAGTGCATGAACGTAATTACCCTGTCAACGACTTGGAGTTGGCGGCGGTGATATTTTCACTAAAGTTGTGGCAGCACTATCTTTATGGCGTGAAGGTAGATATCTATACAGATCATAAAAGCCTAAAGTATCTGCTCGATCAAAAGGATTTGAATATGCAACAACGGAGGTGGATGGAATTCCTAGGGGATTATACCTTCGACATTCACTATGTCCCCGGAAAGGGAAATGTGGTCGCTGATGCCTTGAGTCGTCGGACTCTAGTGCGGGCAAGTTGGTTACGGATACATGATGAGCGTCTAATCCAGGAGTTAGAAGCGTTGGAGATATCTTGTGTTGAGAGGGATTCTTCGGCTGATGCATGCTTGAACTGGATGGAGATTCAGTATGACCTTGCGGACAGGGTTCGGCGGGCAACGGATTTGGATGAAAGTCTCCAGCGCTATGCAAAGGAAGGGTCTGGTGACCAATTCTCCTGGGATTACGATTTATTACAGAAGGATGGCCGATTGTGCGTCCCTTATGCGGGTAAATTGCGAGAAGAATTGTTATACGAAGCGCACTTTACAAAGTACTCAATTCACCCTGGGAGCACAAAAATGTACAAGAACCTGAAGAAATTGTTCTGGTGGCCCGGTTTAAAGAAGGACATAGCAAAGTATGTGGCTAAGTGTCGTACTTGTGCTTTGATAAAGGCAGAATATCAACGGCCGAGCGGTTTCCTGAAATCGTTGCCGGTTCCGCAGTGGAAGTTTGAGGATATTTCTATTGATTTCGTGCACAAATTGTCGAGATCTCAATGCGGAAATGACTCAATCTGGGTGATTGTAGGCCGGTTGACAAAGGTGGCTCACTTTCTACCGAACAAGCGGGACGATTCTGTGGAAATGTTGGCAAAGCTCTATGTGGAGCAGATTGTTCGATTGTACGGTGTTCCCCGGAGCATCGTAAGTGACCTAGATGGGCGATTTACTTCGAAAGATTGGAGGCTAATCCATCAACTGTTGGGCACGAAGTTAGCATTCAGTACGACCTTTCATCCTCAAATGGATGGCCAAACTGAACGAACCAACAGGACGATGGAGGATATGCTCCGTATGTGCGCCCTGGACTTCGGTAGGAAATGGGAAGATCATCTTGTTATGGTGGAGTTTGCCTATAATAATAGCTACCAAGCGAGCATTGGTAGGGCACCGTTTGAGGCTCTGTATGGTCGCAAGTACCGTACACCGCTAGCTTGGGAAGAAACTAGCGAGTCCAAATTTTTGGGACAAAAGGAAGTCGAGGATGCTAACTCAACAATACGCTCTATTCGAGAGAGGCTACTAATAGCCCAGGATCGGCAAGCCAAGAATTACAATGCTAAGCATCAGAACGTGGAGTTCGCGGTGGGCGACTGGGTCTATTTGAAGATTAAACCCTTCAAAGGCGTATCTCAGATTTGGCGGTTGAAAAAGCTAAGTCCGCGATACCTTGGTCCGTTTGAAGTGGTGGAGCGAGTTGGAGATGCTGCATATCGACTAGCTCTTTCATCGGAATTGGGTGGACTGCATGATGTGTTCCACATCTCGGTACTACAAAAATCAGTCAAAGACCCAGCTCAAGTGATTGAGAGTGATCGTATAACGACCCCATCCGTTAAATGACGTATAGTAGAAGGTCCGGCCGGGGCCCCACACTATATGCCACAAACAGACGGTGAGGTCACAGGATAATACCAAACCATACACGAATCCTAACTCAGAGCATTCTAGCGGAAGCTTTAAGGTGTAAATTTGAACTCTAACCAGGAATGTCCAATATATATAAACCACAGTTATATATACAACCACGGAATGTACAACAAAGGTTTGGCCTTAAGGCCTTACAGTTCCTCTTTCCATACATGGATTACAAACCTCGGCGCGCAGGCCGGCCATACATGAGGAAAACTAAAACAAACAAAACCATTTGTTTAGCCTTCAAGGGCTAGCCGCAGCAGCAGCAGTAACAGCAGTAGGGCTTCAGCCCTTCATTGACCACTTGGCTCTCCAGCACCTGCATAGGGACAATCCACCCAACCGGTGGCAAACAATGCAACGGTCAGCATTCAGCTGACCCAATTATAACAATCCTACCCCTTTCTCGGGGTATTAGAATTCTTTCCCTGCATAGCATGGCATCATCATATAGCAACTATGTGCGCGCAGGCACATTCAAGCCATCACAACTATCGGCCACACGGCCCGACAGTCCGTGCACTCAGGGCACATTCTTGGTATACCGGAATACCAGGGTCAACACCACCGTCTACACGGTAATTGAGCATTCTAGTCTTTTCGGCGCGCGGGCCTAAGACTCTCATTAGGCGCTCCAACAAAACCTATAACCAGGCTTCCAAGTCGGACGGACCTAACGCAGGTACGGATCAGCCACCCCCCATTGCTCAAGTCGCCGTGCCACCTCGAATACGGAAGTATCCATGGCAATTTATAGGCGCGGGTCGGTTTCACCTTTCCTGTTCGGCAATCTGCCTTTTCATCGAGTTGCAGCCCAACGGCTCAACCACACACAAAGTGGCAACGCACTACCACAAGAGTTGCATCCAACCCTCTTCATTTCCTGGACATCATCCAGTACTTCCCGCTGCACCAAGCAACAGGTAGGCACAAGGCAACACAAGCCATAATCACGGAGCCTTCTCCGATATGCAAACAAGCATCACCAATCCAGACCATGTCTAGATGGGCTTCACACAGCATGCCTAGATCCGTACTCCAATTCCGGACTCTAACAAGGGGGACTTCACATATCTACCCCAAGGGACACCACAACCCACCGCACACTCGCGAGGAAGGGTTTTCCCTATGCAATGCAGAAAAGAAGGACTTCACATGTCCAAGAAGGGAGATCGTTACCCTTATCGATCTCTTGGGAGCCATCGAAAACTAGCCGGTGAGAAAGAACCGCAGCAGCTTTGCCTTCACAACGCTGGCCTCGGATCACGAATCGGACCACGGGAGCTCCGCCGGTGGCTTGATCTCCTCCTCCTTCTTCTTCCTCCTCTCTCTTTCTCTCTTCCTTAACCAAATGAAGAATGACTTTCTTAATCAAGCCTGCTGATTAAATCCAGCCAGGAATCACCTAAGCCCTTGGATCCAAAGAGAGAAATTGAACGGCCACGATTTACCAAAAAACACACTTTTTTGGCTGACATGGCCTGTGACACGCCCGAGTCACAGGCCGTGTACCCTTAAGCGGCACACGCGGTATTCGTACCGACTGAACTTTACCAGAACACGGGCATCGACACGCCCGTGTCGAACCTGACACGCCCGTGTCAATCATGAGACACGCCCGTGTCACCCCTGCCTTATTGAGCTCCAAACCCAACCAGCAGTACATGGGTAGGCACACAGCATCGGACACGCCCGTGTCCAATATGACACGCCCGTGTTCAAGGCTTGGTTCTAGGCCGTGTAATCTTCTGACTCAGGATGCATTTTATTTGAGTGACACGCCCTGGGACACGCCTGTGTCCCAGGCCGTGTACCCCCGACACGCCCTGGGACACGCCTGTGTCCCAGGCCGTGTAAAATGACCTGCACCTCAAAACCATTTTTGAGTCTTTTTGGGGTGTTACAGATCGGGTGCCAGTTGAGTATGGGCTAACGATAAAGGTGAGGCCCATTCAGATCGAGGATCGAGCCGAGAAACATTTGCGGAATAAAATGATCGGGATGGTCAAAGTCTGGTGGGACAATTGTGGCCGAGAAGAGCTCACATGGTAGCGAGAGCAGACCATGCGAGCCGAGTTTCCCGAGTTATTTTTGTAACCTGTTGGCTCATTTGTATATGTGATAGCAATATATATGTCACATTAGCAAATATTGTGTTATGTTTTTATCTCCCTACTCATCCAAATATCGGGACAAAATTTTTTTAAGGAGGGGAGGATTGTAACACCCCAAAAATCTCAAAAGCCAAAATTGGGATTCAGGTTGGCTGACACGGCCTGAGACACGGGCGTGTCTCAGGGCGTGTCAGGTGTACACGGCCTGGGACATGGGTGTGTCCCAGGGCGTGCCCCTATTCTCGACGAGTACTCGAGAACTGATCGTCGAGTGTGGAACACGGCCTGTGACACGAGTGTGTCACAGGGGCGTGTTTGGCACACGGCTAAGGACACGGGCGTGTGCCTTAGTCGTGTCCTTCTCGGGTGATTTTGGAGATCGTGTTATAGGGGTAACACAGCCAGATACACGGCCGTGTACTTGGTGACACGGGCGTGTCAGGTTCGACATGGGTGTATCGATACCCGTGTTCTGGTTTATTTTCAGTCGGTTGTACACTGCTTCAGGAACACGGCCTGTGACACGGGCGTGTCACAACCCGTGTTCGGCCCAAGAAAATCAATTTCAGGGCTAATCTGAGCCTTCCATTTCCTTTGACCAAGATCCAATGGCCTAGGCTATTCCATGGGTTGATAAGGCCGGGATTTGATGATGAGATAGCTCATTTTGAGTTTGCCATTCTCTTTCTAAAGCTAAGAGAGAGAGGAGAGCAAGGCAAGGAAGAAGAAGGGGAATCCGACTGCCGGTGGTGCTACGGTGGTCCAAATCGCAAGCAGAGTTCAGATTTGGGAAGGCAAGGCTGCTGCGAAGGCTTTCATCCATCTCAATTCTCTCCATGGCTCTGAGGCAAATTGCAAAGGTAATGATTTTCTGCTTGGACATGTGAAGTCCTACTTTCCTGCATTTGCATAGGGAAAACCCATCCCTGCGAGTGTGCGGTGGGTTGCGGTGTCCCTTGGGGTAGATATGTGAAGTCCCCCTTGTTAGAGTCCAGAATCGGAGTATGGATCTAGGCATTCTGTGTGAAGCCCATCTGGACATGCTGGTCTGGATTTGTGATGCTTGTTTGCACATCGGAGAAGACTCCGTGATTATTACTTGTATGCAGAAATCTGTGGTGGATACCTGTGGCTTAGTACCGCAGGAAGTACTAGAGGAAGTCAAGGAAATGGTGAGAGTTGGGTTCAACCCTTGTGGCCGTGAGTGCCATGTTGTATGAAGTTGAGCCGTTAGGCTGCAACTGGAGGAATGACTTGGTGGAGGACGGGCAAGGTGAAGCTGTACCTGCGTCAGTCTAGTCTTGAGTCTGATGATTTTAAGCAACGGGCAAGGTGGATTAGTACCCGCGTTATGGTTGTCTAACCTTGGGTGCTTAAGGCCCTGTTAGGATCACATAGCGAGATTCGACGGCTTGCATGCCGATTAGACTAGAAATGCTAAAGTTGGACCGTCATGTTTGGGACCTCTGAACGGTAGTGGGATCCGGTGTTTCCGGTACACTCGAATATGCCCTGAGTGCACGGAGCGTCAGGCCATCGTTCCGGCATTTGTGATATGTATTGACTTTACTGTCGTGCACGTATTGCATGGGTTGCTATACATACTGTTGAAAAATGCTTTGCAGGGATGGAATTCCGCTGCCCCGTGCTAGGGGCAGGGTCGTTATAATTGGTCAGTTGAATGCTGACCGTTGCCCTCTTTGCAACCGTTTGGTGGATTGGTTCTTGCAGGTGCAGGAGGTGCTGGTTTGAGCAGGACTTAGCGGGCTGAAGCTTAAGCTGCGCTGCTGCCATAGAAGGCTTTAATTTTTTTCTTCTTGTTCATGTGTGGCCGGCCTGCGTGCCGATGTCTGTAAACCACACCTTTGTTAAGAGAAATTTGTAAGGCCTGATGCGTGGAAAATACGGCAAGCGCATCGGTCGTACAAGTAATAAAGTTTGGGAATAAATCCCCGAGTGTCGGTCTCTTGAGGAACACAGTAAGGGATGAGTTAATGTCGAGGAGGACTTGAGATTGAAGTCCTCGGGTCGGCTCAAAAAGGGGGGGGGGTTTGATTGTTGCGGAAACAGGAAGTAAAATCTACAAGCTACTCCTATGCAACGCCGCTATGCGATGCTTCGCCAGGCGGGATGGAAACTACACGGGCCGCTATGCACCGAATCGCTTAGCGGATGGACAAGTAGGCTAGCGGATGAGGTGGTTAGAAAGACGGAATGAGGGTCGTGAGCACCTCTTCGCAACGCACGCCACTAGCAATTGCTAGTGCGGCAAGGGTGGATGGTGGAGGATGGAATATGGCGCACCTCAAGTAAATATAACAAAAACACTAACTCACATAGACATGAATAAGAGTAAATGTTAACTACAAATAAGCATTCTTCATCAATACATGGAAAATAACTAAGCTAACAACAACAAGAGGAAGAGGTGTGCGAATCGACCGAATCCGATGCCTTATTGAGGGTTCACGATTGGAATCCCGGGTTGTCAATCCGAGTCCAAGCTCGGTCCTCAACTGCGTCCGGGGTAGAGGAGGCTGTCACTCACTCCCAATGGACCCGTCTTCTTCGTTGAAATGACCCGGTAGATTGCGGCTCCAGCTCCTCCTAGCTTGATGGAGAAAGCTCAGTCAAAACTCCGCTTGAAGCTTGGTGATGAAGGAGGAGGCCGAGGGGATGCTCCGGCTTTGATTTGGCGTCGAAGGCTTGCCCGGAGCAACTCCCTATGGTGGAGGATGATGGAGGGGGAAGATTCTTGATGACACCGATTTTTTGCTTGATCGACTTCGAGCCCCCGACGAGAGACCTTATGGCCTAAGACGATGCCCTCGCGAACCATGAAGTGGCATTTCTCCCAATTCAGGACAAGGTTGGTATCATCACAACGCTGCAGGGCCTTGGCTAAATTAGCGAGGCAGGAGTCAAAGGTGTTCCCGAAAAGAGAGAAATCGTCCATGAAGACTTCGAGAAAATCACCGATCATGTCGCCAAAAATGGCGATAACGCAACGTTGGAAGGTTGCCGGGGTGTTGCACAATCCAAACGACATTCTCCTAAACGCGAAGGTGCCAGATGGGCAGGTGAATGTCGTCTTGTCTTGATCTTCGGGATCGACTGCGATTTGGTTGTATCCCGAATATCCATCCAGAAAGCAGTAGTATTCGTGACCAGCCAATTTTTCCAGCATTTGATCGATGAAGGGAAGCGGGAAATGATCTTTGCGTGTAGCTTCATTCAGCCTCCTGTAATCGATGCAAACTCTCCACCCGGTGACCACACGGGTAGGCAGTAGTTCATTCTCGTCATTGGCCACCACAGTAATTCCGCCCTTTTTGGGCACAACTTGGACCGGGCTTACCCATTTGCTGTCACTGATGGGATAAATTATACCGGCGTCAAGCAATTTTATAACTTCCGCCTGAACTACCTCATGCATCTTGGGATTCAGTCTTCTTTGCGGTTGTGCCGATGGTTTGTATTGATCTTCAAGGAGGATCTTGTGCATGCAGAACGCCGGGCTAATGCCTTTAATGTCAGCCAAAGATCGTCCAAAAACATTCTTATATTTTTTTAACACGTCGACCAATGCACGTTCGTTGTCGGCGGAGAGAGTAGCGGAGATGATCACTGGACATGCTGTGCCTTCCTCCAAGAAAGCATATTTCAGGGATTCGGGCAGCGGCTTCAAGGTTACGGTAGTGGGAGTGATAGAAGAAGTGATGGGGGGGGGGGGTCTTTGATCAGATTCGGAGTCCCAGACGAGGTAGCGGGTGGTGTGTCCTCAATTTCCCATTCTGGCTCGTCATGGTCAAGAATCAATTCGCTGCACGTTCCCGGTTCGTCAATCAAGTCAGCGCTGTCACAATTAGTGATTCTGAGTTGTTGCGGAGATTCATGGACATTGAAGGAAATTGATTCTTCTCCCAGGCTTAGGGTCAGTTCTCCCTGGTCGACATTGATAATAGCCCGGGCAGTGGCAAGTAAGGGCCTTCCTAGAATTATAGGAACCTTGGGATCAGCCTTCATGTCAAGGATGATGAAATCGGCCGGGAAAGCGAGGTCGTTAACCATGACAATGAGGTCTTCAACCATCCCAGCTGGCGTTTTTATCGATCGATCGGCTAGTTGTAACCTCAGAGGGGTGGGCTGGAGAATCCCAACTCCCAGCTCCTGGAAGATGGAGAGGGGCATCAGGTTAATCGACGCTCCCAAATCACAAAGTGCGTGGCCAAACCTGTGGAGACCAATTCTGCAAGGGATGGTGAAGCTGCCAGGATCTCTGCGTTTGGTAGGAGGAAAGTTGGTGAGGAGGGAGGAACACTCTTCGGTGAGGTTAATCATCTTCAGACCTTCCAAGGATTTATGCCTCGAGATGAGGGTCTTGAGGAACTTGGAGTATCCTGGAATCTGAGTG
The DNA here is from genome assembly GCA_039513925.1 of Platanthera zijinensis. Classification (NCBI taxonomy): domain Eukaryota; kingdom Viridiplantae; phylum Streptophyta; class Magnoliopsida; order Asparagales; family Orchidaceae; genus Platanthera; species Platanthera zijinensis. The sequence continues at coordinate 86,170,779 of CM077080.1, forward strand.
ATAGCTTCTATTAAAGGTATGCTAACTTGAACTCCTTTCATGATCTCCAGGAACTTCTGAAAATGCCTTTCAGTCTTTTCATTATTTTGCCGATGGGGAAACGGTGACCTCGAGGTGTTCCTCACGAGTGGCGGTACTGACATGGGTTCTTGCGCGATCGGTGCAGACGGAGGTTCAATTATCGAGTCAGAAATGGGTACACACAAAGATTGTGTAGGAGGATCGGGCGGCAAGACTCTCTCGAGACTTTTTCCACTTCTCAGCCTCATTGAATGCACTGTTTCCTATTTCTAACTGATAGAGCTGAGCAACGTTTCCGTAAGAATCCCAATGGCCGTTTGTAGGCGCTGAATGGTGGTGGCTTAATCGTTGAACACATCCATCATTTTGCAAACGTACACGAAAAAACGCTCCATCACAGACGCGGGAAGATTGGCGGCTTCATTAGTGACCACCGACTTTGCCTTCACGGAAAGGTTGGGGAAAGGTGGGGAATTCCAATGCCTGCTAGTTTGGGCAATGTTGTCAATTATTTCCCAAGCATCCTGACAAGGTTTGTTAAACAGAGTTCCGCCAGCTGCAATGTCAAGTGCTGGACGGAATCTGTCTAGGATCCCAAAATAGAAGGTTTGGAGCAGCAAAATATCTGACACTCCCTCTCTGCAGCATTCCCTTCGCAAATGCTGAAAACGCTCCCAGGTTGCGAACAAGGATTCTTCATCTCTTTGGGAGAAGGTGATGAGCTCCTTGTAATCGTCCGTGGTTAGCATTTGCTGCCGGAATTTGGCCAAGAAATTTCCTTCGAGTTGCTTCCACGAATGAAACATTTCCTTCCTGGTATCATGATACCATTGTTTTGCGCTGCCTTTCAAGGAAAAGGAGAAGAGTCGAATCTTCTGCTGCTCGCCGTTGGCAGTGTTTGAAGAGCATGTGTCGTAAATTTCTAAAAACCTGCGCACATGGCATAAGGCATCAACACTTCCATCTTCGTTGAATTGACAATTTTCGATAATGTATTCGATCAAATCAGAGGAAATCTCGAAACTGTCATTTCCCGTTTCCACTCAATTGGTGAGACGGGCTTGATAAATTAGCTGCTGAATAGAAGGCATTGATAGAATATTGGCCCTGTATTCATTAAAACAACAAAACAAAGAAACAAAAATCAAAAAACACTAACTCTTATACCAATACTTCCAGAAATCATAATCATTCAACAGTTGCATTCCCCGGCAACGGCGCCAAAAACTTGATGCGCGTAAAATACGGCAAGCGTATCGGTCGCACAAGTAATTAAGTTGGGAATGAATCCCCGGATGTCAGTCTCTTGAGGAATGCAATTAGCGTCGAACGATTTAGACTCTAAAACTATTGTTATGAGAGTTAATTGAAATAAACAGAAAAAGAAGGGTCTTTGTTTGGTGGTTACACTAACGTAAACTATGCGGGTCGCAATCACCGCTTCTCAAGGAGAGATGGATGTAGCGGCCGCGATGCCGTACTTCAATTGGTGAGTGGACGAAAGTCTAGCGAGTGAGGTGATTAGTGCGGAGTGAAAATGAGTGAAACGAACATATGGAGTGGAGCGAGATGGAGCGAGGCGCATCAAAGAATAATTCTCATAAGCAAGATGAAACACAAACGATCAAATTAACACTAGAAATTGATGGTCATTACATGCATAAACATTCCATGCAACAAGAAAAGATAGAAAATGCAAAACCACGAGATTGAAGATCCACCGCGGTTGTTGGCCGGAGGTGCGGGTTGTCAATCTGCTTCCAAGCGCAGTCCGAGGAGGGCTTCCGGTACCACCGAGCTGTCACCTCGAGGGCCTGTAATTCCTTTCTCTAGGTATGCTTCGTCTTCTTCCTTGGTGGAAAGCTCGGAGAAGAATGCTTCAATGGCCGGGAGGATCACCGGAGGATGCAGAATGCTTTGGAATCGCCGGAAAAGGTCCTCCCGATGGTAGGGATGAAGGTGGAGGCGAATGGAACTGCTGGAGGGCGAAACGGCGGACTGACGGAGGTTTTGTAACAACGTCCGTGCCCTAATTCGCGGAACAGGGCTTTTTATAGCTTGCAGAATAAATAGGGCGCACGACCACTGGCGCACGACCAATGGTCGTGCGCGATCAAGGTCAGTGCCCGTGCGCGAGCAACCAGTAGACTTGCATCAGAAAATCAATGGTCGCGCACGATCAGCAGCGCACGATCAGTGATCGTGCGAGGCAATGCTGATGATCGTGCGGAAATAGCCAGACAGAACTTTGTAAAATGGGTATGACTGCGCACGATCGGCGGCACACGAGCAGTGGTCGTGCGCGGTATGGCAAGTGATCGTATGGAAGGTTCAAGACAGAGATTTCACAAATGAGTCCGAGCTGCGCACGATCAGTGATCGTGCGCCAGGAGGTCGATGGTCGTGCGTGGGTAAAAACGCACGACCACTGACTCCTTTGCCAAAAAATAGTGAAACGCCTATCCCGAATGCCCTCACGATCCCCAAACCTGCAGGAAAACTGCACGGGACATCGATCGTGGCAGCCACAACAAACAATAATAATCATAGCAAGAATGTAAATGCACACAAGCACAGAAATGGGCTAAAAAGGTGCACAGGGCGTGGAATGCCGTAGCTAACCAAAAGGAGTACTAATGGCGCTTAAAGATAGTGCAAAGCTGAGGAAAAAGGCCTAGATGAGTCCAAAATAAGGTATAAAATAGGGACTCATCAAGGCCTTAAGGCCAAATAGTTGGGTTGTATAAATTCCTATGTTGTTAGTGGACAGTTCTTGTTTTGCTTGAGTTCAAGGATTCAACCATGAAGCTTCCGCTAGAATGCTCTATTTTAGGATGCGTGGGTTCTATGATATTATTTAGTAGTGTCTCTGCCTATTTGTGGAATATGGTGTGGGGCCCTGGCCGAACCCTCTATTATATTCTTCTTGACGGGTCGAGGTGTTACAAACCCAATGCCCATAAAGGTGGCCTTTGTCTATTTGCCCTTTTGGCATGCAGAGCAAATGGACTCTTTGATGCATCTCAGATTGGGTCCATTTCTGATTAGCCCTATATTGAAGAGCTTACTGATTGCCTTGAAATTCAAGTGAGCAAGCCTCTTGTACCATTGCACACAATAACAGACTTTCTCATTTGCAATAAGACACACTGGTGAGTCTGTACTTAAACATAAGAAATTTAAACAATAAATATTTCCACTCTTAGTGCCTATCAAAATGACCTCTTAGTAACTTGACCTTTTGATCAGACACTCATCCTTGTGGAAGACGATGACATAACCAATATCACATAGTTGGCTTATGCTAATCAGATTGTGTTATAACCCTTCCACATAAGCTACCTTTGTAATGGAGACTATGCTATTGGTGATCATACCATAGCCCTTGGTAACTCCTCTATCTGAACCTCCAAAGATGACTTTAGGTCCATTTCTCACTGGTGTATAATCCTTAAGATGGTTCCGTATTCTAGTCATATGTCTGGAACATCCACTATCCAAGAACCATATTGGCATTGTATGGGTACTTGGACTATCTTGTAATTACAGATTTGTTCACCTTAGGAACCCAAAAGGGTTTAGGTCCTTAATTCATGTTATCCTAAGAATGACTATGTCTACCTGCAGCAACCCTGATAGGAAGACTCACCTTTACCCTTGGCACACTTGGGTTGTGCCAACAGTTTATGGAAAAGTGACCCATTTTGCCATAACACCAACACCCATGAATATTATATCTCCTCTTCTGAACAGCCTTTGGATTAATAAAGCTATTAGTTTGTCTGTTCAGAGGGGGCATCGACAACCTTCTTCCTGTTTCTTTCAGTAAGAATTTGACTGAAGGTGAGTCTGCCAGTAGATGTACTTTGTTTATTCTTTGTTACATCAACATATATCTTCTTTGAAATTAACTTGGTATTGATGGCATCAAAAATAGACAAGTGAGGGTTACTGACTGACTTACCATTAGTCAAGGTTTTTGCTGAAGGAACTTTAGAATCAGCGATAACTTTATCCTTGAGAGTGGAGGATGGAGCACCAAACAAAAATGGTCCATAATGGGCCATTTGGATTTCCTCATGGGGAGCCTTTAGTGCACTCAATCCCATGCCCATTTTCATACACTTGTATTCTTATAAGAAGAGTTTCCATTCTTCTAGTGACCATACATACTGTCATGGTCATACCTATTAGAAGGGAGGATTACCTTCTAAATGGTGGTCTAAGGCACAATAGGAGCCTTGTATTTCCCTTTGGAATGGAAAGCTCTAATATTCCACTTGAACTCTAAACCTCTCTTATCCTTTTGAGAGGTGAAGGAGTCAATTAGTGGCAAAACTATTTTGGGCTTAGAAAATTCAGCCACAAGCTTCCTATCCTTGAGGAGCTTCTCTTTAAGATCCATGATGATCTTGTTCTTTTGGCTAATGGTGCCAATTTGGATAACTAAGATTGTCTTAAGCTGACTTACTTCCCTCCTCATCTGGGCTAGAAAAGGTGCTGACTCAGAATACAGGGAATCAGCTTGCTGAAGAGAGGCAATCTTTTCAGCTTGTCTCTTGACAAGCCTTCTTCAGAGCCTCTGGAATATCACCAAACTTGTCAATCAATTGATTGACATCATTATCAGATTCTTATCCATCATCCTCACTGGTGGAAATGGATGCTTTAGAGTCTGAGCTAGTCTCATAGACAGAGGGAGAGTTAGGGAGAGAGTGTACCTCATCATAAACAGAATTGTCCTGATTGTCTTCAGTTAGGGCCATGAGGCTAAAATCATCATCTTCTTAAAAGTCACTGTCAACAAAGGACAGTGGAGCTCAAAAGCCAGTTGAGGCAACAAGATGATCAGCCTCTACTTTAATAAATATGAGACCAATATAGGCCTCTTATTCCTCTGATTCTGAAGACTCAGAGTCACTGTCTGACAGTCTGATTTTCTTCTTGGCCAAGAAGCTCTTTTCAGCCTTCTTATCCTTGTAATGCTTTTTGTCTTCAGACTTTTGGTGCTCCTTCCACTTGATTGTGTTGGGTCCGACATTCCTTCACTTGACCCGTGGCACTCTTCTACTTATTTAAGAAATTAAGTAGCGCCCTTTCCAACAGTCCGGGCTTTTTGAACAATTTGGTATTAGAGGAGGTCATGGGTTCAAGACTGGGGGGTGCTATTAAATCTCGATTTTTTCCCTTCTACCTGTGTGGGTCCAGCGGGTCAGACAAACTGTGGACATGTGGTAACCCCACCTCTGAGCCATGTAGGCCATATGGTAACCCCACCTCCGAGCCGATGGGTTGTGCTGGAATCCGGGGGGTGGGGGTGGGTGGATTGTTGGGTCCGGCATTCCTTCACTTGACCCGTGGCGCTCTGCTACTTATTTAAGAAATTAAGTAGCGCCCTTTCCAACAGTCCAGGCTTTTGGAATAGTTGGGTATGCGCTAGATCCTAAAGATTGGAAAGTCAGAAATGACATGTCCACTTCTGTTATAATAGTAGCAAACAACATTAGTCTAAATATGTTTGTTCTACTTAGAGGCATACCTTTCCCCAAAGGGTCTTTTCTAGACTTTCCTAGTCTAGAATAAGGCTTTCTTGAGGTGGAGCTTGAAGAGCCCTTGTTCTTCCATTGTATTTTCCTACTCAACATTTTCTTGAACTGTTTGGAGAACAAGGTGAGTTCTCCATCTGGCAGCTCATTATCTGAGGAACTGGGATCTGAGCACTCTGAATCTGCAGCTCTCCTTGGTGGAGAAGGGGTATTTTCCCCGCTCCTTCTTGTGGCTTCAGCTCTAAAGGCAACAACCTTCTGTTTGTTGAGAGTTCTGGCATCATCTTCTCCTGCTCTTCTGGAGTTCAGCTGCATCTCATGAGACAATAGATTCCCAAATAGGTTTTGAGGCATTGTGTTGGCCAAGTTACCAACCTCTCTAATGGCACAGATCTTGATATCCTATTCCTTGTTTAGAGATCTCAAGAACTTGTCATTTAGCTCATAGTTTGTGAACTATCTGCAATAGATGATATGACTGTTCACTATCATGAAGAACTTTTCATTGCAGTCAGCTATGGAATCTTTCTTTCCTTTCTTTAAGGCCTCATACTGCTGATTCAGGAGGTATTTTCTGTCATCCCTCACCTCCTCTATTCCTTCCATATATACTATAAGAGAATCCCACATCTCTTTAGTTGTTTTATAGTGGACCAAGTTCTAGAATGTGGAGTCATCTATGGCTATAATAATAATATTTTGGGCCCTTTTATCCATAGTTGCCAGAATGACTTCATCCTTGGTCATCATAGTATATTTCTTTGGTATCTAGATATTGGCATCTATAATAAAGACCTTCATGGGATTGAAGGGTCCTTCCTGAATTGTTATGAATATCTTATGGTTTGAGGGTTCCATAAATAGCCTTACCCTTTCTTTCCATATCCTAATGTTCTCTTTCCTATATATATGAAGCTTCATTGAGCTCAACTCCTTATGGTTCTCACCTGAACCTATATAGATAATCTTCTGTAACTCTTGGAGATATATTCAGACTGTTAAGTACTTTTTGAACAACCTCCCTCCGATGCCACTTGAAAGAATTTGTTCAAGAGTACCTAAATACCTAGAGGGGGTGGGGGGGGGGTGAATAGGTTTTTAAGTCTTTTTGAACACTTTTAACTTTGATTGAGTTATGATTTATATTTTATTGTTAGCTTTCAAGAGACACAACAAAATACCAAAATTTATAGTGGTTCCCCTATCTAGGGTACATAAACTTTCCCCCTCCACCTATCTAGCAGTGAGCTAGATTCAACTTACTCCTCCTTTAACTCAGTTCCTTGAGCTTACACCTCAGATCCCACAGGATCCTACACCTCAGAGTGAAACTCACTCCTATAACTAAGAGTATATCAACTCCTACCTCAGATATATATAGAGATCTTACCTCAGGAATAAGCCCTACCTCAGATCCTAAACAGGATCCTACAACTCAGAGATATTTCTCCTACACTCAGCTTTTATAATATATGCTTACAACTTAGATCAACAAATGATCTTATTGAGTTAGTAAAGGTTTGGTGATGATTTACTTCCGAGAAATAGTTCTCTGAGTCACATTTCTGAACTAAGAAAACCAGTCCAACCTCTTCACATCAACACGACTTTAGATCTTTAGAGTAGTTTTGCTTGTGCTAAGAAGAACTGATGTAGTGCTTTGTATCTTCAAGTTTTTATGTAATAGTTTTGTAAGCAGTGGCTTTGAAGATGAACATCAGCTTTTGAATGCTTTGTTTCTTCTCCTCTATCGGAAAAAAATGTTTTCAGCTCTTGCTGTAGAATACTTAGATGTTCTCAGTTCTTGATCTCTTCAATCAGCAAGCTTCTTTTTGCGTTCCATAAAAATTTTGTAAATCCGAATGTAATGGATTAACTAAATTGATGGAGAAGATGACAATCATAAAAGCTCCTTTATTTCTTTGTAAGAAGTCCCTTTTATCTCCCATCGACCAACGACTCTTTTCTCTGTATGAGCAAGCCGAAATGAGAAACTGTAAAGTACCTTTAGCTTTAATTATTGTACAGAAGGCATTCAATGCCATTTGTCTTCTAGCGCACAAGTCCCACAATGTTTGAATTATGGATGACGTCAACATGACATTGCTTATTGACTTAGTAGTTTTTCAGTCAAACTGCACAGGCGTTGAGTGCAGTCAAGTGACTCAACACAAAAAAAACTTGGTAGAAAATCTGCAACCTTAGCCATTGAGTGAACCTTCATCACTCAACACATCTAACTTAGACCACTTAACTGATAAAGCATTGAGTGAGCCTTCATCACTCGACACTTTAGGACTTGGCAGATTTCTCCTGACTGAAGGTGTTGAGTGAACCTTCAAAACTCAATGCTTCTGTACTTCTACTGAGTTATTGATAAGGTGTTGATTGAACCTTCCTCACTTAATGCTTCTTTATATAGTCAGATTTCCTTTTGAGTAGGCATTGAGTGAACTGCCATCACTCAACACTTCTGGACTTAGCCAGATTTGAGTCCAACAATACTGAGGCTTTGACTGCATGATCTTATTTAGACCACTTAACTGATAAAGCATTGAGTGAGACTTCATCACTCGGCACTTTTGGGCTTGGCAGATTTCTCCTAACTGAAGGCGTTGAGTGAACCTTCAACACTCAACGCTTCTGTACTTCTACTGAGTTATTGATAAGGTGTTGAGGGAACCTTCCTCACTCAACGCTTCTTTATATAGTCAGATTTTTTTAAGTAGGCATTGAGTGAACTGCCTTCACTCAACACTTCTGGACTTAGCCAGATTTGAGTCCAACATTACTGAGGCTTTGACTGCATGAAATTTTGTCAATGCTTTTATACCTTTGGCATTGAGTGAAGTGTATTCACTCAACTCTTCTGGACTTAGTCTGATTTTTTTACTTTTCCAGCATTCTGTCATAAGTCCACCTAAAATTATGACCTTGTCATCTAGTCTAATCAAGGAATAGTAGAAGACATGCATATATTGAACTTTGAACATATATCAGATATAATCATGTGTATACTATTGACTTGTGGGTCTTCTTAAAATATGGGACATTGTGATCAATGGACCTAATAGTGCTTCCTTGAAATCTGGACCTCATCCCTTTACATGCGAGCCAAGGGGGTTTTTCCCTACTCTCCTGGGTGGCAAGTTCCTAATGAGGCCAAGGATTCTCCAGTTTCCCTCTATCTCGAGGCAAGTGCTGGCCAGCTTTCACCACTCACCCCTCCCACTCGCATATCTTGCTTCGTGTTGTCTGATCGCACAATTCCCGGGCGAGTGCACTCGGTAAATATGGTGTTGCATACAATCCCCCCTCTTTTTGAGTTTGCCCAAAGGTCGGAAAGACTGTTCAACCAAGTGTTATTTGGCGAGTGCCTATTTGGAGAATTTTTCAGTGTGTCCCACTGGAGCTTATATATATTGGAGGGGGAGGAAGGCCATCCCTAAGAGTTCTCCCTCACCCTCTGATGAGTAAAATTCATGCTAGTGCACGAATCTAAATCAAATAGGCAAGTGTACCTATCATTCTAGAGTATATGATCAAGTGTCGTATTAGACTCGAGGCCTGTTGACTACTCCTACTCATGCAAATTAATATTATTTTATCGGTAAAAAAATAGAAAACTAATAAAGCTATGAACTAAGATTTACACTTGATCTAGACTCACTTTGAATTAAAATAAACTTTTCATAAAAGCAAACTTCTAAATTACCTACTTTGACCGTGGAGGTTCCCAAATTACAAAAGCACCTCTCTTGAGAATACACTCTCGACTAAACTTAGGTTGATTGATTAAGACCTCCCGGCCAGTCGAAACCCCTAAGCATGCTTTATACGGTGAACCCTACTATTGGATTTGACTCCAATCCAGAAGATTCATGCCTTCCTCTCTCGAGGAGTGCATACAAATCCTTCTACATTTGAGTGATCTACTCATACCCACAACCTCTCGGTAAATCTAGGATTCAGATCAAAAATCGAAATCAAAGATAAATTGAAGCGGGAATAATAGAACATTGGCAAGAAAGAAGAAATTTATTTCATTAAAAAGCTTATCATGATCAAGTGCTAATGAAATTAGCTACTTGTCAAGATATAAAAGAAGTACATAATAAAAGATAAGAACATGACTTTTAAGAAATGAAAAGTTCTGAATTAAAATATGACAAAGCTAATCTATGAGAATGAAAAGTACATTAAGAAATGGATAAAAAGTGGAAAATAATCTACTGAAACTTCCAAATTTCTACTCAACATGACTCCCACATGATTCATACATGATTCCTGCCTTATTCTCCAGCTCCTAGCTTTGTCTGGAATTTATAGGAAATTTTTTGGAAGGTTTCGCCCCTCGGTCACGCCCGTGACTAGGGGGCATGTAAGGTGAGGAACCATCCTCTTGAAAGCCCGAGAACATTGGGAGAAAATTGCCAAAATTCATTGTTATATGGGTCACACCCCTAGGTCACCCCTGTAACCTAGGGCGTGTCTGTACTTTTACTAGAAACAGTGGGAACTGGAAACGGTGAGAATTAAATCTAGCATTACTGAAGAGGTCACGCCCTTAGGTCACACCCGTGACCTAGGGCGTGTAATCTTGAAACTGGCTGGATATGAAACTGGTGTCATAAAGCGCGGCACGCCTGGATGTCATGCCTGCGGATCACACCCGTGACCCAAAGGTCATGCCCATGTCCGGGGTGTGTAATATTAATCTGATGTTGCAATGTCATCTAGAGGTTCTAGAAGGGTCACGTTTGTTGGTCACGCGTGTGACTTGAGGGTCACGCCCGTGATCGGGGCGTGTAAATGTGATTTTTTCCAGAAATTCTCAGTTTTGTCTCCTGATCAGTCCTGCAAGATATAAATTATTATTTACATCTCAGATTGTCCTGAAATATGAAAATTAAGAAATTAGTAACGATATTCATAAAAACTAATTAAAATGTAACTTTTTATTAGATAAAAATTATATTAAAAAACAATAATTATTGACTTATCAAATACCCCCATACTTAAGTTTTTGCTATTCGAGAGCAAAACTATGAGAAGTACTTATAAGAAATTAATATATATATTTAATTAAAATAAAAATTTATTAAATCACAAGAAAGTTAAAAATAAAATTTTGAGATTCAAAATTTTAAGTCATAAAATATGAAATAAAAATGTGAAGAGCCAAATATATTTAGCAAAATTTTCTCATATAAATTAATTAGACTTCAAAATTGAGTAGTTTGCAAACAAAGTTAGATTTAGAATTATTTACACATTTTAACAAAAAAGAGACTTAAAAGAAAATTTAAACACCTACTTATGTTCTCTTAATATTTTATTATACATCTGAAGCAATAATTTTTTACTAGGATTTGGAAATTAAGATAATGAAGAGGTTTTTGATTGGAGGTGATGGATTTTATCCTCTCGCCCCACATAATTTTTTTTTCTTTTTGATATTTGCATAGGTTTACCATGAAAATGATAAATTTTATCCTCTCATTTTCCATGACATATGAATTAATATTTTCTCTCATCAAAAGAAAACAAAATAATTTGGGAGTAATGAATTTATCCTCTTACTCCATCTTTTATTTTTTAGGTTGCATATGTGTATCAAGAAATACTTAATTCCCATGATATATGATCTAACCAAAAAGAAAAAAGCTCATATATGTACTAGGGGAGAATGAATTTTATCCTCTTATCCCAGTGATATATGAGCTAACAAGAAAATAAAAAGAACAAAAGAAAGGCTAAACAAAAATTCAGATTAAATTGAAATAATTATAGAGCAACTATAGTAAATTAAAATATCCTAAGAATCTTAATGCATAAGTGATTTTAATTAAAATCTAGAAATTTTTACACTAAGCACTATAAAATCTACAATAATTTGAATTAGAGAGAAAATGAGCTAAATAGATTACTCTAAACAAATTTAATTCTTAAAGTACTCCTGAAAATCAAATCACCTAAAAATTAAATCTAACTAACAATTATGAATTAAAAGATTAGAAAATCAAAAATTATAAAAATTCTTATAAATAAATTCAAAATAAAATTCTAAAAATCACAAAAAAATTAAGTAGGGGTTTATTATATATATTTTTTGATTTTTTAAACATAAATACCAAAAATATAAATTATAATCCTAATTTTTTTTTGTAAATTCTTGGACTTCCCAAGGGCTACCCAGTGACGAGTTCGCAAGGTACTAGACAGTTTTGTGGGATGAAAACCCAACCCGGCCCTTTCCAAGAAATTAATTTTCGATTTTCTATATATTTTTAGTATTTTTGTGGTTAAAATAACAAGAAAACATTTTTTTTGGTTTTTTTTGTTTTGAATGGTAATTAAAAACTATAAAGGAGACTCCACCCCCATACTTAAAAATAAACATTGTCCCCAATGTTTATATGGCAAGTAGGAGGAGGGAAAACAAAAAGAACTACATTAAAATTTTATTATAGTGAAAGTCTTTGATTACAAGGATAGCTAATCATCTAGAGTGGGGGGGGGGGTAAATAGGTTATTACAGTCTGTTAAGGTTCTTTAAAATTTTCTATGACTTATATCCTACTGTGTATATTTAATTCAGCTTTCAAGAACACAATACTCAGTATAACAAAACACAAGACACAACACACAAGATTTTTATTGTGGTTCCCCAGTATATGGGAACATCCACTGTCTCTCTTCTCCTTTTTAACTGTTTATTAGACAAGGATCTTCTCCAAAAACTATGGCTCCTCAGAGATTACAACACGATCCAAACGGATCAGTCAGTCTCCACTGAGACATACAACACTGGCTCATAGCCCTCCACACAGTAATCTCCTGACAACCAAACACATGCACAAATGCCCTTTACACAGGCTGGGAGAAACAACCCCACACCGATACACACAGGGATCCAATCACAGGCCCACGACCCTAGCACAGATCTCACAGATCCTTCTCATAACCTTTATAATTTAGGCTTTACAATAAGATCTCATAGATCTCTCATACAGACTAATCTATCTAGGCCTAAACATAGATCTATCACAGATCCACTGATTTTGAAAGAGTTGTTGATTTGACACAAGAGAAATTATTCTCTGAGTCAATTTCTTCCTGGGCTTAGTAAATCTCAACCCTATCTGCTACCCAACAATAAGAATAACAATCTTCGACTATCTGCGGCATGTGTTGGAAGTTCCTCAGGACCTTGATCCTGTTCTTGCTGATGAAGGGAGAAGATTAAGAATGAATGTCTTTAATCATCTAACCTTTATTGGCAGGAAATGGACTACTCTGCCTCTCCTTCTGTCCAGATAAAACTCTGTAAAAATATCTTCTTCTTCTTCTTCAATGATCTAGAGAAAGATCTTCAGATTTGGCTCGGCTTGGACCGTGAATCAACTTCATCTAGGGCTTGCCTAGACTGATTCATCTTCCTCAGAGAGATCCTCTGTACTTACTGTAGCAGATGTTGATTGCACTAGTGAACTCAGAAACCCTTCAGATTTATCAATTTGAAGTTCATGGTTCTGTAACAATGGCAAATGAAGACGACAAACTCCCGCTTCTCGTTTTTAGAATGTTAATCAGAAAAAATAATTTGATCTCGATCTCAACTGCTATTTATAATATCGTCAATTTGTGGGATGATTGGCACGTGTCCCAGTTTTAACAGTGGTTAAAACCTCAACTTAATAAAATTGAAATTCACTATAGACTGACGATGACGTTAATGTTGATTTGCAGCATTTAAATAATTAATCTGAAATTCGTTGAATTGTTGACTTTGCTGATGTCAGCATCATTCTATACTTAGAAAAATCAAGCATCATTTCAGAAGTCCTAAGTTCGACGAACTCAAAACTCAGTTCGACGAACCTAGAGCTCAGCTCTATGAAATCAAGCAATATTTAAGAAATCCTCAGTTCGTCGAACTCAAAACTTAGTTCGACGAACCCAGAGCTCAGCTCGATGAAATCAAGCATCATTTTAGAAATCCTTAGGTCGACGAACAAGTGAAAGTTGAGTTCGACGAACTCTGAAATCAATTCGACAAACTCAAAGCTCAGCTCGACGAAAAGTGGATAAACAATACTCAACGATTCTGGACTTAGAATTTTCTTCAGCTCTGCTAGGAGTTGAGTGATGTTGAGTGAATAGGACATACTCAACGAATCTGGACTTGGAAATATTTCATCTCTGCTAGGCGTTGAGAGCGTTGAGTGTATATTCCTCACTCAATGCTTTTTGCCTAGGCCACATTCTTCTATCTGCTTAAAAGCGTTGAGTGTATATGCCTCACTCAACGGTTTTTTCCTTAGCCATATTCTTCGGCTTTTTTCCTGATGGCGTTGAGAGCGCTGAGTGTATAAGCTTCACTAAACGCTTTTATACTTAGCCTGAATTTCTACAATCTTGCCTTCGTGTTGAAGTTTGGCGTTGACAGACTCAACATGGCGTTGAGTAATGAAGCTTCACTCAACGCTTCTGGACTTAGTCGATTTTCCTGCTTCCACTGCTTAGGCTTTGACATGATATCCTTGACTCAACTATTATGTCCATATGGCATTGAGTGAGTTGAGCTCATTCAATGCCTGTGGACTTAACCACATTTTTGCCTTTTTAATACTGTAAGCTTTGACTGCCAGCCTTCACTTTGAGTCCACCTGTCATTTTCTCTTGAACTATATGTCCAATCATTGTGAGAAAGACCAACCTGTGTGCATGAACTTAAACATACAATAAATATAACTGTGTATACCATTAACTTGTTCGACTTCTTACAAATCTAGGATGTTGGGATCAATGGACCTAATAATCTCCCCCTATTTGAAGAAGTCAAAACACCACTTGAGAATTCTTTTTTAATGATATACACTAACATAGGAAACAAAAATATTAATATTGTATTAATCTAAGAGCAGCAAGAGTGACCACATTGAGTTACCACATTTTCCCTTATTCTCCCCTGCTTTGCTGCATCTTGCTGGTACAAGCTGCTTCACCTGTGAAGCCTTTCCTATAGCTGCTACTTTATTACTGCTACTCCCCCTTTCTACTTTGTTCTTGTAGTACTTCTCCTCTTTTTTGACTTCTGTGAAATAGCTCAGGAGAAGCATGCTATCTACTCCCCCTATTTGAGAGCAGAGAAATGCCTAGAGCTGAACTTGCTCTCCCTCAATAAGAACAACTGAAGCTATACCAAATTTCACATACCTAATTCAAATTTGAAGGTGTTGAACTTTGCTTCATCTAGTGGCTTGGAGAAAATATCAGTCACTGGCTTGTTTGTTGGGACAAACTCAAGACAAATATCCTCACGTTCCACATGCTCTCTTATAAAATGATATCTAATCTCTATGTTCTTAGTCCTTCTATGTGATACAGGATTACGAGCTATAGAGATTACACTTGTAGAATCACAAAACAAAGGGCTTTTAATTATCTGGAGGTTATAATCCTGGAGTTGATGCTGAATATACAGCAACTGTGCACAACAGCTTCCTACAGCTATGTATTCAGATTCTGCAGTAGAAATAGATACACTAGTCTGCTCCTTGCTGCTCCAGGACACTAGCCTTCTACCTAGAAACTGACAAGAACTTGATGTACTTTTCCTGTCCTCTCTACAGCCTGCAAAGTCTGCATCTGAATAGCCAATTAGCTCAAAATCCCTATTCCTAGGGTACCATAGGACAAGATCTGGTATGCCCTTTAGATATCTCAAAATTATCTTAGAAGTTGAGAAATGAGTCTCTTTAGGGCCTGCCTGATATCTAGCACAGACACATATAACATACATGATGTTTGGCCTACTAGTAGTAAGGTATAAAAGAGAACCAATTATCCATCTATATAAAGTTTGATCAACAGGTTTCCCTGCCTCATCTTTTTCTAAAGTCATATTTTATCCCGTAAGAGTTTTCATGGTGGAAGCATTCTCCATCCCAAATTTCTTAATTAACTCCCTAGTAAACATAGACTGTGATATGGATATTCCAATGTCAGTCTGTCTTACTTGGAGACCCAAGAAGAACTTAAGTTCACCCATGCTACTCATCCCAAACTTCCCTTACATAAGTTTGGCAAACTTCCTATAAAGGTTTTCATTAGTAGATCCAAAGATAATGTCATCAATATATATCTGGACTAGGATGATCTTGCCCTTAGATTCCCTAATGAATAGGGTCTTATCTATCTTCCGCCTTGAGAATTTATTTTTAATGAGTAAGCTAGATAATGTTTCATACCAAGCTCTAGGGGCTTGCTTTAGCCCATATAGAGCTTTCCTTAGTCTATAAACAAAATCTGTATGGTAAGGAACAACAAAACCTAGAGGTTGTTGCACATAGACTTCTTCTTTCAAATCTCCATTCAGAAATGCTGATTTCACATCCTTCTGATAGACTATGAACCCTTGGAATGCAACATATGAAATAAATAACCAGATAACTTCTAGTCTTGCTATAAGGGAAAAGGTTTGATCAAAGTCAACACCTTCCTCTTGTATGTACCCCTGAGCCACAAGTCTAGCTTTATTCTTAACTATAATGCCATTTTCATCAAGTTTATTCCTATAGATCCACTTAGTTCCAATGATATTATGTCCTTGAGGTCTGGGAACCAGCTTCCAGAGCTTACATCTTTAAACTTGTTCAATTCCTCTTACATAGATCCAATACAAAACTAGGCTTGGTTAGCCTCTTCAAATTTCTTAGGTTCTACCTGTGACTGGAAGCAAGAGTACATTGCTATGTTGAGACATCTGCTCCTTATCACTACTCGTTGTCTTGCATCACTAATAATCTTATGGTCGTGATGATCCCTCAGATGTCTTACTGCTTGAGGCAGTATTGCTTCAACATCATGTTCTTCATGATGTTGATCTTCATCCACTTCTTGTGATCCTTGTGCTTCCTCTAGAATGCACACACCCACTACTTGGTCTTGTATTGTTGGAGCATCTTATCCATTTCTCTTGAGAGTTAGCTTTTTCAACACTAGTTCAGTACCTGCAGTACTAGACGAAGAGCTTGACAGCTAATTGTTAATCATATTTGTTTCATCAAACACTACCTTAACTGACTCCTCTACAACTTGAATTGTCAAGTTGTAGATCCTATAAGCCTTACTATGATTGTTGTACCTAACAAATATACCCTCATAGGCTTTGGCAGCAAACTTAGTTTTATCGGATTTCCCATTGTTGAGCACAATGCACCTGCTCCCAAAAATTCTGAGATATGTAAGGTTTGATTTCCTACCCTTCATAATCTCATAGGGAGTCTTATTGTGGCTCTTGGTGATAGAAGCCCTGTTAAGGACATGACAAGCTGTATTTACAGCCTCAGCCCAGAATTATTCTAGGAGAGAAGTGTCATTTAGTAGTGTTCTACCAGCCTCTATGAGAGTTCTATTCTTCCTCTCATCTATCCCATTTTGCTGGGGTGTTCTTGGAGAGGAAAACTCTTGCTGAATCCCATGATGTTCATAGATTCTTGTCATGCATTCAGACTGAAACTCAGTCCCATGGTCACTTCTGATTTTGACCACAATACTATTCAGCTCATTCTGTATTTGCATGACAAATGTCTTGAAGACATTTGGGGTTTCAGACTTTTTCATCAAAAAGAATACCAAAAGAAATCTGGAAATGTCATCAACCACCACAAAGGTGTAGACCTTCCTACCTAGATAATCAACTGGCATTGGACCAAACAAGTCCATATGCAAGAGGTATAAACACCTCACAAAATCTTTAGTCTCAATGCTTTTGAAGGATGCTTTTGTCTGCTTACCCTTTTGGTATGCAGAGCAAATACCTTCCTTAGAGGATTTCATGTTGGGACCATTCCTAACAAACACTTTATTATAGAGCTTTCCTATAGTCTTATAATTCAAATGAGCTAGACACTTGTGCCATTTGATACAATATAAGGCTTTCTCATTTGCAACTAGACAAATGGGAGAGTCTGATGATAAACAAAGAAAATTAAGACAATAGACATTCCCACTCCTAGTACCAGTCAAAGTGACCTCTTGGTCACTTGATCATCTTATATGACACTTATCCTTGTGGAAAGAAATTACATAACCAAGATCACATAATTGGCTTATGCTTATAAGGTTGTGTTGCAACCCTTCCACATAAGACACTTTTGTGAAAGTGATTAAACCATTAGTGATCTTACCATAACCTTTGTTGATCCCTTTATCTGATCCACCAAATATCACCTTAGGTTCATCCTTTATTGGAATGAAATCCTTCAGGATGCACTTTGTTCCAGTCATGTGCTTGGAATAACCACTATCCAAGTACTATATTGGGGTATGAAAACTTGGAATCATCTGTAAGAAATAAATCATTAAACCTTAGGCCCCAATTCTTATTGGGTCCTAGGTGCATGTTAGGCTGAAAATGAATATGCCTGCCTGCAGCTCTTCTGATAGGTAAGCCGACATTAGCTCTCTGTACACTATTATTATGCCAGCAATCAATGCCATAGTGGCCAACTTTGCCACAACACCAACACTCATAGATGTTATACCTTTTTTAGGGGATGGTTTAACAACATTACTGTCAGTAGCTCTCAGTCTAGCAGGTACAACAAAACCCTTTTTCTTGAGTGTTGGGGCTGGTACACCAAACACAAATGGTCCAGGATGGGCTATTGGGACCTCCTCATGGGCTTTCTTGTAGGCACTAGCACCCTTGCCATTCCTACCACCATACTTCCAGTGACCAAAGATATTCTCTTGGTCATACCTGTTAGATGGTAGCAACACTTTCGTGAAAGGAATAGGAGGCTTGGAGGCTAGTGGCTGCACTAGAGCTTTTCCCTTCCTTTTGGAATTACCATCTCTAGTGTTCTTTTTTAAGCCTATCACTTTCTTATCCTTTTGGTAGGAGAAGGAATATATCAAGGGAAATAAAGTACATGGCTTTGAAAACTTAGCCACTAGCTCCTTCTCCTTTTGGATTTTACCTTTTAGATTCCTGATATGATCATTTTTAAAAGTTATGGTGCCCATATAAATAACATTAATGTTTTTCAGCTGGCTAACTTCCCTAATTTTCTGCTCTAGCAAAGTTGCTTTTTCAGAATGCTGGGAAGCAATAAACTTCAGAGATGCAATCTCTTGAGCCTGCTATTTGGTCAGCAGCTTACTCCTTCTGAATGCTTCCAGAAGTTCTCCATATCTTTCAATCATTTGATTTTTGTCTTCCTCTAATTCAGATCCATCTTCATCTCTTGATGAAGAAGCACTTGAAGCTAGACCAGTCACATACTTAGACTTGGATAAAGAGTTGGATGAAGAGTGTACCTTAGATGGTCCAGGCTAATCCTGGAAGGATTCCCATGTGATCTTGCTATCAGCCAATGTAGTCTTCATCATCCTCTTTTGATTCGGATGAGGAAGACTCAGTTCAACTTTTCTCCCTCTTAGCAATGAAGGTTTTTCTCCTTCTTGCTTCTCTTATGGTGATGATTCTTTTCACCAGCTTCTTTCTTATCAAGATAATCAGCCACAACATGACCTGGCTTGTTGCAATAGAAACAAACAACCTTTTTAGAAAAATGTTTACCAGGTTTTTGATCATACCTACCCTCTTTGAAGGATTTCTTCTTATTTCTGTAGTAGTCCTCTTCATTATTGGAAGGAAGAGGTAGGTTTGCTCCTCCACCCCTTCTTTTTCATCAGCTTCATAAACTACTTTGAGAAAGCAGCAAACTCCTCATCAGACATATTATAACCTGATTCCTCTTGATCTGAATATACTAACTCAGCTGGCCTTCTTAGGGGAGAAGGATTCTTCTCCTTGCTCCTCTTGTAGCTATCTGCCTTGAAGACCACAGTAGTTTCTTTGGCCTGTCCTCTGCTAGTCTTCTCTTCCTCCTTCCTTTCTATCAGCTGCATCTCATATGAAAGCAGCTTACCAAATAGTATGAATGGTGGAGTATTTGCCAGCTTTGCCACTTCTCTAATGGCACTTATCTTAGTGTACCATTTTTTAGTAAGAGATCTAAGAAACTTATCATTTAGCTCATAATTACTAAAGGCCCCTCCATATGTCTTTAGGTCATTAACTGTCCTGAAGAACCTTTCATAACAGCTAATTATGGTCTCCTCCCTGATCTGTCTGAAAGCTTGATACTCTTGATTTAATATTGACTTTCTATCATCTCTTACTTCCTCAGTACCTTTCATATACACTATCAAGGTGTCCCACATTTCCTTTGAGGTCTTGCAGTGCACCAGGTTTTGAAAGGTGGAGTCATCTATTGCACTAACTATGATGTTTTGTGCCCTCTTATCCATTATTGCTAAGATGACTTCATCCTTAGTCATTTCAGTGTACTTCTTTAGAGTCTTCAGATTTGCATCAAGGACAGATGTCTTCATTAGGATGAAGGGTCCTTCTTGAACTATGATATAGATCCTAGGATCAGATGCTTCCATGAACAATCTGACCCTTTCTTATAAATGCCAAAATTCTCCTTCTTGTAGAGAGGAAGTTTCATGGATCCAAGCTCTTTGTGATTCTCTCCTAAACCCATCTTAACCTTTTGATAGCTACCCTAGAGATCTCCTCAAACTGTTAAGTATTTTCTTGAGTAACCTCCCTCTGATACCACTTGAAAGTCTTTGACTACAAGGGTAACTAATCACCTAAGGGGGGAGGTGAATAGGTTATTGCAGTCTTTTAAGGTTCTTTAAAATCTTCTATGACTTATGTCCTACTGTGTATACTTAATTCAACTTTCAAGAACACAATACTCAGCATAAAAAAACACAAGACACAACACACCAGATTTTTATAGTGGTTCCCAAGTATATGGGTACATCCACTGTCTCTCTTCTCCTTTCTAATAGTATGTTAGACAAGGCTCTTCTCCAAAAACAATGGCTCCTAAGAGATTACAACACGATCCTACCGGATCAGTCAGTCTCCACTGAGACATACAACACTAGCTCATTGTCCTCCATATAGTAATCTCCTGACAACCTAACACAGACACAAATGGCCATTACACAGGCTGGGAGAAATAGCCCCACACCAATCCACATAGGGATCTAATCACAGGCCCACAACCCTAACACATATCTCACAGATCCTTCTCACAGCCTTTATAATTTAGAATTTATAATAAGATCTCACAGATCTCTCACACAGCCTAAGTAATTCTATGCCTCAACACAGATTTATCACAGATCTACTGATTTTGAAAGAGCTATTGAATTTACTCAAGAGAAATTATTCTCCGGGTCAATTTCTTCCTGGGCTAAGTAAATCTCAGCCCTATCTGCTTCCCAGCAACAAGAATAATAATCTTTGACTATCTGCGACTTGTGCTGGAAGTTCCTCAAGAACTTGATCCTATTCTTATTTATGAAGGGGGAAGATTAAGAATGAATGTCTTCAATCAGCTAACCTTTATTAATAGGAAATGAATTGCTCTGCCTCTCCTTCTGTCAAGAGGAAACTCTGTACAAATATCTTCTTCTTCTTCAATGATCCAGAGAAAGATCTTCAGATTTGGCTCGGCTTGGATCGTGAATCAACTTCAGTTATGGCTTGCCTAGAATGATTCATCTTCCTCAAAGAGATCCTCTATACTTGCAGTAGCAGATGTTGATTGCACCAGTGAACTCAAAAACCCTTCAGATTTATCAATTTGAAGTTCTTGGTTCTGTAACAATAGCAGATGAAGACGGCGAACTCCCGTTTCTCGTTTTTAGAATGTTAATCAGAAAAATAAATTTGATCTTGATCTCAGCTGCTATTTATAATCCCGTCGATTTGTGGGATGATTGACACGTGTCAAGGTTTTAACCGTGGTTAAAACCTCAGCTTAATCAAATTTAGATTCACTGTATACTGATGGCGACGTTAATGTCGATTTACAACATTTAAATAATGAATCTGAAATTCGTTGACTTGTTGACTTTGCTGACGTCAACATCATTTTGGACTTAGAAAAATCAAGCATCATTTTAGAAATCCTCAGTTTGACGAACTCAAAATTCAGTTCGACAAACCCAGAGCTCAGCTCGACGAAATCAAGCATTATTTCAGAAATCCTCAGTTCGACAAACTCAAAACTCAGTTCGACGAACTCAAAACTCAGTTCGACGAACCCAGAGCTCATCTCGACAAAATCAAGCATCATTCCAGAAATCCTCAGGTCAAAAAACAAGTGAAAGCTGAGTTCGACAAACTCTGAACTCAGTTCGACAAACTCAAAGCTCAGCTCGATGAAAAGTGGATAAGCAATACTCAACGGTTCTTGACTTAGAATTTTCTTCAGCTCTGCTAGGCGTTGAGTGACGTTGAGTGAATAGACAATACTTAATGAATCTAGACTTTGAAATATTTTAGCTCTGCTAGGCGTTACGAGCATTGAGTGTATATGCCTCACTCAACTCTTTTTGCCTTGGCCATATTCTTCTGTCTTCTTAAAAGTGTTGAGAGCGTTGAGTGTATATGCCTCACTCAATGCTTTTTGCCTTAGCAATATTCTTCAGCTTTCTACATGATGGCATTGAGAGTGTTGAGTGTATAAGCTTCACTCAATGCTTTAATACTTAGCTTGAATTTCTGTACAATCTTGCCTTCTTGCTGAAGTTTGGCGTTGATAGACTCAACATGGCGTTTAGTGATGAAGCTTCACTCAACGCATTTGGACTTAGTCGATTTTTTGGCTTCCACTGCTTAGGCTTTGACATGATATCTCTAACTCAATTATTCTGGCCATATGGACGTTGAGTGAGTTGAACTCATTCAATTCCTGTGGACTTAGCCACATTTATGCCTTTTCGATATTGTAAGCTTTGACTACCATCATTCACTTTGAGTCCACCTATCATTGTCTCTTGAACTATATGTCTAATCATTGTGACAAAGACCAATCTGTATGCATGAACTTAAAAATACATCAAATATAACTATGTGTATACCATTGACCTATTTGACTACTTACAAATCTAGGACATTGGGATCAATGGATCCAATATATAGAAACAAAACAAAAGCAAGAAATTTAAGATAAACAAGAAGTGTCTCCCAAGAGCGCTTTTCTTTTTCTAGTATTTAAGTTAGACGGTTATTATTAAGAAAAAGGAAAATAAAAGTGTAAGTGGACGGTCAACTCCCTTAATTAATGCTTGGGTGAATACACCGAAGTCGCTCGCTCGACTACTCCTCCGCTTACTTGTTGATTTTCCTTCTCGCAAGTTGACTTGAAAATGTAAATTCAAATCACCTATCCATACCTGAGATGATTTGAATCTTTGTAGATGAGCGGCAAATGGATCGGGGACAATGTTGGATTGCAATGACTCACTTTTTATCTGAAAATTATTAGTGCAAGAAAAATAAAAAATAAGTGTGTCAGAAAAATTTTCGCATTGAGGAGGTTCTTGTGTAACTATATGTATAAGCTCGGGGTGTTTATGTTCTAAATTAAAATCATTATCAGAAAATTCATTTATAAAATTATGAGGCACAAAATTTTCATGAATTTGAATTCCTAAATATTTATAAGTGGTGCTTGAAAATTCATAATGAGAAGGAAAATCGAGAGAAATAGGAGAAGAAACATGTTCATCTTCTATTTGACCCGGTGTGCCCATTATATTTATAAATTCTTGATATAATAATTCTTCTTCTTTTTCTTCAGAATAAGACACTAAGGGGGCATATGAAGATTCATGTTCCTCCATAGGAGAAATATTCGAAGTGGGAGGAGAATTATTAGAAATAGTATTGATTTCTTCTAAATTTTGGAGAGGAGGATCAAACTGAAATTGTGAAAAGTTCCAAAAATTAGAAGAAAATTTATTAAACAATGATAATATTTTCTAAATTTTGGGGAGGAGTATCAAATTGAAATTGTGAAGCTTCCCCAAAATTTGAAGAATAAGATTGCGGTGCGATAAAAGAAGAACAAAAATTCAGATCTAAATAATTATTCTCATTGCTCTGGAATCCTTCTGGTTGATCTTGCGAATAAGAAATACCAACATCCGAGGTGGAAGAAGAATTATTTAAATCAAAATAATTATTCGCATTAAAATTTGAAAAATTATTTTCATGAAAATAAGAAGAATTGGAAAAATTATTCTCATAAAAACTTGAACTAGAAATATCATAAAAGTGAGAATTTTTTTTTTCATAATTATTAACAAAATTATTTTCATAAGAATTTTTTTGATAATAATAATAATTATAACAAGTCTCACTTCGATGAGGAGCACAACAATAATAACAAGAAATTTTTCGCTTGCTTGCGACTTCCATAATATTTAGGTGATTTTCAAGCCTAGCAAGTGCCACAGCCAAAGTAGATAACATTTTTTTATGAAAGAAAAATAAACAACCTTTACCTAATGAAATTGAATTGAAAAAGAAAACTAAAAATAGAATTGGAGGTGGAGAAAGAGAATGATAAAAGTAATAAAATTTACGGTTTCTAAATATCAATAAAAATAATTCCCGACAATAGTGCCAAAAACTTGATGAGTAAAATTCACGCTAGCGCACAATTCTAATTCGAATTGACAAGTGTACCTATCGTTCTAGAGTATATGATCAAGTGTCGTATTAGACTCGGAGCCTGTTGACTACTCCTACTCACGCAAATTGAATATTATTTTATCGGTAAAAAATTTAGAAAATTAATAAAGCTATGAACTAAGATTTACACTTGATCTAGACTCACTTTGAATTAAAATTAACTTTTCATAAAAGAAAACTTCTAAATTACCTACTTCGATAGTGAAGGTTCCCAAATTACAAAAGCGCTTCTCTCGAGAATACACTCTCGACTAAACTTAGGTTGATCGATTAAGACCTCTTCGGCCAGTCGAAACCCCTAAGCTTGCTTTATGCGGTGAACCACACTATTAGATTTGACTCCAATCTGGAAGATTCATGCCTTCCACTCTCGAGGAGTGCATGCAAATCCTTCTACCTTTGACTGATCTACTCATACCCACAACTCTCCATAAATCTAGGATACAGATCAAAAATCAAAATCAAAGATAAATTAAGTGGGAATAATAGAAGATTGACAAGAAAGAAGAAATTTATTTCATTAAAAAGCTTGACATGATCAAGTTCTAATGAAATTAGCTACTTCTCGTGATATAAAAGAAGTACATAATAAAAGACAAGAACATGACTTTTAAGAAATGAAAAGTGCTTAATTCAAATAAGACATAGCTAATCTATGAGAATGAAACGTACATTAAGAAATGGAGAAGAAGTGGGAAATAAACTACTGAAACTTCCTAAATTCTACTCCTACATGACTCCTACATGATTCCTACATGATTCCTACATGATTCTCCAGCTCCTGGCTTTGTCTGGAATTTATAGGAAATTTTCTGGAAGGTCACTCCCCTTGGTCATGCTCGTGACTAGGGGTGTGTAAGGTGCAGAACGGTCCTCTTGAAAGCTCGAGAACGTTGGGAGAAAACCGCAAAAATTCACCGTTCTGCGGGTCACGCCCCTAGGTCACGCCCGTGACCTAGGGCATGTCTGTACTGTTACTGGAAATGGCGGGAACTAGAAATGGCAGTAATTAAATCTGGTATTGCTGAAGATATCACGCCCTTAGGTCACGCCCATGACCAAGGGCGTGTAAGCTTGAAATTGGATGGATACGAAACTGGCATCATAAAGCGCGACACGCCTGAATGTCTCTCCTGCGGGTCACGCCCGTGACCCAAAGGTTATGCCTGAGTCTGGGGCGTGTAATATTAATCTGATATGGCAATGCCATCTGGAGGTTCTAGAAGGGTCACGTCTGTTGCTCATGCCCGTGACTTGAGGGTCACGCCCGTGACCAGGGTGTGTAAATGTGTTTTTTCCATAAATTCTCAGTTTTGTCTCAGTTAACTAAAAAAAATATATGACGAGCTTAATCATTAAAATATGACTAAATGAGGAACGTACCACTTTAACTGATGTACAGATAGACAATAACCATCAGAGTTGGGAACAATGCCTGCAATGTTCCTGATTTTAACAAGTTCTAATAGTATAGATGATCATATTTATAATTGATATATGTGTGTTCATGATGCGATGAGATAGGTACATATGTGCTCAAGCCTTGCATATGGCTAAAGCTAGACTTAGTTTCATCAGCTATAGTCTTGCTAATATAATCCCTCATTGTGCAAGACACTGTGTCGACCTAAGTTCTAGACTATGATAGACTTGACACTATCCTTGAAGAGGATCAAAGAGCACAATTTGGAAGCATGGGTAAAGAAAGGAATTAAACAAAAAAAACAAAAATAACTGAGTATAAATCGACTAGATGGTTTTGTCGAATATTCGTTGATTCGACCAGATGGTCTGGTCGAATATCCAGAAGAGATGGGCAGTCATCTGGAAGAAAATAATTCCACTAAGTATACATTTGACTGGTTACTTAGTCAAATGAAAAGTGGATATAGTCAAAGGAACAAATGTTTCGAGCGAATTTCTTCCTATGCTGAATTTTCTAAAGTATATAATCGACCAAATGTCTAATTAAACTAGTGAACATTCTGATCAAACATATATGAGTATTAAGATGAATGATTCTGCAATCTTTAAGAAGAAAAAGGGTTTTGACTAAGTATAAATTTGACCTAGTGAATTAAAACCATCCGTACTAAAGTCACTTGAAAGCAAAAAAACCTAACTAAGTATGAAATTGGGCAGAGATCAAATCACTGCATCAAGACTATTTAGGGTGAAGAAGTTAGCTTAAAAGAGACAGTGAAGATTCAACAAAATTATGAAATCATGAAGCTTCAAGGCGATTCGATTGATTATAAATATTCATGCAGAAGATTCAAGCCGATTCGACGGAACATATCTTGAAGATTTCAACTACTGAGAAATTATTGCGCTAAGTCCAAATTCGACTCGAAGAAGAAACTGTATCAAGTAGATTCGGGTAAAAGACTGATGTAGAAGCATATTCAGTTAGGCAAGATAAAATTCGACTTAAAAGAAGTAGTTTGATTTGAAAGACAGAATTCGACCTGAAAGGATGAATTCGACTTAAAATAAGCAAATCGACCTGAAAGTTTGAATTCGGCCTGATGAGAAGAATTGGACTGAATCAAGACTATCATGTTGAATTTACAAAAAAAGTGGAAATTCAAATCACGCGGTGATTTTTTTCTTGCTCATTAATACTGCTTGCAGAAAGGTCAAATCAAATACGCGCTTTAATGTTATTGATCTCTAACATACAGAACACGTCGAGGATTTGATACATAATTGATTTATTATAAAAAGGGATACAATGATTTTGAAAAAGAAGAAATTGACAATGCATGAATTGAAAGTCAACTTATAGATAGAGCTTTTATGCCGCCTGTTACAACAAAAAAAAGAAGCGCAAGTATTTGGAGAAGACGATTTAAAACATACAAACTCTTATATTCTCCAAATAAATAGCCTATCGATTCAAGTTGTTGTGATCTAAAAGTCAAATCACTAACATCAGAAGTAGACAAATCTTTATAAAGAGCAAAGCAATCCAGATTAAAAATTTTATTCAATATCTGCAAAAAGATCCTAGTAGAAGCATTTCAATATCAACTTCAAAGAAGACTCTGAACATTCATACATAATCCTTGAGTCTAAAGAAGTTTTTTTTTAAAATTTTATTCTCTGTAGGATCTCGTTGAGATTCGATCTGTAGGATTCCATAAGAAATCTCAATTGTAGGGTTCTACATGGCTTGAGCTGTAGGGTTTAGGATAGAACCTAAGGTAGGATCCTTGAGAGGAATTTGAGTTATAGGGTCGGTAGAGGTCTGAGGTTGGAAGCTAGCTAGTGCTTCTGAGGTAGGATTCCTTACGGGGAATCTGAGTTGTAGGATACATGATCTATGAGGTAGGATGTTGGTTCAAAGTTGTAGGATTTGTGTATTTGAGATTAGATAAGCTTGCCAAAGCTAGCACTCTACTCGCTAGGCGGAGGGGGAAAGCGGATGTACCTAAATCAGGGACCCACTACTATGTATCGTTATTGTGTCATTATTTTTATATCGTTGTTTTAAATTCTGCATATAAATTTTAAATGGCCAATCAGCTATTCACCCCCATTTGTGTTTAGTGACATCCCATGACTTACAAGTGGTATCAGAGCTAGTTATTCAAAGTTAAATTAGACAGCTTGAATAGATCTTCTAGTGAGATATAATCCTAACCACCAAATCTGCTCATCAAACCTCAACAAAATAAATTATACATATATGCCAATCAACAACATGGACATGTTGATGTGTTGGAAGAAAAGAATAAGGATTTTCACAGAACCTTCAAATCCAGGAAAGTCATCTGAGGAAAAGCTCATGAATAATCATCATTCAATCAATCAGAAAATAAGATCACCTCTATCAACTTCATACAGTAAAAATAAAAAAAGGAGAATATCTTTGACTAATGGCTGAAACTTCTAGTGAGAAACAGGATAACCCTCATCCTACTCAAGTATGCGTAAAAGCTAAACTATCTAATATAAAATTATATTCAAGAATAAGCTCATCACCATACTGTGACAGTAACACTGACATTGTTGATCAATTTGATGATATCCTAGAAGAAATAAAAAAGCAAAAAATTAGTTAAGGCTCAAGCAAAGCAAATCATTTTCCCTAAGCTTGATGAATCCAATCTTCATAAGAAAACCAAAAAGTTGACTCAAGCAAGGAAGGAAATTTTTAAGCTTAAGGAAATATCAACATCCCAATACATTGCACTAAGTCAGAAAAATATAACAATCAAGGATCTTGAAAGTAAACTTCTCAAGGAAAGAAAGCTAGTGGCAAATTTCTCAAAGCCACATACTGTTCTTCCCATCATAGATACGTTTTTTTGCACCATATAGAAGTGGTGTAGGATATTCTAAGGAAATTGATAATGGAAAAGCCTCAAAATACACAATAATTTTCAAAAATGGCATACTACCATCCAATTCCTATGACCTTGACCTTGCCCTTGGACATTTATTAAATGAATGTTCCACCATAAAAACAATTGAGTCTCAACATCCAATGATTAGCTTAGACATTGGACAGAATGTCTCTAAAAATCAAAGGATGGGTCAAGGACCACTACAAAATGGATTGGTTGAAACTTTAAGCAAAAATAAGGAAAATGCAATAACTTAAATATCTACTACCAAGAGAAACCAACCAACTTTGTTGCCACATTTCTCTCAACCACACAATCAAAGTGATGACTTCAGAAAACTCACAAACTATAAATATTACTCCTTTAGTTATCTACACACTCATTCTATTTTGGACCAGAGAAGGAGATACAATAGTTTTGACAGCTGGTGCTGTATTAAGATATGGCACCTTGCTATAGATTATTGGTTTAATCTAAAAGAGCCAAGGGCAAGTAATTAGAAAGGGGTTAATAGCTTTTCATTAAAAGCACCTTACATATAGAGCTAATAAAAATCAAGGACCAAAAACTACTACGGTACATAAGAAATGATAATTTGTTTTGCAAGGTTGTCCAAAGACCACTGAAAACCCAATCTAGTATTTGGAAATCAAATGTTCGAGACACATAACTAGTATAAGAACTCTTCACAAGGAGTTTATTCATTTTGAAAATGGACCTAAGGTCATTTTTGGTGGATCTGGTAGAAGAATAATAAAGGGATACAATATGATCACAAATGACATAGTCTCTTTAACTAGAGTAGCTTATGTGGAAGGATTCCAACACAACCTTATAAGCATTAGCCAACTCTATGAACTAGGCTATGTTGTTGTTTTCCACAAGGACAAGTGCTTAATTAAGAGATCTATTAACTCTGAAATTGAATTAACAGGCACTAGGAGTGGAAACATATATTTTTTAAATTTCCTATATTTAGACTCCTCTTCATCCTTATGTTTAGTGGCAAATGATAGAACATCCCTTTGTGTATAGTGGCATAAGAGGTTTGCCCATATTAACTATAAGTCTATGAATAAAATGCTCACAAAAAATCTAGTAAGAGATAGACATAAGTGAAAATTCATCAAGGAGGGCTCATGTCATGCGTGATAAATGGGCAAGTAGATAAAAGTCTCCTTTAAGGGCATTGACTCCAAAGACTCCACAAGATGCTTGTATCTATTGTACATGGATCTGTTTGGTTATATCACAATTCTAAGCTTAAGAGGGAAGTTATACACCTTTGTGGTTATTGATTTTTTCTCCAGGTTTGTATGAGTGTTCTTTCTAAAAAGAAAGTAGGATACATTGGACATTTTCAAGTCGTTTGTCAAGTACATCCAGAATGAAATGAACTTTTATGTGGGCAAAATTAGAAGTGACCATGAATTTTTTTTTTCAATCAAGTGCTATGACAAACTTCGGTGAAGATCTTGTTATCCTACAAGAATTCTCATCTCCTAGAACTCCAAAGTAAGATGGAGTGGCTGAGATAAAGAACTGAACTCTTATAGTGGCTGGCAAGACTATGTTGAGTGATTCCTCATAGCCAAAATTATTCTGGTCTGAGGCAGTTAACATAGCTTGCTATATGCAAAATAGAGCCTTAATCAACAAAAATCACAACAAGACTCTCTATGAGTTAATTAAATACAGAAAGCCGACATTGCCCTACTTTAAGATTTTTGGGAGTAAATGCTTCGTATT
The DNA here is from genome assembly GCA_039513925.1 of Platanthera zijinensis. Classification (NCBI taxonomy): domain Eukaryota; kingdom Viridiplantae; phylum Streptophyta; class Magnoliopsida; order Asparagales; family Orchidaceae; genus Platanthera; species Platanthera zijinensis. Next base: position 86,201,033 of record CM077080.1, read on the forward strand.
GAACAATGACAAATCATTACTAAATTTGCTGAAAAATTCTTTGAAGGCATCTTTATAGGATATAGTAAACATAGCAAAGCTTGTAGAATCTATAATAGGAAAAACATATGTGTAAAGTAGTCAATAAACATAAGATTTGATAAGATAAGCTTGATATACAAGAGCTTGCTGTTGTAGATTTAAACTCAAATATGAGAGAGATCTCCATCAGTGGAAATAAAGATATCACAACTTCCATCCCACCAGATGCATCTACTGAAGATAATAATAAGATATAGGAAGGAGGAAAATTTGCAGCAAAATCAAGAGTAACTGACTTGACTATAGGAGATTGACAAGCAGAAGCTTGAGAACCGGAAGGTGTGGGAAGACTGCAGACATCCACAAGACTCCTAAGAGATCATTCCTTATACCAAATCATCGGAAATCCCTATCTGGGTATAAAAATAAGGAGAATAACCATAAATGAGGCACTGCATCTAATCTTCTTGTCACAAATCGAGCCCAAGAGATTTGAAGAAGCAAATGCTGATCCATCCTTGATTGTGGCAATGGAAGAAGAGCTAAACAAGTTCATGAGGTGTCAAGTGTGGAATCTTGTTCCTCGACCCCAACATCAAAATATGATTGGAAGTAAATGGGTATATAGAAATAAGATGGACGAGTAAGGGATAATCATTAAGAACAAGGCTCGATTGGTGGCCAAGGTTTATATGCAAGAATAATGAATGGACTTTGATAAAATTTTTTCACAAATGGCTAGATTGGGGACTACCAGACTATTCCTAACCTATGCTACACACAAAGAATTTAAGGTTTATTAAATGGATGTAATATATGCATTTTAAAAAAGAGATCTTAAAGAGGAAGTGTATGTTTATCAACCCCCAGGTTTTCCCATTTCTAATCTCCCTAATCATGTTTATTTTCTAAAAAAAACACTATATGGGATGAAACAAGTGCTTAGAACATGGTATGCGACTCTGTATACATATCTTATTAAAAATAATATTTCAAGGGAAAGATAGACAAGAAATTATTCTTAAGGGAAGTAAAGGGGAAGACTCTACTAGTCTAGATATATATTGATGACATTTTCTTTGGATCTACTGATGACAATCTTTGCTAAAGGTTCGCTAAACTAATGTAGGGAAGGTTTTAAATGAGCACTATGGGTGAGATGAAATTTTTCTTAGGGAACTAGGTGAAACAATCCAAGGATGAAATCTTCATCTCATAGAGCAAGTTCACCAAGAAACTAATCAAGGAATTTAGGATGGATAGTGTAAGCTCTATAAAGACTCCAATAGGATGAACTGTGATAGTTAATTGAGTAGTAGTCTAAATCACCTAGGGGGGGCTAATAGGTTGTTTATATTATTCTTATTTTTACTTGGCTATTTTAGTCTCAATTAGCCATGTTGAGTACATTGGTCATAATGTACATGATTTGAAGAAGTCCTTTCAGCTCAATGATATACACATAGTTGTATTTGATGGATGCTAAGTTCATATGTGCAGGCAAATAATGCTAAGTACAAAAGCGTCGAAACATTTAGGACTTAAGTCGAGACACAATGAATAAGTTGTGTCGAGACAAAGAGAATCTGTGTCGACACTAAGGACAACTGTATTAACACACTCTATTCAAGCTGTGTCGAGACTGAAGACAATTGTGTCGACACTCAGGACTAGTGTCGACACACTTTACAAGCTGAGTCAAGACTGCAAGCAAGCTATGTCGACAGTCAGGATTAGTGTCGACACATTTTACATAAGTTGTGTTGAGATAAAATGAAGAGCTATATCAACACAATCAGAAGTTTGTCGACACTACTACAAGAGCAGTGTCGACACCTTCAACTGTCAAGTGTCAACTCTTCAAGCAGATTTTTTTCTAAGTACTGAATTCAAGACGGAGGTACTTGCAACTGTCAGAACTTTCAGATGTCAGTTATTAACCGGATCAGCCGGTTACTCCTATCAGAGCCTATTTAAAGGAATCTAGTCTTTAGAAGAAAAGAAGAGAACAACTAGAAGAATAACAAGTATAATCTGTTGAAGGCAGATATTAGAAGCATTAGCTACAAATTTAGAAGGTGGAGAGAAGGTAGATCAAGAATCATCTTAACCATTTCTCCAGCCTAGATCAACCCTAATTTCTACTTAGAGAAGCTTTGAAAAAGCTAAGAAGGGTTGGATCAGATCTATCTTAACAAGATCAAAGGAAGCAAATTCATAAAGATCATATCAAGAAGCTATCACTCATATCTCTCTTGCTGGGTGACATTTTCTGAATCAATTTTCTTTTATCTTCATTTTTTGTGTAAGATCTATATGTAGATCTGAGTGTAAGGGATAACTCTCTTTTTGTTGTTAGCCTGTGTTATAAAGGCTGAGGTAAGACTGGGATTGCCTAAGGTAGGAGAAGCAGGAAATTCTCTGAGGTGTAGGGCAGGAGGTTCTTTAGAAGAAGGAGTGAGGATTCATTATGAGGTAGAGTTCTTGGGAAGAACTTGAGGTGTAGGATCTATGTGATCTTAGTGGTAAGGCTTGTAAAGTCTGAGTTATAGGAGCCAGCTGGGCTCTGAGTTGTAAGTTCTAAGGATCTGAGTAAAAGAAAGAGAAGGAGTTTGGCCGAATCTAGTTCATTGCTAGATAGGCGAAGGGGGAAAGTGGATGTACCCATAAATTGGGGAACCACTATAAATCTGTGTGTATTGTGCTATGTTTGTTGATTGCTATGTTGTGATATTTTTCAAAGTGCTGTTCAAACTATCTTGTTTATTTGACAGTGTTAATCTAAATATAGAAAGCATAACTCTGAATAATTTAAATGTGGTTGCCATAATTTAAATTGGACCTATTCACCCCCTCTAGGTCATTATCAATCCTAAAGTAAACATTTACAATTGGTATCAGAGGGAGGTTAACTGAAAAAGGCATAAAAGCCTAGTGAGAATCCAAAGGATTGTAGAGAAAGACATATCATGGCTTAGAGGGAAAACAATTCCATTAAGCTACCTGTCTGTTCCAAAGAAAACTTTGGAATATGGAAAAAGAGAGTCATATTGTTCATGGAAGCAGCAGACCCAAGAATATACTTCACAATGATTAAAGGACCTTTCATTCCAATGAAAGTGTTAGTTCTTGATGCAAACATCAAGACACCCAAGACTTACATGGAGATGGATAAGGATGAAATCATACTAGCCTCTATGGACAAAAAGGCACAAAATATTATAGTTAGTGCAATAGATGATTCTACTTTTCAGAATTTGATTCATTGCAAGCCAACCAAAGAAATGTGGGAGTCTTTTTTTCTCTACATGGAAGAAATAGATGAGGTCAGAGATGACAGGAAATCTCGGTTAAATCAATAGTATGAAGCCTTCAGACAAGATTGTTGGGTATTGCATTCATAATAACCCAGATTTGCATGAAGTCACCCTTAAACTAAGATGAATTAAGTTGTATTTAATATCTTTGTTTAGTTGTGTGTTTGCAGACCATCATTGCTAAGTGTAGACCAATGTCAGTCTACAGTGGGTCATGAACACAGGACCATACAGTGTAATCCCTCACTGTGTGATCCAAGGTGTTGACTCATGTGTAGCCTCTCTATTGGGACACACTTCATATTCAAGCACTTGGACCATGGAATGAAGATTCTCACTTAGTTCTCGAGAAGTAGAGTTAGCAGACTCGAGAAACTCACTTAGTTCTCGAGAAGCCTAGACTAGTTCTCGAGAAGCCTAGACTAGTTCTCGAGTAACATCATTAAAGGTCTCGAGAAGCTTAGCCTAGTTCTCGAGAAGTCACTTCTTATATTTCTCGAGTTGCTAGAGACAGTCGTGAAAATTTTATAAGTCCATCTCTCGAGAAGCTGGTTATAGTTCTCGAAAACTTAGCTTTTAGTTCTCGAGAAGTCAGCTTAGTTTTCAAGTATAAGATTTAGCTCTCGAGTAATGTTATTTTAATTCTCGAGAAGCGTAATTTAGTTCTTGAGTTGACTCAGCGCTTATCTCTCGAGTACTAACTTGAGTCCAGAAAGTATAGCTCTCGAGAAATCAGCCTTGTTCTCGAGAACTTATTCATACTTCTCGAGAACAACAGTTCATGTTTCAGAAAATTTACTTAAGTCCAGATCGACGACATTTTCAAATGACTTGACGTGATTGGTCCACGTGTCGTCATTAATGTCAATTACAAACATTAGGAGAAATCCTATATAATGTCTTTTCATTAAGACTAACCCTAAGCGGTGAACCGTACACTTTCTAAAATTCTGATCGGCCGTCTCTCTCCAAGAAAGAATTTATAGAAGAAGCCGCCGCCGCTCTGTTTCAAGATCGACTCGACTGTTTTTGATCAAGAAGGACTTGTTATTCAAGGAATCTTCATCTTCTCCTTGATCGAGTAGGCTAAAGTTTTCTCAGATCAGATCTACGAGGTCTTCTTCAACAAATTCTGAAAAAGCCGCAAAGTTCAGAAGAAGACCTAGAGATAAATTTTTCCAGATCTGAGACAAATCTCTGTTTGTATTTCATATCTCTTTGTAATTTTGTAGGAGATTATTCTCCGAGTGTAGGAGCGTTGTTCTCCGAGTTGTAGTAAGTTTTCATCTTCCGAGTGTAGATCCCTTTGGATCAAGATTGTAGGAACTTGGTTCTGAGACGTAGGATTGGTTTTCTATCCGAGATAGTGGAGTAGCCGAGTCTAGTGATTTACTAGATCGGTGAGGGAAAGTGGATGTATCCAAGGTTGGGGAACCACTATAAATCTTCTTGTCGTCTGTGATTGCTTGATTGTTTTTGTGCAAGTTCGTTAATTTTTTTTCATTGAACAAATAGACGCACAATTCACCTATTCACCCCCTCTAGGTGATTTAGGTAGACAACTTAACACTTTCAATTGGTATCAGAGGGAGGTTGGTCTTTAAAAGGTTTACACCTTATCAATTTCCTCTCTAAGTTGTCTCTTGAGAATTTTCATGCAATGTACAAGGTTACAGATTTTGCCAAGCTTCCCCTGTGCACAAAGAACAATTTTCCCATGTGGAAAGAGAGAATTAAATTTTTCATGGATGCTGTGGATCCCCGGATCTTCATGATCATTTAAGGTCCCCACATTTTTATGACTATCTCAACTATATATCCAACAAAGAAAGTCCCAAAGAAGCTGATGGATCTAGATAAAGACGAGATTGCACTTGTCTCCTTGGACATGAAAGCTAAAAAAATAATTGCAAGTGCAATCGATGACTCTATGCTGCAAAACCTGATCCACTGCCAGTCTGCTAAGGAGATGTGGCAGTCCCTCATCACCTTGATGGAAGGTACAGAAGAAATAAGGGATGGCAGAAGATCCCTTTTGAATAAGAAATATGAAGCCTTCTGACAAGGGCACAAAGATACCATTGCAGATACCTTTGAGAACTTTTTCAAGATAGTTAATGGCCTCAGAGTATATGGTCGAGTATTCACCAACAGAGAATTGAATGACAAGTTCCTAAGATCCTTAACCAAGGAATGGGACAACAAGGTCCGTGCCATCAGGAAATTTTGAAAGCTAGCTGAGGACAGATCCTCAGAATCTCTTCGGGAAGCTGATGTCATATTAGCTTCAACTCAACACAAGGAAAGCTGAAGAAGAGAAGAGCAGGTCTGCATCCAAAGAGAAGTCTGTTGCTTTAAAGGTAGACACCTCCAGGAAGTCAAAGGCTACCTCTCCAACCCCAGGACAAGAAGTTAGTGAAGAAGAAAACTCGGAGCCAAGTACCTCGGGATCTGAACTATCTGAAGGAGAGTTCTCCTTACTCTCACGACAGTTCAAGAAATTCTTGAACAAAAAAAGTAATGAAAGGGCAAGGATGTCTCTCACAGAAGATCACAACATGACAGTGATAAACACAGAAAAGGCTCAAGAAGCCACGAAAGGTATGTTTCTAAACAGAACAAACATATTTTGACTGACATAGTTTGCTACTGTTGTAATAAGCCAGGTCACGTCATAGCTGACTGCCCCCATAAGAAGAAGGAGGGTTGCAGGAGAGAAGAAAATAAATCCTCGTACAATAAGAAGAGGACAGAGAAGATCCTGATAACCAAAAAGGGCAAGACTCTTAGTGACTCTGACTCATCTGAGTCAAGTGAAGAAGAGGAAGCCTACTTTGGGCTTTTGGCTCAATCAGATAATGAACAAGAGCCCCAGTTCATTGGGGAGGTAAAATTGAAAGTCTCTAGTGTCGACTAAATCCACCTATGGGGGGGGGGGAATAGGTTTCATGCAGTCTTTTGCGGAATTAAATTTACCTGCACAAATTAACAAAGAGAGCACAAAAAACACAAAGAATTATAGTGGTTCCCCGATTTGGGTACGTCCACTTTCCCCCTTCGACCTATCTCCCACCAAGGGATGACTCGGTCACTTCTCCAAATGGATTGAAATCCAATTCTCACACTACGGAAGGAACCCTTCCAACAAAGGAGTCACAACTCCACCACCACGGGTTGCACCCAACCCTTACAACTAGGAATTAAAATTCCTTTACAACAAATCAAAATTGAATGTAAAAGAAAATACAAACAAAGCTTTTGGAGATTCCGATGTCCTTCTTCGTTCGTTGAAGCTTTCTTGAAAGTTACGAAGAGTCCACAACCAGATTTCTCTCTTGGAGAGGATCTTGTCAAGATCAGCGGCGGAAAGTTATTGCGGCGACGATACTTTGTAGATCCAAACTTCTTGACAAAGCAAGCAAGGTCTACCAACGATCTCAGTCGGATCAATCGTCTCAACCGATTCGGAATGGAGAACAAGTCTCGTTCTACGAATCGGAAGATAAGAGATCTCAAGACAGATACGTGGGACGCTCTGCTTGCCTTGGTACTGTCGTCGGAAGATCAGAGAAGCACTGAGAACAACGACGACGACGAACTTGCGAGCGGCTACAGGCGATCGACGATTTTCCCGATCGACTAGGGCACGACGTCGGCTGCTTTCGATTTCCGAGAATACGTGTCTTTAGAAGTTAAAAATATGCGTATAAATACTAGAGGCCAGCCCTACGTGTGGGGCCCACGAGAAGGAACCCTAGCCCCGGCCTAAACAGCGCATGACGAGATGGTTCGGAAGTTAGAGAAAAATAGCTTGAATAACGAAATTTTTATTATCCAAAAAGTATAAATATGGCCTCCCTTTTATAGAATGGAGGAGATAGATGTGGGCCAGCTGGGCGGTTTGACATGTAAAGCACAGTCCGCCGTTGTAACAGGCTAACCGGGCCCAGGAGAAGACGTAGGAGAGAAGACTGCCAACCCTGCCAGACCGCCAGATATACAAGCCCGGACAACCTACCGCCGAACAGCCACCAACTGGATATTCAGCCTGTCAACCCCAGACGAGACCGCGCGGTCTCCAGACCGCCATATTCAGACCGCGACCGCCTACTTTCCAGAGAATGGAGGAAAATTGCCTAAGGCAAAATCGGCAGGAATCGTTGGTGATTCCCATCGAAGTCGGCGGGAATCACTCACGATTCCCATCGATTCTGCCTTGGCTGAATTCCTGTTGGAAAACTGTCAGCCGGAATAAGTTGGCGGGAATGCAGACTGATTCTCGTCAAAGTCGGCGGGAATCACTTACGATTCCCGTCGATTCTGCCTTGGTAGAATTCCTGTTGGAAAACTGTCAGCCAGTAGAAGTCGGAGGGAATGCAGACTGATTCTCGTCGAAATCGGCGAGAATCACAAGTGACTCCCGTAGAAGTCGGCGGGAATGACTTAGTGATTCCCGTCGATTTTGACTTAGAAGAATTTTCTCTTCCTTCCTTTGATGACTTGGTCTTTGACCCATCTTTGCTCCTTCTTCTGCTCTTGATCTGCCTTGACCCTATATTTGAAAATAAGTACACTCCAATAGAGAGAGCACACGCGAATCTACACACTAATCTACACAACGAGGGATTACATTGCGCAGACCTCTGTATATTGACCCACTGCACCCTAACATTGGTGTTTACTTAGCATGGAATAGCTGCAAGCATAACTTGATAGAAGATCGTCAAATACATTGTCAATTCAACTTAGCTTGTTCAGGGGCTTCTTCAAATCAGGTACATTATGGATATAATACCCAACAATCGCCCCCCTATTTGAAGAAGCCTAAACCCTACAAGCTAAGGTGAATAGAACAGATGGGAATGAAAATCATAAAATGAAAATTAAATTGAGAGTGAAATTCATTACCATTTTTCTGAGAGCATACTTAACATTGGCAGCCACCTTTGCCTTAGCCGAGAGGGTAATCTCCCCCTTTTCGGCTTCTGCAAATCTGGGACTTTACTTGGAGCATAATGCTCCCCCTCAGTTCTTGCATCCATGCCCGATCTTGAGTTCCTCGCTGATGCCCCCCTTGACCCAAGAGCCTTGAGCCCTTCAGTCTTCAATCTTCATAGTTCAGCATGTCGAGTTAAGTTTTGAAGAGACTGAACTTGGCCTCGTCTAGGGGCTTTGTGAAGATATCTGCAATCTGCTTATCCATGGGGACATAGCAGACAGAGATATCTTTGTTTTACACATGCTCCCGAATGAAGTGGTAGCGCACTTCAATATGCTTTGTTCTGCTGTGCGACACAGGATTGTTCACAATTGCTATAGTGCTCAAGGAGTCACAATACATAGGAACTTCTTTGAACTACAAGTCATAATCTTCGAGTTGATTTATGATCCATAGAAGTTGTGCGCAACAGCTGCCTACTGAGATGTACTCAGATTCAGCCGTGGAGGTTGCGACACAGTTCTTCTTTTTTACTATTTCATGAAATAAGCCTTCTTCCGAGGAATTGGCACGTCCCGGAAGTGCTTTTCCTTTCATCCCTGCTTCCTGCAAAATCAGCATCTGAAAAGCCTATAAGCTCGACATCATTGTTTCTTGGGTACCACAAGCCAAGATTTGGTGTACCTTTAAGGTATCTAAGAATTCGCTTTGCAGCGACATAATGAGATTCCTTTGTGTTCACCTGATATCTGACACAAACGCATGTGGAAAACATAATATCCGGTACTAGCAGTAAGGTAGAGCAGGGATCCAATTATGCTTCTGTATTTGGTTTCATCAAAAGGTTTCCCTTTCTCATCCTTGTCCAGAGACACAGTGGATCCCATTGGAGTCCTCATAGAGGTTGCATTCTCCATTCCGAATTTCTTGAGGAGTTCATTTGTGAACTTCGTCTGAGAAATGAAAATTCCATCCTCAGACTGTTTCACTTGAAGTCCCAAGAAGTACTTCAGCTCACCCATGCTGCTAATTTCAAACTTCCCTTGCATAAGTTTAGAAAACTTCTTGCACAGGTTGTTGTCCGTTGAGCCAAATATTATGTCATCGATATAGATTTGCACCAGAAAAATCTTGCCTTTGACTTCCCTAAGAAACAATGTCTTATCTATTTTTCCTCTCGAGAACTTTTTCTCAAGAAGAAAACTAGACAGAGTCTCATACCAAGCTCGAGGAGCTTGTTTAAAGCCATATAATGTTTTATTAAGAACGTAAACATGATTAGGGAATGTTGGATTAACAAAACCTGGGGGTTGCGCGATATATACTTCCTCTTTCAAATTTCCATTTAGGAACGCAGATTTCACTTCCATCTGATAGACAGTGAATCCTTTGTGAGAGGCATATGCCAGGAACGACCTGATCGCCTCGAACCTTGCAACTGGTGCAAAGGTTTGGTCGAAGTCAATCCCCTCCTCTTGTCTGTAACCTTGAGCCACTAGTCTAGCCTTGTTCTTGATGATGACCCTGTATTCATCCAGTTTGTTTCTGAAGATCCACTTAGTGCCGATCACATTCTGTTTCTTTGGTCTGGGAACAAGCGTCCAAACGTAGCATCGTTCAAATTGATGCAGTTCATCTTGCATTGCCAATATCCATGACGCATCTTTGTTCGCTTCGTCAAACTTCTTTGGCTCAACCTGTGACAGAAAACTAAGGTGCAGAATCTTTTTAATTGTACCTCTGCGAGTTCTGACACCGTCACGAGGATCTCCTATGATCTGATCTCTAGGATGATCCCTCACGTGTCGGAGATCTAAGAGTCTGACATCTGGAGCTCTAACAGCTTCTCGGGCTCCTCCCTCTTCTGGAGGATTTTCTCCATCCTGATCGTCATCTTCTCCAGTTGGCGTTGAGGTGGAGACCTTGATGTACTTGGGAGTTGCATCTTTAGCAGTCTCATCGAGACTTAGCTGTTAAAGCCTTGGACATGCATCTTCAAGAATGCCACTGTAAGAATTACTGTGAAGCAAGCTTCCTTCATCAAATACAACATTAATGGACTCCTCTACCACTAGGGTTTTCTTATTGAAAATCCTATATGCCCGACTATGGCTACTATAGCCCATGAAGATGCCTTCGAAGCATTTTTCACCAAATTTAGTACGTGGGTACTTCCCGTTATTGAGTACATAGCATCTGCAGCAAAAAATCCTTAGATAGGACATGGTCGATTTCCTGCCTTTTAATATCTCATAAGGTGTCTTACGATGATTCTTGTTGATCAATGCTCGGTTCTAAACATGACAAGCCGTATTGACAGCCTCTACCCAGAAGTACTCTGGAAGAGAAGCATCATTCAATATTGTCGTACATGCTTCAATGAGCGTTCTATTTTTCTTCTCCGCAACTCCATTTTGCTGAGGAGTACGCAGGGAGGAAAACTCATGAATGATACCATGTTCTTCACAGAATTTTGTAATAGCTCCAGACTCGAATTCTGTTCCATGGTCACTTCTAATTTTGACCACGGAGCAGTTAAGTTCGTTCTGAATCTGCTTGACAAAATTAGAGAAGATATCAAACGTATCTGACTTTCATTTCAAGAAGAACACCCACGTAAACCGAGAGTGATCATCAACAATCACTAGCGTATACGATTTGCCTCCTAAGCTATGAACTTGCACTGGACCGAACAAGTCCATATGTAGACGATTAAGACATCTGGAGGAGTCTTTGTCTGCAATGCCCTTAAAGATAGCCCGAGTCTGTTTTCCCTTCTGGCATGCAGGACAAGGGCTATCTTTGATGCATTTAATAGTAGAGGCATCCCTTACTAAATTCTTGGAAAACAACATATTAATAGTCTTGAAATTAATATGTGCTAATCTCTTGTGCCATTGTTCATAGAGAGATGCACTGCCTTTTGCTACTAGGCACACGGGGGTAGAAGAGTCTACGCTAAGAAAATCTAAGCAAAAGATATTTCTGCTCCTAATGCCAGTTAATACCGTCTCCAAAGAGGCACACGATATTATCAAGCACTTATCCTTGCAGAACTTAACGTCGTATCCTTTATCACACAACTGGCTTACACTGATCAGGTTATGGTTTAACCCTTCAACATAGGCCATGTCTGTGATAGAGAATACACTGTTGGAAATCATACCATAACCCCTGGTGACTACTCGATCAGATCCTCCAAAGATGACTTTGGGTCCATTTTCGACTGGGGAGTAATCACGCAACAGTCTTCTTTTCCCGGTCATATGCCGGGAACATCCACTATCCTAGTACCAGATTGGCATTTTGGTGGCCTTTGGATATACCTGCAAAATAGAATTAGTTTCCCTTAGGAACCCAATGGAACTTGGGTCCTAGATTCCTTGTTAGCACACTCCCCCTTGGTTGGTTAACCCTACGAGTGGTCGGCTTCGCATTGCTAACAAAAGGAGTCTCATTGTTTCTTGGATTAAACCAGCAATCCACGACAAAGTGACCAACTTTGCCACAACACCAACATTCAAACTTGTTGTACCGTTTCCTAGGCTCCAACTTCACCCTTGGAATGGTGGGTCCAGCCGGAACCTTGGATCTGGAGGTGGAGGCATCATGATGACAACACCCACACAAATTCTTCACTTCCTATTCCTTCAGTATGACAGGCTTGGACTTTGGTGCATGCTTCCTATTATGGCCGCTAGAGAAGTGCCCATAATTCTCCACTTGGATTTCCTCATAAGGTGCCTTTAAGACACTCTCATCGTAGTTGCGGGGGAAGGTCCAACCATCATATCGACTCTTGGGCTTTTTAACCGAGGGCCGGAAGAAGTGGCCATAGGTTGACTCAAAGTCCTGCTCATTACAAGGAAAGCCAGGATTTCTGAATGAAACAGGACCGAGTGGAGCCTTTCCCTTTTCTACAGCAGAGGCCTTCTTAGTAGCCTTATTTTTCCTCCGATTTCTATTTCTCCTGGATGATTTACCAGGCATAGCCACATGCCCTAAGCCAGCCCCTTAGCCTGAGTAGAGAATCATCAACCAGAGGAAGAATGGTCTTGGGCATAGAGAAGCTTTTGACAATCTTCCTCTCTGCCGCAAGCTATTCTTCCAGCTTGTTGATTTCTTCCTGTTTTTGGTAAAGGAGCCTTAGAGAATCTGAGTGCTCAGAAGTCAGGTCCAGGTGTTTTTGTCGGAGAGAAATAAAGCTAGTGATCTCTTCTCTTAGGGACACACCCTCAGCCTTAAGGAATTTGAGTTCCTTTTTCTGAGCGCTCAACCTCTTTCGGCACTCATCGAAAGTATTGAGCAGAAGCTCAAATTTTTCGAGGAGTTCAGCCTCACGGGCAGATGGACTGTCCTCGTGGTCATCTTCAGGAGACTCAGAGTCAGAGTAAGAGTTAGACAGGGGTGTGCGATCTTTTACCTTCCCAGTAAATGGGGGACAGTCTCAATCTAAGTCAGAGTGACCCCTTTGCCCGAAGTAGTCTTCCTCATCATCACTGGAGTATGAAGAGTAAGATTCACTCAGTGTCTTTGGCTTTTTAGCAATATAGCTCCTCTCTTTCTTCTTATCTCTAGAGGGCTTGTGCTCCTCTCCTTTCCCCTTATCTCTCTTGCTTTGGTGGCAGTCAGCAATGATGTGACCTGGCTTATTGCATCCAAAGCAGATAATGTCAGTAGAACGATATTTGTTCTGTTTAGACTCATACTTGTCAGAAGAGTAATTCTTCTTCTGATGTCTGGAGGAGGAGCCATCCTTTTTTCTCTGATTCCTCAACTTGAGGAACTTCTTGAACTCTCGAGTGATGAAGGAGAATTCTTCCTCAGATAGCTCTGAGCCGGATGAGCATGGCTCAGAGTCTTCTTCCTCAGCCTTTCTACAAGAGCGGGATGAGGCTATACCCTTGCCTTTCCTTGAGTGATTAGCTTTCAAGGCCACAGTCTTTTCTTTGGCTACGGCCTTATCTGCTTCTTCTTCAGCTTTTCTGGTGTTCAGCTGAAGCTCGTAGGACATTAGCTTTCCAAACAGAATCTAGGGATCAGTTTCTGCCAGCTTGCCAAATTCTCCGATGGCGCAGATCTTGGTGTCCCATTCCTTAGTAAGGGATCTAAGGAATTTGTCATTTAGTTCACCATCGGTGAACACTCTGCCATAACCCTTCAGGGAATTGACGATCTTCAGGAAGTTCTCGAATGTCACTCCGATTTCTTCCTTGGGACCTTGCCTGAAGGCCTCATACTTCTGGTTCAGAAGTATCTTCGATCATCCCTTAATTCATCTGTGCCTTCCATCAGAATGATTAGGCAGTGCCATATGTCCTTAGCAGTCCTTTAGTTGCTGAAATTCTGCATCATGGAATCATCGACGACGCTTACGAAGATGTTTTGAGCTTTCTTGTCTAGTCCGACAAGCACCATCTCATCCTTATCCATTTCGGAGAGCTTCTTGGGCACCATCTTGGTAGGATCAATGGTGGAGGCCTTAGTGGGGATATAAGGGCCCTCCTCCACTTTCATGAAGAGTCGATGGTCGACTGCTTCCATATAGAACCTGATCCTTTCCTTTTAGATGGGAAAGTTCAGCTTGGTGCATATTGGGATCTTTCCTAAATACTTGAGTCCGTCCATTCCCGAGATCTTCTTTCCTCTTGACACTAGACACAGGATCTTACTCAAGGTGTTAACCTTATTGATGAGCAACCTCCCTATGATACCACTTGAAAGTCTCTAGTGTCGACTAAATCCACCTATGGGGGGGGGGGATAGGTGTCATGCAGTCTTTTGCAGAATTAAATTTACCTGCACAAATTAACAAACAGAGCACCAAAAACACAAAGAATTATAGTGGTTCCCCGATTTGGGTATGTCCACTTCCCCCTTTGACCTATCTCCCACCAAGGGACGACTCGGTCACTTCTCCAAACGGATTGAAATCCAATCCTCACACTACGGAAGGAACCCTTCCAACAAAGGAGTCACAACTCCACCACCACAGGTTGCACCCAACCCTTATAACTAGGAATTAAAATTCCTTTACAACAAATCAAAATTGAATGTAAAGGAAAATACAAACAAAGCTTTTTGAGATTCCGATGTCCTTCTTCGTTCGTTGAAGCTTTCTTGAAAGTTACGAAGAGTCCACAACCAGATTTTTCTCTTGGAGAGGATCTTGTCAAGATCGGCGGAGGCAAGTGATTGCGGCAACAATACTTTGTAGATCCAAACTTCTTGACAAAGCAAGCAAGGTCTACCAACGATCTCAGTCGGATCAATCGTCTCAACCGATTCGGAATGGAGAATAAGTCTCGTTCTACGAATCAGAAGACAAGAGATCTAAAGAGAGATACGTGAGATGCTCTGCTTGCCTTGGTACTGTCGTCGGAAGATCAGAGAAGCACTGAGATCAACGACGGCGACGAACTTGCGAGCGGCTACAGACGATCGACGGTTTTCGCGATCGGCTAGGGCACGACGTCAGCTGCTTTAGATTTCCGAGAATACGTGTCTTTAGAAGTTCAAAATATGCGAGTATAAATACTAGAGGCCAGGCCTAAAGATAGTTGTGGGTCCCACGAGAAGAAACCCTAGCCTCGGCCTAAACAGCGCATGGCGAGATGGTTCGGTCCAGCGAACGGAGGAAAATTGCCTAAGGCAAAATAGGCGGGAATCGTTGGTGATTCCCGTCGAAGTCATCGGGAATCACTAACGATTCCCGTTGATTCTGCCTTGGCAGAATTCCTGTTGGAAAACTGTCAGCCGGAAGAAGTCGGCGGGAATACAGACTGATTCTCGTCGAAGTCGACGGGAATCACTCACGATTCCCGTCGATTCTACCTTGGCAGAATTCTTGTTGGAAAACTGTCAACCGGAAGAAGTCAACGGGAATGAAGACTGATTCTCGTATAAATTGGCGAGAATTACAAGTGACTCCCGTCGAAGTCGGCGGGAATGACTTAGTGATTCCCGTCGATTTTTACTTAGAAGAATTTTCTCTTCCTTCCTTTGATGACTTGGTCTTTGACCCATCTTTTCTCCTTCTTTTGCTCTTGATCTACCTTTACCCTGTACTTAAATATAAGTACACTCCAATAGAGAGAGCACATGTGAATCAACACACTGATCTACGCAATGAGGGATTACATTGCGCAGACCCGTGTATATTGACCCACTGCTCCCTGACATTGGTGTGTACTTAGCATGGAATAGCTGTAAGCACAACTTGATAGAAGATCGTCAAATACATTGTCAATTCAACTTAGCTTGTTCAGGGGCATCTTCAAATCAGGTACATTGTGGATATAATACCCAACAAAAATCTCACACCCCTCTTTTAGAATCTGAAGTTTCTGAGCATGATCATGAGGACAGCTCCTCTGACGATGACTCTGAACTCATGGCCCAGTATAAGGAGTTGATCATGGCTTACGAAAAATGTCGAAAGGTTGTGAAAACTCAGGAAAAAGAGATTAAGTCTCTAAAGGCCATAGAAAGCTCTCTGAGAAAGGAAGTCATTAAGATGGACTCACTCAGAGAAGACTACTATTGTTGATGAGTTCAACAAGGCTATCAAGTACCTTGATTTGAAGGATAAAATCATCAAGGGGTTGGAAGAATTACTAGAAGCCGAGAAGAAACTTGTTGAAGGATTCTCTAAGCCCAAGGTAGTTCTTCCTCTTGTTGATGAGTTCTCTGCTCAGGCCAAGGGTGCTAGGCTAGGCCATGTAGAAGCTCCTAGTAAATCTTCTAGGAGGAATAAGGCTCAGAGAAGGAATAAGGCCGCCAAGAAGGCCTTGGCCAAAGAAAAGTGGAAAGCCCCTCAAGATCAGACTATCTTTAAGAATTTCATATTTCCAACTAATGAGTTTGATCTTGACTCATCCTACGGCCACTTGACTAGGCCTACTTATATAGAGCCAAAGTCTCGCTACCAAGGATGGACTCGCCCCAAAAACTTTGGTGAGAGTGTCTTTAAGGCACCTTATGAAGAAGTCATTCTTCCGGACTATGGTACTTATGATCATGGTCATAACTTCAAGAAAGCACCAAAAGTGAAATCCATTGTAGAAAAGCCTGTGATGGAGAAGAAATCATGTGATTGCAATCAACATGAAGCTTATTCCTCAAAGAATGCTACCCCTGCTGGACCAGTATCCCAGAAGGTCAAGCAGGAGTACCTAAGGCAAAGATACAAAAGGTTCGACTGTTGGTGTTGTGGCAAAATTGGTCATTTTGCCATCGATTGTTGGTTTAATCCAAGAAATGTTGCAACTCCTCAAGTTGGAAACATGAGAATGACCACTCATGAAGCTAATACTCATAGGGGGAGTGTTCTAACACGAGACCAAGGACCCAAACATGTTTTGGTTCCTAAGGCAAACTGATTATGATTGCAGGCATGTCCAAAGGCCACCAAAACGCCAATATGGTATTTGGACAGTGGATGCTCTCGGCACATGACCAGGACAAGAAGCCTACTTCAAAATTATTCTCTAGTTTTGAAGGGACAAAGGTCATCTTTGGAGTTTCAGACCGAGGATAACTAAAGGCTATGATATGATCACTAACGGTAGTGTATCCTTTTTGGATGTAGCTTATGTGAAAGGATTGGAACACAATCTTATAAGCATAAGCCAACTATGTGACAAAGGATACATAGTTGAATTCCACGCTGACAAGTGCCTGATAAAGTCTGTTGACAATATGGAAACGATTCTATCTGGCACTCAAAGCAGGAATATATTTTGTTTAAATTTCATTTGTATAGATTTTTCTACACCAGTGTGCTTTTTAGCAAAAGATAGTGCGTCTCTTGGCGACCAATGGCACAAGAGGTTAACACATATTAATTTTAAAACTATTAATAAATTATTCTCCCTGAACTTAGTACATGATGCCCCGAATGTCAAGTACGTCAAAGATAGACCTTGCCATGCATGAGTAAAAGTCAAGCAAACAAGGGCTACCTTTAAAAGCATTATTGACAAAAAATCAAGTAGATATCTCCATCTACTTCATATGGACTTGTTCGGTCCACTGCAAATTATAAGCTTGGGAGGTAAGGAATATACATTAGTTATTGTTGATGACTACTCGCACTTTGCGTGGGTGTTATTTCTGAAACACAAGTCAGATACCTTCGACATCTTTACTAATTTTGTCAGGCAGGTCCAAAATGAGTACAACTGTTCCGTAGTCAAAATCAGAAGTGACAATGGAACAGAGTTCAAGTCTGGGGCCATGACAGAATTCTGTGAAAGCCTAGGTATCTTTCATGAGTTTTCCTCTCCTCTCACTCCACAGCAAAATAGAGTAGCTGAGAGAAGGAAAAGAACACTCATAGAGGCCTGTAGCACTATGTTGAGTGATGCTTCACTATAGGAGTATTTCTGGGTTAAAGCCGTCAATACTGCATGCCACGTGCAAAATCGAGCACTCATTAATAAGAATCATGATAAGACACCTTACGAACTTCTAAAAGGCAGGAAACCAAAAATTTCATATTTTTGAATTTTTGGATGTAAATGCTTCGTGCTTAATAATGGTAAGTATCATACTACCAAGTTTAGTGAGAAAAGTTTTGAAGGTATTTATATAGGTTATAATAGCCATAGTAAGGCATACAGGATTTTCAAAAGAAAAACTCTGGTTGTAGAGGAATCCATACATGTTGTATTTGATGAGACGAGCTTGCTGCAAAGCAAATCGTATAGTATGCTTGTTGAAGATGCAGGTACAAGGCTGAAAGAAATCAGCTTGGATGAACCGACTGAAGGTGAAAAAGAAAAGTTCATCAAGATCACTACTCCAACCCCCATTTAAGAGGTAGAAAATCAAGATGAAGAAACCATCCAAGTTGATGAAGTCACTCCAGCGGCTGAAGAAGTTCCAGATGCTAGGAACCTAGAGCTCAGACATCTGAAGGATCATCCATTGGACCAGATCATAGGAGATCCCCGGGATGGTTTCATAACTCGACGAGGTACAACTAACAAGAATTTATATTTAAGTTTTCTCTCACAGGTTGAACCAAAGAAGTTTGAGGAAGCAAACTCAGACACATCATGGATCTTAGCCATGGAAGAAGAACTGAACCAGTTCAAGCACTACAAAGTTTTGAAGCTAGTTCCAAGACCCAAAGGTAAGAATGTCATCGGGACGAAGTGGGTCTACAGGAACAAGTTGGACGAGGATGGGACAATCATAAAGAACAAGGCCAGACTCGTCGCCAAAGGATACCGTCAAGAAGAAGGAATCGACTTCGACCAAACATATGCTCCAGTGGCAAGGCTGGAGGCCATCAGACTGTTCCTGGCTTATGCTGCACTAAAGGGCTTCACTGTCTATCAAATGGATGTGAAATCCGCCTTCCTTAATGGTGACATAAAGTAAGAAGTGTACGTGGAACATCCCCCAGGTTTTGTTGATCCTAACTTTCCCGACTTTGTTTATTTATTATCGAAAGTGCTGTATGGTTTGAAAAAAGCTGCTCGAGCTTGGTACGAAATGCTATCTAGCTTTCTCCTCGAGAACAAGTTCGTAAGGGAAAAGATAGATAAGACATTATTTCTTAGGAAAATTAAAGGCAAGATTTTTCTAGTGCAAATCTATGTCGACCACATTATTTTTGGTTCTACAGACGACAACCTCTGCAAAAAGTTTTCTAAACTTATGCAAGGGAAGTTTTAAATGAGTAGTATGAGAGAGCTGAAGTATTTCTTAGGAATTCAGGTGAAACAATCTGAAGATGGAATTTTCATCGTACAGACGAAGTTCACCAAGGAGTTGATTAAGAAATTCAGAATGGAGAGTGCAACCTCTATGAGGACTCTAATGGCCTCATCTATGTCTCTAGACAAGGATGAGAAAGGAAAACCTTTTGATGAAACCAAGTATAGAAGCATAGGTTGATCCTTGCTCTATCTTACTGCCAGTAGACCAGACATAATGTTCTCTACATGTGTCTGTGCTAGATTCCAAGTGAATTGTAAGGAATCTCACTATGCTACTGCAAAGCGGATCTTAAGATACCTTAAAGGTACACTGAATCTTGGCTTATGGTACCCAAGAAGTAATGACAGCGAACTAATTGGTTTTTCAAATACAGACTTTGCAGGTAGCAAAGATGACAGAAAAAGCACTTTCGGGACATGTCAGTTCCTTGGAAGAAGGCTTATATCATGGAGCAGCAAAAAGCAAAATTGTGTCACAATCTCAACGACCGAGTCAGAATATATTTCTGCCGACAGTTATTGTGCACAATTGCTTTGGCTAAAGAACCAGCTAGAAGATTACAACATGAAGGTTAAAGACATTCCATTTTTTGCGACTCCTCCAGTGCAATAGCAATTACCAACAAACTAGTCTCGCACAGCCAGACAAAGCACAACGAGCTCAGATATCACTTCATCCAGGATCATGTGGAGCAAGGGGATGTAGATCTGCAGTACATGCCAACAGATCGGCAAGTTGCAGATATTTTCACAAAGACGCTGGACGAGACCAAGTTCAATTTCTTCAAAACTGAACTTGGGATGCTGAACAGAGAAGGATAGACCAAAAGAAATCATTTCAAAGCTCAAGAATCAAGGATACTACAAAAAGGTCAGAAATTTCTCAAGTATAAGGTAGTTCTCGAGAAATACAGTTACTTCTCGAAAAGTACATAACTAGTTATCGAAAACTTAAGTCCACTTCTCGAGAACTAAAGATCTGTATCTCGAGAAGTACAATAAGTTCTCGAAAACAAGAAATATACTTCTTGAGAACTATAACCATGTCTCTCGAGAACTAACCCTAACTCTTGAGAAATGCCCGGTCTATTTTCGATTTCTGTTCATTTCTTCTATTTCGAAAACCTATTGATTTCTGCTTTAATCCAAGGGTTATTTTAGATTAATTAGACACCTAATCAACATTACTAGGGTTATATATATAAAACTCTAGAAATCTCGAATCAACCGACATTTCAAAATCCATTCACTCGAAAACTCTTCGCCTTCCGCCGACCAGAGCTTCGACACCGCCGCTTTCTCGTGCTCCATCCATCGCTGTCGTCAGTCTCAATGGCACAGCAGTCCATAATCAGAGTCGGCAGTGAACTTGTGGTCTCCGGGATTTCAGATATTTCAGACGATTTCAAGAATTTGCTTCTTCTGCTAAAAACCGTAGGTTTGAACTTTGTTCTTTCAGAACCTTGTAAGATTCTATTTCCAGAAGTAGAAGAGTTCTATAGAAATGTCAAGATAAGGAGGAATAACATTGTACTTAAATCCTAGGTCAAGGGAGTTAAGATTAAGTTAAGCCCGACCATACTGTCCAGACTTCTAAGATTGCCTATTATGGATGATGAGGATGAACTGACAGTAGATGACAATGTCAGAACCTATTATTTCTATGGAGTTCTAGTTGACATTACCTCTCTAAGGAGAACTGCTCTGAATGATGTTAGCATACTTCTAGTGGATATAGTTGGGAAAATTCATTAGTGCAGGACAGGGTCTATAGGTTTCATAACCAATGACCTATTCAATGTCATGACAACCAAAGTCTGCAGGAAGAAATTTCCATATGGTATGATGATTTTTGACAAGATCAGGGATAACATTAAAGAACCAAAGTTTGCCAGGATAATCTCCTTGATGTTGCATGAGATTGATCCAGCGGTCTTTAAGACTTCAAAAGGTACACCAATTCATCACTTGAATAAGATCTTCTTAGCTTCCATTCAAAGGTGGGAGTTAAAACTGAAGAATCCAAAGCAGATAGCTAAAGAGCTTGCAGCCCCTGCTTCAGAGGTCAGGACCCTATCTCCCTCCTCTCATGAAGTTGCTGAACCATCTGGTGCAGCAATTGAGGGGGAGCCTGCTTCCTCTGTTCCAGTTGACAGAATTCCCTCTCCTCCTCCAACTAGATCTCCAGTCTGAAGTCCCGTCAGTTAACAAGCCAGGACACAAGCTAGATCACCAGTGAGAAGTCCATTCAGAAGTTTAGTCAAGATTCCTATCAGATCTTAAGTTAGGTCCCCAATAACATACTTATCAAATGAGACATTCTCAGATGAGCAAGCTCAGAAAACCCTCAACTCTACTGCAGCAGATATAGAAAATATGATAAAAGAGCTCACCTCTGATGAACCTCTTCCTCCCCTCCACACAAAAACTGCTAAAGAACCTTCAAAGGATCCATCTCCAGCTCCTCCTTCTCCAGTACCTTCTCCCAAAGCAACTCCTTCTCCTTCTCCAAGGAAAAACTCACCTCAACCAGATACCATCCTTCTATCAGAAGAGGATGAGCCAGAACCTGAGGCAGTTGAAGCTCCTTTAAGGAGACTTTATTTCTCTATTCTTACATTCCCTGATTAAGAAGAAGATATAGTCATTCATACTACCAGAGCTAAAAGCTCTGTAGTTGTTGAAGAGATCCCTCAATGGGCAGTTCCACCTCCACCTCATATTGCTACTCCTATTATTCCTGCTGCTGCTATCCTTGTAAGTTCTGATATACTATGTAAGATTGAAGTTATGTTGGCTGAGCAAAGGAAATATTTTGATGAATCCCTCAAAGTAGTCCAAGACAAAGTCACTACTCTAGAGAAAGAGATGAGCAGAGGATTTGCAGAAATTCAGCACAATACTGACTCTCTCAAAGAGCTGTTTCAGATTAGTGGTAAAGCTATAGACCACCCTATCACTAGTGTTGGTAAGGTCATGGATCAAACAGTAACTCTTGCTAATAATCAAATCTTTTTGGAGAAGAAAGCCTAGGAAAACCTCATGAAAATCTGTGAAGAGGTTGGTACCTTCAAAGAGGATGCTATAGCTACACTATCTGTAGAATTCAAAAAGGGGGAGAGCTTGGTGAAAGAACATGTGGACAAGCTTGTTGACAAGTTTACTGCTGCTGCAAACACAGTTTGGTTTGACAAGATAACTGAAATTAATAAGAATGTTTTAGAACAAATCCAGTCTATTAAGTTCCAAAACAATGATACTACAGTCTTGATGCATAACCAAATATTCCTTGAATTTCAGGTTGATCCTTATGTCATTCGTCATAACCTAAACCCTCTTGCTGAAGGTCAGTCAAGTCAGATGCCTGCTTAGATGCAACCTCAGATGCCATGCATCTATTCAAGGCCATAAGATCAAAATCCTCCTCCTGCTTCTTATGACCAAGTATGGGATGATGTTATTCCTCAAGATCTACCTGAAATCAACATTTCTAAGAAGAGGAAGTATGGGGAAGGCCCCTCTGCAAGCAAAAGTATTCCTAAGCCAGACACAGAGAAAAGAAAAGCACAAGATTTTGCTAAAGTCAGGAGTCCTACCTCTAAAGCTTTAATTCTTGATACTCTCAAATTAGTAATGGACTACAATGAAAATAGGAATCTCCACTACAGCTCTTCTGAGTGGGAACTCTATGATAAGTCCATGACTAAAAGGAGAATTTATGATTGAGAGTATGACAAGAACAATCCTAAGGCTCCTCCAAAACCTCCAAGGTACTACCCAAAGCCTTTCGGCTACCAGAGAAGACAACAAGAAAAGTATGATAGACAACATCAGAGCAAGGAATGACTTTATGTTGATAACTATTTTTTATATCATTGATGAAATGGATGTTGATTGGAAATCTAAAACATTATATATATATAATTTCTGGTTTTGCTAATTCTGTGTTTAATTTTTCATTCTTGAATTTGAATCTATTCTTAATATACAGTTCTTTCTTTATTGGTATAATTCACCTTAGTGTAGAGGGTTCTGACTTCTACAAATAGGGAGAGATTTTTGGGTATTTCATCCAAAATAACCCAGATTTACATGAAGTCACCTTTGAACTAAGATGAATTAAGTTGTATTTAATATCTTTGTTTAGTTGTGTGTTTGCAGACCATCATTGCTAAGTGTAGACCAATGTCAGTCTACAGTGGGTCATGAACACAGGACCATACAATATAATCCCTCACTGTGTGATCCAAGGTTTTGACTCATGTGTAGCCTCTCTATTGGGACACACTTCATATTCAAGCACTTGGACCATGGAATGAAGATTGGATTCTTGAAGAGAAAAAGTTTCTAAGTTCAAAATTTTTCTATGTCCACTTCTCGAGAAGCCTGGAATAGTTCTCGAGAAGTAGAGTTAGCACACTCGAGAAGCTTACTTGGTTCTCGAGAAGCCTAGACTAGTTCTCGAGTAACATCATTAAAGTTCTCAAGAAGCTTAGCCTAGTTCTCGAGAAGTCACTTCTTATATTTCTCGAGTAGCCAGAGACAGCCGTGAAATTTTCTAAGTCCATCTCTCGAGAAGCTGGTAGTTCTCGAGAACTTAGCTTTTAGTTCTCGAGAAGTCAGCTTAGTTTTCGAGTACAAGATTTAGCTCTCGAGTAATGTTATTTTAATTCTCGAGAAGCGTAATTTCGTTCTTGAGTTGACTCAACGCTTATCTCTCGAGTACTAACTTAAGTCCAGAAAGTATAGCTCTCGAGAAATCAGTCTTGTTCTTGAGAACTTTTTCATACTTCTCGAGAACAACAGTTCATTTTTTAGAAAATTTACTTTAAGTCCAGATCGAAGGGATTTTCAAATGACTTGATGTGATTGATCCACGTGTCGTCATTAATGTCAATTCTAACCGTTAGGAGAAATCCTAAAAAATGTATTTTCATTAAGACTAACCCTAAGCGGTGAACCGTACACTTTCTAAAATTCTGATCGGCTATCTCTCTCCAAGAACGAATTTATAGAAGCCGCCGCCACCACTCTGTTTTAATATCGACTCGACTGTTTTCGATCAAGAAGGACTTGCTGTTCAAGGAATCTTCATCTTCTCCTTGATCGAGTAGGCCAAAGTTTTCACAGATCAGATCTACCGAGTCTTCTTCAACAAATTCTGAAAAGACGCAAAGTTCAGAAGAAGACATAGAGATAAATTTTTCCAGATCTGAGACAAATCTCTATTTGTATTTCATATCTCTTTGTAATTTTGTAAGAGATTATTCTCCGAGTGTAGGAGCTTTGTTCTCTGAGTTGTTGGAAGTTTTCATCTTCCAAGTGTAGATCCCTTTGGATCAAGATTGTAGGAACTTGGTTCCGAGACGTAGGATTGGTTTTCAATCCGAGATAGTGGAGTAGCCGAGTCTAGTGATTTACTAGATTGGTGAGGGAAAGTGGACATACCTAAGGTTGGGGAACCACTATAAATCTTCTTGTTGTCTGTGATTGCTTGATTGTTTTTGTGCAAGTTCTTTAAATTTTTTTATTTCGCAAATAGACGCACGATGCACCTATTCACCCCCCTCTAGGTGTTTTAGGTAGACAACTTAACACTTTCAAAGATAAGAAAGATTCAGTAGCTGAATGTTTTGAAAAGTTCTTCAGAATTGTAAACAACCTGAGGACTTATGGCAGAAGTTTTACTAACTATGAACTTAATGACAAGTTCTTGAGGCCCCTGAACAAGGAATGAGACATTAAGATCTGTGCTATAAGAGAAATAGGAAACTTAGCCAACATAGACCCCCAGGACCTATTTGGAAAGTTTTTGTCACATGAGTTACACCTCAATATCAGGAAGTCTGAAGAAGATTCAGCTAGAGCACATAGTAGAGAAAAGACCTTGGCCCTAAAGGTTGATTCATCCAGGAAAGTCAGAGAGAAGTTAACACTCACAAAAAGACTGGAAACAACTTCTGAGTGTTCAGAATCTTCCTCATCAGCAGGAGACTTGATTGAGGAGGAACTGTCGCTCTTCTCTACACAGTTCAAGAAGATGTTAAGGAGAAAAAAACAAGGTAGCTGGAAGGGTCCAGCTGGAGACTCTTCTCACAAAAAGATCAATCATCCAGAGAAACCCAGGAAGAAGTATTCTAGGGGCAGGTATTGATCTTCTCAGAAAAAATTCATTAAAACTAATATAGTGTGTTATTGTTGCAATAGAAAACGGCATGCCATAGCTGATTGCCCAACAAAAATAAAGGAGAAAAAGTCAGAGAACTTGAAAAATGGGCAACACAAGAAGGCTGACAAAAGCCTATTGGCAAAAAGACAGTTGACATTGTCTGGCAGTGAGTCTGATTCATCAGAATCAGAAGAGGAGGAGGCCCTTATGGGCCTAATGGTTATTGAGGGGACTCAACCAAGAGAAGAAGATCATGATTGTGCAAATCCTGCTAAGGTAAAATCTATCTCACATAGTTTATCCTCATATTCTTTTTCTGCATCAGAAAATGAATCATGTTCACACTCCTCAGATAATAAAGAACATGATTCAAACACTGAAGCTGATTTTAACTCTCTTATCAACATATATGGGAAGTTACTTGAGGCCTTGATTGTAAGCAAACAACTTGCTAAGGATCATGCCAAAAAATTAGATTCCTTGAGAGGAGTATCTTTTCAGTTAGAAAGAGCCAACATAAAGTTGGTCCTACAAAAACTGAAACTTATAGAACTAACCAAGAAGATAGATAGCAAGACAGAAGTAATAGTAGAATAGGTCAAGACTGTCAAGGACTTGGAAGCAAAGCTTACTGAGGAAAGACATCGTCTGACTCAATTCTCAAAACCTAAGTCAATGCTACCTATCATAGATATCTTTTATACACCATTTAGAAGTGGTGTAGGGTATGGTAAGAACAAAAAGTTTTAAAAAAAGTCTGTACCCAAGGGTAAAACTCCAAGTGGTCCTGTTAGGCAACCAGTCAAGTATCTGTCTTCTAACAGATGCTTGAGATCATGTGTTCCTGGACACATGATGTCTGAGTTCTCTACTAGTAAGGTCAATAAAGATCCTTGCTGGAACGATCAGATATCAAGAGGCAATATAGGCCAAGAACCACCACAAAAGGTGATCAATCCAAGAAGCCAAGGAATTCTTGGAGATGATCCCAGTGTATCTCACCTAAATCCGAAAGGTAAGGGTATAAATTTTGTACCACTACCTTGGAAGGTTGATGATAGTTCTGTGTTGCATAATAGAACAACCTCAAATGTGCAACCAAAGAAAAGATACAATAGATTTGAGTGTTGGTGTTATGGGAAGGTTGGGCATTTTTCCCTAGATTATTGGTATAATCCAACAGCTCCTTCATATAAGTTTCAAGCAGCTTTATTTAGAAAGACTGTTGTGTTTCACACAATAATGCCTAACAGGAACCAAGGCCCCGAAACTATTTGGGTGCCTAAGGTGAAATAAATTTAAGTTTGCAGGTGGAACCAAGTACCACTAATAGGACAATATGCTACTTGGATAGTTGATGTTCCAGGCATATGACTAAATCAAGGAGTTTACTAAGATATTACACTCCAGTTAGGAATGGACCAACAGTCATCTTTGGAGGGTAAGAGAAAGGACTCACCAAAGGATATTGTAAATTTTCTAATGGCCTAATTACCATCACTAAAGTGGCTTATGTGGAAGGATTGAAACACAATCTGATAAGTATAAGTCAGCTTTGTGATATAGGGTATGAAATTGTTTTCCACAATGACAAGTGTTTGATAAGGAGTTAAGTGATCAAGAGATCATTTTGTCAGGCACTAGGAGTGGGAACATTTATTTTCTAAATTTCCTTAGTATAAATGAACAAACACATGTATGTCTTATAGCAAGTGAGAAAGACACTTTGTATATACAGCAGCATAAGAGACTGGCTCACTTAAACTACAAAGTTATGAGTAAACAATTATGGACTTAGTTAGAAATAGTCCATAGCTAAAATGCTCCAAAGAAGGCTTATATCCTGCATGTCAAAAATGCAAACAAACAAAAGTTTCCTTTAAGAGCATTCAGTCCAAAGACACTGAGAGGTGTATGTACTTAATTCATATGGATCTCTTTGGTCCTATGAAAGTTCTTAGTTTGGGTAGGAAGTCCTATACCTATGTGATTGTGGATAATCACTCCAAGTTGACTTGGGTATTCTTCTGAAGGAGGAAGTCTATGTAGAGTTGCCACAAGGTTTTGTTGCCCTAAACACAACACCTATGTTTTCAAATTGCACAAGGCATTTTATGGGTTAAAACAAGCACCTAGAGCCTTGTATGAGACCCTGTCTACCTTTCTTATATAGAACAAGTTCTCTAGAGGGAAGATAGATAAGACACTATTTCTTAGGGACATCAAAGGATCAAGCATCTTAGTCCAGATTTATGTAGATGACATAATCTTTGGGTCTACTAATGAGAAGCTATGTAGCAAATTTGCAAAACTTATGCAAGGCAACAAGTTTGAAATGAGCAGCATGGGTGAGCTAAAGTTTTTCTTGGGATTCCAAGTTAGACAATCTGAGGATGGAATATCCATCTCTCAATCTAAGTTCACTAAGGAGTTGATTAGAGATATGGTATGGAGAATTCTTCTACCATGAAAACTCCAATGGGTTCTTCTGTGTCACTACACAAGGATGAATATGGGAAATCAATTGATGAAACCTTGTATAGAGGCAACATTGGATCACTCCTATATTTAACTACTAGTAGGCCAGATATTATGTTCTCAATATGTGTCTGTGCTAGGTACCAAGCATGCCCCAAAAAGTCTCATTATACTGCTGTAAAGAGAATACTGAGATATCTTAAGGGCACACCCAATCTTGGGCTTTGGTATCTTAGGGATAGTGATTTTGAACTTACACGGTACACATATACAGATTTTGCAGGGTGTAAAGAAGATAAAAAAAGTACTTCTAGAACTTGCCAGTTTCTAGGGAAAAGACTTATAAGTTGGAGTAGCAAGAAGCAAACAAGTGTTGCTATCTCTACAGTAGAATCTTAGTACATATCTGTTGGGAGCTACTGTGCATAGTTATTGTGGATTCAAGATCAACTACTGGACTATAGTGTACAAATAAGTAAATCTGTTATGTTTTGTGATTCTACTAGTGCAATTTCTATTGCTAATAATCATGTTTCTCACAGTAGAACTAAACATAT
The DNA here is from genome assembly GCA_039513925.1 of Platanthera zijinensis. Taxonomy (NCBI): domain Eukaryota; kingdom Viridiplantae; phylum Streptophyta; class Magnoliopsida; order Asparagales; family Orchidaceae; genus Platanthera; species Platanthera zijinensis. The sequence continues at coordinate 86,229,244 of CM077080.1, forward strand.
TGAAATTAAATATCACTTTCTCAGAGAGAATGTTGAAAAAGAAAATATAAGCTTACAATATACTCCAACAGAAAGACAAGTTGCTGACATTTTTACAAAACCTCTAGAGGAAAGTAAGTTAAATTATTTTAAATTTGAACTAAGCATGTTTAATATTGAATAAATATTTACAATTAATTGTAATAAAAGTTTGTACAACTCTTAAAAGGATGACTATTTAGGTCTACAAATATTTAAAACCAAGAAAACTTTATCTAGTCAAGAAATAGTATTCAGAATACAAAGTTTGTCTAAGTCTAAGAATTGTGTCGAGACACCACAGTGTGTGTCGACACTATTAGTAAAGGTGTGTCGAGACACGTGACAGTGTGTCGACACTGATTAGCAGATGTGTGTCGAGACATTACAATTTAGTGTCAAGACATAAGGTTGTCGAGACCTTAAGGTCTGAGTCGAGAAACATAAATCTTGTGTCGACTTAAGTCGACACATCTCGAAAGAATAAGTTTTCCTTGTCGACACTAGATATTTACAAATAGTTAGAAAATTACTAAATGCAGTGTGCCTTTTCAACTTCAAAAGACTATTACTATAATTAGGAGGTATACGGTTTAGTCGACTTTACTTACCAAAAATCTTGAGAGACTGATCCCTGTGTGTCGAGACCTGAAATCCATAGTCGACTCCTCAAACTCAAGCTCTTTCAACAGGAATGGCACCCAAGATGGACGACAACATTAACGAGGGATACGAACTGGTGCGCAACGCATTTGTCTCTGCTTAAGATGATATAAAGAAGGTGATTAACCTAGTGAATGAGGCAGGTCTAGAGTATCTTCTTTCAAAGCCTACCAAAATTTGGAAGAGAGAGGTATCTGAATTCTATTCTAATGCCTCAATAAACCCTAAGTTAGATAAGATAAAATCAAGTGTTAATGGAACAAGGGTAAAGGTAACAACCAAACGAATGGCTAAAGTTTTTAGATTCCAAGAACTGAACAGGTTGATGACCTGAGTTCAAGAAAGACTGCTGAGGCATTGGAATGGTGTGGACTACCTCCAACCACCAACTATGGAAACTCTTTAACTAGGAAGGGAATGAATTCCCAAGGAAAATTTTTATCTGACATAGTTGGAAAGGTACTCCTCTGCAATATTAGAGCCCATGACATGATTTTTAAGTATATGTTTACCCTGATGACATGGATTATCTTCAAAATCAAAATTGACTGGAATATGGTAGTTTTTTATAAAATTGCAGAAGGAATTAAGAAGCCAAATATGGGCAAAATTATTAGTTTGTATCTGGTAAAGGCTATTCCAGATAGTATCAATCAGAAGATTGGGTCCAAGATAAATCATATGAGGATAATGGACATGAGGATTATGTCAAGATGGGACAGAGTTTTGTCTAAGAAAACTCCAGAACCCAAGAAGAAAAAGGAGGAAAAAGGTAAGAAATCTATAGTAGAGCAAGTTGTATCCTCTAGTGATTCTGAAGAGGAGATACACTTAAGTTCTGATGAAAATGCTGTGGAAGAACAAGGATGATCTCCAAGGATTTACCCTGGGGCTAGTGTACAGGTGTAGAGGGAGAACATTCCAGGAATTGAACTAGCTGAGGAGGAGAATCTCAATGCATTGCCTATGGATACAACTACAACTATTATAATGGATGTTGTTCAGGACCTAGAAAAATCAAAAGATCCTGAACATGATATATCTGAACATGTGTTGGAGGAAGACACTCCAAAAGAGAATGAATAAGTTCTTTTGTCAAAAGTATCACAGATCCAGGGGGAGAGAGTTGAAGATTCTCAAATTAAGGTACCTGATGCTGAAATTCAGCATATTGATATTACTATGGACAACATCAATTTTAATGAGGAAGATATAAGAGTTGAGGGGGAGTTGGCCCCAGATAATAACAAAACTAAAGAGACACCTTAAGTTGAAGAAGTCAGTTCTTCTGAATCTGAGGAGCAGAAGCTTCTCAACTAAAAAAAAGTTTTCTGAGTTGAAGAAGAGGAGTAAGAGCTATAAACAATATCTTAAATCTGGAACACCATCAGTTCCTACCATGGATAATAACTCTCTGTTAGTATAACTACAGATTATACTTGATAAGCAAAGACAAGATCTAGAGAAGTATGTAGAAGAAAGCAACAAGGAGTTGCAATTTTAGCTGGCTCAAGACATCAAGTCAATAATATTTGAAGTAAATCTCTTGAGAACTGAAATGACTACTTTCTTTGAGAAAGGAGTACATGCAGTAGTCTATCTGGACAAGCAAAAACAGGAAGCCAAACAACTACAAGATGATGTGGTTATCAAGCAAGGCTATGTCCTAGAGAATCAGAAGAGGATGAATGAAAATTTTATTATTATGCATGACACTACCTTGGGAGAAATAAAAAAACATACCACTGCTTTGGAAACAAAAATTGATTCCACTGCATCAGATATAGATAGAATACTTAAAAATCATTCAGAATCTCTTCTTAAGGATATCAAGGATTCTGATAAGATTTTTGATAACAATTTAGTAAGAGTTAAGAATACAGTTACATCAGGCATTAATTATCTAGATGGTCAAGTAAGATTTCATAAGAATGATTTGAGGGATCATATTGACAGAGAAGTCATAAAGGGGGAGAGGGTAATGATTAAGGCCAGTTCTGAACATGCTACCTGGATATCAAACAATATCAGAGACACTTTAGGCTTTCCTCTCCTATGTTATGATGGAGATCAAACTGTTGAATCTGGTTGTGAACCTCCTCTACTTGAACCACCTCCTACTGAAATCTATGATTATAATCATCCTGTAGCCCAAACAAATTTTGAGTCTATCCAAGCATCTGTTCAACACATGTACAACCTCCTCAAGGCTTAGATAAGAATGTATCTATGAGAAAGTGGACAAGTCTTCTACTACTCCAGAGATAGAGGCTCAGTTATCAAAAATAAGGTTTAGAGAACAAGCTGAGACTAGACCTGATTTTGAGCAATGGAGTCCAACCTCCAGATTAATAATTTTTACTACATGGAAGTCTGTAAATGCTAATATCACAGACAGAGGAAAATGGTATTCAGAACAGGAATGGGCCAAACACTTGAAGCAGCAAGAAGTTATCCAAAAGTTCAGACATGATATGAAGAGAGAAAAGCTCCCTGCTAAGTCTATCGAGCCCAGCAAATATTTCCCAAAGCCATACCATTACTTTGAAAGACAAAGGTAGAAAGAAGAAGTTATTGCAAAAGCTAAGATTGACAAAGGATAGGCAGTTGCTGAGGGCAAAGTGCCTGAGGTCAAAGTAAAGATACAATCTAGGAAAGGCATAGCTATCAAGGAACCTGAGCTGCCTTAGGATATTCTTAGTTTTATATTTCATATGGACAACTTAATCTGTAACTATTTAGTAACCAATGCGTGTATCAGTAAACTTTATGATAAATAATTAATGGAAATCCTGCCTTATTCAACACTTCATGTGTTGTTAATTAGGACTGAAATTGATTGCCTTATCTACTGTTCAGCATTATTCTTTTTAACATGTGTTTTTATTTGTGTTATTTCATATATAATATTTAACTGTATACTAAATGTCTTTATCATTATATTTTGGTATCATGTTGTATATCATTGATTTGGGGATATGATTTCTCCAAATAGGGGGAGATTATTGAGTACATTGGTCACAATGTAATTGATTTGAAGAAGTCCTTTCAGCTCAATTATATACACATAGTTGTATTTGATGGATGTTAAGTTCATGTGTGCAGGCAAATAAAGCTAAGTATAAAAGCGCCGAGACATTCAGGACTTATGTCGAGACACATTGAACAAGTTGTGTCGAGACAAAGAGAAGCTGTGTCGACAATAAGGAAAACTGTTTCTACACACTATATTCAAGCTGTGTCGAGACTAAAGACAACTGTGTCGACACTCAAGACTAGTGTCGACACACTTCACAAGATGAGTCAAGACTGCAAGAAAGCTATGCCGACACTTAGGATTAGTGTCGACACATTCTACATAAGTTGTGTTGAGACAAAATGAAGAGCTATGTCGACACATTCAGAAGTTTGTCGACACCACTCTAAGAGCAGTGTCGACACCCAGGACTTGTGTCGACACCTTCAACTCTCAAGTGTCAACTCATCAAGCAAATTTGTTTTCTAAGTAATGAATTGAAGACGGAGGTACTGACAACTGTCAGAACTGTCAGATGTCAGTTATTAACCGGATCAGGCGGTTACTCCTATCTGAGCCTATTTAAAGGGATCTAGTCTTCAGAAGAAAAGAAGAGAACAAATAGAAGAATAACAAGTATAATCAATTGAAGTCAGATATTAGAAGCATCAACTACAAATTTAGAAGGTGGAGAGAAGCAAGATCAAGAATCATCTTCAACATTTCTCCAGCCTAGATCAACCCTAATTTCAACTTCAAGAAGCTTTAAAAAAGCTAAGAAGGGTTGGATCAGATCTATCTTAACAAGATCAAAGGAAGCAAATTCATCAAGATCAGATCAAGAAGCTGTCACTCATATCTCTCATGCTGGGTGACATTTTCTGAATCAATTTTCTTTTATCTTCATTCATTATGAAAGATCGACCTGTAGATCTGAGTGTAGGGGATAACTCTCTTTTTGTTGTAAGCCTGTGTTATAAAGGCTGAGGTAAGGCTGGGATTACCTGAGGCAGGAGAAGCAGGAAATTCTTTAAGGTGTAGGGCAGGAGTTGCCTGAGAAGTAGGAGTGAGGATTCATTATGAGGTAGAGTACTTGGGAAGAACTTGAGGTGTAGGATCTTGGTGATCTGAGTGGTAAGACTTGTAAAGTTTGAGTTATAAGAGCCAGCTAGGCTCTGAGTTGTAAGATCTAAGGATCTGAGTAAAATAAAGAGAAGGAGATTGGCCGAATCTAGTTCATTGCTAGATAGGCGAAGGGGGGAAAGTGGATGTACCCATAAATTGGGGAACCACTATAAATCTGTGTGTATTGTGCTGTATTTGTTGATTGCTATGCTGTAATATTTTTCAAAGTGTTGTTCAAACTATCTTATTTATTTGACAATGTTAATCTACATATAGAAAACATTACTCTGAATAATTTAAAAGAGGTATCCATAATTTAAATTGGACCTATTCACCCCCCCTAGGTCATTATCAATCCTAAAGTAAACATTTACAAGCCATTATAGAAAGCACATAGAAATTTTATAGTGGTTCCCCAAGGTCTAGGGCACATCCACTTTCCCACACCCCTTCCCAATAGTGTGTTAGACAAGGCAACCTCCTCCAACTCAGCTTAAAGAGCTTTCACCTCAGATCCATCAGGATCTCTATGGTTTCCTCCGAACCCTACCTCAGGCCACTACCCTACAATCTAGAGTAAGATATACTCCTATAGCTGAGTGACCTTCCTGGTAACCTACCTCGGGCCTATTAATAAGACCTACAACTCAGGTTGGGAGAACAACCCTATGCTCAGGCACACAGGCCCTACAAACTCAAGCTTAACAACATTACTCTAACGCACAAAGACCCTACAAACTCAGAACAGAATGTTCTTACAAGATGGATTGTTTAGACTATAATAGAAGACAATAAAAGATGTACCCCTTCAAATTTGATCTTCTGTTAAGATTAAACAGCTGAGAGTTGTCCTGGAGAAGGGCTGAAATATTGTTTATCAGCTTGTTCCCTAGCTCCTTCTTGATCTCATGTCTCCTTGTAGAAAGAAGAATATCAACCATTGATCCCTGATGGACTCAACCTATTCTCTTTAGATCTGAGAACAACTTTTGGAAGCACAAAGCTATTGGCACTCTCAGCACTTCCAGTACTTTGCTACAGCACTTAGGAGCGGCAATAATTACTCAGCACTAGTAAGCACACAATTCTTCTTCTTTTTCTTGACCTAGAAGATGCTTTATGTATGTTCCACCAATTTGCAATGGCTCTTGGATTGATTTGACATTACATAGCCAAGAATGGATAAAGCTATTTTGCTTTATTAGCCTTCCTCAAAAAATGGGTCGCGCCATCTCAATGGCTATATTTGAAATTATCTCAGCGGTATAGCCGAGAATGGCTTCTGTCTCAGCGGTAGATTAATTGCATCTCAGCAGTTTCACCATGACCACACGACTTTCACAGAAGGGCTGGTACAGACTGCTATCTTAGCAGCAATTAGCTGAGTCTCAACAGTTCTGTTGAGACCAGATTATCTTCTCAACAAATTTCTGCAGAACAGCTAAGAAAAATACAACAACATCCAGAACTATTTTAAGACATTTTTTTAGAATAACTCAAACCTGTAAAATGAGTGAAGTAAAAGGTTTATTAAATACATTATGCACTTAGATTTGAAGGTGATGCCTTTTCAAATCCATGGAACATTGAAGGACAATATTCTCAACAATCTCCCCCTATTCGAAGATGGCAAAACACATAGCAATACTAAGATGCATTTCATACATAAAACATGTCATTATAAATTAGAAAAGTTAATACATCAACATCATGATAACATTGTAGATAAAAACCATGTTTAACCAAATTTAAACATAAGCTAAACAACCTGATTAATCTAAGGATAACATCATAACAGTTAGATGTTTAACAATTTTAAGCACAACTTAATAACATGATTAATCAACACAAAAACATGACTAACATGTATAAGCTATAACACTTTTCATTTAGCCAACAAAAACAACCTAAACCATCATATGATAGTTTAACATATATATAACTATTAAAAATTTTCATATTTAATATAATGAGCTATCAAATGAAGTTAACATATAATGTTCAACATTAGTTAATTGAGCTTCAACTAAGAATCAAATTTCCACTTCTTTGTAGAGCTTGAGCCTTCATCTTGAGCAGCACCTATCAGCTTTGCACCCTGGGCTTTGTTCGTCTTCCTCCTGAAGTAGAGAAAAGGTTTTGGTAAGTATTTGTAAGGCATATTCTTAGGGTTGCTCCTCCTGAAAATTTTTTCCTTGAAGATCCTTTCTCTTAAGGAATACCTTTCAAGGTGCTTGATCCATTCCTTAGAAGAGTACATGCTATCAATGTTCTTAAGCAGCTATCCACGGATTAGCCAAGCATTTATAATTATTGTCTCCGAGGCATCACTTAGATATTCATTGTCTGGATCATCTGCATTTTCATCTCTCCTCCTTGCCATGAACTCTTCAACAAACAAAGTTCCTTCTCTCTTTCTCATGGCTGCAAGCTATGTATCTTGTACAACTCTGGCTTGAGTAGGGAAATCAAAATCTTCTAGCCTATTCTTGTCCAATAGAGGAAGGTGCAGTGCAATCCTTATACCTTGAAGCACTTTAAAGGCATGCTCATAAATGATCTTAACAATCTTAGCATTTATCTCCTCCCTCTTTCTAGCTTCTTCAATTAGCTTGTTCTATAATATAAGGGTATTTGCCTTAATCCTCCTGGACAGTGTTTGGAATATATTTTCACTATCAGCTAACATTTCATCTTTGATAAAAAACACTTCTTCAATGGTTTTTATTACAGTAGTAGTTATATGCTTGTTTATATGACCTGCAGCTGACCTGATGACATCATCATTCTGACTTACAAAGTTTTTTACATACCTAATATCAGTAGCAGAGAATTTTAAGCTTTTGTCCATTAATCTTAGTATTGATGATTGTGCTGGCTTCTTTATCAAACCAGCTAGTCACCTGTCTGTTCAGGTGAACAGTCTCATCTTTCACAGTCTTGATTTCTGTCAACATCTCAGCTTTAACTTCAGAGATGGACTTGTCTATATAAGCTTTAATTGAAGTGGCTTACACATCCTATAGATCGTTAATAGAGCTGATAAGGGAGGTATCTGTAGTTGTTGAAGGTGGAGAATTGTTCATAGGAGAATTTTTCCTTGATCCTCTTGATCATCACACTCATGGAGAGTGGCATGGATTAGCCTTCTCCTGATCAAGAACCTTTGAAGGCTCCCCCTTAACATTAACATCATCAATAGAAATGATATTAACATCATCCATATCTACTTCAGTAGTATTATCTGATTCATTATGATCATCTGCAGCAATAACAATTCTTGCAACAATCTTATTGAGATCTGTCTCATCTATTAGCACAAGCTATCCCATAGAAGGTGCATTTACGTCTACTGGTATAGATTATTCTAGATAATATTCAAGATCCTTTGCTGGTTCTATTGACTCTTCCTTATCAGAAGTATCTAGAGCATTGGGCACATCTTGTGCAGCACTTTCTATAGGAATATGTGTAGAATTAAGGGCAGTATAGATTTCATCAACATGCTCTTCACCAACTAGATTTCTAAATGATTCATTGTTGACTTGAACACTTGCAGAGGACTGACTTTGATCAATATCAACCTGAAGACCAACATCTGTTGGGGAAGCAGATTCTGAATCATATTCTAAACTAGACTCAGAATTAACAGTCCTCATAACTTTCTTTCCTTTGTCCTTGGACTTGTCCTTTCCATCAGAGAGTTGACTCATAGGAAGAAATCTAGAGAATCTTTCCAATGTCTTGATATCCATCCTTTTCAGGTAGTGAATTCTGACTCCTTTCTTCTTGTTGAAGCTATTTGGATAAGAGTTGATCAGATAAAGGGAAAGATTCTTCCCAAATTTTGAGCCTTCAGACAATCAATTATCCTTTAGAAGATGATATTGGGCCATAAGGTCTTCTTATATAGTATAATCCTGGTGATTATCTCAAACATGGGCTTAGATATGGTGTTATGTAATCCAGTCTTATATAGAATGGCTTTCACAACTATGTCAACAAGTAATTTTCCTCTCTGATTGAAGTTTTTTCCTTCTTAGTGATCCAATCTTTGCATCACTATACTCACACCATTCCAAAGTACTATCTATATCCTTATTGGAAATGTCCTCTTCTTCATCATTGCCAAGAGAGGGTAACTGAAGGGCCTTAGCCAAATTCCTTGGAGTAATCTTGATCCTCATCCCTCAAATTTTGGATTTCAGTGATGACTTATTTGGGGAAAGGTTTATATTGGAGAAAATTCAATTAACTCATCTCTCAAGATGAGGGAAGGTTTAAAGAGGACATATTCTAAACCTAGGGCATCCAACATCCTGATAAATTCTCTAATCTCCACTGAGACATGTATGAATACATTCCTGATAATCTCATAGCCTTCCTACAGTTCTTTTAAAGACTGTGACGCCATTGAAGATGGAAGATAATACGCTGAGACGGGTTTGGTCTCGATGGCTTGAAAAGAAATTAGGGTTTAATGACTTTCGATTTACTAAGCCTTTATTTATATGAAGTGTTTTGGAGTTGAAGAGATGACCTAGATTATTATATCTACTGATTTGACAGTTAAAATGAGTTGATTTGGTTTTAATCAGCCCTTCTCAGGGGATGCACTGAGACTGCTTAATGAACCGCTGGGATAAGGTAATTCATATACCTATGTGAACCGCTGAGACTATCTCAATTGTCCAAGCGGTTCAGCTGAACCTTTCTCAGCTAATTCAGCTGATCTCACTATTTTTTAGTGAACATTGTCAAAACAAGTTTGACATACAGTAATAATTAACTAAGCCATCTTGTAACATAAATTATGGTAAAGGATGTTAAACTAACAAGCTACTAAGGGTTTGCTAGCAGCTAACAAATTCTAACATAATAACTGTTCAAACTAGCTAGTTAAGGTGATTAATAACTATTAATCTACCAACATAACCCAATTGCTTAAGCATGAAGGTATATTATAAATATAGAGAATTTAACCTACAACTGCAACACTTAATGTTTATGAATCATTCAATATTAAGCATTCCTAACTCAATTTCAAAGAAATTGAGCATAACATCATCCAATGGCTTAGTGAAGATATCATCAATTATTTATTAGAGGAGACAAATTCAAGAAAAAAGTGTCTTCATTCTCTACATGTTCTCTAATAAAGTGATATCTAATTTCTATCCGCTTAGTCCTGCTATGTGAGATAGGATTCCTAGCAATAGAAATTACACTAGATGAGTCACAATACAAAGGATAATGACTTACCTTAAGGTTGTAGTCCTCAACTGATGTTTTATCCATAAAAATTGTGCACAATAACTTCTTGCAGAGATGTACTCAGACTCAACAGTGGATATATCCATACTAGTCTGCTTCTTGCTACTCTATGAGATCAGTCTTCTCCCTAGTAATTGACAAGTTCCACTTGTGTTTTTCCTGTCTTCCTTGTAACCGACAAAGTCTGCATCAGAATAACAAATCAGTTCAAAATCATTATATTAAGGGTACCAAAGGCCAAGGTGTTGGCTATCCTTAAGATATCTCAAAATCCACTTTGTAGCTTAGAAGTGAGATTCCTTAGAGCATGCTTGGTACCTAGCACAAACACATGTTGCATACATTATATATGGACCTACTAGCAGTTAAATATAATAAAGGATCCAATGATATATCTGTTGAAGCCAAAAATGACCGAAGCCAAAATTGACTTCCGTGGAGTTCGGGGTCCCAAAAGAGGGGTGACCGCACACCTACTACACTCAAATGAACAATCTAGGCTCTAGACTAGGAACGTAAGGGACAGACCCAAGGTCTCAGCGTGGAGGACCCACCGCATACCCGGAAGACTAACAAACTCTTCCCCTCCCAAGCCAAAGGCTGAGCTAAGACACCTTCGGAGGGCGCTCTTAGCCGACCGGAACATCTAAGGAGGGTCTCAAGACCAACTCTCTTCTATCTAGATGTGTCTCCTTGGGTCTATACAAAATGCTCCTCGCCTGCCTTACTAAAGGCACAACATCGCCGAGCAATTCTACAACTCGCTGCCCAACTGGGCTGCAAACAGCGCGACTCCACTTCCTTAAAAGGCTATCAACCGGCCAACAGGGGCTTCCCGGCATAAACCTCGGGGCTCCCACGGGACAAGCGGTTCACAAGCACACCTCTCGCCCGAAGCAAAAAGAGTAGATCATACATTCACAGAGCATCACCGATTATAAATTATTATAGGAATATTAATTCCATACATCGGCACGCAGGCCAGCAATATAAACAAAAGTAGGCCTTCGAGGGCCGGCACAAGCTTGGGCTTAAGCCCGCTATTCCCCGCTTGGTACTGCAACACCTGTACGCCAACGTCTCGACGGACGACTGCCAGCTGAACAACAGTCGGCTAACATAAGCTGGCCAAATATATTCCGTACACCCCTTTTTCGGGGCTACGGCTCGCATTCCCTGCAAATAGATAGTATCCAAATTCCTCGGAGTCTTCTCCGGGAACACCAGAACATCACCCATCCGGCTCATACGTCCGGACGGGCTTCACACAGAACATCACCAATCCGGCTCGTACGTCCGAATGGGCTTCACACAACACATCACCAATTTGGCTCGTACGTCCGAATGAGCTTCACACAGCACATCACCAATTCGGCTCGTACGTCCGAATGGGCTTCACACAGCAAGCCTAAATCCGTACTCACACTTCCCGATACTAAATGCAATTAACAGCGGGGACGTACACGTCAACCCGTCGGAGAGCTCCCTTCCCCCACCCGTTGGTGGAGAGGGGCTTCCATGCAAATGTGTAAATTGAGGGCTTCACCTGCCCGAGAAGAAACTTCGTTACACTTGACGCGTGTTTTTGACGAAGGTGTCGGTGGCCGATCTCCCTTTTAGGCCGAGCCTTGCTCGAGGCAGCGATGGCGGTGGCCGGCCTCCTTTCTAGGCCGAACCTTGCTCGAGGCGGCGATGGCGGTGGTCGACCTCCTTTTTAGGCCGAACCTTGCTCAAGGCGGCGATGGCGGTGGCCGGCCTCCTTTCTAGGCCGAACCTTACCCTAGGCGGCGTGTGAGAGGAAAACCGAGAGGGAGAGAGGCGGCTGTGTGTGCTGCTCCGTGCCGGCGGCGGCGACGAGGATGGAAAGCAAGTTCGGGCGTTGCTTTGCCCTAGGCGGTGGCGAGAAGAGGGGGTCGAGAGGAGCTCGGCCCCGCTGAAGGCGGCCTGAACGGGAAGAGGGGGACGAGAGGAGCTCGGCCCCGCTGGAGGCGGCTTGGAAGAGGGGGGCCGAGAGGAGCTCGCCCCGCTGGAGGCGGCCTGGATGGGAAGTGGGGGGCCGAGAGGAGCTCGGCCCTGGCCGGCGACGGGAGAGAAGGAGGAGCCTTGCTCTTTTTGGCTGGCGGCGGGAGAGATGGAGGGAGGAGCGGCTGTGCTCCTCCAGGCGGTTGACGAGAGTGAGAGGGACGGAGAGGGCGTCGGCGGCGTCGGGCTCCAGCCGGTCGACGAGAGAGAGAGAGAGAGTCGGAGATCGGCCATGCACTTCACGGCGGCCTGGACAGGAGATGGAGGGGAGGAGCTCGGCCGAACCCTAGCTTGGGGGAGCCAAAACCCGATCACTCTTTCTTCCTCCTCTTTGCTTTTTTGTTTTTCCTGCTTTTTTCTTCTGTCCCGCCTGCCCCATTTCCCTTTATCTTTTATTTTTTATTCTTCTTTTTTGTTCTCTTTTCCTACCACACCCGCCTGCCCCCTCAACCCTTCTTTATTTCTTTCTTCTTTTTATCTTATATATTATACCTAATATATATTATATAATATATATATTATATTATATATATATTATATTATATATACGAAATATTAAGAAGCCCACGTCCGTAAAACCTCCGCGCGCTCGCACGAGCTCCCGCGCGTCTTCGAACGGGGCTGTGCCACACTGCCGCTCATAACGCGCCCCAATTACGTCACTTGGGGAGGATCCCGCTCATCCGGATACGGGGTTGTACACAATCACCGCTCTTTTCGAGGTTGGTACAAGCTCGGAAAGAAATGACCAATCCCAAGTATCCGGCGAGTGGGAGCCGATCCAAAGAAAAATTTTGAGAGAATCTGAAAATTGCACTTAGGACACTAATCTCTTTGCACACCTTTTGATCATTTTGAACCACTTGATACTTGTAACGCTCCCTGCTACCGAACTGCTCTTATACCCTTACTTACAATAAGTATACCTAGGGCCGAGCCCGGCTCGGGGTATCGCAGAAGCGGCTAAACCAAAGCATCTCAAAAGCCAACCTTTCCCCCATAGGTGAGCCTTCAGACCTGCCAGCTTGATGGGAGCCTGCGCAGCGGGTCTACCTGGGGCCGAGCCCGGCTCGGGGTGTCGTAAAAGCGGCTAAACCAAAACATCTCAAAAGCCAACCTTTCCCCCACAGGCGAGCCTTCGGACCTGCCAGCTTGATGGGAGCCTGCGCAGTGGGTCTACCTGGGGCCAAGCCCGGCTCGGGGTGTCGTAGAAGCAGCTAAACCAAAACATCTCAAAAGCCAACCTTTCCCCCACAGGCGAGCCTTCGGACCTGCCAGCTTAAAGGGAGCCTGCGCAGCGGGTCTACCTAGGGCCGAGGCTGGCTCGGGGTGTCGTAGAAGCGGCTAAACCAAAACATCTCAAAAGCCAACCTTTCCCCCACAGGCGAGCCTTCGGACATGCCAGCTTGATGGGAGCCTGCGCAACGGGTCTACCTGGGGCCGAGCCCGGCTCGGGCTGTCGTAGAAGCGGCTAAACAAAAACATCTCAAAAGGCCACCTTTCCCCCACAGGCGAGCCTTCGGACCTGCCAGCTTGATGGGAGCCTGCGCAGCGGGTCTACCTGGGGCCGAGCCCGGCTCGGGGTGTCGTAGAAGCAGCTAAACCAAAGCATCTCAAAAGCCAACCTTTCCCCCACAGGCGAGCCTTCGGACCTGCCAGCTTGATGGGAGCCTGCGCAGCGGGTCTACCTGGGGCCGAGCCCGGCTCGGGGTGTCGTAGAAGCGGCAAAACCAAAACATCTCAAAAGCCAACCTTTCCCCCACAGGCGAGCCTTCGGACCTGCCAGCTTGATGGGAGCCTTCGCAGCGGGTCTACTTGGGGCCGAGCCCGGCTCGGGGTGTCGTAGAAGCGGCTAAACCAAAACATCTCAAAAGCCAACCTTTCCCCCACAGGCGAGCCTTCGGACCTGCCAGCTTGATGGGAGCCTGCGCAGCGGGTCTACCTGGGGCCGAGCCCGGCTCGGGGTGTCGTAGAAGCGGCTAAACCAAAACATCTCAAAAGCCAACCTTTCCCCCACAGGCAAGCCTTCGGACCTGCCAGCTAGATGGGAGCCTGCGCAGCGGGTCTACCTGGGGCCGAGCCGCGCTCGGGGTAGTACAGAACCATGAACCAGACCTCTCCCCCACAGGCGAGCCTTCGGACCTGCCAGCTAGATGGGAGCCTGCGCAGCGAGTCTACCTGGGGCCAAGCCACGCTCGGGGTAGTGTAGAACCAAGAACCAGACCTCTCCACCACAGGTGAGCCTTCAGACCTGCCAGCTAGATGGGAGCCTGCGCAGCGGGTCTACCTGGGGCCGAGCCGCGCTCGGGGTAGTGCAGAACCAAGAACAAGACCTCTCCCCCACAGGCAAGCCTTCGGACCTGCCAGCTAGATGGGAGTCTGCGCAGCTGGTCTACCTGGGGCCGAGCCGCCCTCGGGGTAGTGCAGAACCAAGAACCAGACCTCTCCCCCACAGGCGAGCCTTCAGACCTGCCAGCTAGATGGGAGCCTGCGCAGCGGGTCTACCTAGGGCCGATCCGCGCTCGGGGTAGTGCAGAACCAAGAACCAGACCTCTCCCCCACAGGCGAGCCTTCGGACCTGCTAGCTAGATGGGAGCCTGCGCAGTGGGTCTACCTGGGGCCGAGCCGCGCTTGGGGTAGTGCAGAACTAAGAACCAGACCTCTCCCCCACAGGCGAGCCTTCGGACCTGCCAGCTAGATGGGAGCCTGCGCAGCGGGTCTACCTGGGGCCGAGCCGCGCTCGGGGTAGTACAGAACAAAGAACTAGACCTCTCCCCCACAGGAAAGCCTTCGGACCTGCCAGCTAGATGGGAGCCTGCACAGCGGGTCTACCTAGGGCCGAGCCGCGCTCGGGGTAGTGCAGAACCAAGAACCAGACCTCTCCCCCACAGGCGAGCCTTCGAACCTGCCAGCTAGATGGGAGCCTGCGCAGCGGCTCTACCTGGGGCCGAGCCACGCTCGGGGTAGTACAGAACCAAGAACCAGACCTCTCCCCCACAGGCGAGCCTTCGGACCTGCCAGCTCGATGGGAGCCTGCGCAGCAGGTCTACCTGGGGCCGAGCCGCGCTCGGGGTAGTGCAGAACCAAGAACCAGACCTCTCCCCCACAGGCGAGCCTTCGGACCTGCCAGCTAGATGGGAGCCTGCACAGCGGGTCTACCTGGGGCCGAGCCGCGCTCGGGGTAGTGCAGAACCAAGAACCAGATCTCTCCCCCATAGGCGAGCCTTCGGACCTGCCAGCTAGATGGGAGCCTGCGCAGAGGGTCTACCTGGAGCCGAGCCGCGCTCGGGGTAGTGTAGAACCAAGAACCAGACCTCTCCCCCACAGGCGAGCCTTCAGACCTGCCAGCTAGATGGGAGCCTGCGTAGTGGGTCTACCTGGGGCCGAGCCGCGCTCGGGGTAGTGCAGAACCAAGAACCAGACCTCTCCCCTACAGGCGAGCCTTCGGACCTGCCAGCTAGATGGGAGCCTGCGCAGCAGGTCTACCTGGGGCCGAGCCGCGCTCGGGGTAGTACAGAACTAAGAACCATACCTCTCCCCCACAGGCGAGCCTTCGGACCTGCCAGCTAGATGGAAGCCTGCGCAGCGGGTCTACCTGGGGCCGAGCCGCGCTCGGGGTAGTGCAGAACCAAGAACCAGACCTCTCACCCACAGGCGAGCCTTCGGACCTGCCAGCTAGATGGGAGCCTGCGCAGCGGGTATACCTGGGGCCGAGCCGCGCTCAGGGTAGTGCAGAACCAAGAACCAGACCTCTCCCCCACAGGCGAGCCTTCGGACCTGCCAGCTAGATGGGAGCCTGCGCAGCGGGTCTACCTGGGGCCGAGCTGCGCTCGGGGTAGTGCAGAACCAAGAACCAGACCTCTCCCCCACAAGCAAGCCTTCGGACCTGCCAGCTAGATGGGAGCCTGCACAGCTGGTCTACCTGGGCGTCTCTTCTCCAAAGCAACTATGAAGCAAGCAAAACCCCTTGCACAGGTGAATTAGTAACGGTTTGTGAACGCAATGGTACTCTTTGGTTTTATTGCTCTTTTTATTCCCACCTCACGCATTTCCTAACCAAGAAATTCTATCCCGCGAAATATTATTTTAAATGTTACTTTTCAACTCTGAGGGTTTAAACATTGGTACTTGAGAAACATTTGAGACGAAAAGTTAGGATGGTTAGGATCGACAAAAGAGGAGTGGGAGGGGACTTCTTTCATCACATGACCCTGGTCGTCACTTGGTTCCTCTTCCACAGCCATGACGTTCGCAAGAGTTCTTCCGTGCTGGTCACTTTCCACGCTCACCGCACCATAACTGTTGAAGCCAAAAATGACCAAAGCCAAAATTGACTTCCGTGGAGTTTGGGGTCCCATAAGAGGGGTGACCGCACACCTACTACACTCAAATGAACAATCTAGGCTCTAGACTAGGAAAGTAAGGGACAGACCCAAGGTCTCAGCGTGGAGGACCCACCGCATACCCGGAAGACTAACAAACTCTTCCCCTCCCAAGCCAAAGGCTGAGCTAAGACACCTTCGGAGGGCGCTCTTGGCCGACCGGAACATCTAAGGAGGGTCTCAAGACCAACTCTCTCCTATCCAGATGTGTCTCCTTGGGTCTATAAAAAATGCTCCTCGCCTGCCCTACTAAAGGCGCAACATCGCCGAGCAATTCTACAACTCGCTGCCCAACTGGGCTGCAAACATCGCGACTCCGCTTCCTTAAAAGGCTATCAACAGGCCAACAGGGGCTTCCCGGCATAAACCTCGGGGCTCCCACGGGACGAGCGGTTCACAAGCACACCGCTCGCCCGAAGCAAAAAGAGTAGATCATACATTCACAGAGCATCACCGATTATAAATTATTACAGGAATATTAATTCCATACATCGGCACGCAGGCCGGCAATATAAATAAAAGTAGGCCGTCGAGGGCCGGTACAAGCTTGGGCTTGAGCCCGCTATTCCCCGCTTGGTACTGCAACACCTGTACGCCAACGTCTCGACGGACGACTGCCAGCTGAACAACAGTCAGCTAACATAAACTGGCCAAATATATTCCATACACCCCTTTTTCGGGGCTACAACGCGCATTCCCTGCAAATAGATAGTATCCAAATTCCTCAGAGTCTTCTCCGGGAACACCAGAACATCACCCATCCGGCTCATACGTCCGGACGGGCTTCACACAGAACATCACCAATCCGGCTCGTACGTCCGAATGGGCTTCACATAGCACATCACCAATTCGGCTCGTACGTCCGAATGGGCTTCACACAGCACATCACCAATTCGGCTCGTAGGTCCGAATGGGCTTCATACAGCATGCCTAAATCCGTACTCACACTTCCGGATACTAAATGCAATTAACAGCGGGGACATACACGTCAACCCGTCGGAAAGCTCCCTTCCCCCACCCGTTGGTGGAGAGGGGCTTCCTGGCAAATGTGTAAATTGAGGGCTTCACCTGCCCGAGAAGAAACTTCGTTACCCTTGACGCGTGTTTTTGACGAAGGTGCCGGTGGCCGATCTCCCTTTTAGGCCGAGCCTTGCTCGAGGCGGCGATGGCGGTGGCCGACCTCCTTTCTAGGCCAAACCTTGCTCGAGGCTGCGATGGCGGTGGCCGACCTCCTTTTTAGGCCGAACCTTACTCGAGGCGGCGATGGCGGTGGCCGGCCTCCTTTCTAGGCCGAACCTTAACCTAGGCGGCGTGTGAGAGGAAAACCGAGAGGGAGAGAGGCGGCTGTGTGTGCTGCTCCGTGCCGGCAGCGGCGACGAGGATGGAAAGCAAGTTCGGGCCATGCTTTGCCCTAGGTGGTGGCGGGAAGAAGGGGTCGAGAGGAGCTCGGCCCCGCTGAAGGTGGCCTGAACGGGAAGAGGGGGCCGAGAGGAGCTCGGCCCCGCTGGAGGCGGCCTGGAAGAGGGGGGCTGAGAGGAGCTCGGCCCCGTTGGAGGCGGCCTGGACGGGAAGTGGGGGACCGAGAGGAGCTCGGCCCTGGCCGGCGACGGAAGAGAAGGAGGAGCCTTGCTCTTTTTGGCCGGCGGCGGGAGAGATGGAGGGAGGAGCGGCTGTGCTCCTCCAGGCGGTCGACGAGAGTGAGAGGGACGGAGAGGGCGTCGGCGGCTCGGGCTCCAGCCGGTCGACGAGAGAGAGAGAGAGAGACGGAGATCGGTCGTGCACTCGCGGCGGCCTGGACGGGAGATGGAGGGGAGGAGCTCGGCCGAACCCTAGCTTGGGGGAGCCAAAACCCGATCACTCTTTCTTCCTCCTCTTTGCTTTTTTGTTTTTCCTGCTTTTTTCTTCTGTCCCGCTTGCCCCCTTTCCCTTTATCTTTTATTTTTTATTCTTCTTTTTTGTTCTCTTTTCCTGCCACACCCGCCTGCCCCCTCAACCCTTCTTTATTTCTTTCTTCTTTTTATCTTATATATTATACCTAATATATATTATATAATATATATATTATATTATATATATATATATATATATATTATATATACGAAATATTAAGAAGCCCACGTCCATAAAACCTCCGCACGCTCGCACGAGCTCTCGCGCGTCTTCGAACGGGGCTGTGCCACACTGCCGCTCATAGCGCGCCCCAATTACGTCACTTGGGGAGGATCTCGCTCGCCCGGATACGGGGTTGTACAATATCTATACATGGATTCATCAAAGGGCTTCTCCTTCTCATCCTTGTCTAGAGAAATGTTGGACCCCATGGGAGAGTTTTCATGGTGGAAGCTGATTCCATCCCAAATTTCATAATAAGCTCCCTAGTGTACTTGGTCTGAGAGATAAAAATCCCTTCATCAAATTGTTTCACTTGGAGTCCTAAGGAGTATTTGAGCACTCCCACAATGCTCATCTCAAACTCCCCCTGCATAAGGTTAGCAAACCTTTTGCAAAGGTTGTCATCAGCAGACCTAAATATTATGTCATCCAAATAAATTTGGACTAGGAGACACTTGCTCTTTGTTTTCCTAAGAAATAATGTGCTATATATCTTTCCCCTCAAGAATTTTTTCTTGATGAGAAATGTAGACAAGGTTTCATACTAAGCCCTATGGGCTTGATTTAAACATATAAAGCTTTCTTTAATTTGTAAATATTATTTACTAAACTAGGATATACAAAACCTGAGGGCTGCTACACATATACCTCTTCCTTAAGATTACCATTCAAGAATGCTGACTTGACATCCATCTATTAGACATTGAATCCCTTGTATGCAACATAGGCAAGGAACATCATTATTGTCTCTAACCTTGCAACTGGGGCAAAGGTTTGATCAAAGTTTATTCCCTCTTCTTGTCTATAGTCTTTGCCTACAAGCCTTGCCTTGTTCTTGATGACTGTTCCATTCTCATCAAGGTTGTTCCTATAAACCCACTTGGTGCTAATTATGTTATGTCCAAGTGGCTTTGGCACTAACTTCCATACCTTGAACCTCTTGAATTGTTGTAAATCTTCTTACATGGCATTGATCAAGAAGTTGTCCTTGTTTGCTTCTTCAAACCTCTTGGGCACAATCTGAGACAGGAAGCTCGGGAATAATGCTTAATTGTGAACTCTGTTTCTTATGGTCACACCATGATGTTCATTCCCAATAATGAGATTTCTTGGGTGATCTCTCCGAAGACTAGTTGTAGTAAGCAACCTGTCTTCATCCTGCTGAACCTCATCTACAGTATCTGCTTCTCCTGCAATCTGATCACCTACAACTTCATCTGTGAGTGCTTCAACATCTAAAGTGATCTTGCTTAAGCCGGGTGTGTCTTTAATAGAGAGATCTTTCATCGTCAGATCATTTTCTGCAATTATAGGTGTGCTAGACCAGCCCTTATAAAGTAGGCTAGTCTCATCAAAGACAACATGCTTTGATTCTTCAACTACATGGGTCTTCTTGTTGAATACTCTATAGTCTCAACTATGTGAGCTATATCTAACAAGAACACCTATATTGCATTTTTCAGCAAATTTTGTAAGTTGAGATTTCCCATTATTTAAAATATAGCACTTGCAACCAAAGATTCTAAAATATGAAATAATTGGTTGTTTGCCTTTCAGAATTTCATAGGGGGTTTTCTCATGGGCCTTATTAATGGAGGCTTTATTCAGAACATAACAAGCAGTATTGATTGCCTCAACACAGAAGTATTCTGTAAGTGAGGAGTCACAAGGCAGTGTTCTACTAGCCTCTATTAAGGTGTTATTTATTCTCTCAGCCACTCCATTTTATTGGAGAGTATGGGAGAGGAAAACTCTTGGGTAATACAAAAGTCTTGATAGAACTCTGTCATAGCCCTAGATTGAAACTCTATACCATGGTCAATTCTAATTTTGACCACAGTTTATTGTAACTCATTCTGGACAGCCTTGACATCATTCATAAAGAAACCTAAGGTATCAGACTTCTTCTTAAGGTAGAATACCCATGTATACCTAGAGTGATCATCTACTATCACTAGGGTATACAACTTCCCACCTAGGCTCTGAATGGGCAAAGGACCAAGTAAGTCCATATGAACCAAATAGAGACATCTTTCAGTGTCCTTGGAGCCAATACTTTAAAGGTGAGCCTTGTTTGCTTGCCCATTTAGCATTATAAATTATAAATTAGGTTTATTTCTAATTAAATTCTTAGAAAATAATTTGTTCATTATCTTGTAGTTAATGTAGGCAAGTCTCTTGTGTCATTGAACACAAAGAGACTCTCTCATTAGCTATAAGACACATAGGAGATAATGAATTATTGCAAATGAAATCTAAGTAGTATACATTTCCACTCCTAGTGCCTGAGAGGATGACCTCTAAGTCAACAAACTTCTTGATAAAGCACTTATCATTATGGAATTCAATGATATAGCCCAAGTCATATACTTAAATTATGCTTACAAGGTTGTGTTGAAACCCTTCCACATAAGCTACCCATGTTATTGAGACTATGACATTGGTAATCATACAATATCCAGTAGTGATTCCCCTATTAGAGCAACCAAAGATGACTTTAGGTCCATTCTTTATTGGAGTGTAATCTTAAAGTAAGCTCCTTGTCCCAGTCATATGTCTGGAAAACCCACAGTCCAAGTACCATATCTGATTTAGAAAGGTACTTGAACAAACCTATAAAAGGTAGTTCACATATTTTTAGGAGCCTAATTTATCTTGGGTCCTAGGTGCATGTTAGAAATATAAGTAGTTCTAACAAAAGCTTTCCAGGCTGGAATGCCTTTATTTGTATTAAATAGATTGGGGTTATACCAACAATCTATGGCTAAGTGTCCCACTTTCTCATAGCACTAGCACTCATGGATGTTTTATCTTCTTTTCTAAATGGCTTTTGAAGTAGATACTTTAGATTTCTGTACATGAAGGAAGACAACATCATTCTTCTTATTTCTTTCAACAATGCCTTTGCATTTTGCCTATCTATAGTTACTCTTAGCAGTTAATGTGTTATTGGTATCAGCAGGTCTCAGTTTGGTGGCTGAGTACTGGTTGATAACATCAGATATTGCCCTGTGAGATTGAGCTGTAGGCTGGATAACAACCAACTATTTAGCTGAAAGGGACTTGGAAGTTGATGCTTCCTTTTCCTTAAGTGAGGGGGCTGGGGAACCAAACAAAAATGGTCCAAGATGGGCCATCTATATTTCCTCATATGGGGCCTTAAAGACACTCAAGCCCATCCCCTTTCACTATAGCTGTGAACATTTTTGTTCACACTATTGGATATTCCATCAACCAATGACCATACATACTTTCTTGGTCATATTGTTGGATGGTAACATGACTTTTTCAAAAGAGATTACAGGCTGGATTGGAGCCTTGTCCTTACTCCTATTCCTTATTCTAGTATTATTCTCAATGTATCCCAACCCATTCTTACTAGTTTAGGAGGTGAAGGTATCAATGAGTGGCAATACTGATTTGGGTTTGGAGTATTGAGCCACCAACATCCTCTCTTTGAGGAGCTTATCTTCCAAATTAATTTATGAATTTTTACTATTTATAGTTGTGACTTGGATAATAGTGATTGTCTTAAGTTGGGATATCTCCTTGCTCATTTGATTCAACAATGAGGCTGACTCATTGTGCAAGGAGATATCTTCTCTTAAGGAAGCAATCTCCTTGGCTTATCTTTTGACAAGAAACTTGCACTTTTTCAGACCTTCCAAGATAAAACCATACTTATCAATCAATTTGTTGACATCTTTATCAGATTATGAGCCATCTTTATCACAAGATGATGGTGGAATCAGGCTTCAGAGGAGGAGATGGAAGAATCAATCATTGGGATAAGACTGATCCTGGCTGGATTCTCCTTCTATCATGGCCATAAGTGCACAACAACCACTGGCTTCTTCATCCACCTCATTATCACTATCTGAATGTGATAGAGGTGTCCTTGTCCCTATCCTTATAGCTAGATAGTCCTCATTTTCTTCAATAGTATTAGAAAATTACCCAATATAGGCTTCATCTTCTTCTTTAGAATCAAAAGATGCTAAGTTGATTTGACTCCATCTCTTCTCATTCTTAGCAAGGAAGGTCTTTTTCGTATTACCCTTATGGTAGTGTTGCTTCTTCTCACCTTTCTTATCACATGTCTCTTTTATCTTGACTGGGCAGTCAGTAATGACATGTCCAGACTTGCTATAATAATAACATATTATATTAGTAGAAAAATGTTTACTAGGTTTAGAATCATACCTGTCTCCTTTGGAGAACTTATCCCAGATTTGCTGTGAGTCTTCATGTAGTGTCAAGAAGAGGAAGCTTTACTCTTACATTGCTTCATCTTGGTAATATTCTAAAATTTCCTTGAGAAGGTAGGAAAATCCCCATCTGACATGTTGCTGTCAGATGGGCTGGACTTAGTGCTTTCTGAATTAGCTGGCCTTCTTGCGGAGAGACAATTCTCTCCTTACTCTTCTTAGAGATCTCAACCTTAAGATCCAATATCCTCTCCTTGGCCTGGGACCTGATGGTGGTCTCCTCCTTGGCAGATAGCTGCATCTCATAGGAGAGCAGCTTTCCAAATAAAATATGAGGAGGAGTTTAAGCAAGCTTGGCCACTTCCGTGATGACACCTATCTTTGTGTCCCAATCTCTGGTTAGAGACCTTAGGAACATATCATTCAACTCATAATTGCTAAAGAACCTTCCATAGGCCCTCAACTCATTTACCACCCTGAAAAACATTTCATAGCACTCAACTATGTTGTCCTTGCTATTTTGTCAAAAGGACTCATACTCCTGATTGAGCAAGGATTTCCTATGATCCCTAACTTCTTCAGTGCCCTCCATGTACACTATCAGTGTCTCTCACATCTCCTAGGCTGTCTCATAATACACCAAGTTCTGGAAAGTAGAATCATCACTAAAACTTACTATGATATTTTTTTTCTCTTTTGTCCATAGTAGTAAGTGCTACTTCATCCCTAGTCATTTCAGCATAGGCCTTGGGCACTCTCAGGTTTGGCTCAATGATGGAGGACTTTTGCGGGATAAATGGTCCCTCCTGAATTATAATATAAATCCAAGGGTCAAGGGCGTCCATAAATAGCTATACCCTTTGTTTCTATATGCGAAAAGTCTCCTATCTACATATAGGCAACATCATAGAGCTCATCTCCTTATGTGCCTCTACAAGCAGATATCTTGGAATTTTTTTGACTACCCTTATACGATTTGGTCAGACTATTAAGTCCTTTTGACCAACCTCTCTCTGATATCACTTGATAGTTAATTGGGTAGTAGTCTAAATCACCTAGGGGGGGGGGGGGGTAAATAGGTTATTTATATTATTCTTAGTTTTACTTAGCTATTTTAGTCTCAATTAGCATTACAAAAAGAACACAAAAATTTTATAGTGGTTCCCTAAGGTCTGGGGCACATCTACTTTCCCTCACTACCTTCCTAATAGTGTGTTAGACATGATAACCTCCTCCAAACTCAGCTCAATGAGCTTACACCACAATCCCTTAGGATCTCTATGGTTTCCTCCAAACCCTACCTCAGGCCACTGCCCTATAATCTAGAGTAATCTATACTTCTACTACTCAGTGACCTTACCGATCACCTACCTCAGGCCTATCAAGAAGCCCTACAACTCAGGCTGGGAGGACATCCCTACACTCAGGCACACATGCCCTACAAACTCAGGCTCAACAACCTTACCGATCACCTACCTCAGGCCTATCAAGAAGCCCTACAACTCAGGCTGGGAGGACATACCTACACTCAGGCACACATGCCCTACAAAACTCAGGCTCAACAACCTTACTCTCATGCACACATGCCCTACAAACTCAGAACAGAATGTTCTTATAAGATGGTTTGTTTAGAATATAATAAAAAACAATAAAATATGTACCCCTTCAAATTTGATCTTCTATTGAGATTGAATAGCTGAGAGCTGTCCTGGAGCAGGTCTGAAATAATGTTCTTCAGCTTGTGCCCTATCTCCTTCTTGATCTCATGTATCCTTGTAGAATGAAGAAGATCAACCACGGATCCCTGATGGACTCAATCGATTCTCCTTGGATCTGAGAACAACTTCTGGAGGCACAAAGCTTTTAGCACTCTCAGCACTTCCAGTACTTTAGAGCAGCGACAGTAATTACTCGGCACTAGAAGGAAAATGATTCTTCTTCTTTTTCTTGACCTAGAAGATGCTTTATATATGTTCCACCAATCTACAATGGCTCTTGTATTGATTTGACATTACATGGCCAAGAATGGATAATGTTATTTTGCTTTATTAGCCTTCCACCAAAAATGGTTCACGTCATCTCAACGGCTATATTTGAAATTATCTTTACGGTATAACTGAGACTGACTTCTGTCTCAATGGCAGATTAATTGCGTCTCAGTGGTTCTACTGAGACCACACTACTTTCTATACATGGTTAGGATAGGCTGTTGCCTTAGAGGCTATTAACTGAGTCTCAACAGTTCTGCTGAGACCTGATAGTCTTCTCAACTAATTTCTCCAGAACAACTGAGACAAATACAACAACATCCAGTACTATTCTAAAACATGTTTTAGAATAACTCAAACCTGTAAACTGAGTGAAGTAAAAGGTTTATCATATACATCATGAACTTAGCATTGAAGTTGATGCCTCTTAAAATACAAGGAACATTGAAGGGAAATATTCCCAACAAACTAAATCTTTGGATAAGGATGAAAAGGGAAAGCCTTTTATGAAACTCTGAATAGAAGCATAATTAGATCACTTGTCTATCTCATTGCTAGTAGATCAAACATAATGTTTATAACATATGTGTGTGCTAGATATCAAGTGAACACTAAAGAATCTTACTACATCTCTGCCAAAAGGATCTTGAGATACCTTAAAGGCACACTGAATCTTGGCCTATGGTACCCTAGGAGAAATGACTTTGAAGAAATAGGATTCTTAAATGCAGATTTTATAGGATGTAAGGAGGACATAAAGAGTATCTTTGGTCATGTTAGTTCTTGGGAAAAAGTCTGATCTCATATAGTAGCAAGAAGCAAACCAGTGTGGACATCTCCACTGTAGAATCTGAATATATTTTTGCTAGTAGCTATTGTGCATAACTACTATAGATTCAGCATAATTTGGAAGACCACAACATGAAATTCAATAACAACCCAATGTTCTGTTATTCCTCTAGCACCATCTCAATAGCCAAATATCTAGTATCTTATAGTAGAATCAAGCACATAGAGATCATATATCACTTTATCAAAGAATATGTAGAGAAAGAAACATCACCTTGGAGTATGTGACAACAGATAGACAAGTGGTCGACATATTTACTAGACCACTGGAAGTGAGTAATTTTAACTTCTTCAATATTAAGCTTGGTATGCTCAACATTAATTGAAGTCTCGTCAGCTCTAAATAAAGAAATAACACTTATCATTACACGCCACTAGCTTAATCTCCTATCCAAAAGTTTCAAGGAATATGAATACATGTACTCTTAAGAAAAATTGTGTTGATAAGCAGGTTATGTCAACAACATAGAACTAATCTGAATGTCTCTAAGAATGTTTATCTCAGTTATAATGAAATTCATCCAATTATGCGGAAGAAAAAATGAA
This sequence comes from Platanthera zijinensis, assembly GCA_039513925.1. Taxonomy (NCBI): domain Eukaryota; kingdom Viridiplantae; phylum Streptophyta; class Magnoliopsida; order Asparagales; family Orchidaceae; genus Platanthera; species Platanthera zijinensis. Next base: position 86,255,447 of record CM077080.1, read on the forward strand.
ACACTTCAATTTTGACTAAAAAGAATCATCTGTACTAGTAGGTATTCCTAAATCATCAACAGGGAGCCTCAACCCAATAGAATATGCAAACCAGAGGATCTAGGATTGGAAAAATAGGTACGTGCCTCTTCTTATTCTGCAATAAATATGTATGCATAAATTGGTGTAAGCAATCCATTAGGGTATGTAAAATCATTTCGCCTTTCCTATGCCCCTTTCTTCCTCCTCAACACATTTCAAAAGTAAGCTACAACACCTCTACAAGATCGTTAGAAATGGATCCGAAGAATGCAGCAGAGTAGCTCATCACTAGAAGTGAGTAGGTTTGGGGTGCCTTTGTAAAGGGCGATACAACCATACTGGATGCAGTAAGTCTCTGTGAAAATGCGAGACTAGAATTTTTGCTCTCCGAGCACTCAAGAATTTTCAAGAAGGAAGTTTTGGACTTTTATAAAAATGCAAAACTCTCCTCTTCTAGGAAAACTATCAAATCAGTTATCGTCGAACATCAGGTAAAAATATCTGCCAAATCCCTAACCCCGGTACTGCACATGAATTCGATCTCTCTCGAGGAAGAAGAAGCGATAAGCTCAGATGATCGATTGCTGACACTGAAGTGTTGTGGTTGCCAAAAAGAACCTCAAAGACAAGTTTAGAGAAACTAGCAGAGCAGTTCTGAGAAGCTAATGGTAGATATCATAGGAAAGGTAATGATTTACTAGCCAGGATCGCATGTTAAAATATCCAGAAGTATGCTTGACCTCATGACCAAGGTCATACTAAAGAATAAAACTAGATGGGGAGACATCCTTTTTAATAAGATAAATAATTCTCTAAAATCCCCCAGTTTCGGTAGGATCATTTCTCTCTATTTTACTCACTCTTCAGAAGAAAAAAATCTCCCACAATTCACCGGGGCTTCACTACATTACCTGAAGAAGATTGATCTTAGTGCACTGACCAAGTGGGGAAAGGATTTTCCCATAGCTAGTGAGAATATTGAAGGAAGAATACCCACAATACACAAAAGTGGTATCGACCTTTAAGTTACATGATTGACAACACAAAATTCTAACAAAGAAATAAATCTATCCCCTACAAACACAAAGGGAAAGACCTCTAAAGATAACAATGAAGAAGGTATATCTGATCTAATAACTCAAGAAAATGAAGACAGAGCAACAACACACCATACAGCTGAAATGGAATCTACTGAGAGAGATATTACTATCACAAGGGATGATCCAATTAAAGGGGAGGTGCTATCAATCCCTCCAACTTCAAAGATTGAAAACACAATGAGGGAAATCAACTACAAAATGGTGATTCTGCAAAACAGTCAACAAGTAATTGAAGATCACCGTAACAATAACCCCATCTTTCTTACAGATTCACCAATCAGCTCAACTGATAAAAATAATTTGAACAATAAGGGAGACAGAGTTATATAAATAAAGGGATCTTATATGGCGGGGACCTCATGTTTTGTTCATCATAGAGATTCCTCTTGTCCTTTGATTGATCAAATAAGAATGTTATTAAATGAACAAAGGAAAGTCTTTGAGTCATATGTTGATAGAGCCATACAATTTGTAGAGGAAAAGATCTCATCTCAAATTAGGGAAATAAAGAAGGACATGGCACATATGGATACCTGGCTAACTAGATGGTTCCCCAGAGCACAAGACATGAATTAAATCAACGTCAACATGCTCAATAAATTGAAGTTGAAGATGGATAAAGTGATTCACGATCACCCCCTAAAAGGTGAACTCCATGATTCAACTGCATTGTTAGAAAGGAAATTCATGCTATGCCAATCAAAAATTCTGCATAAATATATTGGGGGTCTGAACTTCTGTGTGCAAAGAATGTTTGACAGTGGAAAGGGGAAATAGAAACTATAGCCCACCCAAATGAAAACATTATGTCTATTTATATATAAGTAGAAAAACATTTTGGAATGCTCTTCCATACCTTAATTCAGCTTAGCTATTTTATTGTTGTTCGGGTAATCTATATTTGAGGTTTTTACTTTTCAAATAAGGGGAGATTGTTGGGAACAATGCCCATAATATTCCTAATTTGAAGCAGTCCTCCCAAAATAGATGATCACATTTGTAATTTATATATGCGTGTTCATGATGTGATGAGACAGGTACATATGTGCTCAAGCTCGGTAAAGGGATAGAATTAGTATCATCATGCATAGTCTTGCCAATATAATCCATAATTGTGTAAGACACTATATTGACCTAAGTTCTAGACTATTATTAACTTGGCACTAACCTTGAAGAGGCCAGCAAGCATAATTTAGAAGCGTGGGTAAAGAAAAAAATTAAATAAAAGAAGCAAAAGAATATTAAGTATAAATTCGACCAAATGGTCTGGTGGAATATCCGTTGCTTCGGCCAGATGATCTAGTCAAATATCTAGAAGAGATGCACAACCATCTAGAAGACAATAATTCCACTAAGTATAAATTTGACTGGCTACTCAGCCAACTGGAAAGTGGATCTTGTCAAAGGAGAAAATGTTTCGAGCGAATTTCTGCATGTGCTGAATTTTCTTAAGTATATATTCGACCAAATGTCTAGTCGAACTAGTGAACATTCTAATCGAACATATAAGAGTATTAAGATAAATGCGTCTGTAATCTTTAGGAAGAAAAAGTTGTTTGATTAAGAAAAAATCAACTTGATGAATTAAAGCCATCCGTACTAAAGTCACTTGAAAGTAAAAAACTTGGCTAAATATGAAATCGGGCAGAGATCAAGTCACTGCATTAAGGCTATTCATGGGGAAGAACTTAGCTTAAAAGAGATAGTGAAGATTCGACCGAACATGAAATCATGCAATAGCTTCAAGGTGATTTGACTTGATCATAAATATTCTTGCAGAGGATTCAAGCAGATTTGATTGAACATATCATGGAGATATCAACTATTGATAAATTATTGCGCTAAGTCCAAATTCGACTGGAAGTATATTTGGGTAGAAGACTTATGAAGAAGCATATTAAGTTAAGTAAGGCAGAATTCGACTTAAACGATAGAGTTTGACTTGAAAGAAGTTGTTCAATTTGAAAGATGGAATTCAACCTAAAAGGATGAATTTGACTGAAAAGAAGCAAATCAACCTGAAGGACTAAATTCGACCTGATGAGAAGAATTCAACTGAATAAAGACTGTCAGGTCGAATTATTTAAAAAGGCGAAAATTCAAATCATACGCCGATTTGTCACTTGCTCATTAATGCTGCCATGGAAAGGTCAAATCAAAATTATACTTTAAGGATATAAATCTATAACATGTGGAGTATGTTAAGGATTCGACTGTAAAATGATTTATTATAAAAAGGGATTTGAAGAATTTTAGAAATTGACAAAGCAGGAATTGAAAGTCAACTTACAGAAAGAGCTTTAGCGCTTTCTTCTACTAGAAAAATAGAATCACAAGTATGTTGAGAAGACGATTAAAAATAGACAATCTCTTTGCTTCTCCAAACAGATAGCCTATCGATTCAAGTTATTGTGATCTAAAATTCAAATCTCTAACATTAGAAGAAAAAGAAGGATCTTTATAAAAGAGCAGAGCAATTCAGATTGAAGATTTTATTCAATCTCTGCATGAAGGTCCTAGTAGAAGCCTTTCAACATCAGCTTCAAAAAAGAGAGCATTCATGTATAATTTTAGAGTCTAAAGAAGTTCTATTTTCTATAAACCTTATCCTCTGTAATATCTTATCGAGATCCAATATATTGGATTCCATAAGGAATCTGAGTTGTAGGGTCCTGCATGGCCTGTGTTGTATGGTTCTGGATAACACCTGTGGTAGGATTCCTTTAGGGGAATCTGAGTTTTAGGGTCGGTAGCATCATGAGGTAGGAAGCCAGTCAGTGCTTCTGGGGTAGGATTCCTTGCTGAGAATCCAAGTTGTAGGAGACATGATCTCTGATATTGAATATTGGCTCCGAGTTGTAGGATCTGCAGATCTGATATTGGAGAAGATTCCGGAAGCTAGCACCCTGCTAGATAGGTAGAGGACGAAAGTGAACGTACCCAAATAAGGGAACCACTATAAAATCTTCGTGTGCTGTGATTATTTTTGTGTCATAGTTTTAAATTTTGCATATAACTTTTTAAAGACCAATCACTTATTCACCACCCTCTAGGTGTTTAGTGACATCCCATGACTTACAATTAGTATCAATATGTATAAAGATTTAATTTTTTGTATATAAAAGTGCAATAAGTATGGAAATGTTAATGCTATATTCTTATATTTATTTTATTCCTTAGTTCTGAGGTTCTTTAAGGATGTTTTGTTTCCTTATTCAAGTTCAATCTTTATTCATGTTCATTTTATTCCTTTCGTATTCTGTCTATTAATTAACTTATTCAACTCATTTTCAATATCAAAACTTATTCATGTTCATATTATTTTTTATTCATGATGGAGATGGAGCCACCCCACACAATTTTGAGAAAGCCCGCCGCAACAGCAAACATCGCTACAACCTCCGCTCGCGACCACGCACCACCGCATAGATTTTGGATGGACTTTAATCCTACTTCATTTAATGTTTTTGTAGTTTAATTTTTAGTTTAATTATAAGTTTTAGTTTTAATTTCGAATTTAGTCTTAAGTGTGTTTAGTCCTAAGTGTTATTTAGTATAAGTGTTGTTTAGTCTTAAGTGTTGTTTAGTATAAATGATATTAAGTGTTGTAAACATTATAATGGTTATTGAAATGAGAAAATGGACAAAATTTTGGAGAAAAAAAAATCTCGTGAGATTTCTTGCCGAGGGTTCCGTGTGAGCTGTGTGACTCAGTCACCCCTCCTCCGCCTACCGTGTGACTCACCAAATTTGCCCGTCGGTGTGACAATGATGAGCCCCCTTCTTGGTGGTATGACTCCATCATCCCTTCATATGAAGCATAGGTTCGCACCCTACCTGAACTATTGCCGTCCCAACCTGATCCAGCAGTCGCCCTCCTTACAGATCAACTCCAAGCTTCGACCGACCACCATTTTAATTCTCTCCACCTCACCACCACGACTTAAAGATAAGACCACTTAACCACTCTCACTGACCCCATCGCCGACCTCTTCCCTACACCCGACCGACCCCCTTGGTATCAGATTGCTGCTCCGCCACTGGGAGCTCCACAGTGCGACATTGTTTAAGTGTTGGCAAGAAACTCATCCACTCAGTGTGACTCCGGTGATCCATGGTAGAGGGAATCCCCACCAAAAATTCGTTTGTGAGCTTAAAATAATGAATCCTCTATCCTATCTCGTGTGTTCTATTGTTATATGTGATTTGTATGGTGAAAGAGGCTGATGCTGCCTTCGAAACCATTAAATTTTTGCGGGTTTTAAATCGAAGCTTTTTTTGCTTGTTTTACAATCGTTCTTGTGAATTAAAGGATTGAGTAAATCATTATTGTGACGTTTATTCGAGTGGGTAACTCCTTGTTTTGATGCTCAAAGGATTGGGGTAATCCTATGCTTTATTATTTTGGGGAGTAAATACGACCACTTTCTAAATCTCTGTTTAGGTCGAATTTTCACTTAGTGTATATTGTGCATCAGTTGTGCTTAAAATTAAACTATTGAAGTGGCTATGATCTCTTGTGCGCACATAATTGATCAGAAAAGATTTTGAGAGAACCACCATTAGTTCATCACAAGTCACCTCAGCACATAGGCCGACATCAATTTGGTATTAGAGGAAGGTTGGCCAATTTCTCAACTTAGCCCTGGTCCACACTAATTTTGATAGGCCTCACTTGTGTACCCAAAATATTTTTATACAAAAATTTTTTATTACACATCGTATGCCCACTAGATCTAGACACGAGTATCACACCAACTCTATTCACGAGTATCAAACCTCCTCGTCGAGTATGGCCGACGAACGACAACCCAATCAAAGCCCTTCTCTTATTGATGATCTTCGCTATGAGATTAATAACCAACTGCGGGAACTCTAGGGAATGATGGACAAACTTTTGGCCTACCGAACCCCCTCACCGCCTATAGGTCATAGGCCACCCCACCACCATCAGGATGATGTCCACGATGAATTGTCTCCACGTGCTTGTCCACAACATCATCGCCCTGAATGAGATGTTGACCTTACATACACCATAAATATTAATGCCTCCACCAATGACGGCTTAGGAGAACCGCAAAATTTTCTAAACTGGGTCATGGACATAGAGTGTTCTTTTGATAAGCATCGCTTGCTGGACCCGCAGAAGGTTCAAGTGGCTAGGTTGAAACTAACTGGACAAGTCAAGGTTTTTTTGCTAAATGTGGAGAGATGATTAGGAGTCGTGAATTATTTCCCCCTATCAGTTGGCAAGCAATGAAAAATCTTTTAAAGGATCAATACATTCCTGTTTATCATTTCACCCCAAATGTTTGATGAACTAGCCACCCTTTGTCAAGGCGATAGGTCCGTTGCCGATTACATGGGAGACCTAAAGGATAAGATGGTCCAATGCGAGGTTCAAGAGATGTTAGATGTCACAACTCGCATTTTCTTAGGGTTTAAAGTATTATCATAGTAAGAGAAAATACGCACCGTGATGCCACACCATACAGGGGACAACTACAGACGCTCAGGCAAGGACAAACTTCTAATCAATTTCATAAAAGACATGTATTTTTATGGTTGAAAACACTATTTGAGTTTAAGTTCAAGACCACATCCATTGGTTTAGTTGATTAACTAGTCCACAGGTGATAAAAATATAATTGCAGTGGAAAACCTTCATTTTACTACATTCATTTATCCTATGTGAACGTGAAGGCCCAGCAAACATGATAACACGTGCAGTTTCAAAATTTAGTATAAGTAAAAAGAAAAATAGTTTTATATCCATTTAAAGTAGGTTGGTGTCAAGTTGAAAAGATGCTATAAGTATGAGTTAAAAATGTAGATTAATTTATGTATAAAATAACTAACATGTGACCTATCATAAATATCTCCAGAGGAAAATACTTTATTGAAGAAAATTCTAGTAGCAGAGAAAACAGAACAACAATCTAAAACAAAAGAAACTATAATACGGGCACCAACAAACTGACACAAAACCATAAAATTAACAACAAAAGTCTGAACTTCTAACACCAAGAAATAAAAAGACACCAACCACTCCTCAGCTGGAAGAGGGAGGGGAAACACAGTCGCAGAAGACTTGTCCAACAACTCGATCGGCTCTACCAGCTACCTGCCCGAACCTGAGGCATTCAAAAGAAAAGAATGTCTCAGCAACAAAGAGCGCAAAAGAAGACTAAACACAAATCAAAGGTTTAAAAAAGATAAGTGGGTTACCAACCCCAATGAAAAGATGCAAAACTATAGAAGTCAATAACATAATAGTAAGGGAAATGAATAGGTTGGCACAAAGCGACCATATAAAGAGAAGACAAGCACTTAGTGAGGAAAGGACTCTTAATGATATCATATATATATATATATATATATATATATATATAATCAGAGAAATAACATCGATTACTTTAAAGAGTGAATCATCAGTGCCAGACATAAAATAGTACTAAGGCGACGACTATCTTTCCAACACACCATCAGACCAACACAATTAAGAAACCAACACTGAGGTGGTGGTCCTTTATACTATGCCAAACAAAAGTACCAAATAATAAAGCCATCAAGCATAATAATTCATAGCAGACACTAAGGTGATGGTCCTTTATCCACTTCCAAACCAAGTCCAAAATCATAAAGTCACCAGGGGTGATGATTCACACAGACACTAAGGTGGTGGTCCTTTATCCACTGCCAACCCAAGTTCCAATAATAAATCCAAATACAATAATAAATGGGAATAAAAGACCCCCAAGACTTAGCATCGGATTGTAACAATGACACGAGGAAAGAAAATCTAGAAATTTATAAGGGTATACTCGACGAAGTTACTATTCACTCGACGAATTTGGCTAGACTTCTCGTGAAAAATCGACAAACTCTACTTAGCTTCACGAGAACACTCGACGAATTTTGCTTGATATCTCATGAACACTCGAAGAATTCTACTTAGAACACTCAACGAATTCGCTTAAACTCTCGAAAAATTTTACTTAGATTCCTCGACTAACTCAGCCAACTACATGGGAACATTCGCTGAATTTAACTCGACCTCACGATATCACTCGACGAAACCACTATTCACTCGACAAATTCTACTTGACTTAACAAGTATACTCGACAAATTCTACGTATCATCTCGGCAAATCCTACTTAGATTACACGAGAATACTCGACGAATTTACTTAGATTACACGAGAATACTCGACGAATTCTACTTAGATTACACGAGAATACTCGACGAATTTTAATTGGACCGAATTTTACAAATCTCTAAATCCAAAATTTCGAACACAGGGGATAAAACACATTCCTCTAGACCTTAACGAGGAAGAAAAGAAGGGAGAAGAACAAAAACAACAAAGTAAGAGGGGTAGAATGCCACTTGCATCAATTCTCTAATTTTTTGCTTCCTCAGCATCACGCCATGGATCGACAATAAGAAACTCCTAACAAGCAAATTCTGAAAGGTTTGGGGCAAAAATGATGGTTAGGTCTACTTGCTATCCACGCATAATCCATGAAACAATAAATACTCACTGCAAACTCAAAGATCTCGGTGAGAGCAGTCTGAATCTCTACTCCGACGATGATTTTCTTCACTCTAGCTCCGGTGGCGGTGGACGGAAGACTTATGAAAAGATCAACTTTCTCTTCGTCGCGTGGTCGGGTTTGATGGAAGAAGAAGAAGAAAAGTTCCGTAAAACCTCATTCTAAAGGTTCAGCTTTATAGGGAAGCTTTTAATAAAATAAACTAAAAATTATTTGTTATTACATTAGATAGTTTATGTTTTTAGAAGAAATTGCCGACGTATGAAACTCTTGAACTAATGTAATGCCCTTATGCTATTCTTACGTGACTGAATTAATTATCGAAACTTTAGGGGCGTTACACCGGAAGTTACTCTATCTATGTTCCGTAAGGGTCTTAGCTCTGACATTCAACAAAAACTCCTATGTTATGGCCACACTGATTTGAATACCACTTTTAATGCCGCTCTAGATATTGAAAAACACATAGCCTCGAAGTCCAAAACTAAAAACAACTCATATAAAGACAAAGATATTGTTGGCTCTTCTACCTCTACCTATAAGGATAATGGGAAGTTTAAGAACACACATTCCTCTAACATTATTATCATGGGTAGGGATGCTAAGAATACCTAAGGTGAACGCATTATCGTGAGCAAGATTAGCAAAACTAATGCCACTAGCTATGCTTACGTGGTAACCAGCCACTATGTCGTTAAGTGTCCCACCAAGAGTAAGTCTTTGGATTTAGTTCAGCCTACTAACAAAGCACCCGAGTATATTTTTGAGGCTATGGATGAGTCGAAACTAAAAGGATTTCCTAGTTACATGGGGGATGACGGTAACCTTATGGTGATGAGATGTATATTGACTACGCCTCGTGCATTGGATGATTGGAACCGAGCCAATATATTTTCCTTGATTTTTAAGAGCGGTGAAAAACTTTGCAAGTTGATTATAGATAGTGGTAGTTGCATGAATGTCATATCCGAAAATGCTGTTACGCCTATAAAGATCACTACAGCCCCACTCCGACAAAGTAGCTCGGGTCAACAAAATGTCTCTTCCTATTACACGAAGATGTCTTGTACCCCTTACCATCAAGTCATATTCGGAAGATATTTTGCGCGATGTGATTCCCATGGATGCTTGTCATGTTCTTCTTGGTCGCCATTGGTTATATGATCATGATGTGATTCATTTTAGGAGAGCCAATGTATGTGAATTTAAATTTAATGGCAAGACTATCACTTTGAAACCCACTCCGCCTAAGGTTCCCGCTAGCCCCGCTAAGGATACTACTCTCCCCGTAGAAAAAAGACATTACGCTTACTTGGTTATAAAGAGTATAGTCATGATTCCTTTTTAGGTGGGATTGTATATGCGTTAACTCATGCAAACTAAAAATGAAGCAATTATTTTTGAAGATTTACCGCTTGAATTGAGGACATTACTAGAGGAATATACAGATGTTTATCTAGACAAGCTTCCCTCTACGTTACCCCCGCTTAAAGCGATTCAACATGCTATAGATTTTATGACGAGCTATTCCTTACCAAATCTTCCCCACATAGGTTGAACCCCGCGACACATCAAGAGTTGCAAATTCAAATTTCAGATCTTCTCTAAAGGGGTTTTAGTTGACATAACACGAGTCCTTGTACAGTCCCCACCTCACTTGCACCCAAGAAAGTAATGCCTTGGTGCATGTGTGTGGATAGTTGCACAATAAATAAAATTACCCTAAAATATTGATTTCTCATTCCCCATTTGGATGAATTTTTGGATGTATTATTCAATGCCACAATTTTCTCCAAGTTGAATCTTAGGGGTTGCCACCACAAAATTAGGATTTGGGAAGGGGATGGCTATCTATTTAGACATTCTAAGTTTTGTATCCCACACTCGTCTCTACATCACTTTATAGTTTGGGAGATACATAGCGGTGGCTATGGAGGTCAATTCGATCGTGATAAAACTATTACATTAGTGGAAGATAAATTTTATTGGCTACATTTAAGGTCACCTGTACACAAAATTGTTAGTAGTAGTCTCTTTTGCCAACTCGCCTATATCGATTCAAAGAATCGATCTTCCTGTCTATCAATGAATGAGATGGTGCCAAGTTACAAATCCCCTGTGCCACTTGGTTTGCTTCCACTACTTCATATGTACAGGTCATGTCACTTTGCACAAAAGTTCGCTCAACACGTTCATGATCTCCACAAGCATATTGAAGAAAGGTTAGCCACTCAATATGGTTTTAATCAATCACATGATAATATACATCAGAGAGCTTCTAAATCTAATGTTGATGATTTGGTTTTGGTCCATTTGATCCTGGAGCAGTTGCCCTCGAGCACCGTCAAGAAGTTAGCCAATAGGAGAGACGACCCCTATAAAATTATCAAGAAATTGGGAAACAATACTTGTGTTTTAGATTTACCCGTTGATTAGGGTATTTCCCCTATTTTCAATGTTTCAGATTTAATGTCGTATGTCTCTCCGCCACTAGAATTACTTCACTCTCCATTATGTTCTTCTAATGTGTTAACTTCTTCTATGGGGTTTGGGGGTGAGCGTGTTCCCGTGTCTCTCTTGCCTATGGATCCTACCGTGGTTACATCAAATGATGGGTTTACAACCAATATTTCACTTGATACTAATATTTTTCCAAGGTTTCCCAAAACCTCTTTTGTGCCCTATTGGATTTTAGATGATGAGGTTCTCACTTCTCCCGACAGTTGCATCCATCACTACCTTGTTTGTTGGCATGATCGACCCGCATCAGATGATTCTTGGGTCCTGTAAGCTGAATTGGAATGGCTAGATGATTCTCTCCTTCAATAATAACACTGTGACCACTCACTGATGATGAGTGCTTTTGAGCGGTGGTGGACTGATGGAGATGGAGCCATCCTGCAAAATTTTGAGGAAGCCCACCACAAACACAAACATCCCTACTTACTTCGCTTGCGGCCACAAACGACCACAAAGCTTTTGGATGAACTTTAATGCTGGTTCATTTAATTTTTGAGTAGTTTAAGTTTTAGTTTAATTATAAGTTTTAGTTTTAATTTCAAATTTAGTCTTAATTTCAAATTTAGTCTTAAGTGTGTTTAGTCTTTAGTGTTGTTTAGTATTAGTGCTATTTAGTATAAATACTGTTAAGTGTTGTAAACATTATAAAGGTTATTGAAATGAGGAAATGGACAAGTTTTTGGAGAACAAAAAAAGGCCCGTGAGCCTTCTGGCCTAGGGTTCCGTATGAGATGTGTAACTCTGCCGCCCCTCCTCTACCTGGCGTGTGACTCGACAAATCTGCCCGTCAGTGCGACTACGATGACCCCCCTTCCTTGTGGTGTGACTCCATCGTCCCTTTGTGCAAATCATAGGGCCTCTCCCTACCCAAAATACGGCCACACCAACCCGATCCAGCAATCGCCCTCCTTGTCGATCAACTCAAAGCTCCAGCTGACCACCATTTCAATTATGTCCACCTCACAACCACGACTTCAAGATCAGACCACTTAACCACTCTCACATAACCCATCACCATCGCCGACCTCTTCACTCCACCCGACCGACCCTCTTGGTCTAAGATTGCTACTTCGCTGCTAGGAGATCCATAGTGCGACATCATTGAAGTGTTGGCAAGGAACTCATTCGCTCGATATGACTCCGGTGATCCATGGTGGAGATATTCCCCATCAAAAATTCATTTGTCAGTTTGGGGTGACGAATCCTCCATCCAATCTCATGTGTTCTATTTTTATATGTGATTTTGTGTGGTGAAAGTGGTCGGTATTGCCTTCGAAACCATTGGATTTTCACGGGTTTTAAATCAAAGCTCTTTTTTTGCAAGTTTTCCGGTCGTTCTTGTGAATTAAAGGATTGGGTACATCTTTATTTTGACGTTGATTTGAGTGGGTAATTCCTTGTTTTGATGCTTAAATGAATGGGGTAATCCCATGCTTTCGTTCTTTTGGGAGTAAATACAACCACTTTTTTAATCCCAGTTTTGGTCGGATTTTCTCTTGGTGTATATTATGCGTGTGCTGCAATTAAAATTAAAATATTGAAGTGGCCACAATCTCTTGTGTGCGTGTATGTGATTGGAAAATATTTTGAGAGTACCACGCTTAGTTCGTCACAAGTCACCTCGACACATAGGCCTACATCAATTCAACTTATTTTCTTATTTTTGTTCATATGCAACCGTCTTCCATATGATATGCATAATCAATCATATTATTATATGTATGTACTCCGTCTTATCATCATTTATATCCTTTCTTCATTCATGCCTGTGATTCACTTTCAATCTTCAAACTCTTTCTTCTTATTCAATCATATGGTTCAAATTTCCTTTATACTTTTATGAATTTAGAAAATCATAAGGGTATGTTGAAATGCTTCTTGGTCTTCAACGACCTTAGGGCCTTCAATGATTTCTGGCTTTAAATTATCGCATAAAAATCTTGAAATTATTCTATCATGGGTATTCACACTCCCCACAACACTGGGTTAACCCTTATCATTTACTTATGCAAAATCATTTATTCATCTTTTGGCTTTTATTTCGTGTTATGTCACTAATAATATTCATATTTATATCAAATTACACACAAGTTTTCTTTACCTACACTCTTCCTTGGACTTTATTACTCACTTGATTCTAGCTATTTAAAATTTATCATCTTTTCATGAATCTCATTTTCTTATCAGTGATTTTGTAGATTCAATCAATCTCAATTTTCATGTTAATGCACAATTAATAGTTTATAGTTAGTGGTAGTCTAACTCACCTAGAGGGGGGGGGGGGGTGAATAGGTGTCTTGCAGTTTTAGTCGGTTATTTTCATTTTCGACAGTTAAGTAAGAAAGAAAACAAGTACATAAAAAACACATAGAGATTTAAAGTGGTTCCCCAAGGTCTGGGTACATCCACTTTCCCTCTACACCTATCTAGCTATGTGCTAGACCAGGCAACCTCCTCCAAAACTCAACTCAACAGAGCTTACAACACAAATCCCTCAGGATTTCTCAAGTCTTCTCCAAGAACATACCTCAGACACACATGCCCTACACTCAGGATTATCAAGAAGATCGACCACAGAGTTCTCAAAGTCCTATAGCTCTGAAACCTTTTAGGTTTCCTACCTCAGAATTGACTCAATTACTACCTCAGATTCCCACTGAAATCCTACCACTCAGGATGGGAGTACATTCCTACAGCTCAGGCACATGGGCCCTAAAACTTAGGCAAAAAGACCATACAGAAAATATAATGAAAGAGATTACAACATAAGCATAATTTATAGTTAGACCATAAATATAGAGAACTTTTGCTATTCTTGCTTTGATGGCAAGATCTGGAGCTGGTCCCTGTATAACACCTCCATCCATCACTTAGAATATAACATAAGTTCCGGACGGGGACTTGTGCAATATTCCAAGGATAGCCACTGAAGTTATGCATTGAAACCAAATCAATAATGCATCCTAACTTAGAGTTACATTCTAGCGGATGTTTTTAAGTAAATAAGAACCCAACACCGGGAATGTCCACTAATCACACCATAGGAATGATAATAAAATACACAGAGTGTTTTAGTCTTAAGGCCTTATAAACTATTCTCATCATAAAATTATATTACATACATCGGTACACAGGCCGGCCACAAAGGCAGAACACACATAAAAATAGTAAAACACACTTCGCTTGGCCTTCGAGTGCCGACATAGCTCAAAGGGGCTTCAGCCCGCTACTTCCTGCTCGGCTCTCGAACACTTGCATAGGGACAATCCACTAAGAGGTGGCAAAACAAGGAAACAGTTAGCTTTAGCTGACCAAATTATAATGACCCCACCCCTCACTCTGGACGGTGGTGCTCCTTCCCTACAGGTAAACATCATGTATATATAATGGCATTAGAACATGCAATTTAAGCACCATTCACCACATATGTCAGCATATATGACCACATTTCCTATGCACTCAAGGCACATTATCCATGTGCTGAGATTCAAGCCCCACCACCGTACTCAGTGACAGTCCACATTTGAGCATTCTCTTTCGGTGTGCCGAGATGCAAGTCCTAACTTTTTCAGCATTCTCTTACAATGTGCTGAGATTCAAGCCCCACCTATTTAAGCATTTCTAGTCTTTCCAGCTGGAAGCCCAAGACTCTACTCTATGCTATGACAAAGTTAAAAGAGCTCTTCTAGATTCATGCCAGTGACTCACTCCAAGCCATACGCTATATGGCGGGTTCAGTTTAGCCACAACCTGTTATTAGAGTTGATGGGTGCATCAAGACATGATGTGGGTCAGCCTCCCCTTGGTCGTTCATATACATAACCACATTATGTTTTAAGGAAGACACTCAAGGACACCATAGCTGGCACTCTAAGCACACAGCTTAATATATTGGACCCTAGTCTCCAAGAGACAGGCCTAACAAATATAGATCTCTAGGAGCTACTGCTAGTGGTATCACTACTGCCCGATGATACCAAATAGAACAACACATCTGTCTCAGGCTTGGGTCCACATCCAACACAATCAATTGCTCACTGGTCTTTACCAATCGAGCTATCGCCAGCGGTATCACTACCGCAGGGAGATACTAACAGAACTTTGAATTTGCTACAATCATGGGTGTTTTCCTAAAGAACACCTCCAGTACTTTCTGTAGCAACCTGCAATACCCCTGACTCTTTAACCTCTATGTTTAACCACACAGTCTTCTCCGGCATGAAAATAAATCATCACCAATAAATACCAACCTGTTCGGATGGGCTTCACAGAGTATGCCTATTCCATGCTTCGATTCCAAAATATATATAAAAGTTTAATATTGGGTATATCATCGATCAAACCGTTGAAAACCTGCCATTCTTCCTCAATTGGTGAGGGTTTCCATGCACATGGTAAATAAGGACTTCACTTGTCCAAGAAGGAAGGTAGTTACCCTTATAGATCGCTTAGGAGACATGAACATGGATTCTGTTCGGATGGAAAGGATCACCCTGCCTCTCTTCACGGATCTAGCCTTAGCTCACAAATCCAACCGTACGAACTCCTTCAGCAGCTCTCCAAAGATCTTCCTCCAGCCCTCTTCTTCCTTTCTTCTTTTCTTCCAAGGTTAGAATAAGGAGAGCGAGAGAAAGAGAAATGAGTTTCTTTCCCCCACACCCTTGATTAAGTGGACACGGGATTAACCCCAACAACAAGATCATTTAAATAAAAGGAATGAAGGGCCACAATTTCAGCCATAAAACTTTATTTAATGCTATTGTCGGGCGATATCCACTATTGCGATGCGATAGCTCAAGTAGTGGCCGCTTGACCCAGTTTGCACTGCTCACTGACCGTTTCACTTCTTGCTGTCACATGGATGCCTGCCACGTGGTGCGCTATCGCTTGGTGATATCGAGCTAATGCCAATGATAGCTCTAAAGACCAACTCTATGTTGTTTTCATTACATGAAACATGAGGTGTTACAAATCTCCCCGACTTTATGAAATTTTATCCCGAAATTAAACATAACAGAAAACAACCTAAAATTACAAATATACAAAAAAATGTATACCTCAATGAAACAGCTCGGGCAACTCCTCGCTCATGGTTTGCTCGCGCTCCCATGATAGTTCCTCATGGCTACAATTGTCCCAACGGACTTTGACCATCCAAATTTCCTTGTTCCATAGCTGTCTGATTTCTGTGTCTTTGATTTGAATGAGCTTGACTTTTGTCGTCAACTAACTATTGACCGACACTTGATTTGCAGCAACCTCTTGTACAAACATCCGCAACACCGATATGTGAAACACATCGTGCAAAATATTGAGTTCAACTTAAATATTCAGTCAATAGGCAGCTTTCCCAATTTGCTCAATGATTTCAAATGACCCAAGGTATTTCGGACTCAGCTTTTTCAAGCATCGAATCCTAGAAAAGCCCTTGAATGACATTAACTTGAGATACACCCAATCACACATCGTAAACTCCACGTTTTGGTGTATGATATTGTAGTACTTTTCTTGCCTATATTTAGCAATCAATAGCTTCTCCTGAATTAAACGTATCATCAAAGTCGCCTCTTCGATGACTGTATGCTTATAAAGCTTTGATTCACCCATTTCAACCCAAGTTAATGGAGTATGACACTTCCTACCGTATAAGGCCTCGAAGGGCGCCATCTTAATAATCGCTTGGTAGCTATTGTTATTGGCAAACTCGATCATAAAGAGATGGTCCTCCCACCTCTTCCCGAAATCCAAGGTGCACATGCGAAGCATATCATCCATCATTCTATTTACCCTCTCAGTCTTACCATCCGTTTGAGGATGAAAGGCTGTGCTGAATTTTAGCTTGGTACCCAACATTTAATGAATAAGCCTCCAATCATTTGATGTGAAATTCCTATCTCGGTCAGTAGCGATGCTACGGGGTATACCGTGCAATCGTATAATATTGTAAACGTAATGTTTTGCCAACTTTTCCACTGAATTGTCCCTCTGTTTGGAGTGAAGTGTGGCACCTTTGTCAATCAGTCAATGATCACACAAATGGCATCGTTCTATTTCTGTGATCTCAACAAGCCATGTACGAAATCCAGTGATATGTCTTCAAACTTCCACTCTAGTATTGGTCACAACTTCAGGAAACCACTATGTTTTTGAGATTCAACCTTTACTAGGGCGCAAGTATGACACTTTTCCACATAAAGAGCTATGCCCTTCTTCAACCCTGGCCACAAAAATAGCTTTCTTATATCCTTAAACATTTTTGTGCTCCCTCGATGGATTGAGTACTATGTAAAATGTGCCTCATACATCAATTCCTCCCATAATTTGCCCACATTCGGGATGCACAACCGACCGTCCTTCCATAAAAGACCATCTTCAAAGGTAAACTAGGAATTTGACCCATCCCTAGTATCTTCCAAATAACATTTAATGCTTTCGTCAAGCTCCAATGCCCGATGAATCCTGTCCGCGAGGTCATATTGCACTTTTGTCTAGTTTAAACATGCATTTGCACAAGAGCTCATAACAACACAAGTGATCTCCAAGGCCTCCAAATCTCGAATAAGACGATCATCATGCATTTGTATCTAGTTGGCCTGTGCTGGAGCTCTGCGACTCAACACATCTGCAATAATATTTCCATTATCAGGAATATAGTGTTTCACGAACATATTGTCCCTAAGGAACTCCATCCACCTCCTTTGTCATATATTCAAATCTTTTTGGTTTAATAGGTACTTTATGCTCTTATGGTCCATAAAGATGTCGATCTTCATGCCATATAAGCAATGCCACCACAGCTTCAGGGCAAATATCACAACTGCCAACTCCAAGTCATGAACTGGATAATTCCTTTTGAAAGTTCTTATTTTCAAGATAGCTAGCAACCAAGAGGGGGGGGGGGGTGAATAGGTTTGTCTAGGTCTTTTGAGTTTCATTTTGTTTCTTCTTGAGTTACTTTGTGATTCAATAGATGAAAGCTTTTTAAGAACCTACAAACAGAAAATAATCATAGAAAAGTACACATGTATTTTTATAGTGGTTCCCAAAAATTATGGGTATATCCACTCTCCTCAAACCTTGCTAACTACTTGTTAGTCAAGGAACTTCTCCAAAAAAATGCTCCAAGGAGTTTACACCTTAGATCCTCAGGATCTCTCAATCTCCTCCAAGACATACACCTCAGCCACAAGGGCCTACACTCAGTGATACAAGTATCACCTACCTTAGGAAATTAAGCCCTACCACTCAGGCTATGGAGGATAGCCCTACCTCAAAGAAAAGTTGCTCTTACAACTCAGAGAGATTCACTCTCCTACAGCTCAGGCAATATACCCTACTTATCAGTGAGTAAAACTCACCTAACTTAGATCCATGCAGGATCCTACACTCAGAGAGGAGCCCTCTCCTATAGCTCAGGAAAATTTTCCCTACCTAAGGCCCAAGGCCCTACAACACAGATCCAGAAGGATCCTACAACAAGAAATAATTTAATTAACTTTGACACGGATAAATTTCTTTGAAAGTGAGGGGATAGATCTGATTAACTCTAGAGGGGGGGATGCATAGAGTATTTTAAAACTTGATTAGTTTTTATAGCGAAATTAAAGTAAGTGATATTAGTATATGTATAAAGAGAAGTAAGAAAAAGAAAACTATCACACCATAATAAAAATGAAGAAAGGAACAACCAGACGACACAAGAAAATTTTAGTGGTTCCCCAAAACTGGGTACATCCACTCTTCTACCACCCCGGTAGGAATCCACTAATAGGTTTTGAATCAGGTGCCCTACCACCACAAGTTTTTACTCAGGTACCCTGTCACCACAAGATCTATTTCAAGGGAGATCTCTCAACCCTTTAGGCTTTTGATCAGGTGCCCAAAAACCAACACAAGTCTTTTGACAAGGAGACTTGTCAACCAGGTGATTACTTTTGAAGGGAGTTAGAAACCCTTTTTACAATGGGAAATGAAAAGTGATGTTATCTTCTCTTTCTCAAACAGTTGAGAAGACTTTAATGGATTATGTTGTCAAAGCTCTCCTTGAGATGAAGAAAGGTTCAGAAAGATGAGAGCTTTGATCAGGGTGTAGGCCTTGATGAAGATCTTCAAAAACTTCTTGGACTTGTGTTGATGAGTTGTCCCTTTGAAGCCTGAAGCAGAAACTGAAGAATTCTAAAGATCTATGTGTGATGTTGTTCTTCAATTTCCTAGAAGAATGATAGTAGTGCTTTTACTCTGAAAAACTTTGTATCAATTGTTGTGAAAAGATCTCTTGTTCTTCTTCTTTTTGAAAAAGAACTTTTTATATTCTTAGAGGATTTCTGCCTTTGAATTTTGAATATTATCCTTGATTTGCTGCTCAAAATCTTGGAGTTGAAACGGCTGGAAAGTGTCTTTAATGTGTTTCCTCAACTGTCCCAGTAAATAAGTTAAGTAATTAACTCTGTGAAATCCATAATTAATGCTGCCTTGGAACGACTATATTCTTTAGAAAATAAGAATTAATTATTAGAGAATTACTGCCTTAGAATAATACAAATGAAATCAAAATGACAGAGAAATCGTCAAACTGATACAGATAGAAGTCATTGAACTCAGGAAAGATTTTGTCGACCTGAACTCCATGTTCATCGACCTGATAAATCGTCTTCGTTGAGCTGAGCTCAGAGATAATTGATCTGGAAAATATCTTGACAAAGCCGAGCTCTAAGTTCATCAACCTGAGGTAGACTTTCGTCGACCAGAGAAACTGAGAGAAGAAGGAAGATTGTTTACCTGAGCTCGGATATCGTTGAGCTCAGCTCAGAGTTAAAACTCTGAGTTCGCCGATCTAAGATCGACGATCGTCGAGCTGAATTCGAAGAACTTCGAACTAATTCTCTGAACTCTTTAAAAACTACAATTCTTCTAAGTCTGAGTCTCTGGAGTATTCTGAAGGCTGGAACATTAGAGTCTAACCTAATCAGACTGTCCTAACCTTAGAACCAAAATAAATTAACCCTAAACTATACATGATGGGTCAATAACCTAATAGTGCACCGAGCCTAAATCCAAACTAGGGATCCAACAATCCCCCCCTATTTGGGTGAGGTCACTAAACAAAAATAGAAAAGAATAAAAAGACAAAGCAATATAAATATCTGACAGAATTTTAAAATCATTCAGCAGATATAATATAGCTAAGTACAATACACATATATATCACAGAGAAATAAATGTTCAATATTTGTCAGAGGGAGGAGCAGAAGATGATTTAGCAAACACAATTGTCCTGTGAGGATTCTCTGCTTCCTTCTGAGACATTTTCATGTCTTGAACTCCAAGAACTGTCACAGATGAAGCTCTGGGAACTATAGCTTCTAGATGTACCTGCATATATTCATTTGGATCAAATAATTGTCTGTCTACCTGAAATTTGTCAAACTCTTTCTGTCTATAGGTGGACGTTATAGTGAATTTTGATTGATCTGATCCTTCTACCCTAACTTTGTTCATCTGAGATAAACCAATCAGCTCTTAAAATCTGGCCATTCTGAAGTTTGGATCTAACTCAGGTTTATAAGCTGAAGAGAGAGGTCTCTCTAGATCAGTTTTTGGATCATCCTGAGAAGACTTTTGAGGATTTCTTAATAAAATAGATTGATGTAGAAAATTTGTTGGAGTAGATCTTTATTGATGTTTTATTTGATAATATGACTTTGGAGGACTGCATTGATAGAATTTCCCAGCTTGTCTAGAGGACTTGTGTTGGGTACATTGGAAAATGTGTACCTGATTTGAAGAAGCCCAACTTAGCTCAATGACATACATCAAGGTGTATTTGATGTTATTTTAAGTTGACATGTGCAGGTGGAAAGTTGATAAAGTATGCAGAAAAATTCTAAGTCCAAGTGTCGACACAAAGGAAGCAGTGTCGACACACAGAAGAAAATAGTCGACACAACACTGGGAAGCAGTGTCGACACATAGCAGTTAGTCTAAAACTACACTGGGAAAAAGTGTCGACACAGAAAAAGAGTCGACACAACACTGGGAAATTGTGTCGACACAGAAGAAAAGAGTCGACACAATACTGGGAAATTGTGTCGACACAGAAGAAAAGCGTCGACCTCAAACATTGGGAGAATGTGTCGACACAGAAGAATATAGTCGATCTCAAGATTGT
This sequence comes from Platanthera zijinensis, assembly GCA_039513925.1. Lineage (NCBI taxonomy): Eukaryota > Viridiplantae > Streptophyta > Magnoliopsida > Asparagales > Orchidaceae > Platanthera > Platanthera zijinensis. Next base: position 86,276,813 of record CM077080.1, read on the forward strand.
CGACATCATCTGAATGTGTCGACACAGAAGAAAATAGTCGACCTCAAGTTAGTCGACACCAGCAGAATGTGTCGACACATTGTGATTAAGTCGACACATAATAGCAGAGTTAAAAAATGAATGTGTCGACACCTGAAGGCTAAGTCGACACTTACTAAAGTTATGGTTCTACAACAATTGTGTCGACACACAGGACTTGTGTCGACACACTGAAGAGTCAAGATCAAGTTATTTGCAGAAGAAGCTGTGTCGACTCAAAGGCAACTTAGTCGACATCACTAAAGACTGTGTCGACACCAAAGTCAATTATGTCGACACAAATAGGCAGATTGTCTCGACACTTTCTGACAGACTGTTTCAACAACTTGTGATTCAAGACTAAGGCACAGGACTTGTTTGAAGACTTGACAGCTGTGGGTTATCACCGGTTAACTGAAGTTGTCAGACTTGTCAGAAAACGGTTAGAAACCGGATCAGCCGGTTACCATGAAGAATGTCTATAAATAGACAGATTCAGAAGGAGAAAAAATTAATTAACAACATATAGAACTGACCTTTTGAAATACATTGGATCAGAAAGTGGAGAAGGATTACTATTCTACTCATTTCAAGAAAGTGCTAGGCACTTAAGAAGATCTTCTCCGGGAGATCTAAGAAGACTATCTAAGGATAGATCTAAGAAGAGTTCTAATCAGAATTCAGAAGAATCATTCAAAGTTCTGGATAGAGAGAGATCAAGTCAGAATTTAAAGAAGAAGAAAGAATCCACCAGTGGATTCTCAAGAAGCTGTTTGGAATCAACTCAGCTAAGTACATTTTCAAGAAGCTTTGAAGAAGGCTAAGAAACAGTTGATTGCATCAGCTGATCAAGAATTGTCATTGCCTTTTCTCTCTCAACTTTGGCAAGACAATTAAGACAATCTTTTCTATATTTCTGTAGGATCTGTTTATACAGATCTGAGTTGTAAGCCTATATTATAAAGACTGAGTGTAGGAGTGTTGAACTCTGAGTGGTAGGGCTGATTGCCTGAGTGTAGGAGAAGGGTATTCTCTGAGTTGTAGGCCTTGGGGCAAGGCTGAGGTAGGGCAGTTGTGCCTGAGTTGTAGGAACCAGTTGGGTTCTGAGTTGTAAGATCTATTGATCTGAGATAAGTGGAAGTTTGGCCGAATCTAGCATACTGCTAGATAGGTGAAGAGGGAAAGTGGATGTACCCAGACCTTGGGGAACCACTATAAAACATAGTGCAATCTGTGATGTGTTGTTTTCTGTGATTGCTGTGTTTATTATATTAGTTATTAAATTGAATTCTGTCTAGAAGTTTTAGAAAGAGAAGCAGAACCTATTCACCCCCCCCTCTAGGTGTTTAGGCTGCCTTGAAAGTTAAACTATCAAGTGGTATCAGAGGGAGGTTCCTCAAAAAGGACTTAACAGTCTGAGGTAGATCTGATAGGCAGATTCAAGAATCAAGAAGATGGGTTCTGGAGAGAATCATAAGGAGCTAGGGTCAATGAAATTACCCATATGCAAGAAGGAAATCTTTGGGATCTGGAAAGAAAGAGTCAGATTGTTTATGGAAGCATCTGACCCAAGGATTTACATCACAGTACAGGAAGGCCCCTTCATACCAATGAAGATATCTGTTCTTGATGCAAATATCCAAACACCAAAGACTTATTCTGAAATGACCAAGGATGAAATCATCTTGGCAACCATGGACAAAAGGGCACAGAACATCATTGTCAGTGCCATAGATGATTCAACATTTCAGAATCTGATTCACTGCAAGACCTCCAAGGAGATGTGGGACACATTGATTGTTCTACATGGAGGGATCTGAAGAAGTAAGGCTGGACAGAAAATCTATGCTAAATCAGGAGTATGAAAGTTTTAGACAAGGAAAATCTGATAGCATAACTGAGTGCTATAAGAAATTCTATAGAATTGTGAATGAGCTAATATCCTATGGAAGAGTCTTCAGTACCTATGAACTGAATGACAAATTCTTAAGATCCTTATCAAAGGATTGGGATACAAAGATCTGTGCCATAAGAGAAGTGGCAAAATTGGCAGAGATATCTCCTCCAACTCTGTTTGGAAAGTTGCTATCCTATGAAATGCAACTTATGGTAAGGAAGGAGGAGGAAAGAAACTCAAGAGGAGAGCATAGAGAAAAGACTGTGGCATTTAATGCTGAAGCCACTAGAAAGAATAGGAGGAAATCACCATCTCCTCCTAAGGAAGTTGAAGAAGGTAGTTCTGAAAATTCAGATAAGGGTTCAGTCAGCTGTGATTCAGATGCAGACTTTGCTGCATTCACTAGGCAATTTCAAAGGTTCTTGAAAAAGAAGCAATGGAAGTCTAGGCCTTTCTCATCACAGCAAGTAGATGACTATTATCAGAAGAGAAGGTCATCAAGGAAAGAGAAAAGCAGGTCAAAGCCCAGCAAAGCCACTACTTCAAAGATTGTCTGCTATTGTTGCAATAGGCCTGGACATGTAGTGGCTGATTGTCCTGACAAAAGGAAGGAATCTTCAGAAAAGAAGAAGACTTATCAGAAAGGCAAGAAGGAGAAATCCTTTGTAGCAAAGAAAGATAAAAGTCTGTCAGACCAGTCAACTTCAGAATCAGGATCTGAAGCTGAAGCATATATTGGATTATATGCTGCATCTGAGGAAGAGGAGTTTATGCAGTTGCTAGACTCCATCAATGAACATCAATGCATGGGTTTGATGACTAGATCAGAAGAGGACCTATGCCAGAATCAGTCTGGTTCTAATGAGGTAAACTGTCCTTCTTGTACATCTGTTTGTAATACAAGTGAAGAATCAGCTACATCTGCATCAAGTGATGAAGATGTATCTGGATCTGAAGGAGATGTCTATCAATTGATAGACAAGTATGGGGACCTGTTGCAGGCCCTTAAGAAAAGCAAGAACCTGGTTAAATCACAGGCTCAGGAAATTGCTGATCTAAGGGTTGCAACAACTGAGTTAGAAAAAGTCCTTGATCAAAAGTTAGCTGAAATTGCCAAGCTGAAGAATATAACTATTATTCAGATGGGCACAATTAATTATACTAATGATCAAGTAAAGAGTCTGGAGGACAGACTTAGAATTGAAAGGGATTTAGTGGCTAGTTACTCTAAGCCAAAATCTGTCTTACCCTTGATAGATGAATTTGTCACTCAGAAGGGTAAGGCTGGATTAGGATTTAAGGGTAACTCCAGGGCTGGCAGATTCAAGAGGAAAGGCAAAGCCCCTATTCAGCCACTAAACCTTTCAGTCCCCATAAGGTTTGGTAAGGAGAAAGTGCCTTCTAACATATATGATCATGAAGACATTCAGGATCATATTAAGACAAATGTTCTGAAGAACAAGGGTGTTAAGGCAAGCAGGCCTACCTATGGTCATAAACCCTATGGTTTTAAGAAATCAGTAGGTGAAGTTGCAACAGCACCAGCAATGAACAGAAATGCTTCTGACAAGGATGTATCTAGATCTAGATACAATAAGTTTGAATGTTGGTGCTGTGGCAAGAGGGGTCATTTTGCATTGGACTGCTGGTATAACACAAGTGTTATAAAGAATAAGAGTCTACCTGTTAGAAGAGGTTATGATAACTTTATTAAGGCTAACCTGAACCAAGGACCCAAGACTTACTTGGGTTCTAAGGGTAAGTAATTCTGTATTGCAGGTGAATCCAAGTTACCATGCCCCTATATGGTACTTGGATAGTGGTTGTTCCAGGCACATGACTGGAACAAAGGGGCTGCTGAAGGAGTATTCATCTGTCAAAGATGGACATAAAGTGATCTTTGGTGGATCTGAAAAAGGAGTCATCAAAGGATTTGGTAACATCTCTTCAAACCTAATTACTATCACCCAAAGTGGCCTATGTAAAAGGTTTGAAACATAATCTAATAAGCATAAGCCAGCTGAGTGATCTAGGATATGACATTTCATTTGGTAAGGATGGATGTCATATCAAAAGGTCAAGTGATCAAGAGATCATATTGACTGGGTATAGGAAGAGAAATGTGTATTGCCTTAATTTTGAATGTGAGAATAAGGCATCCCCCATTTGTCTTGTAGCTGATGACAATGCTTCTCATTGTGTTAAGTGGCACAAGAGATTGGCTCATCTAAACTACAAGACAATTGGCCAACTCTTTAGTAAAGAACTAGTGAGGAATGGGCCTCAAGTTAAGTGTATAAAGGAAGGGGTATGCTCAGCTTGTCAAAAGGGCAAGCAGACAAAAACCTCATTTCAAAGCCTTGAAAACAAGGATTCTGTGAGGTGCTTATACCTCTTGCATATGGATCTTTTTGGTCCTATGCCAGTTCACAGTCTAGGTAGGAAGGTCTACACTCTAGTGGTTGTAGATGACTATTCTAGATTTACATGGGTGTTCTTTCTGAGACAAAAATCTGAAACCCCAAGTGTATTATTTAATTTTGTAAAGCAAATTCAGAATGAACTGAATAGTACAGTGGTCAAAATTAGAAGTGACCATGGTACTGAGTTTCAATCTGAAAGCATAACAAACTTGTGTATAGACTTTGGGATTTTCCAAGAGTTCTCCTCACCTAGAACACCTCAGCAAAATGGTATTGCTGAAAGAAAGAATAGAACATTAATTGAAGCTGGTAGAACTCTATTGAGTGACACCTCTCTCCCAGAATATTTTTGGGCTGAGGCAGTTAACACTGCTTGTCATGTCATCAATAGGGCTTCTATCACCAAAGGCCACAGAAAGACTCCCTATGAGATTGTGAAAGGCAGAAAACCAAACCTATCCTATTTTAGGATCTTTGGTTGCAAATGCTATATACTTAACAATGGCAAGTCATATTTGACTAAGTTTGCTGCCAAATCCCAGGATGGGATATTTGTTGGGTACAGCACAAATAGTAAGGCCTATAGAGTCTTCAACTTAACTACTCAAGTTGTTGAAGAATCTGTGCATGTTGTATTTGATGAAACAAGATTAATCAATTGTGAGTTGTCTTGTAGATCAAATGACTCAACAGGTATAAGCAAGAAGATGGACAAGCTCTCCATTGCTGAAGCTTCAAAGGAAGAGGGAGCATTGGAAAATGAAGGCTGCTGTCCAGGGGGAGTACAAGAGATAATGGAAGCTGATGAAAACCAAGAGGAACAGCAGAATGAAGAAGCTGGAGATGCACAACCTGAAGGGAATCTACCTCCAGCTATAAGATATCTAAGAGATCATCCTACTGATCAGATAATTGGTGATCCAAGACAAGGAGTGCAAACTAGAAGCAGAAATCAAAGCACAGTTTTGCATTCTAGTTTCTTGTCCCAAATGGAACCTAAAAAGTTTGAAGAAGCTATCCAAGACCAGCACTGGATTGATGCTATGCAAGAGGAGCTGAATCAATTTAGAAGGTGCAAAGTCTGGGAGCTTGTTCCTAAACCAAGAGGCCACAACATAATTGGAACTAAGTGGATCTATAGGAACAAGCTAGATGAAAGTGGAATAATAGTAAAGAATAAAGCAAGATTGGTTGCAAAAGGATACAGGCAGGAAGAAGGGATTGACTTTGATCAAACCTTTGCTCCAGTAGCAAGGCTGGAGGCAATCAGAATGTTCCTTGCCTATGCAGCCTACCAAGACTTCAAAGTATACCAGATGGATGTGAAGTCAGCATTTCTGAATGGTGATCTTAAAGAAGAAGTATATGTAGAGCAGCCATCAGGTTTTGTAGATCCTCTTAAACCTGATTCTGTGTATAAGCTTAGGAAAGCTTTGTATGGGTTAAAACAAGCTCCAAGGGCTTGGTATGAAACCCTGTCTACCTTCCTCATTGAGAATAAATTCTCAAGAGGAAAGATAGACAAAACTCTATTCCTTAGGGAATCCAAAGGAAAGATCATCTTAGTCCAGATCTATGTTGATGACATAATCTTTGGATCTACTGAAAACAACCTTTGTAAAAAGTTTGCCAAACTTATGCAAGGGAAGTTTGAGATGAGCAGTATGGGAGAACTTAAGTTCTTCTTGGGACTCCAAGTAAGACAGACTGATGATGGATTGTCCATATCCCAGTCTAAGTTCACCAAGGAATTAATTAAAAAATATGGTATGGAGTCATCCTCCTCCATGAGAACTCCTATGGGCACAAGTATGCCAATATGCAAAGATGAGGCAGGTAAACCTGTTGATGAATCATTGTATAGAGGAATAGTTGGGTCTCTACTATATCTCACTGCTAGTAGACCTGACATTATGTATGCAACATGTGTCTGTGCTAGGTACCAAGCCTGCCCTAAAGAATCTCATTATACTGCAGTCAAAAGGATTCTGAGATATCTAAAGGGCACTCCTACTCTAGGTCTTTGGTACCCTAGGAATAGAGATTTTCAACTAACAGGCTATTCAGATGCAGATTTTGCAGGATGTAGAGAGGATAGAAAGAGTACTACAGGTACTTGTCAATTCCTGGGAGGAAGACTAATATCTTGGAGTAGTAAAAAACAGACTAGTGTGGCAATTTCCACAGCTGAGTCAGAGTATATTGCTGCAGGAAGCTGCTGTGCACAGCTATTATGGATGCAGCATCAGCTTAAAGATTATGGTATTCAGGTAAGTAGAACACCCCTTTTATGTGATTCTAAGAGTGCTATTTCTATTGCTAATAATCCAGTTTCTCATAGTAGAACTAAGCATATAGAAATCAAATATCATTTTCTTAGAGAACATGTAGAAAAAGGTGACATCTCATTGGAATTTGTAAAAACAGATTATCAAATAGCAGATGTATTTACTAAGCCTTTAGATGAAACCAAATTCAATAAATTCAAAATTGAATTAGGTATGTTAACCATTGATTAATGTATTAAACAAAATCATTAACAATGCTATTGAAATGGTTTATAAGTAAGTAAAAGTAGTAACAACATAATCAAGTGTTAAAAAGGACACATTGAAGTTACAGAAATTGGCTAAGTAAGAATGTGTCGACACATTCAGTAATAATGTGTCGACTCAGAGAAATTATGTCGACAAGTCAGAAATATTGTGTCGACACAGAGAATATGTGTCGACACTTAAGAGTTTTATTGTCGACTTAACCAGAAATGTAATGTCGACTCAACCAGAATTATGGTGTCGACACTTACAGAATATGTGTCGACACTTGTCCTTAGTGTCGACACAGAATTTCTGTCTTTCTACTATGTATCCAAGGTGTCGACATAACCACAAATTGGTGTCGACACATAGTAGGCTGAAGAAATGTCGAGTTAATAGAAGCTTGTGTCGACACATTCCGTCTGTGTCGACACATTTAGACTGTTTTTGGCGCCTTTTGAACTTCTTTCAACAGAAGCTATAAATAGGTCAAAAGCTCTTTGTGTCGACACGCTTTCAAGGTTTTCGAGACTCAAACCCTGTGTCGACAGTCCTTCTTTCTCTCTTCTCTCAAGCTTTCTCGACACAACGATGGCGCCAAGGATTGAAGATAACATCAATGAAGGATATGAGTTAGTGCGCCAGGCCTTTGCAGAGGCGCCGCCTGATGTTCAAGGAGTTATCACCCTTCTCTCTGCATCAGGGTTAGAATTTCTCATTTCAGAACCAACTAAGATCTGGAAGAAGGAGGTGCACGAGTTCTTTATCTCTGCATCAGTCCATTCTACTGGCCTCAAGATTAAGTCCACTGTTCAAGGGACGAAGGTAAAGATTAATCAAAGAAGTTTACGAAAGATCTTCCAACTGCAAGTGGTTGAGAATGAAGAGGAAGTTCCTATATCTAAGACAAGGGAAGCCCTTCAATGGTGTGGCCTGGATTCAGGATTGAAGATTGGAGCTGCATTCAACAAAAAGGGAATGAATCAGCAAGGGAAGTTCTTGTCGGAAGTAGTTGGAAAGGTAATCCTCTGCAAGACAGGTGGACATGATAGGATTTCTGCCTATATGTTCAGCCTGATGACCAGGATAGTTTTTACTATTCCTACTGATTGGTCAGGAGTGCTCTTTGACAAGATCAAAGAGGGAATCAAGAAGCCTAACATGGCTAGGATCATGAGCCTGTACTTCACTGGCGTGATTCCTGATGTGATGCAGCAGCTGCAAGGGAGTAAGATTAACCATATGAGAAGAATGGATATGAGACTATTCTCCAGGTGGGATAGGGTGCTGTCCAAAGATGTGCCTGAAGAGAGCAGGCCAGACACCCCTGTGCAATCCCCACACCAAATCAAGAATCTGACCAAGTACAAGAAGGGACACAGCTTGACTCAACTGTGGTCCAGGAAGTATCCACACCTGCACAGATGCAGGGGGAGCCAGTTTCCACTTCTGCTCCAAAGGTATCTACTCCTGCTTAGGTATAGGGGGAGCTAATGTATTTTACTATAAAAGACATTGCTCATATTCTTATTACTGCACAGGTTCAGGGGGAGCTAGTGTCCACACCTACTCCTGCCACTACAAATATTGAGGTGCAAGTCCAAGAGGAAGCACAGTTAAACATATCTCAAGATTTAACTGCTGCAGAAGTGACCACTCAACTGGAATTTACTATGGAGGAGTTATTCCCAGATGTTGATACTGCTGCTGATAAAGAAGGAGGTGTACCAGATATTGAGAAGTCCTTAGGAATGGACATTGATCAAGAAGCTGCTGTGGAAACACAGGTTGAGGATGAGCCTGTGGATGTTGAAGTTGAGCAACAATCCCCTGGAATAGATACAATTCATCATCCACAAGAAAGAATTCATGTAGATACTTCCTCTGACACAGAAACTGAAGAAGCCAGAGTGGCAAAGAAAAGAAAACTTGTTGTCTTTAAGAGAAGAAGCAAGAACTATAAGCAGGCATTGCAGAAAACAACTCCACAAATTTCTCCAGCCTTTGATTACAATAAATTTATGGTAGATCTTCAAGTAAAATTGGATGACCAAAGGATGGCTCTGGAGAAGTATGTTGATGAAAATAGCAAGTCAGTTCAGTTTGACTTAGCTCAGGATATCAAGTCCATCCAATTTCAAGTAAACTTGCATAAAACTGAAATGACAGATTGCTTCCACAAGGGTGGCAATGCTGTAGTTTATCTGGCTAAACAACAGGAGGCTATCTCTACAAAAGTGGATGATATTGCTTTGAAGCAAAGTTATGTTCTGGAAAATCAAATAAGAATGAATGACAATTTAACTGAATCTCATAATGAGATCATTAAAGAGGTGAAGAAGATTGTTCCAGGGATGCCTGCAGATAGAGCCAAAGAAATGGAAGAATTTGATAAGAATTTTCAGGCTGCTATTGCATCTGTTAAGACTGCCATCACAACCTCTCAAAAGGAAATATCTGAAAAGCTTCAAAAGTTAAGACCATTTTTCAAGGAGGGAGTGAATTATTTGGATGGCCAAATTCGATTTCAAAAAGAAGATCTTAGAGATCATGTCTCAAGAGAAGCCATAAAGGGGGAGAGGATGCTAATTCATGCGGCTCTGAGCACACCAAGTGGGTGACCAATAGCATTCGAGCCACTTTGGGATATCCCCCATTGTGTGATGATGCTATGGTAGCTGAGTCAGGAATACAATCTAATCTACTTGAAGGCAATCAACCTGAGGTTGCCCAAGTCATATACCCCCCTCCAGATTTTGACTTGATTGATCAGAAAGTTCAAGGAATGTATAGTCCTCCAAAGGAGGTTACTAATATTGTTTTTGGAAAAGTTGATAAGCCTGAGGCTACTCTGAAAGAACAGCAGGATGCTCTACTGGCAAAGAAGAAATTCAGAGAGCAGGCTGTACTGAAGCCAGATTATGAGCAGTGGAGTCCTACTTCAAGGAACATCATACTCACTGCATGGAAAGCTGTACAGGATAAAGTTCATGAGAGAGGGAAGTGGTACAATGAAATTGAATGGCAGAAGTATGAGGCAAGGCAAGAGGCAATTGTACAATTCAGAAGGAAAGCCAAGCTGGGAAGACTGCCATCAGATGCTAAGGAGCCAAGCAAATACTTCCCAAAGCCTTTTCATTATTTTGAAAGGCAAAGGATCAAGGAAGAAGCTCAGAAGAAGGCTGATCTTAAAGGAAAGAAGATAGCTGAAGAATCAGAAGCTCCTGTGACAGCTACAATTCTGTCTGGCAAAGGGATTACAATTAAAGAGCCTGATCAATCCTGATTTTGTTTTAAATATTGTGTAATGTTGTGATGTAATCATCAAATGTAAAACTTTGTAATCAAACATTACCCTGTTATAAACAAAATGTTGTTTGGCATATTATAATGTGCATTCTGTGATGATTGACTCTGAATTATTCTATGTTATGTTTTGTTTATATTTAAAGTATTCCTGCTATGTCATTAATCATCATTTAGTACTGTTTATAAATGGTGTATATCATTGGCTATAGGGGTTATGACTTCTCCAAATAGGGGGAGATTGTTGGGTACATTGGAAAATGTGTACCTGATTTGAAGAAGCCCAACTTAGCTCAATGACATACATCAAGGTGTATTTGATGTTATTTTAAGTTGACATGTGCAGGTGGAAAGTTGATAAAGTATGCAGAAAAATTCTAAGTCCAAGTGTCGACACAAAGGAAGCAGTGTCGACACACAGAAGAAAATAGTCGACACAACACTGGGAAGCAGTGTCGACACATAGCAGTTAGTCTACAACTACACTGGGAAAAAGTGTCGACACAGAAAAAGAGTCGACACAACACTGGGAAATTGTGTCGACACAGAAGAAAAGAGTCGACACAATACTGGGAAATTGTGTCGACACAGAAGAAAAGCGTCGACCTCAAACATTGGGAGAATGTGTCGACACAGAAGAATATAGTCGATCTCAAGATTGTCGACATCATCTGAATGTGTCGACACAGAAGAAAATAGTCGACCTCAAGTTAGTCGACACCAGCAGAATGTGTCGACACATTGTGATTAAGTCGACACATAATAGCAGAGTTAAAAAATGAATGTGTCGACACCTGAAGGCTAAGTCGACACTTACTAAAGTTATGGTTCTACAACAATTGTGTCGACACACAGGACTTGTGTCGACACACTGAAGAGTCAAGATCAAGTTATTTGCAGAAGAAGCTGTGTCGACTCAAAGGCAACTTAGTCGACATCACTAAAGACTGTGTCGACACCAAAGTCAATTATGTCGACACAAATAGACAGATTGTCTCGACACTTTCTGACAGACTGTTTCAACAACTTGTGATTCAAGACTAAGGCACAGGACTTGTTTGAAGACTTGACAGCTGTGGGTTATCACCGGTTAACTGAAGTTGTCAGACTTGTCAGAAAACGGTTAGAAACCGGATCAGCCGGTTACCATGAAGAATGTCTATAAATAGACAGATTCAGAAGGAGAAAAAATTAATTAACAACATATAGAACTGACCTTTTGAAATACATTGGATCAGAAAGTGGAGAAGGATTACTATTCTACTCATTTCAAGAAAGTGCTAGGCACTTAAGAAGATCTTCTCCGGGAGATCTAAGAAGACTATCTAAGGATAGATCTAAGAAGAGTTCTAATCAGAATTCAGAAGAATCATTCAAAGTTCTGGATAGAGAGAGATCAAGTCAGAATTTAAAGAAGAAGAAAGAATCCACCAGTGGATTCTCAAGAAGCTGTTTGGAATCAACTCAGCTAAGTACATTTTCAAGAAGCTTTGAAGAAGGCTAAGAAACAGTTGATTGCATCAGCTGATCAAGAATTGTCATTGCCTTTTCTCTCTCAACTTTGGCAAGACAATTAAGACAATCTTTTCTATATTTCTGTAGGATCTGTTTATACAGATCTGAGTTGTAAGCCTATGTTATAAAGGCTGAGTGTAGGAGTGTTGAACTCTGAGTGGTAGGGCTGATTGCCTGAGTGTAGGAGAAGGGTATTCTCTGAGTTGTAGGCCTTGGGGCAAGGCTGAGGTAGGGCAGTTGTGCCTGAGTTGTAGGAACCAGTTGGGTTCTGAGTTGTAAGATCTATTGATCTGAGATAAGTGGAAGTTTGGCCGAATCTAGCGTACTGCTAGATAGGTGAAGGGGGAAAGTGGATGTACCCAGACCTTGGGGAACCACTATAAAACATAGTGCAATCTGTGATGTGTTGTTTTCTGTGATTGCTGTGTTTATTATATTAGTTATTAAATTGAATTCTGTCTAGAAGTTTTAGAAAGAGAAGCAGAACCTATTCACCCCCCCTCTAGGTGTTTAGGCTGCCTTGAAAGTTAAACTATCAACTTGTAAGAAGCAGGCCTTTGAAATTGAGAACTACTATATGCTGGCTTCTGAGTCTTAGAGATATTTCCTGAGAATTGAGAAATATTCCCTGAAGCACTTGCAGTAGTATGAGGAGGAGGAGGTCCTCTCCAGTTCCTTTGAGGAGGAGGAGAGTTTCTCCTGCTCTTCTTCCTAGCCTTTTGCTCATTTTTAGAGTACAACATCCATTTTGGCATTCAAGGATAAGGAGTAATATTATTCAAGATATAATAAGACGTGTCAGCTGACGGATTAGGCTTAGGAACATCCTTAGGATGAGCCTTTCTCTTCTTAGATTTTATCTTCTTGGAATTTGATTCATCAGAATCATCAGAATCAACAGAAGCCTCATCATCATCATCAGATGATTCAGGAGGATTATCATACAGATCATCAATTTCTTTTAGATCTTTTTTAGAAATTTTCTTCTCAGTCTGAGGCTATTCTAGAATGGTTGGCTCTGCAGAAATTTCAGTAACAATCTGATTTCCTTCTTCTTCCATGTCTGTAAACATAATATCATCCAAGTCTGGCATAGGGGACTCAGCCCACATACGAGGAGGAGGACTGAAAACATCTTCAACAACTAATATTTCTGTAATCACAGGAACTACAAAGCTATCCCTTAGTTGATCTATAACTGCAGGACTTATTGGAGCAGAATAACATACAATAGCCTTCGAGTAATAAACATCAAAACTAGGTAGAACATTTCCGTAAACTGAATTGAAAGAATCAAGTAAATGATCCAAGTCAACTGTGGGATTAAAAATGAAATCACCAATAGTTATAATTTATGGAAAAACTGCTGGAGGAGGAGTTGGAGGAGAAACTGTTGCTGCTGCTAGAACTGGAGTTGCTAGAACTGGAGCTTCTTTATTTAACATCTCGCCCTGCCTGGTTTCAGAGGGTCCTTAGGCCAGCCCCCAGAAGAAGGGATAGTAGAGAGGGCATCAATTCTAGTGGAGAGAGAAGTGATGGAGGCAGATAGAGGAGCAATAACAATTGCTATTAATTTCTCTAGAGATGGAGAGATAAATTTTAGAAGATCATTAGCATTATCAGAGAAATTCAAATATAAAGGTTCTGGAGCAGAGGGAGTATATGAGGTATGATGGCCACAATTTCAACATATAAAAAAAGCATTGGGGAAGTCTGTATGAACATATTCAGGGAATGTGGAAGTTGAGTTGGATGGAAGAGTAGTAGAAGTGGTTGGAATTATGGTAGTAGAGATTTGAGTAGTAGGAATTGTTGTGGTAGAAATTGTTGTGGTGATGATTTCCTGAATGGGTGATTTAACAGGGGATTGATGTGGAGATGGTGGATTGAAGTTAGAATGGTGGCTAAGGGATATAGACAAGAAGAAGATATTAATTTTGATCAAACTTTTGCCCCAGTAGCTAGGCTAAAAGCCATCATACTGTTCCTTGCATATGCTGTTCACAAGGGATTCAAAGTCTACTAGATGGATGTGAAGTCAGACTTCCTCAATGGTGACTTAAGGAAAGAATTCTATGTTGAAAAACCATCAGGTTTTATTAATCCCAACTCTCTTGATTATGTTTATAGACTTAGGAAAGCTTTGTATAGGTTTAAGCAAGCCCCTAAGAAATGGTATAAAACCCTGTCTAGCTTTCTCATTAAGAACAAATTATCAAGGGGAAAGATAGAAAAGACTCTATTACTAAGGGAATCCAAGGGCAAGATCATACTAGTCCAAATTTATGTAGATGACATAGCTTTTGGGTCTATTGATGATAACCTTTGCAAGAAGTTTGCCAAACTTATGCAAGGGAAATTTGAGATGAGTAGTATGGGTGAGCTTAAGTACTTCTTGGGCATCCAAGTAAGACAGTATGAGGATGGATTATACATCTTTAAATCTAAGTTCACTAGGGAGTTAATAAAGAAATTTGGTATGGAGAATGACTCCATTATGAACACTACCATTGGGTCAAGTATATCAATAGAGAAGGATGAGACAGGGAACCTGTTGATGAAACCATGTATAGAGGCACAGTTGGCTCCCTCCTCTATCTTACTACTAGTAGGCTAGACATCATGTATGCTATATGTGTTTGTGCTAGATACCAGGTTTTCCCTAAGGTGTCTCACTATTCTACAACTAAAAGAATTCTTAGATATATTAAGGGCACACCAATTCTTGGCCTATAGTACCATTGGTATAGGGATTTTGAACTAACTGGGTATTCAGATATAGATTTTGCAGGCTATAAAGAAAACAGGAAAATCACTTCTCGGTCCTGTCAATTCTTAGGTAGAAGCCTTGTGTCATGGAGCAATAAGAAGCAGACTAGTGTTGCAATATCAACAGCTGAGTCAGAGTATATATCAACAGGAATTTTTTGTGCACAGTTGTTGTGGATCCAACACTAGCTTCATGACTACACCCTAAAGCTGAGTAACACTCCATTATTGTGTGATTCTATAAGAACAATCTCTATTGCTAGGAATCCTATCACTCATAACAGGACTAAGCATATAGAGATTAGGTATCATTTTATTAGAGAGCATGTGGAAAGTGAAGACATCTATCTTGAATTTGTTCCCACTGTTAAGCAAGTGGCTATCATCATCACTAAGCCACTAGATAAAGCAAAATTCAACACCTTTAAATTTGAATTGGGTATGTTGAATTTAGCCCAGCTTTAGTAGCTCTCTATATAGTTTTTTGTATGTTGCGGGTAGTTTTAATCCTTATAGGATAAGAAAAAGAGAAAAGGACTAAGTGTCCAAGTATTAAGTGCGCTAATAAAAGATTAAGCATCGAATGCGCTTAGTTTTAATGCTCAGTAGTAGAGTGCGTTGAAAGGACAACAAGCATCGAGAGCATTAAGTGAGTCGAGTTCACTCAACGCATGCTCCCAGTAAGTCTATTTTGCGGCTAAGTGTCGAGATCAATCCCAGCCATTGATTTCATCGTGATCATAAATAGGTATGTGCCTCTCCACCTTCTAAAATAGAAAATACTATAAATAGAAGGTTGTGTGCAAAAAACAAATACTTTGTTCCTTGCCCTTCTATGCCCTTGTGACGAATCGATGGAGAGATTGGAAAATCTACTGCAATTTACAGAATAGATGACACCAAAGAGATTGGATTTCTTTTTTGAGGGTTTGGAACTGGTTCGAAATGGATTCAAAGATGCGCTAGAGGAAGTTTAGTTTGTTCTTCATCTGCTTTAGGTCACCGACCTAGAGTATGTTCTATCTGATCCATGTCTGCCGTGGAAAAGAGAAGTACTGGATTTGTACTCCACTACTAAATTCGACTCCTCATCCCTCAAAATTTGGTCTGTTATCAGTGGTAATAAGTTTAAGATAACCTCCAAAAGATTGAGCAAAGCTCTACAACTGCCTATGTTTAAAGGTTCTGATGAAGAAGATGAACTCGATCAAGGTGATGTCAAAGATGCTCTTAAGTGGTGTGGACTTTCAAAGCACACCACTGGCTTTATTCTAAGAAGAGAACTGAATCTCAAAGGGAAATTCCTTGCTGATGTCATTGGGAAGTGACTGGTATGCAAGACTGGCTCCCATGATAAAATCTCTAAGAAAATGTTTCAGTTGATGGGCAGGGTGATCCTTTCTAAAAGGACTGATTGGGGAAGAGTAGTTTTTGATAGGATTGTAGAATGTCTCCCAGAGCCAAAACTGGGTAGAATTCTATCTCTATTTCTTCTTAAGAGTGTTCCAGGGATCCTCAATCCAAGGTTAGGAACAAAAATCCATCACATAAGAAGGATGGATTTAAAAATGCTTGACAGATGGGCCAGAGTTCTTCTGCCTCATGATCATACTGTTGTCAAGAAGAAGAAGAAAGCAGTTATTGTTCTAGAGGAAAGCACAAATAACAGCTCATTAGAATAGGCTGAGGAAGAGCCTCATGATCCTCAACTCTCTCAGTCCACTAAAGAGACCAGGAGACACACTAGTGGTAGGTATCATTATCTTCTGAGCCTGCAGCAATGATTCAAGTCAGCAAAACTCAGTCTGAAGAACTTGTTGTGGAGGAGGCAATTGATATACCTCTAGTTGAGGTTGCTGAACAACTTGCTGAAGAAATAGTGAATAAGATTTCTGAGGAGATAGTAAAGGAGACTGTAAAGAACCCAACTCCAAATGAAGAAGAAACTGCTCCCAAAGACAAAGTTCCACAAGGTGAATACAACCCTCAAAGTGAGGGGGAGCAACTTCTATAGCAAGTGATGGAAGATGCTCTTGCAGAGGGGGAGATAATACATGTTTTGCAAGAAGACATTCAACTTCCTCTTGTGACTGAACAACCTACATATACCATCACAGGTGATGCCCTAGATGTCCCTGTGGACATGGCGGAGATTGAGGGGGAGATTCAACCTGAACTCCCTGCTAAAGGCATAGTTTTTAATATAGAATCTTCAGAATTAGATAAGGGAACTGCTGTTGCTGATAATATGGAAACTTAACATTCTTCAAAGTTTGATGTGGCTGACTCAGCTGAAAGAGAAGATCTCAGGCCAAAGAAACACCCAGTTTGTGATGAAGGCACATCCCATCAAGCTGATCACATGTCAGGCAACTTCATAGCCCAGCTGAAAGGATTTTTGGATGACCATAGAAGATAGCTTGAGAATTTTGGTTATGACTCGGTCAAGAACCTTAGGAATGAGCTATCAATAGAGATAAATCCATCGGATTTGAGGTTAATCTGCTAATGGCCTAGACAATAAAGTTCTTCTTGAGAGCAGCTCATACAGTTGGCTTTACTCAAGACAAGTTGGAAGAGCTCGACACTCTTCACAATGCACATATGGAAAATCAGAATATTCTCTCTAGAAACTTGCTAGCAATCCACAATACAGAGAAGACACTGTTGGAAAAGCACAAGATAATTCTTCAAGGAAGGATGTATGCATGTGCTCAAGTTCTAGATGATCTTCTACTGAAATTCAAGAATCATGTCACCCTTGGCATTTATCATCTGGATGTATAGTTGACAAAGGCCGGCACATCCCTGACTAAGAAGATATGTGAAGAAGTTAAAAAGTGGGAGAAGGGGGTCATAAAGGCCAACACTGAAAATGATGTCTTGACCATAAATGTGTTAAGGGGATCCTTTGGGCTTGAACAACTACTATATGATAATATTCCTATTGTCCTAGACTGAATTCATCAAGGACTATAAGAAGAGAACTATGGTACCAATTAGCCTGATCTGCATGCAGAATAGTATGATACTAAACAGTGTGATACTCGATTAGAGCACAGTGGGCTGAACCCTCTACAGTAGCTGAAGGTCCTACATTCAACCCTACTGTTGACCAAGTTATTAGGGCCAAAGGAAAATCTATTGCTGAGGAAGAAGAGGAAGTCAGGATGAGCAAAAAGAGATACAAGGAAGAGATGGAAGCAAGGCCTAATTTGGAATAGTGGAGTCCTCAATCAAGGAACATTATTTTGTCTGCTTGGAAACTTGTCAAGAACAAGACAACTGAAAGGGGAAAGCTGTATAGCTCCCTTGAGTGGGCCAAGCTTGAGAAAAATAAAAGAGACAGAAGAAAGTTCATGAAGGACAAGTTGCTAGGCACCTTACCACCAGATGTTGTGGAGCCTACCAAATATTTCCCAAAATCATACAGCTACTTCCCGAGGTAGAAATAAAGGGAGTCAGAAGAGAATTCAGAGAAAGCAGCTAAGAAGCCCAACAGGGGCATAGTGATGAGAGAACCAGAAACTTAAATAACGTTTCTTTTCTTTCTTAAGGCTAAAGGAATTGTGTCAATTTTGTATTATGCACATTATAAAAACAATCATTCCTTCTATTTAATGAAAATCAGATGTTTGGTTGTGTTTTCATTATTTTTGTCATCTGAAATGTTTTACATGTTATTTGTGTGTTGGTGTATATCATTGTCCAAGGTTTTGACTTCTTCAAATATGGAGAGATTGTTGAGTCCATTGCTCCCAATGTCCCAGATTTGAAGAAGGCCTACTGGATAATGGTATAAACATATTTATATCTGATGCATGCTTTAAGTTCTATGTATGCAGGTGGTCACTTATTACACTGATTAGACAGGTTGTCTAAGTAACAATGATAGGTGGACACAAGGAAAGATGCTGACAAGACAAAAATCTGTTTAAGCCCACATGCGTTGAGTGAAGCCAGTTCACTCAACTCTAGATAGCCAAAAGCTTTGGGTAAAGAATAAACATTCAAAGCCTTTGCATTGGCAAGACAGAAATCTGCCTAAGTCCACAAATATCGAGTGAAGGAAGTTCATTCACTACCTAGAGACATAAGCATTGAGTAAAGCTCAAGCAGTAAAAGCCACAAAAAATCTGCCAAGAAATCTGGCTAAGTCTAGAAGCATTGAGTGAAGTCAGTTCACTCAACGTGTAACACCCCAAAAATCCCTAAATCCCAAAATGGGTCAGGCTGGGTGACACGGCCTGGGACATGGGTGTGTCCCAAGGCGTGTCCAGTGCACACGACCTAGGACACGGGTGTGTACTTTACTGTAGATATCGACTCGAGTTCTCGAGATGTTATGGTTGACGATCGTAGAGAGGTGACACGGCCTAGGACACGGGAGTGTCCCATGGCGTGTCCTGCTCGGGTGAATACTCGGGTGGAGTTGAGTGGCGTTGAGTGGAGTGGCATTGAGTGTGGAGCACGGCCTGTGATACGGGCTTGTCACAGGGGCGTGTTTGGCACACAGCTAAGGACACGGGCATGTGCCTTAGCCGTGTCCTTCTCAGTTGATCTGGTCTTGTGTTGAAAGAGTGACATGGCTAGTCACACAACCGTGTGCTTTCTGACACGGGCGTGTCAGGTGTTTGACACAGGCGTGTCTAAGCCCGTATTCTGGACTGGGTGAGTCGGTTCTGTAGCCTCTTCAGGAACACGGCCTGTGACACGGGCGTATCACAACCCGTGTTCAGTCCAGGAAATCAGTTTAAGTGCTGATCTGATCCGTTCATTTTCATTAACCAACATCCAATGGTCTAGGCTCTTCCCTTGGGTGATAAGGCCGGCCTTGAGGAGTAGAAAGCTCATTTTGAGTTGTGTCATTCTCTTTCTTAAGTTAAGAGAGAGAGGAGAGCAAGAGGAGGAAGAAGATGAGGAAGCCGGCTGCCGGTGGTGCTACGGTGGTTCAAATCACGAGCCGAGTTCGGATTTGCGAAGGCAAGGCTGTTGTGAGAACGTTCACCCATTTACTTTTCTCCCCATGGCTCCGAAGCGTCTTCCAAGGGTAACGATTCCCTTCTTAGACAAGTGAAGTCCTTCTTTCCTGCATTTGCATAGGAATCCTCCACCAAAAGGTGGATGGCAAAGAGATTCCCTTGGGATTGGTGGTTCATCCCTTGTTGTAGTGCACTAGAACCGGAAGTATGAGTATGGTTAGGCATGCTGTGTGAAGCACATCTGGACATGTTGGTCTGGATTTGTGATGCTTGTTTGCACATCGGAGAAGACTCCGTATTTATTGCTAGTGTGCATGAAATCTGTGATGGATGCATGTGGCTTGGCGCCACAGGAAGTACTGGAGGAATTCCAGGAAATGGTGAGAGTTAGGGTCAACTCTTGTGGCCGTGAGCGCCATGTGGTATGAAGTTGAGCCGTAGGGCTGCAACTGCGAAAAGGAATTAGTGCCGAACAAGAAAGGTGAAATTGACCCGTGCCTGTAAGTTGACCATGAGTACTTCGGTATTCCTTTGTGGCAAGGCGATTTGAGCAACGGGGGGTTGCTGATCTGTACCTACGTTATGCCAGCTATACAAGAGAGCGTCAAGGCATTGGGCTTTCGTCAGGGCCATAATGAGAGTCTTTGGCCTGGGCTCCATAAATACTAGGAATGCTCAAGTTTGACCGTCATGTCTGGGACCTCTAAACGGTGGTGGGATCCGGTGTGTCTGGTACACCAGAATGTGCCCTGGGTGCACGGAATGTCGGGCCGTCATGCCGACATTTGTGATTTGTATTGCCTTGGTGGCTGAAAATATATATATGTTTGATGTAAATTGCTATGCAGGGAAGGAATTCCACTGCCCCGTGCTAGGGGCAGGGTCGTTATAATTGGTCAGCTGAATGCTGACCATTGCCCTATTTGCCACCGGTTGGTGGATTGGTTCTTGCAGGTGCAGGTGGTGCTGGTCCAAGTGGGACTTAGCGGGCTGAAGCCCAATCTGTGTTGCTGCCCTCGAAGGCCTTGTTTTGTTCACTCTTGTTCATGTGTGGCAGGCCTACGTGCCGATGTTTGTAAACCACACCTTATATTCAGAGAAACTTGTAAAAGCCATAAGGCTGTGTACCTGCTGTGTTTGGTTATATACATTCCTAATTTGTTAGAAGTGGACATTTCTGTTATTATTGAGTTCATGTTTTCAACCCTGAAGCTTCCGCTAGAATGCTCTGTGTTAGGGTGCGATGGTTCTTGGTATTATTCCATGACGTCTCCGCCTGTTAGTGGAATATGGTGTGGGGCCCCGGCCGTACCCTCTATTATATCCTACGTGACGGGTAGAGGTGTTAGAATTTGGTATTAGCTTGTAGGTCGATCTCTTCCGAATTCGCGTACGAATTCTTTTGAGGGGTGGCGAGCACGTGTCAGTGCTGCCGTTATAATGCATATATTGAACTCAATAATGTCCACTTAGGAATGCAAATACACTTGTTTGGTGAACCTGTGTGTTCATTTTTGTATGTTTGACATTTGTTTAGTCGCTAAATTTTGTTTCTACACATATAGGTGACTAGAAGTGTTGCTGGTCAGTCAGAACCTCAGCATTCTGTTGAAAGTGCGGCACCAGTTGAGGTGCCCACACCTCCTCCATCTGTTGAAATTGTCCGTTTGATTACGGAGACAGTGATTGTAGTTATGAATGCTCAGCAAGCTGGGCAGGCTCGGCCTGCAGTGGTGCCAATGCATGCTGAGATAAGACAAGAACCAATGGAAGCTGTAGTTGATCCGCGGGCGGCAGATCAACAATTGAAGCTATTCATGAGCTTCAATCCTCCTCAATTTACTTGGAGGGTTCCCCAGCCCAAGAGAAGGATTGGCTCTCAAGGATTAAGAGGCTCTTGATAGCTATCAGAGTAGAGGAGGAACATAAAGTCACACTAACCACTTTCCTGCTTGAGGGAGAGGCTCGGTTGTGGTGGGACGAGGTAGAACTGCATCACTTGGCGGGCAAACGTTTGACGGGGGTCTCGATGGAAGAGTTCTCTTGATTATTTTTAGCAAAGCATCTCCCGATGCAGCAAAGAATTTCCATAGAGTTGTAGTTCCAACGTTTAACTCAAGGGGATAATAGTGTGGATGATTATCTGCATGAGTTTACACGTTTGGGACGGTACGCGGGCAATATCTTCGCCGAAGAGGAGCGTAAGACCAGTCAGTTCTATGGGGGACTACGAGATGAGCTGCAGTATTTTCTCTCGAGTTCTGTGAATCAGGGATTCCAAATATTGGTCTGTACGGCTCGGTCTTTGGAAAAGGATATGAAAAGAGGACAAGTAAGGGGGACCTTGGCTGTTACAAAACCGGAGTTTAAGCCGCCACGTCTGGATAAGTCTGGATACCGAAGGAGATGGAATAAGAAGTCCAAATCTACTGGATAAGCTCCTTCAGCGACTGTGACGGAAGAATCTTCTGGGTATGGATCTCGCGCTTGTTTTATGTGTGGGAAGTTGGGACACTTTGCACGTGATTGCCGGGTTGGCCCTCCAATGGGTGAGAAGAAGACGGGAGCGTCTTATGCGGAGAAAGGGAAGACTGTGGTGGATTCTTCTGCATCGCACGCGCAGCACCGGGTCTTCAACCTTGGGCAACAGGAGGCCATTACGCAGGACGATGTCATCACAGGTGCACGCAGTTTTTAATTTTATTGTATGCTGTTTGCTATGCTTATTTTAATCTTGGTGTTATAGGTTTTTTCCTTATACGGGACTCTCCGACATGAGCACTGTTCGATACAGGTGTTTCACATTCGTTTCTGTCGGAAGATTTTATCTTGTGAATCGGTGTGCCTATACGGGCCGCGACAGACAGTCTGAAGGTGTTACTACCTAACAGATGTTTGATGTGTGCGGACAAGTCTTGTTGCGTTGAGGTCAAGATAGGGAGTCGGTATTTCAAGGTTGAAACATTAGTATTGCCGATATCAGAGTTTGATATAATCGTTGGTATGGACTAGCTTTCAGAGCAGCATTCTTGTATAGATCTCACCTCAAAAGGGTTTACACTGGTGAAAAATACCGAGCAAGAGGCGAAGTTTAGTGGTATGCGAGGGACGAGTAGGGTATTGATATCCGCTCTCAAAGTCGTTAAGGCAGTTCGGAAGAGTGCGGAGTTATTCTTCACACTCATTGAGGCGGTGGGGCTGAAGGGCAGTGTAAGTGTGGTGCCGATATTATCGGAATATGCTGATGTGTTTCTAAAAGATCTTCCGGGGTTACCACCCCAAAGGGAAATCGACTTCACTATCGAGCTGGTGCCAGGTGCGAAACCTGTGGCCCGCTCGCCTTATCGAGTAGTGCCAAAGGAGATGGCAGAACTAAAGGTTCAGTTGCAAGAATTGCTAAAGCAAGGCTATATACGCCCAAGTCAATTGCCTTGGTGCGTGCTGGTTATCTTTGTGAAAAAGAAGGACGACAGCTTGCGTCTATGCATTGACTATAGAGAACTGAACAAACTAACAAAAAAGAATAATTATCTAATTCCACGGATCGACGACTTGTTTGATCAGTTAGTTGGATCGACTGTATACTCCAAGTTGGATTTGAAGTCAGGCTACTATCAGTTGAGAGTTCGTGAAAGTGACATACCCAAAATAGCATTTGGAACACGTTATAGTCACTATGAGTTCACGGTAATGCCGTTTGGGCTGTATAATGCGCCATCGTTATTCATGGACTTGATGCATCGAACGTTTAGGGAATACTTGGATATCTTTGTGATCGTCTTTATTGACAATATCCTCGTATATTCCTAATCCGAAGAAGATCATGCAAATCACTTGCGAATGGTGTTGCACACCCTGAGGAAGAATAAGCTCTACGCCAAGTTCTCTAAGTGTGAGTTTTGGCTGTCGTTAGTGGCTTTCCTTGGCATGTGGTTAGTGGAGAGGGCATTGCGGTGGATCCTTCCAAGATAGTTGCTATACAGGAGTGGCCTGTTCTTTCTTCAGTAGCAGAAGTTAGGAGTTTTCATGGGCTTGCGGGCTACTACAGCCGCTTTATAGAGAATTTTTTGAGAATAGCTTTGCCTCTCACCACACTAACGAGAAAGGATCAGAAGTTCATTTGTATGCCGGAGTGCGCTCGAGCTTTTGAAGAGTTAAAGAGTTGTTTGACCGCGGTGCCAATCTTAACATCTCCATGTGGTCAAGACGGCTTTGAGTTCTATAGTGATTCGTCAGGGAGCAGTTTAGGCTGCGTTCTTTTACAATTCGAAAAAGTGATAGCTTATGGCTCACGCAAGTTGAAGGTGCATGAATGGAATTACCCCGTCCATGATTTGGAATTGGCGGCGGTAATATTTGCACTTAAACTGTGGCGTCATTATCTATATGGCGTGAAAGTGGATATATTCACGGACCATAAGAGCCTAAAATATCTATTGGATCAGAAAGATCTTAATATGCGACAGAGAAGGTGGATGGAGTTTCTTGGTGACTACACCTTCCAGATTCATTATACTCCTGGAAAAGGGAATGTAGTCACGGATGCCTTGAGTCGTCGGACTCCGGCTAGGGCTAGTTGGCTTTTAAGGCATGATGAAAGCATAATTCGAGAACTGGAGGAATTAAATATTTCTTGTGTTGAAAGGAATGCCACTGCAGATGTGTGCTTAAACTGGACGGAGGTACAGTGTGACCTGGCGGACAGAGTTTGGCAAGCAACAGAACTTGATGAAAGTCTACAACGCTATGCAACGGAAAGGGCGGACTCTAGATTTTCATTTAATGATGGTCTTTTTCGGAAGGACGGTCGTCTGTGTGTCCCAAATAGGGGTAAGCTTCGTGAAGAGGTGATGTATGAAGGCCACTTCACCAAATATTTAGTTCACATCGAAAGCACGAAGATGTATAAAGATATGAAGAAACTATTCTGGTGGCCTGGAATGAAGAAGGACATAGCACACTATGTCGCTAAGTGTCAAACGTGTGCTTTGGTAAAGGCAGAATCCCAAAAACCGGGTGGTTTACTAAAGCCGTTACCCATCCCTGTATGGAAATTTGATGATATTTCCATGGATTTCGTGCATGGATTGCCGAGATCACAATGTGGAAATGATGCGGTATGAGTGATTGTGGACCGATTTACCAAGGTATCACACTTCATCCTGAACCGTAAGGATGATTCAGTTGAGAAATTGGCAAAGATGTATGTGGATACTATTATATGATTGCACGGTGTGCCCCGTAGCATCGTTAGTGATCGAGATTGGCATTTCACTTCGGGTGATTGGGGATTAGTCCACAAACTGTTGGGTACAAAATTACATTTCAACACAGCCTTCCACCCTCAAACGGATGGTCAGACCGAGAGGACCAACAGGACGTTGGAGGATATGCTCCGAATGTGTACGCTGGATTTCGGGAAGAATTGGGAAGATCATCTCAGTGTGGTTGAGTTCGCCTACAACAACAGCTACCAAGCTAGTATCCAGATGGCGCCCTTTGAGGTTTTATACAGTAGAAAATGTCGTACACCTTTGGCTTAGGCGGAGACTGGCGAAACAAAGTTGTATCGGCAAAAAGAGTAAGATGATGCCAACTCAATTATACGGTTGATACGTGAAAGAATGATGGTGGCTCAAGACAGGCAAGCTAAGTATTACAATGCAAAGAACCGAAATGTTGAGTTTGCGGTGGGCGATTGGGTGTACTTGAAAATCAAACCATTCAAAGGTGTGTCCAGGATACGGCGTCTGAAAAAGTTGATCCCAAGGTATCTGGGACCGTTTGAAGTGGTCGAGCGTATTGGTGAAGCTGCATATCGGTTAGCACTTTCGCAAGAGATGAGCGGTTTACATGATGTGTTTCATGTCTCGGTGTTGTGGAATGTGGTAAGAGAGCAAATCCAAGTGGTTGTTACAGATCAAGTATCAGTCGACAGTGGGCTAACGATGAAAGTTAGGCCTATTCGAATCAAGGATCGAGCCGAAAAATAGCTGCGGAACAAGATGATCGGGATGGTCAAAGTCCGGTGGGACAATTGTGGCCGTGAGGAGCTAACATGGGAGTGAGAGCAGACCATGCGAGCTGAGTTTCCCGAGCTTTTTGTGTAAATTGTTGACCGTGTACATTCTTTTGTTACAAAACTATTTGTGGAATAGCATTGTGATATTTGTTCCCTTGTTGAGTACAAATTTTGGGACGAAATTTATTTTAGGGGGGGGATTGTAACACCCCAAACATCCCTAAATCCCAAAATGGGTCAGGCTGGGTGACACGGCCAGGGACACGGGCGTGTCCCATGGCATGTCCAGTGCACACGGCCTGGGACACGGGCGTGTCCCAGGGCATGTCCTTTACTCTAGGCATCGACTCGAGTTCTCGAGATTGCACGGTTGACGATTGTCGAGAGGTGACACAGACTGGGACACGGGCGTGTCCCAGGGCGTGTCCTGCTCGGGTGAATACTCGGGTGGAATTGAGTGGCGTTGAGTGTGGAGCACGGCCTATGACATGGGCATGTCATAGGGGCGTGTTTGGCATATGGCTAAGGACACGGGCATGTGCCTTAGCCATGTCCTTCTCTGGTGATCTGGTCTTGTGTTGAAAGAGTGATACAGCTAGTCACACGGCCGTGTACTTTCTGACACGTGCGTGTCAGGTGTTTGACACGGGCATGTCTAAGCCTGTGTTTTGGACTGGGTGAGCCGGTTCTGTAGCCGCTTCAGGAACACGGCCTGTGACATGGGCGTGTCACAACCCGTGTTTAGTCTAGGAAATCAGTTTAAGGGCTGATCTGATCTGTTCATTTTCTTTAACCAAGATCCAATGGTCTAGGCTCTTCCCTGGGGTGATAAGGCTGGCCTTGAGGAGGAGAAAGCTCATTTTGATTTGTGTTATTCTCTTTCTTAAGTTAAGAGAGAGAGGAGAGCAAGAGGAGGAAGAAGTGGAGGAAGCCGACTGCCGGTGGTGCTACAATGGTTAAAATTGCGAGTCGAGTTCGGATTTGCGAAGGCAAGGATGCTGCGAGAACGTTCATCCATTTAATTTTCTCCACATGGCTCCGAAGCATCTTCCAAGGGTAACGATTCCCTTCTTTGAAAAGTGAAGTCCTTCTTTCCTGCATTTGCATAGGAATCCTCCACCAAAAGGTGGATCGCGAAGAGATTCCCTTGGGATTGGTGGTTCATCCCTTGTTGTAGTGCATTATAACCGGAAGTGTGAGTACGGTTAGGCATGCTGTGTGAAGCCTATCTGGACATGTTGGTCTGGATTGGTGATGCTTGTTTGCACATCGAAGAAGACTCCGTGTTTATTGCTAGTGTGCATGAAATCTGTGATGAATGCCTGTGGCTTGGTGCCGCAGGAAGTACTGGAGGAAGTCCAGGAAATGGTGAGAGTTGGGGTCAACTCTTGTGGCCGTGAGCGCCATGTGGTATGAAGTTGAGCCGTAGGGCTGCAACTGCGAAAAGGACTTAGTGCCAAACAGGAAATGTGAAACCGACCCGCGCCTGTAAGTTGACCATGATTACTTCGGTATTCCATTGTGGCAAGGCGATTTGAGCAATGGGGGGTTGATGATCTGTACCTGCGTTATGCCAGCTGTGCAAGAGAGCGTCAAGGCATTGGGCTTTCGTCAGGGGCATAATGAGAGTCTTTGGCCTGGGTGCCATAAAGACTAGGAATTCTCAAGTTTGACCGCCATGTCTGGGACCTCTGAACGGTGGTGGGATCCGGTGTGTCTGGTACACCATAGAGTGCCCTGAGTGCACGGAATGTCGGGCCGTCGTGCCGGCATTTGTGATATGTATTGCCTTGGTGGATGAAAATATATATATGTTTGATGTAAATTGCTATGTAGGGAAGAAATTCCGCTACCCCGTGTCAGGGGCAGGGTCATTATAATTGGTCAGCTGAATGCTGACCGTTGCCCTGTTTGCCACTGGTTGGTGGATTGGTTCTTGTAGGTGCAGGTGGTGCTGGTCCAAATGGGACTTAGCGGGCTGAAGCCCAAGCTGCGTTGCTGCTCTCGAAGGCCTTGTTTTGCTCACTCTTGTTCATGTGTGGCCGACCTGTGTGCCAATGTTTGTAAACTACACCTTATGTTCAGAGAAACTTGTAAAAGCAATAAGGCTGTGTACCTGCTGTGTATGGTTGTATACATTCCTATTTTTTTAGAAGTGGACATTTTTGTTTTTATTGAGTTCATGTTTTCAACCCTGAAGCTTTTGCTAGAATGCTCTGTGTTAGGGTGTGATGGTTCTTTGTATTATTTCGTGACGTCTTCGCCTGTTTGTGGAATATGGTGTGGGGCCCCGGCCGGACCCTCTATTATATCCTACGTGATGGGTAGAGGTGTTACACAACGCCTCAAGAAGAAAGCATCGACAGAATAGAGTGATGTCAAAGCATCAGAATAAGTAGACAGAAAATCTGTCTAAGTCCAGATGCATTGAGTGAAGACAGTTCACTCAATGCCAGCTCAACAGAAATTCAACTAAGTACAGAAGAGTTGAGTGAAGGCTATTCACTCAACGCCTCATCAAGATGGCGAGTCAAGGCATAATGCATTTAGTGTAGAAGCATTACTCAGCGCCACCTTTCAGAGGAAATAAGATAAGTCCAAATGTGTTGAGTGAGGAAGGTTCACTCAATGCCTAATAAGTTAGAATACAAAAGTCTATATTCGTTGAGTGATGACTGGTCACTCAACGCTTGGTGCTGCAGAAAATTTGGCAAAGTGTTTTGGCTTCGAGTGAAAGCCTTCACTCAACGCCTATGGTGAATTGTTTAAATTTGTCTAAGTCCACAAGTGCTGACGTCAGCAGTAATTCAAATGTTGCGAGAAGTCTACAGTACACGAAAAATGGCGCCGCTTTCCCACTGTACTGCATTTAATGCAAAAGCAAGTTGCAGCTACAACCTACTGGTGGTCCTGATGCTCAAAGAGCCATTAGACGGCGAGATAGAAAAGAAATAAGAATAGGGAAATTAAATTTAACTTTTGGAAAAGAACTGGACTTCATCTTCTTCCTTTCGACTAAGTTGTTAAGCTTGAAGAAGTTTGATCAAGTCACTGATCTGAAAGTGCAAACAGTTAACTATTGATCTTCAACAGCAAGTTCAGAGCAAATATTCTGCGGTAGAAGTTGCAGCAATGGAAAATCCTAGCTACAGTGATTTCACAGTCCAAGCTAAACTTTCCTAAAGAACCATTCTTGAAGCTGTGAAGAAGAAAGGATAGAGTTAATCTCTGTTCAAAAGGAGGAAGATACAGAGACTCTAGCTCTGGTGTCAAACATCAACAACCATTTACTATTCTTTTGTAGGATCATTTTTATCTGAGTGTAAGCCTAAAATTTTAAAGGCTGTGTGTAGGATCTTTAAGTAGATCTGAGTTGTAGGATTCATGTGGTGAATCTGATGTAGAATCCAGGCTTTGATCTGAGTCTTAAGACTTTAAGCTAAAGTTCTGAGGCAGGGCCTTTGTGCCTGAGTGGTAGGAGATTATATCTCTGAGTGGTAGGGCTTTGTGCCTGAGTGTAGGACTTGGAAGAGTCTGAAAGATCCCGAGGAATCTGAGTTATAAGCTCTTTTGAGATGATTTGGAGAAGTGGTCTATCTAACAAACTATTAAAAAGGTGTGAGGGACAGTGGATGTAACATCCCGATTCGCGCTAGGCCCCTTGTGCGCGCTTTTGAGTTAGGAGAATTGATTTAGGCTCAGAGAGTGCAGGCGATTCAGGCGCGCAATTGTGGGGAAAAATGAAGTTGGCCCTGTGTAGGACATGGGTAGAGACACGGGCGTGTCCCTACCCGTATGTCGTGGCTTTGAGTGGCATGGGGTTGAGTGATAAGAAGATGGCGTTTAGTGGCTTGTGCCGAGAAGGACACGGGTAGAGACGCGGGTGTGTCCCTACCCGTGTGTCGTGGCGTTGAGTGGCATGGCGTTGAGTGTCTGTTTTGGGTATGATACGGGTAGAGACACAGGAGTGTCCCTACCCGTGTGCCATGGCGTTGAGTGGCATGGTGTTGAGTGATAAGAAGATGGCGTTGAGTGGCTTGTCTCGAGAAGGACACGGAAAGAGACACGGGCATGTCCCTACTTGTGTGCCGTGGCGTTGAGTGGCAGGGCGTAGAGAGTTAAGCAGCCATTATCCCGAGAAGGACACGAGTAGAGATACGGGCGTGTCCCTACCCGTGTGCGTTAAGTCAAGCTCGACGAAAAATGTCCAGAGAAGGACACGGGTATAGACACAGGCAGAACCACGGCCGTGTTTGGAAGAACCCATTTTTTTCTTTTTAAACATCGGGGTCTTAGGCCCAGGATCGCCGCTTTGCGGTGACACCTTCACGCCTTGAAGGGTCATCACCACAAAGCGCCAATTCTGTCGGCCAATTTGATCAAAGAAAGGCAGCACAATAAATGAAAAGCAAAGTCCACAGAAATCACATGTATAGAAATGAAAGTATCCACGAAGGGAGAGTCCACAGAAATAGTGTAAAAGGTAATGAAAGTAAGGGATTATGCCCGGTACATCATAATACTCACTACAGGTCACTCATGCGGAAGCAAACAAAAACATCTACTATAAGTCGGAACTCACAGTCCCAGCTATCTGAACTCCTGAGCTAGACTGCCCTATCTCCAAGCAAGCCAACCTTCGGGGCTGCTCCTCCATGCTGGGCTCCATGATCCCCTAAATGATGTGTTCCGAAAACCATTAGTCATAAAGACTAAGCCCTATCATCCCCTACCCCTTCCCCCATGTCTCCTAAGTACCGAGCGGAGAGGAGGAAAGGGAAGGGCATGAAGGTGGAGAATAAATCAAAAGCAGGTGACAGCGGACATATGCTAGCAATTCTATTATAAATAATGGTAATAACAGAAAATAGGAAATGTAACCTTAACTTATGTGCGGAAGCACCTAAGCCAAGGGATCTTCTGTAAGGCTTCCATCGTATAAAGTGTCCCATACCACTTATACGTTGGGGTGTCGGTTATCAAACAACAACATATAAATATAGAATTTAACCTTAATTTATAAACTTGCCCATACAAGCTTATAGACCAAGGGGTCGTTTTGCAAGGCCTATTGTATAAGCGTCCCATTCCACTTATACATTAGGTGTCAGGGGTTAAATGAATCGATTATGCCTTGACATGCTAGTGGGTATGATGAATCATGCAAGTGCAACACACACACCTGACTCTATGTACACAGACCTTTAGTTCCCACTTTCGGAGCCGTTACTTCCCAGGATACCTCCGTAGTGGCAGACGGAAGCGGTGGGTTTGGCCTCGCCCACCTCTAAACTAGTAAAGCACTACCGGTCAGACCTATCGTACGCCTCAATGCTTGGTGCACAAAGCGGACTCCTGCGTACTCTTGCCGGCTGGCACACCAGACTTCTGTTGGCGAAGTGCTAACCACACTTGCCGAGTCAGCGTATTGGCGTCGGTGCATCGACCCTCCAATACCGAAGACCCACCACCTTAATTTTCTTTCCTGACTATGCACAGTCAATATTTATCGTATCAAACCAATCGAGCCGAAGCTCCCCGGACCATCCTGTCCATCTCTTAACCAACCAAGACGAAGCTCCAAACTATCTTCCTGTGTTAACAGTGTTTGTGAAACGTGCAACCCTAATTATTAAGTTACTCTTATCAGTTTGTTAATATAGTTTACGTTAACCCAGGACTGCCCCCGGTATTCCCTGTGAAGGGCTCTCAAAGGGCACTAGGAACTATGATGGTAGCTGAAGCCCATCGTTCCCTTTCGCAAGACACTTATTGTTATTGGTTGATACCCTTAACCCATTCCCTTCTCATATTACAGTAGGCTAATCCTAGGGTGATTTTGACTCTTCCTCTACTCAGGAAAGACGATCTTTCGTCAAACCCGAACACCTCTAAACTCTAGCCAAACCACCTCTCACTATTCTTCCTATCCCTCTTTAGTGAAATCACCCACATCAGTCCACCCAGATAAAATGACTAACTCCAACCACTATCCCAAATCATGTCCTATTGCAATTTAACAATTTGCTACATGCAAAACAACCTAGGCTATATGTCGAACCGAATAGGAGATAACCTAGATAATCATCCAAATGCCCTAAATTATTAACTGGAGACTTATCATGACACAAATACACTAAATCAAGAAAATTGTAATTTTCCTAATTTATCTGGCATTTAATTAATTTTTTTAAAGCTTCTAAGGGCTACCAATTGAACAAGAAGTGCACTTTTTAGGTATGTATAAAGCTTCATAAAATCATGATAAATCCTAAACAATAATTTAATAGTAAAGCCAAGATGTAACAATTTTTCTAGTAATTGAAGGACTCTAATTTAATTTTGATAATAAATCCTATCTCCTTCCATTAATGAAGTAAGTGCAGTAGATAATCATCCAAAAATTCTTAATTAATCTTCTAGAGCAGATACTGTCCTAAAAACATCAGTGGTAAAATTTCATAATTCTTCACTGGGGATTGAGCTTCAGAATAAATAATTACCAAAATCTCAAAAAGCTATATTTGTGAAGCAAGTATTATAAATATTCTTCTAAAAATCATGAATAAAATTATACAACTAGATATAGATCTGAAAACATCATTGGCCAGGTTTCATAATTTTACAGTTGGTAATTTGCTCTAAATGATTTATTGACCATAATTGCCCTTTTGGAATTTGTGAAGGAAGTACTAGATATAATCAACTAAAATTTGTAACAAAATTCAGGGATATTCATTTAGACCTAAATCATCTGCTGACCAAGTTCCATATGATTAAAATGAATAGAGTAATCAAAATAATTAAAACACCAGTTTGAGCAAATTGATACCTAACAAATAAAGTACTTGAAATATATTCCATAAAATCCTAATAAAATTACTAAGGATTCTACCTAGTCTAAAACTTACTCCACCCAAGTTTCACAACTTTTAACTAAGGGTTAGTGACTGGGTTTTCATAATTGAACTTCTACCCTAAAACTAGGGTTAGAGTTTTGAGGTGTCTACCTACCTCCAAATCCTCTAAGATTTCAACTAGAGAACTTAGGATACACATCCTTCAACTCTACTGAGTTACAAGTTCACACAAGGGCATTTGCCTCTATGCCCTTCACAACACTCAAAAACCCTTCCTTAGGGTTTGAGTTTGAACCCTCGGGTAAATCAACCCTAAATCACACCATTTTCCTTAAGAGGGTGACATTAGCCATGCCAAGTCAGTGTCATAAATTTCAGCCTATGTGGAGGTGATTTGACCACTCAAAACCCCATGGGGGTGTTTGGACCTAAATAACCCTATAAGGGTCAACCTAGGGCTGGATAAAAACCTATTCAAAACATCTCCAAATGAGATGAAATTTTTACCAGAGCCTTAACATGCCCTCTAAGACACCTAAACAATTTATACATGGTTAATTAATTTTTTCGAAAAAATATAGGAAAATATTCTCCAAAAATTCCCATTTTTTGACAGGCCCTAGATATAGCTAAGGTAGACCCCCTGACCAAATTTTAGCTCCTTTGGACATGGGATGAAAGGTGGGTATCCATTTGAACCTCAGGATAGCCCTAGGTATATGTCCCACCAAAATGGGTGTTGTGGTCAAACCACTTACCCAATCGAGTCGAAATAAATTTTAGAATAATCTAGACTCGAAGGGCTACAACTTTTGTGACTGGCCATTTTTCCTAAAATGGCCTCTAAGTGCCTCATTTAATAGCATCAAAATGATC
Organism: Platanthera zijinensis; assembly: GCA_039513925.1. Taxonomy (NCBI): domain Eukaryota; kingdom Viridiplantae; phylum Streptophyta; class Magnoliopsida; order Asparagales; family Orchidaceae; genus Platanthera; species Platanthera zijinensis. Next base: position 86,310,018 of record CM077080.1, read on the forward strand.
TTGATAAAAGTGATTAATTACTATATATTATCTAGAAGTATATATCAGATTTAATATATGGCACTGTTCATCTTCTCAAAATCCCAAAACCAGCAACCTAAAAATGCTTAAAACCTGTAGCTTTGCTTGAGCCACCGCTGTCCATTTGGCCACCTCCCTGGACCAGCCATCGCCACCACTACCTATATCGAGGTGGTGGCTATCGGTCGGCGGTGGTTTGGCCGCCGGAGGTGGTGGTTTCCGGCGAACCCGACCACCATGAATTTCAGAAAAAAACATGAAAACGCTCACCCGATCCAGCTCTTTTGAGCCCTGATTTCTCTCCTATTTGATTTCTAAGATCTATCCATAGAAGAAAGAGTGGAGGAGGACCTTATTCGCGGTTTGGAGTCGAGCCGATCATGGGGATGCCATTTGTGCGGTGGTGGCGTCGCCGGAATTCCACAACAGCAAGGTAATAAGCTCTAGCTTGGTCGGGCAAGGGTGAAAACTTCCTCTCTAAGTCTAGGGAGTCTTTTAAAGGAGAAACAAGGCTGTAGGTGGGGGTATAAGCTGTCCAGCCATTAATGCCTCCTTAAAAGAATACTTTTGCCATGGTGGAGGGGAGATAAAATGGCTCCAAAAATGCTTAAGAGAAGGCTGGAAACTCCTCTCCCTGAGAGGAGTTGAATCCAGCCGTTTCAAGGGGGAGAGGATGGAGCCGAGCCCTTAAAGCCATTAATGGCCATGCAAACCGTTGCTCGGCCATGGCTGGAAGGAAGAGGAGTCGGCTGCCACGTTGCATTGACCAGTCAGACTTTATTTGAATAAGACTTAATTAAGTCTTAATAAAAGAAACGACCTTTTTAACGCATTCTTGCCCACTTCTTAGACCGGCCCGGTTCAACTGAACCATCAGCCAAGCTTAAAAAGTTTCTAAGTAAAATGGCGTTGAGTGAGCTCAGCTCACTCAACGCCATCAAGGCTATGGCATTGAGTGAGCTCTGCTCACTCAACGCCATCCATGTTGCGGCATTGAGTGAGCTCTGCTCACTCAACGCCATCCAGGATACGGCGTTGAGTGAGCTCTCTCACTCAACGCCATCCAGAATACTGCCCTTTCAGACTATGGCATTGAGTGAGCTCAGCTCACTCAACGCCATCCAGATTATATGTCATTGAGTGAGCTCTGCTCACTCAACGCCATCCAGACTATGGTATTTAGTGAGTTTCAGCTCACTCAACGCCATCAGATTATGGTGTTAGTGAGCTCTGCTCACTCAACGCCACCCAGACTATGGCATTGAGTGAGCTCAGCTCACTCAACACCATCCAGATTATGGTGTTGAGTGAGCAGAGCTCACTCAACGCCACCCAGACTATGGCGTTGAGTGAGCTCAGCTCACTCAATGCCATCCAAATCATGGTGTTTAGTGAGCTCTTCTCACTTAACGCCACCCAGACTATTGCATTGAGTGAGCTTAGCTCACTCAACGCCATCCAGAAAACACCAGATGGCATTGAGTGCAGTCACTGCACTCAACGCCATTCAACTTATGGCGTTGAGTGCACCCGATGCACTCAACGCCAACCCACCTGTAAGATGGAATTGAGTGCAGTCAGTGCACTCAACGCCATTCTGCTTATGGCGTTGAGTGCACTCAACGCCCGAGTCCTAATCTTATTTTAAGCAAGTTTTTGACCTACTATTTGCATACCAAGGTGATTTTCACCTTCCTACCAAAGCTCTCTTGGTCTTCTTGGGTTTCTTAGGGGTTTTCATGACTTGGTCATAACAAAACCACTCCTAGGGGTCTAGCCGGAAATGGGATGTTACAAATCCCAATAAACAAAACAAAGATTTCGTCCCCGAAATCAAGGTTAAGCTTACGGGGGCTCCTATCTGGGAGAAAGAAACTTGTAACATCCCATGAGAATTGAAAGATTTACATCACGACGCCATATTTGCTATGTTAGGTTTGAAGGCGATAGTCAAATCTAAGACCAATTCATCCAATTGACACAGTCTAGACCCCAATAAACAAAAGATTAGCCCCTATTCTTGGAATTTCAGTCCTACTGGTTTAAAATAGGAAAGTAAATTGAACGTCCTGAGGGGTTGTGAGGTATACTTGACTAAACAACTCTGGATACTGATGCGTTAAAACGAGGTTCTTTTTATTTAGATGTAAAGGGAAGGTTTTTATTTATAAAAAAGAAGAGCGTTTTATTTTATTAGAATCCGAGTTTTAACGAGAGGTAGGCAAGTGCACCTATCGCGTGTAGTACAGGATATTCCGGTGTCGAATATCGCGGTCGTATTGTTCTCGGGGCCGGCTTAGCTATTTCTACTCTTTCCCTGAAAGTCTATTATATTATCGATAATATTTTAGTTGGTTTATAAAAAAAGAAAATGGCAAAGAAACATAAAAAGTGCATATTAATAATAAGCATAATAATAAAAAGCATGAAATAAATGCGCAGAAAAATAAAGCAGAAAAAATGAAGTGCAGAAAGCCGATGAAGACCTCAGCGCGACGATACAAAACGAGAATTGAACTAAAATAACTTTTAATAAAAAGAGATTCTAAATTTCAAATTAATTAAGGCGGAGACTCGGCCGTGGAGGTTCCAAAAGAATGAGCTCACTTATCTCTAGGACTATCGCTCACCTTAATGCTATGACTATTCGACCGATCGCTAGACCGACGAAGGATTCCTCTTAACGCCCGCATTACGCCAAGAACCCCGTTATTGGGTAGGGAACCCAATCCGGTAGAGTCACACGCCTCCTCTCTTGAGGGTTAGCGCAGAGCTCTCATTACCTAAGGGTGATCGGTCCATACGCACTGCCTCTCGGCGTTACGTATGGATAACAGAAATAGAGCCCGCACATCGATTATGCGGTCCTACGCGTCGTTAACCCGGGGCAAACCTTAAGAAATTTAATTAAACTGAAAAACAGGACCTTTAATTATTTAAAGCTACTTTATCTATCCCAATGCTCTTTGATATTGAGGGCTAAGGGCTGTTAGCCACTCATCGGAATGGGGACACTTATGCTAGAAAGCGATAAAGAAAGCTGTAAAAAAGCAGTAAATAAAGCAGTAAAGGAAAGCTGTAAATTGCGAGTCCTACTCAAACGAGTAGGGCTGAAGAAAGCAGTAAATGTGAATCCTGACTCAAATAAGTGGGCAGAGGTAAATCTATCTCATACACGCACGAACTCTACTTGAAAGTAAAACACACGCACACACTCTAAATGGAATTAAAACACAGTCACGCACTCTACATAAATGAAAACACACACACGCACACAGAGTTTTCCTACTCAAGTGAGTAGGAAGAAAATGAAAGCAATAAAAAGACAAGTCCCACTCAAACGAGTGGGCGGAAAATGAAAGCGGAGCGCCATTTAACTCTTAACGAGTAGGCAGAAAAAAATGCATACACACACACGCACTCTACAGAAATTGAAATAAAGCATTAAAATCTAACTCATACACGCACGCACACTTGCAAAAAATATGAAAAACAAATTTGTTGAAATATTAAAACAACTGCATTTCTACCGCTAGAATGCGGCAGAAATGCATAAAAAGTGAAAATAAAAATTAAAGGAGCGAAAAGTTTTCCAAATAAACGCAAAAGTGAAGTTGGCGAAAAATTAAAACGATGATATTTTCATTCTTAAGTTTTTATAAAACCTCCAAAAAAGTGAGAATAAAACTAAAAAAGAACGAAAAGTTTTACATTACTAAGAGCCTAAGTTAAAGAAAATTGAAAATAACACTTTTTTAGGTGTTTTCATAAAGTCTTAAGAATGAAAATAGGAGTAAAAAGAAAAGCTAAAGCTAAAAAGGGCGGAAAATGGAAATAAAACGGACATTACAACGGCTAGAAATGCCGTAAAATTCCTAAATCTAACTAAGTTATGAAAGATTTAAAAGATAAAACATAAAAAGAACAAAAAAGGGGAACAAAAAATTGCAAAGAGAAGGGCGCTTAATTGAATTCCAAACCATATGAAGAGAGAAAAATAAGCTAACATTTTATTTATAACAAAAGCTATTACAAAGAAGTTAAAACAAACACCCTAATACAAACTAAGAGAGAGGGGGGGGGGGGATAAAATTCCATTACATATCATTTGGATTCATTTGGGCAACACCTCCCCTAAGCAAAGTGGTCAAAAAATTGGACAAGAAAATCTTTCTGAAAGCTTTTATTTATAGACAAAATTTTGGGTGTGACACGCCCTAGGTCACGGGCGTGTCAGGGGGCGTGTCGGTCAAAATTTGGTTGAATTGGCAACTTAGCTGGCTTGATTGTCTCGTGAAGCTCGGGTGCGTGACACGTGGAGGTCACGGGCGTGACAGGCATGGTCAAGGGCGTGTCATGGGGCGTGACATGGACAGCTGGCAGGCCTGATGTCGGCAGCGTTGAATGTTGAAAAGGCGTTGAGTGTCGACATCGACACGAGCGTGATGGGTCTTGGACACGGGCATGACTAGGGCGTGTCGGGACGGCGTTGAGTGTTGAACAGTGAAATCATTGAGTGTCGACTGGCTGAAAGCGTTGAGTTCCTTACACGCCCGTGTCGGGCAAGGTCACGGGCGTGACAGGTCAGAAAAAAAAATTCCGCAAAAAATTCAAAAAATAAAAAAGGTTAAGTAAGAAATAAAAATTACAAAAAAGAAGTATTTTATTAAATTAAACAAACAAAAAATGAAAAAAATAAACAAAAATAACTTAAATAAAATACGAAAATATAGGTATATTTACAACTCATCAGATACTTTTGTCGCATCAGGTCCTGCGGTTCCTAGGTATGCTCCTCCTGACCGTGGTTCCTCCACAGAACTTTGACTAACGGAACTTTCTTGCAACGCAAGGTCCGTACTCCTCTGTCATCGATCCGAACCAGCTCCAAGTGAACTCACCGGTCAGAAGCTACCGGCCCATCTGTGGTCAAAATCTGCTGCTCCGGGCGCAGTAGAGCCCTCCTAAGTGAGGAAATATAAAACACGTCGTGTAAAACTGCCAGTTCTGGGGCAACTCCTAGCCTGTAAGCTAGGGGCCCGATCCACTCCAGGATCCTGTAAGGGCCCATATACCTAGGTCTGAGCTTCTTCTTCCGACCACGCACCAGTGAAACTCCATGCATGGGCCGTATCTTCAAAAACACTCGGTCCCCCACCTGAAATTCCACCTGACGATGTCGGGCATCATAGAACTTAGCCTGTTTGCTCTGCGCTTCCAAGCATCCTGTCCTGTATCAGTCTCACCTGAGCCTCGGTGTCTTCGACAAAATCTGATCCCAACACCTTCGGATCCTCATCCTGAATCCATGAAAGCGGAGTCCTACATCTCCTTCCGTATAAGGCTTCATTAGGAGCCATCCTTATGCTGGACTGGTAGCTGTTGTTATAGGATACTCGACCAGTGGTAAGAACTTCTCCCAAGGTTCCCCACGGTCCAATATGCATAGCCTCAGGAGGTCCTCCAACTTCCGATTGGTGCGTTCCGTCTGCCCATCCATCTGTGGATGGAATGCGGTGTTGAAGGTCAATCGCGTGCCTAAGTAAGCTTGCACGGATTTCCACTCCCTAGAAGTGAACTAGCCATCCCGATCCGACACGATCGTCCAGGGTACCCCGTGGTATCGAACAAACTGTTCCACAAATCTCCGCACTAGTACTCCCATAGAGTCATCCTTCCTGATCGGAATGAATCTGGCCACCTTCGTCAACCGATCGACGATGACCCAAATCGAGTCGTTTCCCATCCGTGATCGGGGAAGCCCATGAATAAAGTCCATTGCGATGTTTTCAAATTTCCACTCCGGCACCGAAAGTGGCTGTAGCAATCCCGCGGGGTTCCTGCACTCCGCCTTCACCAGTTGGCAAGCCTCGCAATGAGTCATGAAGTATGTAATGTCCTTCTTCATCCCTGGCCAAAACATCATCTTCTTCAAGTCTGCCGTCATCTTGGTGACCCTCGGGTGTATAGAATATCTACTACAATGCTCTTTTGCCATAATGTCTTCCCAAATCTGACCTCCTGCGGGTATATAGACCCTGCCTCTAAAATATAGCAATCCATCTCTCAGGGAATAATCCCCTGTCAAACCCTCCTCCAAGGCTCGGAATATCGGCTCTGCCCATACATCTGTCTTCTGTCCGTCCCGGATGCGGTCCCGAATGTCATCTATGGCAACCATCGATGCTAGATACTCCATATACAGCTCTGGATCATTCTCGGACACTAGGGATATCTGCATATCTCTGAAGTACCAGACTAGCTCCATGTACATCAGTTGTGGTCCCTTCCCTGAGGTACCTCCTCTCCGGCTCAAAGCATCTACAACCACGTTCGCCTTCCCAGGGTTGTAGTGCATGGTGTATTGGTAATCCGACAGGAACTCCACCCAACGTCTCTGTCTGATGTTGAGTTCCTTCTGTGTGTCCACATATTTTAAGTTCCTGTGATCTGAGAAGATGTCACAGTGAACCCCGTAGAGATAGTGTCGCCAAATCTTCAGAGCAAAAATCACTGCACCCATCTCTAGATCGTGCACTGGATAGTTCTTCTCATGTATCTTCAACTGCCGGGAGGCGTAGGCTATCACGTGCCCGTTCTGCATCAGAATGGCACCCATCCCCTGGTAGGAGGCGTCCGTGTACACCTGGAATCCCTCCCATTCCTGACGGAAGAGCAAGAATGGGAGCCGAGGTAAGCCGACCTTTCAACTCCACAAAGGATGCCTCGCACTATGGCGTCCAAATGAAAGGGGATTCCTTCTTCGTAGGGGAAGTAAGAGGGAGCGCAATTCAGGAGAATCCTTCGACGAACTTCCGATAATATCCGGCAAGTCCCAAGAAGCTCCGTACATCCGTGGCTGTCTTCAACGGTGGCCAGTCCCGCACTGCCTGAATCTTGGCCGGATCTACTGCCAACCCCGCTCCACTGATAATATGACCTAAGAAGTCCACCTCCTTTAACCAAAACTGGCATTTGCTGAACTTCGCGTATAGCTGGTTCTCCCGTAGCCTCTTTAGAGTCAACGTCAGGTGTCGTGTATGCTCCTCCTCCATCTTTTAGTAGATTAGGATGTCGTCAATAAATACGATGACGAATACATCCAAATACTCCTTCAATACACTATTCATGAGGCTCGTAAATGCTGAAGGTGCATTTGTGAGCCCGAAGGGCATCACTGTAAACTCATACAGTCCGTACCTGCTACTGAAGGCGGTCTTCGGAATGTCCTCCTCTCGAATCCGTAGCTGGTAGTACCCTGACCTTAAGTCAAGTTTCGAGAAGAAATGTGCTCCTTCAAGTTGATAGAACAACTCGTCAATCCGTGGCAGCGGGTATGTATTCCAGACCGTCAATCTGTTCAGCGCTCGATAATCAATACACAAGCGAAGACTTCCATCCTTTTTCTTGACAAATAACACCGGGGCTCCCCAAGGTGAAGAGCTTGGCCGGACAAACCCTGCCTCTAATAATTCCTGCAACTGACTTCGGAACTCTGTCAACTCTTTCGGGGCCATCCGATAAGGGGTCCTAGATGTCGGCTTGGCCCCCGGCACAAGCTGTATCCTGAAGTCCTGCTCCCGGTGCAGAGGTAGACCTGGCAGCTTCTCTAGAAAAACATCTGCAAAGTTTCGTACTACTGGAATGTCTTTCACTGATTCCTTGACCTCCTCCATCTCAAATAAAACCTGATAAATTTCCTCCCCCTGTAGATGGGCCTTAACGGCCTGAACTGATGATAACAGAATACGGGAGGAGATTCTTATACCTTTGATTATAATAAAAGAGTCCCCGTATCTCACGGTGATCCTCTTTGCTTTGCAATAAATCTGGGCATGGTTCCAGTGCAGCCATACCATGCCCAGGATCAAGTCGTAGTCCATCAACTTCAAAAGCATCGCCGGAGCCTCAAACGCCTTTCCACCGATTTTTACCTCCATGTTGCAGTGGTTCGAGGTAAGGAGTTCAGATCCATCGGGTAGTCGCACCCCCATCACCGACCATGTGAATCGCTCCACGCCTTCCAATCCTTCTACGAACATCTCCGACACGAAGGAGTGAGAAACTTCGGTATCGAAAAGCGTGCGGGCAGGCTTGCCGTTGATGAAGACTATACCTGGGGTGATTAAATGTCTTAGGATTCTATAAAGAGTGTTTTAATTTCTATTTATTCTATCTAGTGCAGTTTTATAATTTAACAACCATGAGGGGAATTCTATGAAAATAACGAAACATTGCAGCGTACATGCTATGACCTGCTCTGGATTCCAAGGCTGTGCCAGGTCCAAAGCATATACCTGCTCTCTTCCTTGTCTACGATCCCCACCCTGGTATCCTCGTCCTCGGCCACGACCTTGGCCTCCAAAATACTGCGCTGGCTGGGCAGCCAGTGGTGCTGGTGGGGGTGCCCCCCTTATGGTGCAATTTCTGTTGATGTGACCAACCTGATGGCAGTGGAAGCACTCTGGCGGGGGATATGCCATTCCCCCGGGTCTCTGTCCCTCCCGTTCCTAAAGAGGTGGTGGAGCCACCACCACTGGCTCCCTTATCTCTTGTCTTGCCTCCTGGCGAGGCTGGTCCTCGACCCTTCTCCCATCCGTGACACAGGCTCGTCTCTGATCGTTCCTTGCTCCTCGACCTTGATCCTCCGTTGGCCGTTTCCGGCGCCGAGTAGCTTGCCAATCAGCCTCTATCCTTTTAGCCATCTCCAGTATCCGTGAAATGGGCCCATCAGATACAAAAAATAGTGAATCCCTCAGCTCCTCTCGGAGGCCCTTGTAGAATATCTTGATATATCCAGCCTCGTCTAACTGATACGAGTCCGCAAACCGGGCTAGGTGGTTGAACTCTCGGTTGTACTCTACCATCCTGGTGCCCTGCTTCAGTTGTAAAAACCTTTCCTCCAGCTCATCCTTAGCCGACTGTGGAACAAAATGCTCCAGTAACATGGCCCTAAACTCCCCCAAGTAATCTCTGCAATCTCTATATCCGCAAAGGTCGTGTCTAGTGACGTCTTCCACCATCTCTTGGCGTGATACTCCAGGTAAGAGACCACCAATGACACTCTCTCCTCCAAGGGGCACCATATCCCTGTCAACATTTTGTACATAATGTCCAGCTATTCTTCTATCTGGACAGCTGACTCTATCCCTAAGTAGGACTGGGGAGAGAGTCCTCGGATGATGCTCAGCCAGTTGGCTCCCGGGTTTGGCTGCGGAGCCGGAACCTGCTGAGCCCTGAAAGCATCCAGAATGGCTGTCAGAGTCTGCCCCATCACCGACTGTAGGAACGGAGTGGGGACCGGGTGAAGGTGGTGTATCATTCGGAGTCTTCTAGACTCTGCCCTGTGGTGTAGGCTGTGATGGAGGCTGCACATCAAAAATCATTCGTAAGCAATTGACTCAAGCCTAATTAAAAGTGGACAATTACAAGTGATCCCCACATGGGCACACCATGCTTCCGCTGCTTAGTTTTTCCCCAAAATAAACTCGAGCGGGGGTGTCCTAGGGTTAGTGGACTGCTACTATTCTGATCGAGGTCTCCTCTGATACCACTTGTAAGACCCCATTTTTTTTCTTTTTAAACACCGGGGTCTTAGGCCCAGGATCGCCGCTTTGCGGTAACACCTTCACGCCTTGAAGGTTCATCCCCACAAAGCGCCGATTCTGCCGGCCAATTTGATTACAGAAAGGCAGCATAATAAATGAAAAGCAAAGTCCACAGAAATCACATGTATAGAAATGAAAGTCTCTACGAAGGGAGAGTCCACAGAAATAGTGTAAAAGGTACTGAAAGTAAGGGATTTTGCCCGGTACATCATAATCCTCACTATAGGTCACTCATGCGGAAGCAAACAAAAACATCTACTATAAGTCGGAACTCACAGTCCCAGCTGTCTGAACTCCTGAGCTAGACTGCCCTATCTCCAAGCGGGCCGACCTCCGGGGCTGCTCCTCCATGCTGGGCTCTACGATCCCCTAAATGATGTGATCCAAAAATCATTAGTCATAAAGACTAAGCCCTATCATCCCCTACCCCTTCCCCCAAGGCTCCTAAGTACCGAGCGGAGAGGAGGAAAGGGAAGGACATGAAGGTGGAGAATAAATCAAAAGCAGGTGACAAGCGGACCTATGCTAGCAATTCTATTATAAATAATGATAATAACAGAAAGTAGGAAATGTAACCTTAACTTATCTGCAGAAGCACCTAAGCCAAGGGATCTTCTGCAAGACTCCCATCGTATAAAGTGTCCCATACCACTTATACGTTGGGGTGTCAGTTATCAAACAGTAGCATATAAATATAGAATTTAACCATAATTTATAAACTTGCCCACACAATCTTATAGACCAAGGGGTCGTTTTGCAAGGCTTATTGTATAAGCATCCCATTCCACTTATACATTAGGTGTAAGGGGTTAAATGAATCGATTATGCCATGACATGCTAGTGGGTATGATGAATCATGCAAGTGCAACACACACACCCGACTCTGTGTACACAGAACTTTAGTTCCCTCTTTCGGAGCCGTTATCTCCCAGGATACCTCCGTAGTGGCAGACAGAAGCGGTGGGTTGGGCCTCACCCACCTCTAAACCAGTAATGCACTACCGGTCAGACTTATCATACGCCTCAACTCTTGGTGCACAAAGCGGACTCCTGCGTACTCTTGCCGGCTGGCGCACCGGACTTCTGTTGGCGAAGTGCTAACCACACTTGCCGAGTCAGCGTATTGGCGTTGGTGCATCGACCCTCCAATACCGAAGACCCACCACCTTAATTTTCTTTCCTGACTATGCACAAGCAATATTTATCGTATCAAACCAATCGAGCCGAAGCTCCCCAGACCATCCTGTCCGTCTCTTAACCAACCGAGACGAAGCTCCTAACTATCTTCCTGTGTTAACAGTGTTTGTGAATCGTGTAACCCTAATTACTAAGTTACTCTTATCAGTTTATTAATACAGTTTACGTTAACCCAGGACTGCCCCCGGTATTCCCTGTGAAGGGCTCTCAAAGGGCACTAGGAACTATGATGGTAGCAGAAGCCCATCATTCCCTTTTGCAAGGCACTTATTGTTATTGGTTGATTCCCTTAACCCATTCCCTTCTCATATTACAGTAGGCTAATCCTTGGGTGATTTTGACTCTTCCTCTCCTCGGGAAAGACGATCTTTTGTCAAACCCAAACACCTCTAAACTCTAGCCAAACCACCTCTCACTATTTTTCCTATCCCTCTTTAGTGAAATCACCCACATCAGTCCACCCAGCTAAAATGACTAACTCCAACCACTATCCTAAATCATGTCCTATTGCAATTTAATAATTTGCTATATGCAGACCAACCTAGGCTATATATCGAACCGAATAGGAGATAACCTAGATAATCATCCAAATGCCCTAAATTATTTACTGGAGACTTATCATGACACAAAAAGACTAAATACAGAAAATTGTGATTTTCCTAATTTATCTGGCATTTAATTAATTTTCTTTAAAGCTTCTAAGGGCTACCAATTGAACATGAAGTGCACTTTTCAGGTATGTATAAAGCTTCATAAAATCATGATAAATCCTAAACAACAATTTAACAGTAAAGCCGAGATATAACAATTTTTTCAGTAATTTAAGGACTCTAATTTAATTTCTATAATAAATCCTATCTCCTTCCATTAATGAAGTAAGTGTAGTAGATTATTCATCCAAAAATTCTTAATTAATCTTATAGGGCAGATACTGTCCTAAAAATATCAGTGGCCAAATTTCATAATTCTTCAATGGGGATTGAGCTACAGAATAAATAATTACCAAAATCTCAAAAAGCTATATTTGTGAAGCAAGTATTATAAATATTCTTCTAAAAATCATGAATAAAATTATACAACTAGATATTGACTTGAAAACATTATTGGTCAGGTTTCATAATTTTACAGTAGGTAAATTGCTATAAATGATTTATTGACCATAATTGCCCTTTTGGAACTTGTAAAGGAAGTACTAGATATAATAAACTAAAATTTGTAACAAAACTCAGGAATATTCATTGAGACCTAAAAAATCTGCTGACCAAGTTCCATCAAATTCAAATGAACAGAGTAATCAAAATAATTGAAACTCTAGTTTGAGTAAATTTATACCTAACAAATAAAGTACTTGAAATATAATCCATAAAATCCTAATAAAATTACTAAGGGTTCTACCTGGTCTAAAACTTACTCCACCAAAGTTTCACAACTTTTAACTAAGGTTTAGTTATTGGGTTTTCATAATTGAACTTCTACCCTAAAACTAGGGTTAGGGTTTTGAGGTATCTACCAACTTCCAAATCCCCTAAGATTTCTAACAGAGAACTTAGGATACACATCCTTCAACTCTACTGAGTTACATGTTCACACAAGGCATTTGCCCATATTCCCTTCACAACACTCAAAAACCCTTCCTTAGGGATTGAGTTTGAACCCTAGGGTAAATCAACCTTAAATCACACCATTTTCCTTAAGAGGGTGACATTAGCCATGCCAAGTCAGTGTCCTAAATTTCAGCCTCTATTGAGGTGATTTGACCACTCAAAACCCCAAGGGGGTATTTGGACCTAAATAACCCTATAAGGGTCAACCTAGGGTAGTATAAAAACCTATTCAAAACATCTCCAAATGAGATGAAATTTTCACCAGAGCCTTAACATGCTCTCTAAGACTACCCACCTAAATTTGGGGGGGATTTTGAGGTGTTTAAGACACCTAAATAATTTATACATTGTTTATTAAATTTTTCCAAAAACTATAGGAAAATATTCTCCAAAAAATCCCATTTTTGGACAGACCCTAGATATAGCTATGGTAGACCCCCTGACAAAATTTCAGCTTCGTTGGACAAGGGATGAAAGGTGGGTATCCATTTGAACCTCAGGATAGCCCTAGGTATAGGTCCCACCAAAATGGGTGCTGTGGTCAAACCACTTACTCAAAGGGCTACAACTTTTGTGACTGGACATTTTTCCGAAAATGGCATCTAAGTGCCTCATTTAATAGCATCAAAATGAGCTTGATAAAAGTTATTAATTACTATATATTATCTATAAGTATATATCAGATTTAATATATGGCACTGTTCATCTTCTCAAAAGCCCGAAACCAGCAACCTAAAAATGCTTAAAACCTGTAGCTTTGCTTGAGCCACCTCCGGCCATTTGGCCACCTCCCTGGCCAGCCACCTCCCTTGCCAGCCACCGCCACCACTACCTCCGTCGAGGTGGTGGCTATCGGTCGGCGGTGGTTTGGCCGTCGGAGGTGGTGGTTTCCGGCAAACCCGACCACCATGAATTTCGGAAAAAAAACATGAAAACGCTCACCCGATCCAGCTCTTTTGAGCCTGATTTCTCTCCTATTTGATTTCTAAGATCTATCCATAGAAGAAAGAGTGGAGGAGGACCTTATTCGTGGTTTGGAGTTGAGCCGATCGTCGGGATGCCATTTGCAGGGTGATGGCATCACCGGAATTCCTCAACAGCAAGGTAATAAGCTCTAGCTTGGTCGGGCAAGGGTGAAAACTTCCTCTCTAAGTCTAGGGAGTCTTTTAAAGGAGAAACAAGGCTGCGGGTGGGGGTATAAGCTGTCCAGCCATTAATGCCTCCTTAAAAGCATGCTTCGGCCATGGTGGAGGGGAGATGAAACGGCTCCAAAACTGCTAAGAGAAGGCTGGAAACTCCTCCTCTCCCCGAGAGGAGTTGAATCCAGCCGTTTCAAGGGGGAGAGGATGGAGCCGAGCCCTTAAAGCCATTAATGCCCATGCAAACTGTTACTCGGCCATGGCTGGAAGGAAGAGGAGTCGGCTGCCACGTTGCATTGACCGGTTAGACTTTATTTGAATAAGACTTAATTAAGTCTTAATAAAAGAAACGGCCTTTTTAACGCATTCTGGCCCACTTCCTAGACTGGCCCGGTTCAACTGAACAATCAGCCAAGCTTAAAAAGTTTCTAAGTAAAATTGCGTTGAGTGAGCTCAGCTCACTCAACGCCATCCAGGCTACGACATTGAGTGAGCTCTGCTCTCTCAACGCCATCCATGCTGCGGCATTGAGTTAGCTCTGCTCACTCAACGCCATCCAGGATACGGCGTTGAGTGAGCTCTGCTCACTCAATGCCATCCAGAATACGGCCCTTCTAGACTATGGCATTGAGTGAGCTTAGCTCACTCAATGCCATCCAGATTGATGGCATTGAGTGAGCTCTGCTCACTCAATGCCATCAAGAATATGGCGTTGAGTGAGTTCAGCTCACTCAACGCCATCAGATTATGGTGTTGAGTGAGCTCTGCTCACTCAATGCCACCCAGACTATGGCGTTGAGTGAGCTCAGCTCACTCAATGCCATCCAGATTATGGTGTTGAGTGAGCTCTGCTCACTCAACGCCACCCAGACTATGGCATTGAGTGAGCTTAGCTCACTCAACGCCATCCAGATCATGGTGTTGAGTGAGCTCTGCTCACTCAACGCCACCCCGACTATGGCATTGAGTGAGCTCAGCTCACTCAATGCCATCAAGACAACACCAGATGGCGTTAAGTGCAGTCACTACACTCAACGCCATTCAACTTATGGCGTTGAGTCACTCGACACACTCAACGCCAACCCACCTGTAAGATGGCGTTGAGTGCAGTCAGTGAACTCAACGCCATTCTGCTTATGGCGTTGATTGCACTCGACGCACTCAACGCCCGAGTCCTAATCTTATTTTAAGCAAGTTTCTGACCTACTATTTGCATACCAAGGTGATTTTCACCTTCCTACCTAATCTCTCTTGGTCTTCTTGGGCTTCTTAGGGTTTTGTCTTGACCTGGTAATGAAAAAACCACTCCAAGGGGTCTAGCCAGAAATGGGATGTTACAGTGTCACCTTGACATAGGTACAGTGTAAAACCCCCCTCTCGGAACACAAAACACGGCACAAGAGGGGTCTTATGCCCAGAACAGCCGTCTTGCGGTAACACTAGCACTCGGGCCAGCCAGTAACACAAGACGCCTATCCTACCGGCTATAACCAATATCAACATATAAATGCCAACCCAACCATAATGATATAAAGAAGTCAATCCACACAAAGAATAAGTCCATAAGTACTGCAAAAGAGAAGCTAAAAAGCTTCTACATAAACAGAGTACGTAAATAGAATTGCCCTGAAGGGCTACAACAAAATCTCTCTCGCTCACATCTATAACCGACGGTAGAGACGGTACCGTCCCCTCAGGCCCTGTCGTCCTGGCCTGGCTGTCTAGTTGCAAGACCTGCTACTCCACCTGTGGGGTTTCCTCATAAAAAGGAAGACGTAGCAACCGTTAGTCATAAAGAGTAAGTTGCTTCACATCCGCTCCCCCAGCGACTCCTCGGCACCGGGCGGAGAAAGGAATAGGTACAATATATAAAACAGTAGTACAAGCAGGTAAAGTAAGTATACATGTCATAAGTAGCAATAGAAGTAGTGTTTAAATGAGCAACCTCTTATTCTACAATTCTACCATCTATAGTAGCAAGAGAGTATAATGTTATAACAGTAAGTAACTCAACTTATATGGATGCCCATATAAGCATATAAGTTGAGGGTCGTTCAGCAGTAAGAAACCCATCGTATAGGAGTGCCCATACACACTTATACGATGAGGGTCTTGTGTATGTAATGAAGTGCAATGCTATGTATACAATGCAATGACACACCCATGATCAAGCACATGCAATCGCTATGTCGACACAGACATATAGTTCCCACTATTCGAGCAGGTAGCTAACCTCTCAGGTGTCATCCGTCGTAGCCAAACGATGACAGTAGAGCGGGCATCTCCACTACTAGGCTGGTCTCCACACTACCTGGCCTAGGCCTCCGTATGCCTCAACGCTAAGAACACAATAGCGGAGCTCACATGCATTATACGGCTCAGCGGGTTTTCCTGGGTAAATGTGCACCAAGATCCTAGCCCCGAACTGGCCTAAGGTATGACACGGAAGGAGCCCCTGAAATGAGCACGAGGACCAAGCCCAACCGTTCACTTGGCACGAAAGGAGCCTTGGGACGTGAACACCGTGGACCAAGCCCAACTTCCCAAGGTCTAACTGTCAACTCCCATCGGTTTGACGATTGGCGAGCCCGTAGACCTGCTACACTATCCCTAACCCAGGATTACGACACCCCGTGTCGACTCAAACCATATGCAATTCCACATTATCGTGGCATGGAAGGAGCCTCGGGACGTGAACACCGAGGACCAAGCCCAACCATCCATCAAATACGGAAGGAGCCTCGGGACGTGAACACCGAGGACCAAGCCCAACCGTCCCACTTTACTAATCTCAACCTAATTCCAACTAGTGACGGTCAACACCGCACTTGTTAACTTCCACAATGCTACCCGTAGGGAGACGACACCCTAAGCATTGGATTACTAATTCCCTTCTATCCATTCAGCATACATCGTGGCCATAGTTAAATCATTTATATGCCCTTCCAAATGGATTCAACATGATATAGATAATGGACATAAATATACATCTACCAATTTACATAAGGCTTTTTTCCTTAAATTAAGCTTGTCCACAACTCGTTATACGGATTCAGATTTATAACATCAACTTATCATATCACAATGATAATCATATAAAAAGAGTTCACCAAAACCTCGAGTCGGGTCGCTACATTAAATTCCACCAAACCGAATTCCACATTACATAGCCCAGAATTTCGGTGCAACATTAATCCGGGCAGAAACTTCGACTGAGGATTCCCGTGGCTACATAAATCCGACAAGTGCATGTAACAACTCGTTAGAAAGATAATTTCAAGGGCTACAACTTTCGTGTTTAGTCGAAAGCCCAGATCTGGCCAAAACACTCCCGAAATTGGCCACGAAGATCGCTGTGTGTAGAAATTAGATTTCTACACGCATCTTAAGGCGAGATGAACGACATCCGTTCATCTTCCTCCTTGCACCGATATCCCAAAAACTCCTCAAGAAATTCGTCCACCCTTATTCACCCTCACAAAGCCGTACATCCCCACGAATCACTCTCTCATCTCCACTTTGAAGGATGAAGAGGTGGAAGAAGACTAAAGCCTAGAAAACAACCTAGGCACGGCTTTCCCTAAGAAATCTTCTCCTCACCATCAAGACTCTTTGGAGTCGATATCTCTCCTATAATATAACTACAGATCTTGCACCAAGGGAGAGGGGAGGAAGCTCACCTCATTTCCAGCGGTACCATCATTCCCGGCCAGGGATCTAGTCATCCTTCTTTGCGACATCTCTTGCTTGGTGCAGTTGTTATTCACGACAAAGGAAGGAGAGAGAGAGAGAGAGAAGGCCGCCTCCAGGAGCTCCGACAGTTTCCCTCGGCTCTGTCGGTTTCGCAAGGTCTGCGATGACGGCAAGGTCGATCGGTAAAATGGCTAGGGTTCGGCTTTATCTTCCCTTATAAACCGATGTATTAGGTTAAATCCCTTCTGCCACGTGTCAACGCCCCATTGGACCGCCCCTAATGGGTCATATTGAAGTGACCCGGTCCAAGGCAGCCAAGCCGTAGCCAGCCTGATCCGGTTCAGTCCGCACGCATAGAACATCGAAAACTAGGAAACTGTCTAAGGAAAAATTGGCGGATATCATCCTGATACCCGTCGATCGGCATGCATAGCTACCGATACCCGTCGATCGGCGTGCATAGCTACCGATACCCGTCAATCGGCGTGCATAGCTACCGATACCCGTCGAATTCAGCGGGTATCATTCCCGATACCCACCGATTTTCACTTAACCTACTTCTCAATCTGCAGCTCTGAATCCAGCGGGTATCGACCACCGATATCCGTCGATCGGCGTGCATAGCTACCGATACCCGTCGAATTCGGCGGGTATCATTCCCGATACCCGCCGATTTTCACTTAGCCGAGTTCCTTCATTCCAGCTACTGGTTTGGGTATCCTTGAACCCAACCCTTCATCCCACACTCCTGACACCCTCTGTCAGTGCACCACAAGTCTGAGTCGAGTCTCATGACTCAAAACTTGTGCGAGGGGCCTAGCCCGAAACGGGACGTTACAATTCCTATAAAAAAAATAAAAGATTTCGTCCCCGAATTTAGGCTAGGGCTATGGGGATGCAAGTATAAAATAATATGCACTATAAAATGTTACCTTGGGAGAATAGCTCCGGGTAGCGCTTCTGTATCAAGTCCACCGGCTCCCAAGTAAATTCTTCCTTCCCATGATTAGACCATAACACTTTTACCAGAGGCACACTTTTACGGCGCAGAGCTCTCACCTCGTTGTCAACGATCCGCACCAGCTCCAATCGCACAAACCTATCAGATGCCACAACACCATCAGTTATGGGGATGTATTGGTCGGGCCGCATCAATGCTTTCCGGAGAGATGATACATGGAACACGTCGTGGAGGTTCTCCAATTCTTGTGGCAACTCGAACCGGTAGGCCAACGGGCCAATCCTTTCCACTATAACATAAGGTCCAACGTACCTTGGGCTGAGCTTCTTCACACCTCGTACTCGTGATACTCCATGCATCGGCCGGATTTTCAGAAACACCTTGTCTCCCACTTGAAATTCCACCATCCGGTGTTTCGCGTTATAATACTTTGCTTGCCGACTCTGAGCCTTAAGCATGCGATCCCGTATCAACCTGACTACCGCATAAGTATCGTCAATATACTCAATTCCCAATGCCTTCGGGTCTTCGTCTTGTACCCAAGACAAGGGGGTTCTACACCTCCTTTCATATATGGCTTCATGGGGTGCCATGCCAATGCTTGCTTGATGGCTGTTGTTATAGGAGAATTCCACTAAGGGCAAGAGTCTTTCCCACGGCTCTCCCCTATCTATCACACACAACCTCAACAGATCCTCCAATGTTCGGATGGTCCGCTCAGATTGCCCGTTCGTCTGAGAATGAAAGGTTGTGCTGAAATTGAGACGCGAGCCCAAGTAAGCCCGAACAACCCTCCATTCTCTTGATGTAAATCGACCATCTCGGTCAGAGACGATCGTCTTCGGCACTCCTTGATACCGCACAAACTGTTCCACAAATAGGCGCACCAAAACATCCACATGCGCCTCCTTCTTCATCGGGATAAACCGGGCTACTTTGGTCAAGTGATCAACAAACACCCACACTGAATCATTTCTTGAGTAGGAGCGAGGTAGCCCATGTACGAAGTCCATGAAAATATCCTCGAACTTCCACTCGGGGATTAGCAATGACTGCAATAGGCCACTGGGACTCCTGCACTCCGCCTTCACTCTTTGGCAGGCTTCACAATGCGTGACAAAGTATCGGACATCCTTCTTCATTCCTGGCCAACACATCGTCTTCCATAAGCCAGCGTACATCTTTGAAATTCCCGGGTGAACTGAATATTGAGAGCAATGTGCCTCTCTCAAGATATCCTCCCAGATTTTACCACCTTTGGGAATGTAGAGCAGGTCGCGAAAGTAAACGAGGCTATCCTTTAGTGTATACTCGTCGGGTTCCCCGTCTTCGATAAACTTGAGTGCCGGGGCCAGAGCCGCATCCAATCCTTGCTCCACTCGGATCCGGTCCCGAATATCACAAACTATGCTCATGCTGGACAAGTACTCCTTATATTCTACCGAAGGAGCCTTAAATATCAATGTAATATCCATCTCCTCAATCATCCGCGCCAACTCCATGCTCATCAACCGAGACTCTGAGCTCGAGCCGGGTACTTTCCTGCTCAATGCATCGGCTACAGAGTTTGCTTTTCCGGGGTGGTAGTTCAAGGTGAACTCATAATCGCATAGAAACTCTAACCACCGCCGTTGTCATAGGTTCAACTCCTTCTGGGTATAAACGTACTTCAAGTTTTTATGATCCAAGAAGATTTCACAGTGGACACCGTATAGATAATGCCTCCATAGCTTCAATGCGAACACTACTGCTCCTAGCTCCAAATCATGCACCGGGTAATTGATTTCATGCGCCTTCAATTGTCTTGAAGCATAAGCAATCACGTGCCCATGCTGCATCAACACCGCTCCCAACCCCTGATAGGACGTGTCCATGTAAACTTGAAATCCTTCCTTCCCAGACGGCAGGACAAGGATGGGGACGGAGGTAAGTCTATCCTTCAATTCCTAGAATGCCGCTTCACATTAGGATGTCCACTCAAATGGCACACCTTTCTTTGTCAAAGAAGTAAGCGGGAGGGCAATCTTGGAGAATCCTTTTACGAACTTGCGGTAGTATCCGATAAGTCCAAGAAAACTCCTCACCTCAGCCGCCGACCTCAAGGGAGACCACTCCTTCATAGCCCGCACCTTGGCCGGATCCACAGCGATTCTAGCCCCACTGATTACATGACCCAATAAAGCCACTTCCCTAAGCTAGAATTCACACTTGCTAAACTTGGCGAACAGGGCGTGCTCTTTTAACTTTTCTAGAACTAAGGCCAGATGCCCGACATGCTCTTCCTCCGTCTTAGAGTAGACTAAGATGTAGTCAATAAACACAATGACAAAGACATCTAGATAGGCCTCAAACACTTTATTCATCAAGCTCATGAAAGCTGATGGGGCATTTGTGAGCCCAAACGACATCACCGTAAACTCATATAAGCTGTACCTTGAGCTGAAAGCCATTTTCTTGATATCGTCTTCTTGTATTCTCAATTGGTAATACCCCGAGCGCAAATCCAGCTTGGAGAACCAATGCACTCCCACCAGTTGATCGAAAAACTCATCGATCCGAGGTAATGGATAGGTGTTCCGTACCGTCAGTCGGTTGAGCTCCCGATAGTCTATACATAAACGCAGGGTTCCATCTTTCTTCATAACGAATAGAATAGGGGCTCCCCAAGGTGATGAGCTGGGGCGAACAAACCTTGATTCTACCAACTCCTGCAGTTGAACTCTAAACTCTGCGAGTTCTTTTGGGACCATTCGATAAGGGGTCCTGGAAACAGGCTTAGCTCCTGATACAGGCTTAATCAGAAAATCCACTTCTCTATGCGGGGGTAGCCCTGGTAATTTCTCAGGAAATACCTCAGGGAAATCCCGTGCTACCCGGACATCCTTCACATCTACCCTCACCTCCTTTAGTTCGAAACATATCACGTAGACTTCATCCCCTCTCATATGAGCTTTCAAGGTCTGGATTGAGGATAATAATAATCGTGGTGCGAAATTTATACCTTGGAAGATTACATAAGTGTCTCCATGTCTCAAATAGATTTGCTTCTTCGCATTGTCGATTCTTGCATGGTGCCAATCCAGCCATGCCATGCCCAGAATGAGGTCGAATTCTGGTATTCTCAAAATTATGGCGGGGGTATCAAAGGTCTTTCCCCCAATGGTTATCTCCAACTCACACGCCGCGGTTGCCGTCATCTCAGATCCTTCTGGGAGGCATACTCTTCGAGAAATACCAGTGAAATATTGCACTCTGTGTATATCCTTGATGAAGTCTTCAGACACGAAAGAATGTGAGGCACCGATGTCAAATAACGTATAAGCCGGTTTCCCACTGACCATCACGGTGCCTAAGTGTCAATAATAATACTCAAGCTAGACGTCTAGTATATCTTAAGCCACTAGAGGATATTAATCGAAGCAAAATGGCTAATTCAAATCGTACCTGCAATCATCTCCTGATGATTCCGCTCTTGAGTCATATCCAAGGCATACATCTGATCCCGAGCAGGTCCGGGGTTTCTTCCTCGTGGTCCATGTCCTCGACCACGCACATACCCTCGCTCCCGAGGGGCTGCTGGAAAGAAAGCAAAAGGCGCATCTCAAAACAGTTGCGGACAGTAGCGTCGAATATGGCCCGGTTGGTTGCATTCAAAGAACACCCGTTCCTGCCTTTCGCCGTATTGCTGAAATGGTTAAGGTGGAGGTAATGCTGGCGGTTGCGGAACCAGGCGCTCCTCTCTAAAATTCTGGGGGAAACGCCCGCCACCTCTCTGATATCCTCTTCCTCTTCTATTGTCAAATCTCCTTCTATTACTGGGGTCGGCTTCCATCACGCCCTCTGCTGGCCTCTTACCACTTCCCAAGTGGTTTGCTTCCAATCTCTTTGCCATATCGATAATCTCTGCCAGACTAGAGTCCCCTATAAACAAAAGGGCTTGCCTTAGGGGATCTCGCAAGCCTTTGTATAATCGTTTGGCGTACCCTCTATCATCCAACTCATAGGAGTTAGCGAATCTAGCAAAGTGCTGAAACTCCCGTTGGTACTCTGTCACTGACTTGGACCCTTGCTTTAGTTGCAAAAATTTCTCTTCAAGATCATCCCGAGCGGCTGAGGGGATGAAATGCTCTAAGAAGGCTTCAGAGAATTCGCTTGAACTAATGTCCGTGTACACTCTTCCATGAAAAGTGGAGCCCATGAGGGACTTCCACCACCTTTTGGCGTGCAGCTCTAAGAGTGTCACCACAAGGGTCACCGCCATGTTGTTTGGGCATCTTATTCCTGCCAACAACTCTTGTACAGTGTCGAGCCACTCTTCCATACGGACCGCCGACTCTGTCCCAATATAAGAGGGAGGGGAGAGAGCTTGGAAAATTCTTAACCAACTAGATCCCGGACCCTGTTGTTGTACAGGTTCCTGCTGAGATTGGGATCTAAAGGCATCCAAAATAGCTGTGAGCGTCTACCC
This sequence comes from Platanthera zijinensis, assembly GCA_039513925.1. Lineage (NCBI taxonomy): Eukaryota > Viridiplantae > Streptophyta > Magnoliopsida > Asparagales > Orchidaceae > Platanthera > Platanthera zijinensis. Next base: position 86,332,709 of record CM077080.1, read on the forward strand.
CAGCTCTGATGTTTGGAATTGTGTAGGTACGGACGGGGCGGGGGTGCCCCTCATTGGCTCAGCATGTACTGGGATCTACACATAGGGTACAAACCTAAGGTTAGGTTGGCTAATCTAAGGTCAAAGTTGGACAAACTTAGTGTGAATTACATATGGGCACACCACTGCTTCTGCTAAGTCAGTTTGTCCCCAAACTGACTTACCAAACATGGGTGGCACCATTGTTAAGGGACTTTCTCTTTGGAGGATTGTAGCAAGCTGATACCATTTGTGGGCGCATAACCCACAGGTCGGAGGATCGAAACCTCCCTCTGATACCATTTGTAAGACCCCCCTCCCGGAACACAAAACACGGCATGAGAGGGGTCTTATGCCCAGAACAGCCGTCTTGCGGAATCACTAGCACTCGGGCCAGCCTGTACCACAAGACGCCTATCCTGCCGGCTACAACCAATATCAATATATAAATGCCAACCCAACCATAATGATATAAAGAAGTCAATCCACACTAAGCATAAGTCAATAAGTACAACAAAAGAGAAGCTAAACAAGCTTATACATAATCAGAGTACGTAAATAGAATTGGCCCGAAGGGCTACAACAAAATCTCTCTCGCTCACATCTGTAACTGACTGTAGCGACGGTACCGTCCCCTCAGGCCCTGTTGTCCTGGTCTGACTGTCCAGGTGCAAGACCTGCTGCTCCACCTGCAGGGTTTCCTCCTAAAAAGGAAGACGTAGCAACCATTAGTCATAAAGACTAAGTGGCTTCACATCCGCTCCCCCGACGACTCCTCGGCACCGGGCGTAGAAAGGAACAGGTACAATATATAAAACAGTAGTACAAGCAGGTGAAGTAAGTATACATGTCATAAGTAGCAATAGAAGTAGTGTATAAATGAGCAACCTCTTATTCTACAATTCTACCATCTATAGTAGCAAGAGAGTATAATGTTATGACAGTAAGTAACTCAACTTATATGGATGCTCATACAAGCATATAATTTGAGGGTCGTTCAGTAATAAGTAACCCATTGTATAGGAGTGCCCATACAAACTTATACGATGTGGGTCTTGTGTATGTAATGAAGTGCAATGCTATGTATGCAATGCAATGACACACCCATGATCAAGCACATGAAATCGCTATGTCGACACAGACTTATAGTTCCCACTATTCGAGAAGGTAGCTAACCTCTCAGGAGTCATCCGTTGTGCCCAAACGGTGACAGTAGAGAGGGCATCTCCACTACTAGGCTGGTCTCCACACTACCTGGCCTAGGCCTCCATATGCCTTAATGCTAAGAACACAACAGCGGAGCTCACATGCGTACTACGAATTAGCGGGTTCTCCTGGGTAAATGTGCTCCAAGATCCTAGCCACGAACTGGCCTAAGGTATGACACGGAAGGAGCCCCGGAAATGAGCACGAGGACCAAGCCAAACCATTCACTTGGAACGGAAGGAGCCTCGGGACGTAAATACCGAGGACCAAGCCCATACGCCCAAGGTATAACTGTCAACCCCCATCGGTGTGACGATTGGCGAGCCCGTAGACCTGCCACACTATCCCTAACCTGGGATTACGACACCGCATGTCAACTCACACCACATGCAATTCCACATTATCGTGGCATGGAAGGAGCCTCGGGTCGTGAAAAACGAGGACCAAGCCCATCCATCCATCAAATACGAAAGGAGCCTGAGGACGTGAACACCGAGGACCAAGCCCAACCGTCCCACTTTACTAATCTCAACCTCATTCCAACTAGTGACGGTCATCACCGCACTTATTAACTTCCCCAATGCTACCCGTAGGGAGACGACACCCAAAGCATTGGATTACTAATTCTCTTCTATCCATTCAACATACATCGTGGCCATAGTTAAATCATTTATATGCCCTTCCAAATGGATTCAACATGATATAAATAATGGACATCAATATACATGTACCAATTTACATCAGGCTTTTTTCCTTAAATTAAGCTTGTCCACAACTCGTTATACGGATTCAGATTTATAACATCAACTTATCATATCACAATGATAATCATATAAAAAGAGTTCACCCAAAGCTCGAGTCGGATCACTACATTAAATTCCACCAAACCGAATTCCACATTACACAGCCCAGAATTTAGGTGCAGCATTAATCCGGGAAGCAACTTCGACCAAGGATTCCTATGGCTACAGAAATCCGGCGAGTGCGTGTAACTACTCGTTGGAAAGATAATTTCAAGGGCTACAACTTTCGTGCTTAGTTGAAAGCCCATATCTTGCCAGAACACCCCCAAAATTGGCCACGAAGATCGCTGCGTGCAGAAATCAGATTTCTGCACGCATCTTAAGGCGAGATGAACAACATTCGTTCATCTTCCTCCTTGCATCGATCTCCCAAAAACTCCTCCAGAAATTCGTCCACCCTTATTCACCCTCACAAAGCCGTACTTCCCCACAAATCACTCTCTCATCTCCACTTTGAAGGATGAAGAGGTGGAAGAAGACTAAAGCCTAGAAAACAACCTAGGCACGGCTTTCCCTAAGAAATCTTCTCCTCACCATCAAGACTCTATGGAGTCGATATCTCTCCTATAATATAACTACAGATCTAGCACCAAGGGAGAGGGGAGGAAGCTCACCTCATTTCCAGCAGTACCATCATTACCGGCCATGGATCTAGTCATCCTTCTTTGCGACTTCTCTTGCTTGGTGCAGTTGTTCTTCACGGCAAAGGAAGGAGAGAGAGAGAGAGGGCCGCCTCCAGGAGCTCCAACGGTTTCCCTCGGCTCTGTCAGTTTTGCAAGGTTCGCGATGACGGAAAGGTCGATCGGCAAAATGGCTAGGGTTCGGCTTTATCTTCCCTTATAAACCGATGTATTAGGTTAAATCCCTTCTGCCACGTGTCAACGCCCATTGGACCGCCCCTAATGGGTCATATTGAAGTGACCCGGTCCAAGGCAGCCAAGCCGCAGCCAGCACAATCTGGTTCAGTCCGCACGCATAGAACAACGAAAACTAGGAAACTGTCTAAGGAAAAATCGGCGAATATCATCCTGATACCCGTCGATCGGCATGCATAGCTACCGATACCCGTCGATCGGCGTGCATAGCTACCGATACCCGTCGATCGGCGTGCATAGCTACCGATACCCGTCGAAATCGGTGGGTATCATTCCCGATTCCCGCCGATTTTCACTTAACCTACTTCTCAATCTACAGCTCTGAATCCGGCGGGTATCGACCACCGATACCCGTCGATCGGCGTGCATAGCTACCGATACTCGTCAAATTCGGCGGGTATCATTCCCGATACACGCCGATTTTCACTTAGCCGAGTTCCTTCATTCCAGCTACTGGTTGGGGTATCCTTGAACCCAACCCTTCATCCGACACCCCTGACACCCTCTGTCAGTGCACCACGAGTCTGAGTCGAGTCTCTTGACTCAAAACTCATGCGAGGGGAATAGACCGAAACGGGACGTTACATACAGATATGGGTGTGTCAGTACCCGTGTATGTGCACGAAGCGGTAGTTGAACCATTTACACCGTTTTGCCTGAACAGGACATGGGTAAGGACACGGGCGTGTCCCTACCCGTGACACCTCTGAATAAAAAGGGCAAAATGAAACCCTAGCCGTTTTCATTCTATTTCAAGCCACATATTTTGGAGAAAACTTTTGAGGAGGGAAGAACTTGTTGGAGCCAACCAAACTTCGTGAGGAATCGCCACCGCCGCCAAGGAAAAGGGATGCCGATGAGAAGAATGACAAGATCCATAGCCGGATATTGCAGAACCGCTAGAAATGAGGTGAGCTTCCTCCCCTCTCCCTTGGTGCTAGATTTGTAGTTATCCTTAGGCGAGATATCGACTCAAATGAGTTTCGTGAAGAGGAATAGCCTTAAGAGGGTGAATAAGGGTGGAGGAACTTGTAGTTGTGATTTGGGAGGATCGGCTTGAGGAGGAAGATGAACCGATGTCGTTCATTTCGCCTCAAGATACATGCAGAAATCTGTGTAACCAGGGGATATGGTAAGATTACTAATGGTAAGATTACCAATGACATAGTCACCATCACCAAGGTGGCTTATGTTGAAGGGTTGCAACACAATCTTATAAACATAAGCCAACTTTATGATCTTGGTTATGTTATTGTATTCCACAAGGATGTGTGCCTGATGAGTCCCTATTTCATACCGAATTCCGGACTCATCTAGGCTCATTTGCATGTCTTTGCACTACCATTTAGCGCCATTAGCACTTATTTTTGGTTCGCTACGACATTCCACGTCTTGTGCACCTTTTTAGCCTATTTCTGTGCATGTGTGTATTTCCCTTTTTGATGTGCATTATATTTATGTCTGTGACTGCCATGTCGACATCCCGTCCAGTTTTCCTGCAAGTTCTGGGATCGTGTGGGCGTCCGGGATAGGGCTTTCACCATTTTCTGGCAAAGGAGTCAATGGTCGTGCGTTTTTACCCACGCACGACCATCGACCTATTTGGCGCACGATCATCGGTCGTGCGCAGTCATGACCTCTTTTGTGAAAGTTCTGTCCCGCCATATCGCACGATCACCAGCTATACCGCGCACGATCACTGCTCGTGCGCTGCCGGTCGTGCGCAGTCACGCCATCTTTTCCCACTTTTCTTCCTCCATATCGCACGATCACGGACCATATCGCGCACGACCACTGGTCGTGCGCCTGTGATCGTGCGCAGTGTTTAAATCTGCTTTCTATAAATAGCGCAGGTCTCGCCCTAATCCGGAGATCCGCGATTTTCTCCGCCGTTTTTCGTCCCCGATGAAGGGTTCCGCCATTTCCCTTCATCCTCCACCTTAGGGAGGTGCTCCGGGCAAGCTTTCAACGCCAAATCATAGCCGGAGCTTCCTCTCGGCCTCCTCCTTCATCCTCGAGCTTCAAGGGAGATTTGACCTAGCTTCCTCCATCAAGCTAGGAGGAGTATGTGCTTCCATCTTCCGCAGCGTGATACAAAGAAGACGGGCCACTAGGAGTGAGTGACAACCTCCTCTACCCCGGACGCAGTTGAGGACCGAGATTGGACTCGGATTGACAACCCGGGATTCCAACCGTGAACCCTCAATAAGGCTTCAGACCCGGTCGATTTCACACACTTCTCTTAATTTGTTGTTGTTAGTTTAGTTTAATTTCCATGTATTGATGAAGTATTATTACATTTGATTAACAACTTTCACTTATTCATGTCTATGTGAGTTAGTGTAATTTTGTTATATTTGCTTGAGGTGCGCCATATTCCATCCACCTCCATCCATCCTTGCCGCACTAGCAATTGCTAGTAGCGTGCGTAGCGAAGAGGTGCTTACGACCCTCATTCCGCCGTTCTATCCACCTCATCCGCTAGCCTACTCGCCCATCCGCCTAGCGACTCGGTGCATAGCGTCCCGACTAGTCTTCATCCCGCCTAGCGAAGCTTTGCATAGCGGCATTGCATAGGAGTAGTTTGTAACATTTATTTTCTGTTTCCGCAACCATCAAAACCCCCCATTTCATTACCTCCGACCCGAGGACTTCAATCTCAAGTCCTTCTCAAAATTAACTCCACCTTACTGTGTTCCTTGTGAGATCGATACTTGGGAAAACTCGCCCATTTTATATTACTTGTGCGACCAGTTCACTGCCGTGATCTTTTTAGCATCAAGTTTTTGGCGCCGTTGCCAGGGAACACAATCGTGTGAGTTTCTGTAGAGGGAGACATGAGATTTCTTTCCTTTTCCGTTGTAAATTGCTTTTGTTTTGTTCTATTTCTGTTTAGCTTTCCTTTTTTTGTTTGTCTAGGAAACTGTAGTAATATATTGTTGGATTTTGTAATTTGCACAATTTATTTTGAATCTGCTATTTCGATACCATATGGGGATATTCTTATGCCCAATGTCGTTGGTGTGGAAATTCCTCCCACGCTAGTCATGAATGCCCTACGAGAGATATTGAGCATAAACCTCAGCGCACAATGCATGAGATGCTGTATTCGTACAACCCTTCAAACATTGTGCCCCGAGCTTATGGTCATTCGTCCTCGCCTCATGTACCATTCTCTTATTCCTCTCCGGCCCCACAAGGACCGCAGAGTACTGGGAGAAAGTGTTTGTATTGTCTTAGAACAGATCATGTCCTGAAGGACTGTGCCGAGTACCTCTGTGTTTTGGAGGAGGATGATGAGTCGGAAATCCAGATCATCCCGACTCCTACCCTTGGTGGCACACCTTCATCGTCCGGTTATGTATCCCTGTCACCTTCATCTTTTGAAGGGAATGATGTGGATACAACCACCAGATGTGTGGCTGATCTAGGCTTCGATGTGGCTGAGCCCATCTCTCCTGTGCATACATCTCCAAGCGTGGAGCTGATTCTTTGTGAAGAACCTGCGCTTGATTTTTATCCAAGCACAGTTCTTCCGCCTTTGGTGCATTCTACGTCATTCGTTTCTTACGACATTTTCGATGATGCAACCCAAGTTGCGGCTTGTGCTACATGGATTGTTTCCACTCCCATGGAGGAGGACAACCTTCCTGGCATCGAGGATTCTACCTCGATACCAAGGGAGGAAGTCCAAGTCTTGGTGGAGACCTCTATGGATCCGGCTGAGTCTTGCAGCATTGTCGACAATGCCGACAATATTTTTCTACCTCAGCCTTTGGGGAGTGAGACCGGGACCACTCCCCCGATTATTTCCATATGTTCTTCGTCCTTTTTATTTCTTGATTCCCCTTCTTTATCTGAGCCTATGCAGGTGGAATCTCCACGGGTATGTGAGGTTGTCGATGCACCTGGCATTTTTGCTGCTGCCGTCGCTTCCTACGAACTTGTGGTGGACAATACCTTGTTAGGCAAGGATATTTTTTGTGGTGAGTTGAGTGAGGACCAGTGCTCCTCCTCATCTTACTTCCTATTTCCTCTACCTGTGTGTCGCAGGTATTATTACTCAGGTAGAGGGGTAACTGCTCTTTCTCCGTATCGGTACCCGTTACCGACACGGATATTAGGCCAGTTACCTGTGCATTTTTCTTTTCATAGGCCCATTAGCTAGTACTGTTTAGATTTTAATAAGTCGTGCTGGGATGACAATAACCCCAGTACTTGTCTTTCATTTTTTTTTGCATTTTTATTTCCATGTCTATTTTATTTTAGCATTTCTTTTTGTATATTTTTCTTTTGCTTTTGCGGAGCTCACACCTGCAGGTATTTTTGGCAACTACGCATTGGCGGGGTTGTGATTCTTCGTTTGGCGGGCCTGCTGCTACTTTCCACGCGTCTTCTGGTATGCTCACTAGTTGAGCATTGGGTAACCTCTTCCCTTAGCTCATTCTAATTTTAATTTCTCTATCACTTGATGTGTTGTTTAGTCTAAGTCTAGGGGAGATCTAGTTAGTTGTTGCCTTTTGCACGTGCACATTGCATGCGCATACTAGAAGCTTTTGTAGTTTTATTTTATTTAGTTCATTACATCGCACACCACTGCACCCACATGAGCGCGTGCTTAGCTGTTAGCGTGCCGCGAGTTAAACTCATTTCTTTTGTTTGATTTGGAAAAATTATTGTGCTAGTTTAGGATTACACGATAGAGTAAAATGTTGGCCTTGCTATGTTCCTAGTCAATTGCTCTCGTTTTGTGTAGAATTAATTTTTCTGTATGCTTATAGTTTTATATTTTTATATTTGCGTAAATATTTCTTATTCTACTCAAAAGTTTGTGAATCCGGTGTGAATCAAACGGTAGCGTAGGAATGTGTGTAGCCACTACTAGACTCATTTTGCTCGAGTCGGGAGGAAGGATTATCTTTCTCGGTGGCTAAGAACTTGCCCCAAGCTACTCTTGAAGCATAGGTACATGGTTACTCAAGCGCGAGTGTGATGTAGGCCATCATTTTGGCCCGGTTGATCTTTCTACCGTTCCTAACGTCATATCCTCGCTAAACCCCGTTGTGCCTACCCTTCTTTTGATTCAGCTCCACCATTAGTTCACCAAAGCCTCATAGCCGATCCTAGTCGCACACCCAAGTCGAGCTTAGTGTTTTACATTTTCATGTTGGGTTGTGACGTGGTATTTTTATTTGTGAAAATGTGGATGCGCGCCCAAGTTTTTATTTGCTGAGATTTTGAAAATAAAAAGAAAAAAAATGAAATGTTTGTAAAAAGGAAAAAAATGATGAAAGAAAAAGTTTAATTGAAAATCTTTTGGAGATGATTTTGATTTGGAGTAGGCGGTGCACACACCCATGTTGCAAAAATCAAGTCTGGGGGTGTGGTGCACCTGGTTATATTGTGGTTTTTTGAGGGATTCTTTTAGGCTAGCTCATTTGGGTTAGGTGCATAGCCAATCTTTTTATCATTTCTTGCCTCACCGTAACCCAAGACCCATGATTCTCCTAAAGTCCTACAGATTTGCGCTTGAGTCTAACTAGTGTCGTGGAGAGAGTGTGAACGGGCAAGCGTATGGTCCCCGACATTGGTGGATTCCTTTGGAGGTGATCCTGAGCCCCGATCTATGGCAAAGCTCACCTTAGTGGCCTGCCTACTTTCTTCCTACGTAGGACCAGATGATTCACCGTGATTCTATTTTTGAGTAGTAATAACTTTTAAATACGCATTGTGAAAAAAATAAAATATTTGTATACTTAAGGATATCCTCTACTATATTTTTATGCACACGGGCATGCGAATTCACATGGTACTCCGTTCTGCAATTTCTTTGTTAGCTAGTTCTTTTTCCTTATCTGCTTAAGTTGTGTTTGCTCGGGACGCGCAAATAGTTAAGTCTGGGGTGTGATGAGTCCCTATTTCATACCGAATTCCGGACTCATCTAGGCTCATTTGCATGTCTTTGCACTACCATTTAGTGCCATTAGCACTTCTTTTTGGTTCGCTACGACATTCCACGTCTTGTGCACCTATTTAGCTTATTTCTGTGCATGTGTGTATTTCCCTTTTTGCTGTGCATTATATTTATGTCTGTGACTGCCATGTCGACATCCCGTCCAGTTTTCCTGCAGGTTCTGTGATCGTGTGGGCGTCCGGGATAGGGCTTTCACCATTTTCTGGCAAAGGAGTCAATGGTCGTGCGTTTTTACCCACGCCCGACCATCGACCTCTTTGGCGCACGATCATCGGTCGTGCGCAGTCATGACCTCTTTTGTGAAAGTTCTGTCCCGCCATATCGCACGATCACCAGCTATACCGCGCACGATCACTGCTCGTGCGCTGCCAGTCGTGCACAGTCACGCCATCTTTTTCCACTTTTCTGCCTCCATATCACACGATCACGGACCATATCGCGCACGACCACTGGTCGTGCGCCTATGATCGTGCGCAGTGTTTAAATCTGCTTTCTATAAATAGCGCAGGTCTTGCCCTAATCCAGAGATCCGCGATTTTCTCCGCCGTTTTTTGTCCCCGACGAAGGGTTCCGCCATTTCCCTTCATCCTCCACCTTAGGGAGGTGCTCCTAACAAGCTTTCAACGCCAAATCATAGCCGGAGCTTCCTCTCGGCCTCCTCCTTCATCCTCGAGCTTCAAGGGAGATTTGACCTAGCTTCCTCCATCAAGCTAGGAGGAGTACGTGCTTCCATCTTCCGCAGCGTGATACGAAGAAGACGGGTCACTGGGAGTGAGTGACAGCCTCCTCTACCCCGGACGCAGTTGAGGACCGAGATTGGACTCGGATTGACAACCCGGGATTCCAACCGTGAACCCTCAATAAGGCTTCGGACCCGGTCGATTTCACACACTTCTCTTAATTTGTTGTTGTTAGTTTAGTTTAATTTCCATGTATTGATGAAGTATTATTACATTTGATTAACAACTTTCACTTATTCATGTCTATGTGAGTTAGTGTAATTTTGTTATATTTGCTTGAGGTACGCCATATTCCATCCACCACCATCCATCCTTGCCGCACTAGCAATTGCTAGAAGCGTGCGTAGCGAAGAGGTGCTTACGACCCTCATTCCGTCGTTCTATCCACCTCATCTGCTAGCCTACTCGCCCATCCGCCTAGCGACTCGGTGCATAGCGGCCCGACTAGTCTTCATCCCGCCTAGAAAAGCTTTGCATAGCGGCATTACATAGGAGTAGTTTGTAACATTTATTTTCTGTTTCCGCAACCATCAAAACCCCCCATTTCATTACCTCCGACCCGAGGACTTCAATCTCAAGTCCTCCTCAAAATTAACTCCACCTTACTGTGTTCCTTGTGAGATCGATACTTGGGAAAACTCGCCCATTTTATATTACTTGTACGACCGGTTCACTGCCATGATCTTTTTAGCATCAATGCCTAATTAGGAGGTCAAGTGACCAAGAGGTCATCTTGACAAGCACTAGGAGTGGGAATGTCTATTACTCACACTTTTTATATCTAGATATAGATTCTTCTATCTGTCTAGTGGCAAATGAGAAAGTCTCCTATTGTGTCCAGTGGCACAAGAGGCTAGCCCATTTGAATTTCAAGACTATTGGCAAGCTCTTCAGTCAAGAGCTAGTTAGAAATGGCCCCAATGTGAAGTGCTCCAAGGAGGGCATTTGCTCAGCTTGCCAAAAGGGCAAGCAGACAAAAGTCTCCTTCAAGGGCATTGGGACCAAAGACTTTGTGAGGTGCTTGTACCTATTGCACATGGACTTATTTGGTCCTATGCCAGTTCACAGTCTTGGTAGGAAAGTCTACACCCTTGTGATAGTTGATATGGCCAGATCTGGGCTTCCTACTAAACACTAGAGTCTTAGCCCTTGGAATTACCTTTCCGAATAAGGGTTACACGCCTTCGGGTGAAGTCGATAGCTAAAGGAATGTCTAATCGAAGTAGAGGGCTGTCAGACTAAGCGTGCAGAAATTGTATTCTGTACGCAGGAGGCTTTGGAGCCAACTTCATGTATGATGCACTTAGATATGGGTTGCAGACTGAACATGAAAGTTGTAGCCCATGAAAAGACCTTTCCATCGAGGGGTTACAAGAACTCACCGGATTCCTGTATCCACGGGAATCTCCGGTTGAAGTTGCTATCTGAAAGTTGTAGCCCATGAAAAGACCTTTCCATCGAGGGGTTACACGCACTCACAGGATTCTTGAAGCCACGGGAATCTCTGGTTGAAGTTGCTGTCCACCAGGTGTTCTGCACCTGAAATTCCTGGGTAAGTGTAAAGTTGGGTTTGGACTCAGAAGAGATTTTGTAACAATCCGACGTTAAGTTGAAGGCGATTAAAAATATGCCTTATTGTGATAATTCAACACATGATGAAATTACTGGATAGACCCCACGTAAACAAATGGTGAAATGGTATGTGGTTGAACGAAATGACTTGGTGAGGGTTAGTGAACGAAGGATAATTATAACAAGATTTAATAGAGTTTGGGTAATTGTTCGGTGTTGGTTGTTATGAATATGTGATGTGTTAGATAAATGGTTAACTCATGTGTACACAAATGATTGATTTTGGTGGAGTTGTATGAGGTGGTTTGCCACCTATGTTTGTGGTAAACCCTTATGGTGCCTTGGGCACCGGATTGTGAAGGGAGTGAGTGCGGATTACTTATCACACTGGTTGGTAACGTTGGGATGAATCATAAATGGTTGGTTGGGCTTGGTCCTCGGTGTTCATGTTCCGAAGCTCTTTCCATGCTAAGTGGTCGGTTGGGCCTGGTCCTCGTGCTCGTTTCCGAGGCTCCTTCTATACCACAATGTGGTTTTATTATATGCGGTGTGAGTCGACACGCGTTGTCGTAATCTCAGGTTAAGGATAGTGTGGCAGGTCTACAGGCTCGACAATCATCACACCGATGGGAGTTGACAGATAGACCTTGGGCGGTTGGGCTTGGTCCTCGGTGTTCACGTCCCGAGGCTCCTTCCATGCCAAGTGAACGGTTGGGCTTGGTCCTCGTGCTCATTTTTAAGGCTCCTCGTGTATCACACCTTAGGCCAGTTCGGGGCTAGGATCTCGGTGCACATTTACCCGAGACACCCGCTGGCCGTAGTACGCATGTGAGCTCTGCTGTTGTGTTCTTAGCATTAAGGTGTACGAAGGCCTATGCCAGGTAGTGTGGAGACCATCCTAGTAGTGGAGATGCCCGCTCCACTGTCACCGTCTGGCCGCGATAGATGGTGCCTGAGAGTTTAGCTACCTGCTCGAAAAGTGGGAACTTCAAGTCTGTGTCGACATAGCGATTGCATGTGCGTGATCATGGGTGAGTCATTGCATTACATACATCATTACACTTCATTGCATACACAAAGATCCTCATGATATAAGTTTGTATGGCACTCTTATACGATGAGTTACTTACTGCTGAACGATCCTCAACTTATACGCTTGTATGAGCATTCATATAAATTGAGTTACTTACTGTTATAACATTATAATCTCATGCTGCTGTAGATGATAAAATTGCTAGAATAAGCTGTTGCTCATTTATTACAGTGCTTTACATACATAGTGATATACCACCTGCTTGTACCTATGTTCATATATATTGTACCCTGTTCCTTTCTCCGCCCGGTGCCAAGGAGTCGCCGGGGGAGCGGATGTGAAGCCACTTAGTCTTTATGACTAACGGTTGCTACGTATTCCTTTTTAGGAGGAAACCCCGCAGGTGGAGCAGCTGGTTATGCAGTCGAATAGCCAGGCCAGGACGACAGGGCCTGAGGGGATGGTACCGTCGCTACCGTCGGTTACTGATGTGAGTGTGAGAGGTTTTTGTTGTACCCTTTTTGGGAAAACTATTTACGTACTCTGATATTAAAAGCTCATTGTAGCTTCTTAACATATGTATTTTATGGACTATATGCTTGGTGTGGATTTGACTTCTGTGTTGTACTTTGGTTGGGTTAGCAATGTATGATATTCGTTGTAGCCGGCAGAATAGGCGTCTTGTGGTACAGGATAACCCGAGTGTTAGTGCAACCGCAAGGCAGCTATTCTGGGCATAAGACCCCTCTCGTGCTGTGTTCTGTGTTCCGGGAGGGGGGGGTCTTACAAATGGTATCAGCTTGCTATGATTCTGAACTGAAGAAGTAATTCAACAATGGTACCACCCCTGTTCATTTAGTCAGTTTGCAGACAAACTGATTTAGCGGAAGCAGTGGTGTGCCCATATGTAATTCACACTAATTTTGTCCATCTTTGACCTTAGATTAGCCGACCTAACCTTAAGTTTGTACCTTGCGTGTAGATCCCAGTACATGGTTAGCCGGTGAGAGGCACCCCCGTCCCGTTCGTACCTACACAATTCTAACAATCAGAGCTGGGGCAGATGCTCACAGCTATCCTTGACGCCTTCAGGTCCCAATCCAAGCACGCCCCTGTACAACAGTAGGGTCCGGGATCCACTTGGTTAAGCACTTTCCAAGCTCTCTCTCCTCCTCCTTACCTTGAGATGGAGTCGGCAGTGCGTACGAAAGAATGGCTCGACACTGTACAAGAACTGTTGGCAGGAATAAGGTGCCCAAATAACATGACGGTGACCCTTGTAGTGACACTCTTAGAGCTGCACGCCAAAAGGTGGTGGAAATCCCTCATGGGCTCCACTTTTCAAGGATGAGTGTACACGGATATCAGTTGGAGCGAATTCTCTTAAGCCTTTTTAGAGCATTTAATCCCCTCGGCCGCTCGGGATAATCTTAAAGAGAGATTTTTGCAATTAAAGCAAGGGTCCAAGTCGGTGACAGAATACCAACGGGAGTTTCAGCACTTGGCTAGATTTGCTGACTCTTATGAGTTGGATGATAGAGGATACGCAAAACGATTCTACAAAGGCTTGCGATACCCCCTGAGGCAAGCCCTTTTGTTTATAGCGGACTCCAGTCTAGCCGAGATTATTGACATGACAAAGAGGTTTGAAGCGGACCACTTGGGAAGTGGTAAGAGGCCAGCTGAAGGCGTGATGGGAGCCGACCCCAGCAATAGAAGGAGATTTGATAATAGAGTAGGAAGAGGATATCGAAGAGGTGGCAGACGTTTCCCCCAGAATTTTAGAATGGAGCCCAGTTCCGCAACCGCCAGCATTGCCTCCACCTCAACAATTTCAACTACCCGGTGGGCGGCAGGAGCGAGTGTGATTCGAATGTAACCAACCGGGCCACATTCGACGCTACTACCCGCAACTATTTGGAAATTCGGCTCTCGCTTTCCCTCCAGCGGCTCCTCGAGGGCGGGGGCACATGCGTGGTCGAGGACGAGGACCACGAAGAGGAAACCCCAGGTCCGCTCGGGATCAGATGTATGCGTTGGACATGACTAAAGAGCGGAACCCTCAGGAGGTGATTGTAGGTATGATTATAGTTATTCATTTTATTTTCATTAATAACCTCAAGTTGCTTAAGATATACTAGACGCCTAGCTTGAGAATTATTATTAACACTTAGGCACCGTAATGGTCGGCGGGAAACCGGCCTATATGTTATTCGACACCGGTGCCTCACACTCTTTTGTGTCTGAAGACTTCATCAAAGATATAGATGGAGTGCAATACTTCACTGGTATTGATCGAAGGGTCGGCCTTCCAGATGGATCGAAGATGACGGCAATCGCGAAGTGCGAGTTATAGGTTCTCCTTGAAGGAAAGCTCTTCGACACCCCTGCCACAGTCTTGCGAATGCTAGAGTTCGACCTCATTTTGGGCATGGTATGGCTGGATCAACACTATGCGAAGATTGACTGCGCGCAGAAGAGGATCTCGTTGAGATATGGAGATTCAGAGGTCATCTTTCAAGGTATTAACTTCGCGCCCCGTATGATGTTATCTTCAGTCCAGGCTTTAAAAGCCCACATGAAGGGGGATGAAGTTTTCATGATCTATTTTGAGCTGAAGGAGTTGGCGTTGGATATCAAGGATGCGTGGGTGGTGCGCGATTTGCCCGAAGTATTTCCGGAGAAATTGCAAGGATTACCCCCACATAGAGAAGTAGAATTTCAAATCAAGTTAGTATCGGGTGCCAAGCTTGTCTCCAGGACTCCTTACCTAATGGCCCCGAAGGAACTCGCGGAGTTTAGAGTTCAGCTGCAAGAGTTAGTAGAATCATGGTTTGTTCTCCCCAGCTCATCACCTTTGGGAGCCCCTGTTCAATTCGTTAAGAAGAAAGATGGAACCCAGCGATTGTGCATAAACTATCGGGAGCTCAACCGACTGACGGTACGGAACACCTATATGTTACCTATGATCGATGAGTTGTTCGATCAACTGGTGGGAGCGAATTGGTTTTCCAAGCTAGATTTGCACTCGGGGTATTATCAATTGAGAATACAAGAGGATGATATTCAGAAAACGGCTTTTAGCTCAAGGTACGAGTTGTATGAGTTCACAGTGATGCCGTTTGGGCTCACAAATGCCCAATTAGCTTTCATGAGCTTGATGAACAAAGTGTTCGAGCCCTATCTATATATCTTCATCATTGTTTTCATCAACGACATCTTGGTCTACTCCAAGACGGAGGAAGAACATGATGGGCATCTGGCCTTAGTACTGAAGAAGTTAAAAGAGCACGCCCTGTTCGCCAAGTTTAATAAGTGTGAATTCTAGCTTAAGGAGGTTTATTTCTTGGGTCATGTGATCAGTGGGGCTGGGCTAGCTGTGCATCCAATGATAGTGCGTGCTGTGAAGGAGTGGTCGCCTTTTAAGTCAACGGCCGACGTGCAAAGCTTCCTTGGACTTGCCGGGTACTACTGCAAGTTCGTAAAGGGATTCTCAAAGATTGCTCTTTCTCTTACCTCCCTAACAAAGAAAGGTGTGTCGTATGAGTGGACACCCCAATGTGAAGCTGCGTTCCATGAACAAAAGGACAGACTTACATCCGCACCCATCCTAGCCCTTCCATCCGGGAAGGAAGGATTTCAAGTTTACACAGACGCATCATATCAAGGAATGGGAGCGGTATTGATGCATCACAGGCATGTGATCACATATGATTCAAGACAACTGAAGAAGCATGAAATCAATTATCAAGTACATGATTTTGAGTTGGGAGCAGTAGTGTTCGCCTTGAAGATTTTGAGGCACTACCTTTACGGCGTACACTGCGAAATCTTCTCGGATCATAAGAACTTAAAGTATGTCCATACACAGATGGAATTGAATCTAAGACAGCGGCGGTGGTTGGAGTTTTTGTGCGATTATGAATACACCCAAGAACTACCACCCTAGAAAAGTAGATTCCGTAGCCGATGCTTTGAGCAGGAAGGTACCGGAAACAAGCCCTGAGTCCCGGTTGATGCATATGGAGTTAGCTTGGATGCTTGAGGAGATGGAGATCACTTTGGTGTATAAGGATCAACCGGACGGGTATACGGAGTACTTTACCACGATGAGCATAGTGTGAGATGTTCGAGACCGGATCCGGGCGGAGCAAGGAAGGGATGAGGCTTTGGCCCCAGCAATAAAGTCAATTGAAGATGGGACAACAGACGAGTACTCTCTAAAGGACGGCTTTGTTCATTTCCGTGGCCAGCTCTACATTCCCAAGGGCGGTAAAATTCGGGAAGATATCTTGAGAGAGGCACACTGCTCTCAGTATTTTGTGCACCCTGGGATTGCTAAGATGTACGCTGACTTACGGAAGACAATGTGTTGGCCGGGAATTAAGAAAGACGTCTGACATTTTGTTACGCATTGCGAGGCCTGTCAAAGGGTAAAGGAAGAATGCAGGAGCCCCGGTGGATTCTTGCAGTCATTGCCCATCCCATAGTGGAAGTTCAAGGATGTCTCCGTGGACGTCGTCCACGGTTTGCCTCGCTCCCGCTGTAATGCCGTGAAAATTGAAAGGGTGACAAGTGGCGTTTTGAGCAAAATCTAGGATTTGGTAGTGGTGACACGGCCTGGGACACGGGAGTGTCCCAAGGCGTGTCGTGCTCGGGTTTGGCGTTGGTCGCGTGGTCGACGATTTTTGGGGTCAACGTTCGTCAGGTGGTGAACAGGGCCTGGGACATGGGCGTGTCCTAAGGCATGTCAGTCACTCATAGCTTTGCATTCAACGATCGTTGAGTGAGGGCGCACGACCTGAGCCCAGGCGTGTTCGGGTCCGACACGGGCATGTCAAATTCGACACGGGCGTGTCGAATGCCAGTATCCTGCTCGGGTCATTTTACAATTTGTGCTAAGGCAGCTACACAGCCTGGGACACGGGCGTGTCCCAGGGCATGTCTAGCACACGACATGTGACATGGGTGTGTCACATGGCCCTGTCATGCTCTAGTTGTTTTGGACCTATGTCATTTGAGAAACACGCCCAGCTACACGGGCGTGTACTTGGTGACACTGGCATGTCAAGCCTGACACGGGCATGTCGAGTGCCTTGTTCTTTTTGGGCTGCGACGGTTTTGAGGGCGAATGGGTGACACGGCCTTGGACACAACCGTGTCGCAACCCATGTTCGGCCCAGGTTTTGGATTTTCGGGCTAAATCACAGCCGTTCATTTCCTTGTTTTGAGATCCGACAGCATAGGGTTGTTTCCTCAGGGATATACCCGATTTTAGGGTTTAGAAAACCTCATTTGCTTGGGTTCACTCTCTTTCTAAGATCTAGAGAGAGGAGAGAGCAAGGAGGAAGAAGGAGGGCTAGATCCGGTCACCTGCGGAGTTACGGAGCTCCAAATCGCGAGCCGACTTCGGATCTACGGAGGCAAGGAGATTGTGGTGCTTTTCATCTGCATAGATTTCCATGGCACCATGGAAAAACGCTAGGGTAATGATTTTCATCCTAGGACATGTGAAGTCCTCTTTTCCTTTGCATAGGAAGCCCTCTCTCCCGAGTGTGCGGTGAGTTTGTGGCATTCCTTGGGGTAGATTTGTAAAGTCCCCCTTGTGTAGAGTCTGCATACGAGAACGGACATAGGCATGATGTGTGAAGCCTTCCCGGACAAGTTGGTCTGGATCGGTGATGTTGCATTGCATTAATGGTCGGAGAAGACTCCGTGCGAATGTTTGTTTTTCAGGTTTTCTACCAGGTAGATTTCAACAGGGATCCTTGGGGACTAACTCCAAGGTGCACTCGGAAAATTTGGCAAACGCGTGGTTTTGCCAACATGGTGGCTGGGTAGCCAACTTGAACATAACCGGGTTATGTGAACTGTGTGATTGAAACAGGACTCGGGGAGTCTTAACCCGTGCATATGTCTTAAATTGACATTGCGGTATGAGCACAGGTTAGGCGGAACCGTACCTGCTCTATGTCATTCGGCGGAACCATTGGCATAGATGAGGGTCTTCGGCGGTCTATGGCTTAAATTGACGTGACCCATGCCAGGAAGACAAAATTCTCATAAGGTTGGCCGTCCAAGGGGCGGTGGTGAGATGGAAACGTCTATGGCTTAAATTGACGTGACGTTGGCCGGATCGCCGTGAATGTGCCCTGAGTGCACGAGGTGTGTGGCTGTGCGTGCCTACACCTGTGATGAAGTGTTTTTACACTATACTGCTTGGTTATGCTAAAAAGTTCAGGGAAAGAGCATCGCCGCCCTGAGTTGGGGGCGGGGTCGTTATAATTTGGTCAGCATAGCTGATAGTTGCTTTTGTTTGCCACCATGCGGTGGATTATTGCTTGCAGGTGCTGCGGAGCCGAGCGGTAAATAGCGGGCTAAAGCCCAAGTTGCTAAGCCGGCCCTTGAAGGCCTGATTTTGAGTGTTTTCTTGTATTCTCATGTATGAACGGCCTGCGTGCCGAAGTTTGGAAGACACTTATATTTGAGCAAACTATTGTAAGTCCATAAGGCCAGTACTTGTGTATTATACATTCCTATTTGTTTGAGTAGTGGACATTCATGCTTGGCTGGGTTCTTTATTCTTTGCAATTTAATAAATTGCTTCTGCTAGATGCACTGTGTAGGATGTTGTGAATGGTTGATTGGTTTCAATGAGTAACCCATCGGTCTATCTATGGTATTTGGCGTCGGGCCTCGGCCAGACCTACTGCTATATGCTATGTGACAGATAGGGGTGTTATAATTTGGTATCAGACTACCAGTTTTTGTCAAGCTTAAAAGAATTTGTTGACGAATTCACTTTAAGGGGTGGTGAGCACATGTGTGTGCGTCATTGTTATAACATGAAAAAACCCATGAATGTCCACTTAGGAATGAAAGTACACATGTTTGAGGAACCTGCGTGTTCCTATAATTGCTTTTTGCAATGTTGTTTGGTCGCTTATTGGTGTTTTGCAAGATTATATGTGACCAGGTGTGGTGATGGGTTGTCAGAATGGCAAGTTTCTGAGGCGAGCAGCACACCAAATGATGCGCCTTCAACACCTCCTTCAGCCGAGACCATTCGATTGGTAGCGGAGGCTGTGTTTGCGATGATCAATGCGTATCCTGCGAGGTAGGTGCAGTAGCCTGCTCCTGCTATGGAGCAAGTATCGATCCAAGCGGCAGAGCCAAGGAGGGTGGAACAGGTGGTTTTTGAGCCGGTGTTGCCGAGGAGAGCAACGAAGAAGCAGCTGAAGCACGTGATGGGCTTCAATCCTCCTGTGTTCTCGGGGATGGGAACCCCAACTCAAGCAGAGGATTGGCTCTCTAGAGTTAATAGAGTGCTGACAGCTACTGAGACTAAGGAGTGGCAGAAGACCACGATTGCGACGTTCTTGCTAGACGGGGACGCAAGGCTATGGTAGGAAGGCCTGGAGCTACACCATCTGAGGGGTAGGCAGTTAGCTGATGTCTCAATGGAGGAGTTTTCAAGTTTGTTCTTGGCTCGATACCACACCTCACCTCAGAGGATTGCTTGGAGAATGAATTCCAGAAGTTGGTTCAAGGAGACAGTACTGTGGACGAGTATCACCACGAGTTTACTCGTTTAGGACGATACGCAAGCGCTATATTTGCTGATGAGGAGCGCAAGACGAACCGATTCTATGAAGGCTTGAGAGATGACTTGAGATTGTTACTTTCGGGGCCTATGGCGTAGGGTTTCCTAACTTTGGCCAACACGGCCCGGTCTTTGGAAAAGGAAATGAAGAATGTTCAGGCGAAGAAGGACTCCAGTGGCAGGAAATCGGAGTTCAAAGTGCCGACTACTTCGAAGTCTTGATATCGCAGGTTCTACAAGAAGGCTAGGATGTCGGGTCTAGCCCCTTCTTCAGGTGCCTCGGGGACAACTACCAACCGAACCTCGGGCACTTGTTTTACTTGTGGAAATACGGGGAATTTTGCTCGTTATTGTTGGAGCGGACGCCCGAAGTCCGAGAGGAAGAAAGGAGCCACACATGAAGAGAAGGGAAAGGTGGTGGAGTCAACTGCGTCCCACTATGCTTCGACTCAACCGAGAGTCTAAAATTTGGGCCAGCAGGAGGCCATTAAACAGGCAGACGTGGTGACAGGAACGGTTTAATTTATAGTAAGTTAGCTTTAAAAACAATTACCTAGTGCTTGTTAGCTTAATACTGTTTGTATAAGCTTTGTTCTAATTGGCGATAGTCTGACACGAGCACTATTCGATACGGGAGCTTCACACTCCTTTTTGTCCGAAAGTTTCATAATGCGCATCAGAGTCCCTTCTTCGATGGCGAAGGACAAATTGGATGTGCTGCAGCCGAATGGGTGTTTGATGCGCGCGGACAGAGTATGTGCCGTAAAGGTTCATATTGGAAGCCAAGAGTTCGACTTGCTTGAGTCATTGCTGTCGCTAGTAGAGTTCGACGTCATCTTCGGTATGGATTGGCTTTCAGAGCAGAAGGCTTTTATTGATTGCAACTGTAAAGAGGTCAACCTAGGTGTTGGGCAAGAGACAACGTTTGCGGGATTGAAGGGGTCGAGCAAGACGCTGATGTCTGCTCTTCAGGTGGTAAAGGCGGTTCATGCTGGAGCAGAGCTGTTCTTCACGTTAGTGGAGGCTGTAAAGCCTAAGACCACTTTGGATGGTATCCGAGTGGTATGTGAGTACCCCGACGTGTTCTCGGATGATCTTCCCAGAGCCCCACCACAGCGAGAGATTGATTTCACGATCGAGCTAGTGCCAGGTGCAAAAACTGTGTCACGTTCTTTTTATAGATTGGCGCCTAAGGAGATGGCGGAGTTAAAGGTTCAACTAGAAGAGTTGATGGAGAAATGGTACGTGCGTCTAAGCTCGTCGCCTTGGAGCGCACCGGTCCTCTTTGTTAAGAAGAAGGACGGGAGCTTGCGGCTGTGTATCGACTACAAAGAGTTTAACAAGCTAATGGAAAAGAACAAATACCCGATCCCAAGGATTGCTGATCTTTTTGATCAGTTAGTCGGGTCGTCGGTATATTCAAAGTTGGATCTGAAGTCCGGTTATTATCAGCTAAGGATAAGGGAGAGTGATATCCCGAAGACAACATTCAACACAAGGTATAAGCATTTCGAGTTCACGGCCATGTCGTTTGGGCTGACTAATGCGCCATCGGTGTTCATGGATCTGATGAATAGGACGTTCAGAGTGTACCTAGACCATTTTGTGATCGTCTTCATTGATGACATATTGGTGTACTCGCAGTGCGAGGAAGATCACTTCAAGCATCTGCATCTAGTGTTGGAGACGCTGAGGAGGAACGAACTATATGGAAAGTTCTCTAAGTGCGAGTTTTGGTTATCCTCAGCGGTGTTCTTTGGGAATATAGTCAGTGGAGAAGGGATAGTGGTAGATCCGACGAAGATTGTTTCGATACGAGAGTGGCCTGTGTTGTCTTCGGTAGCGTAAGTCCGGAGTTTTCTTGGGCTTGCCGGCTTTTACTAGCACTTCGTAGAGAACTTCTCGCAGATAGCGCTACCTCTCACAAAGTTGACAAGGAAATATCAGAAGTTCTTATGGATGCAGGAGTGCGTGTAAGCGTTTGAGGAGTTGAAGAGTAGGTTGACCACATCGCTAATGCTAAGTTCGACGAGTGGGACCGAGGACTTCGAGATCTATAGTGATGCCTCAGGTAGTGGTTTGGGCTGCGTGCTGCTGCAGCATGGAAGGGTGATAACGTATGGATCACGTCAGCTGAAAGTGCATGAAAGGAATTATCCAGCCCACGACTTAGAGTTGGCGGCCATGATTTTCACGCTTAAACTGTGGAGACATTATTTGTACGGTATAAAGGTCGATATTTATACCGACCATAAGAGCCTGAAGTACCTGTTGGATCAGAAGAATCTTAACATGAGGCAGCGGAGATGGATGGAGTTCCTGGGGGACTATACGTTCAAGATTCATTATGTACCTTGGAAAGGCAATGCAGTTGCGGATGCGTTAAGTTGCAGGGCTCCCGCCCAAGCCAACTAGTTGTCGGTTCTTTATGAGTGGCTAATTCGGGAGTTAGAGGCGTTATAGATCTGTTGTGTTGACAGGCAGACTAGCGCCGAAGCTTTATTGAACTATACGGAAGTTCAGTATGACCTGACTAATCGGATTCGGCAGGCTATGGAGTTGGATGGCAGCATGAAAGAGCTTATGGATGCAACATTGGATGAGTCAAATTCCCAATTTTTAGTTGAAGATGGGATACTAAGGAAGGATGTTCGTTTGTGCGTCCCAAACTGGGGAAATCTTTGTGCAGAGTTGATGTATGAGGATCATCATACAAAGTACTCAATCCACCCAGGGAGCACGAAGATGTACCGAGATCTAAAAAAGTTATTCTGGTGGTCAGGGATTAAGAAGGATGTGGAACTATATATGGATATGTGCCAGACTTGCGCCTTAGTGAAGGCAGAGTGCCAAAAGCCAGGGGGATTCTTGAAATCCTTGCCTATTCCGGAGTGAAAGTTCGACAACATTTCGATGGACTTTGTGCATGGCTTGCCAAGGTCGCAGAAGGGAAACGACGCCATCTGGGTGATCATAGACCGATTAACAAAAGTGTCGCACTTCGTTCCGTATAGGAAGGTTGATTCAGTGATGAGACTGGCGAAGTTATGCGTGGATAATATAGTCAGACTGCACGGTGTGCCCCGCAGCATCATGAGTGATCGAGATGGGCGTTTTACATCCAATGATTGGAGTTTGGGGCAACAAATGCTGGGGACTAAGTTGAAGTTCAGCACAGCCTTCCATCTACAGACGGATGGGCAGACCGAGAGGGTTAACAAAACTATGGAGGACATGCTTCGCATGTGTTTTCTAGACTTTAGAAAGCATTGGGAAGACCACCTGTATTTGGTGGAGTTTGCGTACAACAATAGCTACCAGACGAGTATTCAAATGGCTCCCTTCGAGGCCCTATATTGTAGAAAGTGCTGCACGCCGTTGTAGTGGCTAAAAACGGGTGAGGCAAGGTTGTACAATAAGAAAGAAGTGGAAAGCGCTTCTTCTTTGGTGCGGATCATTCGAGAGAATTTGCTGATCGCTCGGGATAGACAAGCTAAGTACTACAATGCCAAGCATCAGAACGTGGAGTTCGCGGTTGGCAATTGGGTGTACTTGAAGATAAAGCCGTTCAAGGGTGTTTCACCGGTACGATGCTTGAAGAAGCTAAGCCCGAGGTACCTTGGACCATTTGAGATTCTGGAGCAGATCAGCGAAGTGGCTTATCGTCTGAGGCTATCAGTAGAGTTGAGTGGTCTACACGATGTATTCAACATTTCAGTATTGCGGAAGGCGGTGCAGGAGCCTTCGCAGGTGATCGTAGTTGATCAAGTGCTAGTTGACGAAGGGTTGACGACTAGGGTCAAGCCCGTTCGTATTAAAGGCTTTTAAGTTAAGCGACTCCGTAACAAGGAGATCAGGATGATCAAGGTCCGGTGGGACAATTGCGATCGTGAGGAGCTATCTTGGGAACGGGAGCAAACCATGCTGGAGGAGTACCCAGATTTATTCCGCTCAGGTACCGCTTTTGGTTTTCTGTTTTCTTTTCCTTATGTAATTTCGTTGAAGAAATTCTTTTAAGAGGGAGAGAGTTGTAATGCCCCGAAACTCAAAAGGGTGATGGGTGGCGTTTTGAGCCAAATCTAGGATTTGGTAGTGGTGACACGGCCAGGGACACGAGCGTGTCCCAGGGCGCGTCGTGCTCGGGTTCGGCGTTGGTCGTGTGGTCGACGATTTTTGGGGTCAACAGTCGTCGGGGGGTGAACACGGCCTTGGACACGGGCGTGTCCCAGGGCGTGTCAGTCACTTAAAGCTTTCCACTCACCGATCATTGAGTGAGGGCACACGGCCTAAGCCCAGGCATGTTCGGGTCCGACACGGGCATGTCAAATTCGACACGGGCGTGTCGAATGCTCGTGTCCTGCTCGGGTTGTTTTGCAATTTGTGCTAAGGCAGTTACACGGCCTGGGACACAGGTGTGTCCCAGGGCGTGTCTAGCACACGGCATGTGATACGGGCGTGTCACATAGCCGTGTCGTGCTCTGGTTGTTTTGGACCTGTGTCGTTGGAGGAACACACCCAGCTACACGGGCGTGTAATGGGTGACACAGGTGTATAAAGCCTGACACGGGCATGTCGAGTGCCGCGTTCTTTTTGGGCCGCGACAGTTTTGACGGCGAATGGGTGACACAGCCTTGGACACGGCCGTGTCGCAACCCGTGTTCGACCCAGGTTTTGGATTTTTGGACTAAATCGCAGCAGTTCGTTTCCTTGTTTTGAGATCCGACGGTTGGGGGTTTTTTCCTCAGGGATATACCCGAGTTTAGGGTTTAGAAAACCACATTTGCTTGGGTTCACTCTCTTCTTAAGATCTAGAGAGAGGAGAGAGCAAGGAGGAAGAAGGAGGGCTAGATCCGGTCACCGACGAAGTTTCAAAGCTCCAAATCGTGAGCCGACTTCGGATCTACAGAGACAAGAAGATTGCGATGCTTTTCATCCGCATAGACATCCATGGCGCCAAGGAAAAATGCTAGGGGAACGATTCTTATCCTAGGACATGTGAAGTTCTCTTTTCCTTTGCATTAGAAGCCCTCTCTCGCGAGTGTGCGGTGAGTTTTTGGCGTTCCTTGGGGTAGATATGTAAAGTCCCCCTTTTGTAGAGTCCGCATACGATAACAGACATAGGCATGATGTGTGAAGCTGCGAGGTCTAAGTTGTTAGCCTAAATCACCTAGAGGGGGGTGAATAGGTGAAATGCGTGTCAAAAGCGGAATTAAAATTTAACGCAGCGCACATCAAGCAATCACAGAAGACAAGAGATTTATAGTGGTTCCCCAACCTTGGGTACGTCCACTTTCCTCACCGATCTAGCAAATCACTAGACTCGGCTACTCCACTATCTCGGATTGAAAACAATCCTACACCTCGGAACCACGTTCCTACAAATCTCGATCCAACTGGATCTACAAAACTCGGAAGAAAGATCTTCCTACAAATCTCGGAGAAAAACTCCTACAATGAAATTTAGTTTTGAGAATAAAAATCAATACAACAAATTTCAGATCTGGATCTTTGACAGTCTTCTTCTTTAGGAGCTTTGACTTGATTAGAAAAGGTTGAAGATGACTTGAGAGAAAGATCCACAAATCTGAAAACTAGAACCACCTCGATCGAGAAGATAGATCTGAAATCCTTGAGGCTCGGCGAGATCGAGTGATTCACTCTTGTCTGGATCGCTGGAGAAAAAGTCCTTGAAGACGGAGATCGACGATCCAGAATTTCTTCCGTGAACAACGATGGCGGCGGCGGCGTGAGAATTAGGGTTCACGGAATTTCCTTTTTCTCCAAAAGAATATCTCTGTAATCTTGTTGATTAGTCAATTCTGAATTGACCTATTTATAGGTGGACTCCAACGGTCATAATCTTAATTAAGGATGACACGTGGACCAATCAGAAATGACGGATTCAAAATACTTAGCGAATTCGAACTTAGAAGAATTCTGGAATAGGGAACAGCTATACTCGAGTAAGAGAAGATATACTCGAGTATGGCAATTTGGATACTCGAGTGACAAAGAGACATATACTCGAGTATGAGAATAAAAATTTACTTGATAGAGAAATGAACTACTCGAGTATGAGAAGAGATATACTCGAGTATCAGAAAAGATATACTCGAGTATCAGCAAAGATATACTCGAGTATCAGCATATGAATCCAGGAAACATTCACCTACTCGAGTATTAAAATCAACTACTCGAGTATAGAATAATTTTACTCGAGTATCAAAATCAATTACTCGAGTATCAACTGCTTACTCGAGTATTAAAACCAACTACTCGAGTATCGAATAATTTACTCGAGTATCAAAATCAATTACTCGAGTATCAATACTTGAACTTGCAGAAAAGAGAAGAAAAGGATCTACTCGAGTATGATATATGATTTACTCGAGTATGAAAACACCTTACCCGAGTGACTGACTAACTACTCGAGTATAGAAGTATATACACGAGTATTCAGAGCCTACTCGAGTAAGTCTAACTGATTACTCGAGTAAGTCTGATTAACTACTCGAGTATGGAAATATATACACGAGTATTAAGTCTGATACTCGAGTATAACAAAGGGGTTACTCGAGTATTTTGGACTTAGAAATTTTTCTGAGGAAATTAGTTCCAATGCTTCTGTCCATCAATCCAAGTGCATATAGGAAGTGTATCCCAATTGAGAGGCTATACATGGGCCAACACTTTGGATCACACAATGAGGGATTACATTGTATGGTCCTGTGTTTGGTGACCCATTATAGACTGACATTGGTCTACACTTGGCAATTAGAACCTGCACACATACAACCTAAACACAGCATCAAATACACCTTAATTCATCTTAGTTCAAGGTCTGACCTCCTACAAATCTGAGGTATTATGGAGACAAATCCCAACAATCTCCCCCTATTTGTAGATGTCAGCATCCTCTATACTAAGGTGAATTATACTGAGTAAAAAGAACAATGCACATATACTTGAAAAACAAAACATAAGTTAAAACAGGTTAGTTAATGAAATAGCCATAACCAGAATTAAATATATATATATAGAAATGTTTTAAGCACAGAAACAAAAGTCCAATTCCACATTCATAGTTCAACTCAAGATGGGGCATCCTTGTGCATCCTTTCTCTTTTCAAGTCTTGCCTTTCTAGGTAGCTGAAAGGTTTTGGAAAGTAAGTCCTGGGCCTAGGAGGAGCAGCTGGGTTGTTATGCCCCCAATTTCTGTCATGCAGCCTGATCTTTATCTGAGATGCTTCGTAGGCTTTCCACTCTGAATAACTGTAGTAATTATCTCTGTTCTCCCCAAGATCAGTCACTAACCTCAGAGTATCAAGAATTAGGGACTTAGAGGTAGGACTCCACACTTCAGCATGAATAACAGGTGGTCTACCTTCAGAAGCTGGCTCTTTCCTTGGTGCAGAACGGCTGGCAGAAGCGCCGTCACCATATTTTATTTTCTTCTTGGAAGGGCCTTGAGAACTGGAAGGGAAATCATCTTGCCATGCTTCAGTGTAGGATAGGGGAGGCTCAGTCACATCACCCTCAGCTCTAGGTGAGAAAACTGGCACACCTCCTTGAAGGGTTGCTTGAGCTGAGACATCTGCTGGAGGCTGTTCTGCAAGAGGATTTAGATGCTGAGGTATAATGGTAGGGTCCAGTTGAAACTCAGGAAAGTTTTGATTATGCAGCCAGACAGCAGTGTCATAGGTATAGAATTTGACTGACTGGAGCTGGGAAAGAATGGATTCTTTCAATCCTTTTACTAGATCACTTATAGCCTCTTGAGATTGGGTAGACTGTTGTTTGACCTGGGCTGCAGCTTGTTCAGAAAGTTTTTCAACTTGTTCTTTTACAATCTTCTCCCCCTTGCTGATATCTATGGATAGCTTGGCAATAGCTTCATCCCTGAAAGTGCTCACTTCATCACATACTTTCACAACATTGGTTTCAGCTCTCTCATCTAGCTTGAGCTGATTGTGAGCTACTGTCTCTGCTTGGTTTCTTAGCTCACCTATGCTCGTGATGGTGTGATCTATGGCCTTGCCACCTAGCTGGAATAATCTTTTCAGTTCATCAGTATTTGCCTGGATTTCAGCAAAGCCTCTGCTCATCTCCTTTTCAAGAGCAGAGACCTTGGAGTTGACTGACTACAGAGAGGCATCAAAGTAATCTCTCTGTTCTTTGAGCATGAGCTCAATCTTGCTGACTAGATCTGAAGAGGAGGAGGAAGAGGGAGCTGAGGTTAATCCAGGGACTGGTAGAGCAGTAGCAGTCCAAGGGGCGATCTCTTCCACAACCACTGAGCTTACAGCTCTCTTGGTATGGACTAACTCAATGGAGTCACAGGGATCAGTGAAGGAGGGGAGAGAGAAATCAAGTGTCTTCAGAGGAGGGTCAACAGGGTCTGGGGAATCCTCCTCGTCATCGGACAGAATGATATCATCATGAAGATCTGTGGCACCCAAAGGGGAGAGAGCTGGAGACTGAGCAGGAGACTTGGCAGCTGAATCATTTTGAAAAGAAGGAGCATCTGAGCTTAGCTCATCAATGAATCTGTCTATATCTTCAGCTGTAGACAGTAGGTGAGCTGTATCTGGAATCTCAGATTCTGGAATTGCTGATTGAAGATGAGCTGGAGTAGGAGAAACTGGAGGAGTAGCAACTCTGACTTCTTCTTGTGCTGGAATTACTGATTCAGAAGTAACTTGAAGCTGAGAAAGAGAAGAGGCAGGCTCCCCCTCAACTAAAGCACCAGAGGTAGCAATAGTTTGATGTAGAGGAGGAGATGGGATCCTGACTTCAGGTAAGCTGCTGTCTTGGTGTTGTGCTGAGATGGCATCAGCCTTGGAGGCTTGGGCAGGGTTCATGATCTTGAGGTCATACCTCTGAATGGAAGATATTGAAACTTTCTTCATGTGGTGAAGAGGAGTCCCTTTAGAGAAGTCAAACACTGTAGGATTGATCTCATGGAGGAGGAGGGAGATAATCCTGGCAAAACTGGGATGTTTGACGCTTTCTCTGATCTTATCCAGTATCATCATTCCAAACTGGAACTTCTTCCTGCAGACAATAGCTTGCATAACGTCAAATAGATTTTGGGATACATCTCTAATGGAGTAAGTCTTGCACCAGAGGATTTTGGCAATGATGTCAACGAGAAACTTTCCTTCTGAATTGAACAAAGAACGATTCAGGGTTTCACCTCCACCTTCTGGATCTCGACCACAGAATAAGGAGGTACGGTCGGCATCTGCCTTGTCTAAGTCATCTTCTTCGTCGACCACTGGCATCCGAAGCAGAGTGGCGACAGAGGTTTTATCTAACCGAATTTCAACTCCCCTTACCTTTGATTTCAGAACTGTACCATTGTGTCTAACCTTCAAATTTTTGTAGAACTCTTCAACATCAGGAAGCAAGAGGCGGCAGGGTTCTTGAAGAACGAAGGTCAATCCGGTCGTGTCCAGGAGAATCAGTAGGTTCTTGAAATCATCCGAGATATCTTCAATGCCATCTATCACTAATTCAGAGCCGATTCCAAACTTGGAGGAGGGAGGAGCCATCAGCGATTCGGAAATCTTGCGGTGAAGGAAGATGAAGAACAGTAGTCGGGAATACGAGAAGTCGGAGGCTACTCGAGTGAATGAGAAGTGGAAAGGACTTTTTCATTTTGAATATATATATAAATAATCCTAATTAGGTTTAAAGAGAATTAAGTATAATGACATACCTGAATAAGGCGGCAATTTGCTGGGTGCGAGTAGAGATTTTGAAAATCCAAAATACTTCCGAATACTCGAGTAGTAGATGACAGCATACACGTGTATTAGGTTTAGTATACTCGAGTAGGCACAACATACACGAGTAATCAATCATACATACTCGAGTATGTAATCAGAATACACGAGTATTAAGTTCTTAACGAATTTTCATACTCGAGTATGAGAAGTTCATACACGAGTATCTTTTGGATTACTCGAGTATATGAACCTTTTTACTCGAGTATTAGCCGTTTACTCATGTAAGTGTAGCGATGCTCGAGTCTCTAATACTTGAAGGAGTTGCCCTGGTAGATGTCTATTTCCACTGAGAAACTATACCTCTGAGCAGCCAACATTACTGATATCTTCTTAATTTGAGAGTCCATCACTTGTCTTCTTTGTTGAGCAGTCCAAGCTCAGTTTTGAAGAACGAGAACTTGGACTCGTCCAGCGGCTTTGTAAAAATATCTGCAACTTGCCTGTCTGTGGAGACATACTGTAGATCTATATCTCCATTTTCCACATGCTCCCGGATGAAATGATAGCGAAGCTCTATATGCTTGGTCCGGCTGTGGGAGACTGGATTGTTGGCTATTGCTATAGCGCTGGAAGAGCCACAGAACAGGGGAATGTTCTGGAACTGTATGTTGTAGTCTTCAAACTGATTCTTGATCCATAAGAGCTGTGCACAACAGTTGCCTGCAGAGATGTACTCTGATTCAGCCGTTGAGATGGCTACACAGTTTTGTTTCTTACTGCTCTAGGAAATGAGTCTCCTTCCGAGAAATTGGCAAGTCCCGGAGGTACTTTTCCTGTCATCTTTGCTACCTGCAAAATCTGCATATGAAAATCCAATTAGTTCACTATCATTACTTCTTGGGTACCATAAGCCAAGATTTGGTGTACCTTTGAGGTATCTCAAGATTCGCTTTGCAGCGATGTAGTGAGATTCCTTAGAGTTCACCTGAAATCTTGCACATACACATGTTGAGAACATTATATCTGGTCTACTTGCAGTGAGATAGAGCAAGGACCCAATTATGCTTCTGTACTTGGTTTCATCAAAAGGTTTCCCTTTCTCATCCTTGTCCAGAGACATAGCTGAGGCCATTGGAGTCCTCATAGAGGTTGCATTCTCCATTCCGAATTTCTTAAGTAGCTCTTTGGTGAACTTGGTCTGTGAGATGAAAATCTCATCTTCAGATTGTTTCACCTGAAGCCCTAAGAAATACTTTAGCTCTCCCATACTACTCATTTCAAACTTCCCTTGCATAAGTTTAGAAAACTTCTTGCAGAGGTTGTTATCCGTAGAGCCGAAAATAATATCGTCGACATAGATCTACACTAGCAAAATCTTGCCTTTTATTTCCCTAAGAAATAATGTTTTGTCTATCTTTCCTCTTGTGAACTTGTTCTCAAGAAGGAAGCTAGACAGAGTCTCATACCAAGCTCGAGGAGCTTGTTTAAGACCATATAGTGCTTTTTGTAATAAATATACATAATTAGGATAGGTTGAATCAATAAAACCTGGCGGTTGCTCTACGTACACTTCTTCCTTTATGTCACCATTCAGGAAGGCGGACTTTACGTCCATCTGATAGACGGTAAAGCCCTTAAGTGCAGCGTAGGCAAGAAATAACCTGATCGCTTCCAGTCTCGCTACTGGAGCATAAGTCTGGTCGAAGTCGATTCCTTCTTCTTGACGATATCCCTTGGCGACAAGTCTGGCTTTATTCTTTACGATTTTCCCATCTTCATCCATCTTGTTCCGGTAGACCCATTTAGTCCCAATGACATTCTTACCTTTGGGTCTAGGAACAAGTGTCCAAACCTTGCATCGTTTGAACTGATTCAATTCTTCTTCCATGGCTAGAATCCAGGATGCGTCGGAGTTGGCTTCCTCAAATTTCTTTGGTTCAACCTGTGAGAGAAAGCTTAAGTGTAAATTCTCGTTAGTTGTACCTCGACGAGTTCTGACGCCATCCCGAGGATCTCCTATTATTTGGTCAACAGGATGATCCGTCAAGTATCTGAACTCTAGAGTCCTTGCATCTGGGATCTCTTCCGCCACTGGAGTTGCATCTTCAGCTGGGATGTCTTCTTCATCTTGATCATCCACCTCTCCAATGGTGGTTGGAGAGGGGACCTTGATGAATGTCTCATTTTTATCTTCACTAGGTTCATCCAAGCTAAGTTCTTTCAACTTTGTACCTGCATCTACAATAGGCACACTAGACGAGTTGCTTTGCAACAGACTCGTCTCATCAAATACAAGATGTATCGACTCTTCCACCACCAGAGTTTTTCTATTGAATACTCTATAAGCCTTACTATGGCTACTATATCCTACGAAAATACCTTCAAAGCTTTTCTCGCTAAACTTGGTAGAGTGATACTTGCCATTGTTAAGTACGAAGCACTTACAGCCAAAGATTCTGAAGTATGAAATGGTTGGTTGCCTGCCTTTTAGAAGTTCGTAAGGAGTCTTATCATGGTTCTTGTTGATGAGTGCTCGATTTTGCACGTGACAAGCGGTGTTGACTACTTCAGCCCAGAAATACTCCGGAAGTGAGGCATCACTCAACATAGTCCGACAAGCCTCTATGAGTGTTCTGTTCCTTCTCTCAGCTACTCCATTTTGCTGTGGAGTGCGAGGAGAGGAAAACTCATTAAAGATACCTTGACTTTCACAAAATTCTGTCATGGCTCCAGACTTGAATTCCATTCCATTGTCACTTCTGATTTTGACTACGGAACAGTTGTATTCATTCTGGATCTGCCTCACAAAATTAGTGAAAATACCGAAGGTATCTGACTTGTGTTTCAGAAAGAACACCCACGCAAAGCGCGAGTAATCATCCACAATAACCAACGTATATTCCTTACCTCCCAAACTTCTAACCTGCAGTGGACCAAACAAGTCCATATGGAGAAGCTGCAAACTTCTATTGGAGTCCTTGCCTATTATGCTTTTAAACGAACTTCTTGTTTGCTTGCCTTTGATACAAGCGTGACAAGGACTGTCCGTAACGCACTTGACATTAGGTGCATCACACACTAAGTTTTGAGAGAATAATTTATTAATAGTTTTGAAATTAATATGTGCTAGTCTCTTGTGCCATTGGTCAGCAAGAGATGCACTACTTTT
This sequence comes from Platanthera zijinensis, assembly GCA_039513925.1. Classification (NCBI taxonomy): domain Eukaryota; kingdom Viridiplantae; phylum Streptophyta; class Magnoliopsida; order Asparagales; family Orchidaceae; genus Platanthera; species Platanthera zijinensis. The sequence goes on from CM077080.1 coordinate 86,365,433, forward strand.
TGCCAAAAGACACACTGGTGTCGAAGAGTCTATACAAATAAAATTCAGAAAGAAGATATTTCTGCTTCGAGTGCCTGATAAAATAGTTTCCATATTGTTAACCGATTTTATCAAACACTTGTCAGCATGAAATTCAACTACGTATCCTTTGTCGCATAGTTGGCTTATGCTAATGAGATTGTGTTCCAATCCTTCAACATAGGCTACATCCGAAAAGGATACACTACCGTTAGAGATCATACCATAGCCTTTAGTTATTCCTCGATCTGAACCTCCAAAGATGACCTTTGGTCCGTTGCAGACTGAGGTGTAATTCTGTAGTAGGCTCCTTGTCCCGGTCATATGCCGAGAACATCCACTGTCCAAGTACCTGATTGGCATTTTGGTGGCCTTTGGACATACCTGCAATTACAATCATTTAGCCTTAGGAACCCAAACAAGTTTGGGTCCTTGGTCTCGAGTTAGAATGCTCCCCCTACGAGTATTAGCCTCATGAGTGGTCACTCTCACGTTGCTAACCTTAGGGGTTGCACCATTTTCAGGATTGAACCAACAATCACTGGCAAAATGACCAATTCTGCCACAGCACCAACAGTTGAACCTGTTGTATCTTTGCCTTGTGTAGTCCTGCTTGACTTTCTGGAATGAAGGTCTGGCAGGAGCTTTACTCTTGGAGGAGGAGGCTTCATGATGATGGCAGTTACATGAGGTCTTCTCCTTCATAGGCTTTTCTACAATGGGTTTTACTTTTGGTGTCTTTTTGAAATTATGACCATGAGCATAAGGTCCATAGCTTTGAAGCTGAATCTCCTCATAAGGTGCCTTGAAGACACTCTCGCCAAAGTTACGAGGACGAGTCCAACCTTGGTATCTTGAGTTAGGCTTCTCAGGGATCGGCCTAGAAAAGTGTCCGTAGGTGGACTCATAATCGAGTTCGTTCGTGGGAAAGATAACTTTCTTGAACACAACAGGTTCCAGGGGAGGTTTCCCTTTTTCTTCAGCTAGAGCCTTCCGGGCAGCCTTATTCTTTCTCTTGGCCTTGTTTCTCCTAGAGGATTTACTAGAAGAGACAATGTGGCCTAAACCAGCACCCTTGGCCTTAGCAGAGAATTCAGCAACGATTGGAAGAACTGTCTTAGGCTTAGAAAAACTCTCAACAAGCTTCTTTTCAGCCTCGAGTTGTCGTTCCAATTCTTTGATGATTTCCTCTTTAAGGTCGATGTGCTTGAGAGCTTTATTGTATCCCTCCATAGCTGCATTGAGGTTCTCTTGAAGAGAGTTAGTCTTATTGACTTCTTCTCTCAAGCTGCTCTCAGTAGCTCTTAGAGAATTTATCTCTTTGGCTTGAGTTTTCATTAATCTACGACATTTTTCGTAAGCGGTGAGTAACTCCTTATACTGACCCATGAGCTCAGATTCATCTTCAGAGGAATATCCCTCTTGCTCATTGTCATCATCAGAATCAGAGAGAGGAGTGTGAGATTTTACCTCCCTAGTAAACTGGGGGACTTGTTCATCATCCGAATGAGCCATGAGCCCAAAGTAAGCTTCCTCTTCTCCACTCGACTCAGATGAGTCAGAGTCGCTGAGAGTTTTGCTCTTCTTGGCTACTAAGCTTTTCTCTGTCCTCTTCTTGTGGTGTGAGGATTTCTTTTCCTCTCTTCTTCCACCCTCTTTCTTTTTGTGAGGGCAATCGGCGATGACGTGACCTGGCTTATTGCAACAATAACAAATGATGTCAGTAGAAATCTGTTTGTTCGGTTTAGAATTATACCTATCATGGCTACTTGAGCCTTTCTTCCGATGATCAATGTCATGTCGTGATCTTCTATATGAGGCATCCTTGCCTCTCCATTGCTTCTTCTTGTTCAAAAATTTCTTGAACTGCCTTGAGAGTAGGGAGAACTCTCCATCAGATAGTTCTGAGCCAGATGAGCTGGGCTCAGATGATTCTTCTTCATCAGCCTCAGGAACTGGGGCAGGAGAGCTAGCCTTTATCTTCCTTGAGCTATCTGCCTTTAGAGCGACAGATTTCTCCTTGGATGCAGACCTGCTTGTCTCTTCTTCAGCTTTTCTTGAGTTGATTTGTAGCTCGTAAGACATAAGCTTTCCGAACAGATTTTGCGGGTCCGTCTCAGCTAACCTTCCAAACTCCCGAATGGCACATACCTTATTGTCCCATTCCTTGGTTAGGGATCTTAAGAATTTGTCATTGAGTTCCCCGTTGGTGAAGACTCGGCCATAAACTCTTAGGCCGTTCACTATCTTGAAAAAGTTCTCGAATGTGTCAGCTATGGCTTCCTTGTGACCTTGCCGGAAGGCTTCATACTTTTGATTCAGAAGGGATCTCCGATCATCCCTCACTTCTTCAGTGCCTTCCATCAGAGTCACCAGGGATTGCCACATCTCCTTGGCAGACTGGCAATGAATTAGATTCTGCAGCATTGAGTCATCGACTGCACTTGCTATAATGTTTTTAGCCTTCTTGTCCAGAGAGATAAGTGCAATCTCATCCTTGTCTAGATCCATCAACTTCTTGGGAACTTGCTTGTTAGGGTCTATGGTGGAAGTAGTCATAGGAATGTGGGGACCTTCTTCAACAATCATGAAGATCCGGGGATCTACTGCTTCCATGAAGAACTTTACTCTTTCCTTCCACATAGGAAAGTTGTTCTTGGTGCAGATAGGGAGTTTAGCAAAATCCTTGGTCTTACTCATGCTTGATACTTTTCAGGAAACAACTTAGAAGGATAAGATCAAGGTGTTAACCTTTTAACGATCAACCTCCCTCTGATACCAATTGCGAGGTCTAAGTTGTTAGCCTAAATCACCTAGAGGGGGGTGAATAGGTGAAATGCGTGTCAAAAGCGGAATTAAAATTTAACGCAGCGCACATCAAGCAATCACAGAAGACAAGAGATTTATAGTGGTTCCCCAACCTTGGGTACGTCCACTTTCCTCACCGATCTAGCAAATCACTAGACTCGGCTACTCCACTATCTCGGATTGAAAACAATCCTACACCTCGGAACCACGTTCCTACAAATCTCGATCCAACTGGATCTACAAAACTCGGAAGAAAGATCTTCCTACAAATCTCGGAGAAAAACTCCTACAATGAAATTTAGGTTTGAGAATAAAAATCAATACAACAAATTTCAGATCTGGATCTTTGACAGTCTTCTTCTTTAGGAGCTTTGACTTGATCAGAAAAGGTTGAAGATGACTTGAGAGAAAGATCCACAAATCTGAAAACTAGAACCACCTCGATCGAGAAGATAGATCTGAAATCCTTGAGGCTCGGCGAGATCGAGTGATTCACTCTTGTCTGGATCGCTGGAGAAATAGTCCTTGAAGACGGAGATCGACGATCCAGAATTTCTTCCGTGAACAACGATGGCGGCGGCGGCGTGAGAATTAGGGTTCACAGAATTTCCTTTTTCTCCAAAAGAATATCTCTGTAATCTTGTTGATTAGTCAATTCTGAATTGACCTATTTATAGGTGGACTCCAACGGTCATAATCTTAATTAAGGATGACACGTGGACCAATCAGAAATGACGGATTCAAAATACTTAGCGAATTCGAACTTAGAAGAATTCTGGAATAGGGAACAGCTATACTCGAGTAAGAGAAGATATACTCGAGTATGGCAATTTGGATACTCGAGTGACAAAGAGACATATACTCGAGTATGAGAATAGAAATTTACTTGATAGAGAAATGAACTACTCGAGTATGAGAAGAGATATACTCGAGTATCAGAAAAGATATACTCGAGTATCAGCAAAGATATACTCGAGTATCAGCATATGAATCCAGGAAACATTCACCTACTCGAGTATTAAAATCAACTACTCGAGTATAGAATAATTTTACTCGAGTATCAAAATCAATTACTCGAGTATCAACTGCTTACTCGAGTATTAAAACCAACTACTCGAGTATCGAATAATTTACTCGAGTATCAAAATCAATTACTCGAGTATCAATACTTGAACTTGCAGAAAAGAGAAGAAAAGGATCAACTCGAGTATGATATATGATTTACTCGAGTGATTAAGTTACTTACTCGAGTATGAAAACACCTTACCCGAGTGACTGACTAACTACTCGAGTATAGAAGTATATACACGAGTATTCAGAGCCTACTCGAGTAAGTCTAACTGATTACTCGAGTATGTCTGATTAACTACTCGAGTATGGAAATATATACACGAGTATTAAGTCTGATACTCGAGTATAACAAAGGGGTTACTCGAGTATTTTGGACTTAGAAATTTTTCTGAGGAAATTAGTTCCAATGCTTTTGTCCATCAATCCAAGTGCATATAGGAAGTGTATCCCAATTGAGAGGCTATACATGGGCCAACACTTTGGATCACACAATGAGGGATTACATTGTATGGTCCTGTGTTTGGTGACCCATTATAGACTGACATTGGTCTACACTTGGCAATTAGAACCTGCACACATACAACCTAAACACAGCATCAAATACACCTTAATTCATCTTAGTTCAAGGTCTGACCTCCTACAAATCTGAGGTATTGTGGAGACAAATCCCAACAGAAGCCTACCCAGACAAGTTGTTCTGGATCGGTGATGTTGCATTGCATAAATGGCTGGAGAATACTCCGTGCGAATTATTGTTTTTCGGGTTTTCTACGAGGTAGATTGCAACAGGGATCCTTGGGGACTAACTCTAAGGTGCACCCGAAAAACTGGGCAAACGTGTTGTTTTTCCAACATGGTGGCTGGGTAGCCAACTTGAACATAACCGGGTTATGTGAACTGTGTGATAGAAATAGGACTCGGGGAGTCTTGACCCGCGCATATGTCTTAAATTGACGTGGCGGTATGAGCACAGGTCAGGCGAAACCGTACCTGCTCTATGTCGTTCGGCAGAACCGTTGGCATAGATGTGGGTCATCGGCGGTCTATAGCTTAAATTAATGTGACCCATGCCAGGAAGACAAAATGCTCATAAGGTTCGTCGTCCAAGGGGCGGTGGTGAGATGTAAACGTCTATGGCTTAAATTGATGTGACGTTGGCCGGATTGCCGTGAATGTGCCCTGAGTGCACAAGGTGTGTGGTTGTGCGTGCCTATGCCTGTGATGAAGTGTATTTACACTATACTTATTTGTTATGTTAACAAAGTGCAGGGAAAGAGCATCGCCGCCCGAGTTGGGCGCGGGGTCGTTATAATTTTGTCAGCATGGCTGACTGTTGCTTTTGTTTTCCACCAAGCGATGGATTGCTGCTTGCGGTACTGCGGAGCCGAGCGGTAAATAGCAGGCTAAAGCCCAAGTTGCTGAGCCGGCCCTCGAAGGACTAATTTGTAGTGTTTTCTTGTATTGTCATGTATGACCGGCCTGCGAGCCGAAGTTTGGAAGACACTTATATTTGAGCAAACTATTGTAAGGCCATAAGGCCAGTACTTGTGTATTGTACATTCCTGTTGGTTTGAGTAGTGGACATTCATGCTTGGCTAGGTTCTTTATTCTTTGCAACTTAATAAATTGCTTCTGCTAGATGCTCTGTGTATGACGTTGTGAATGGTTGATTGGTTTCAATGAGTAATCCACCGGTATGTCCGTGGTATATGGCATCGGGCCCCGATCGGACCTATTACTATATGCTATGTGATGGTTAGGGGTGTTACACCCGCTGAGGGAATGATTTGATATGGGTAATCGTTGATCGCTTGACGAAGGCAGCCCGGTTCATACCTATGAAGAAAGAAGCACACGTGGAGGTTTGGTACGCCTTTTTATGGAACAATTCGTATGGTATCATGGCGTGCCGAAGACAATCATTTTCGACCGAGATGGTCGGTTTACCTCTAGGGAATGGAAGGCTGTTAAGGTATATTTGTGTTCGCGCCTTACCTTCAACACAGTGTTTCACCCTCAGACCGACGGGTAATTGGAAAGGACCATCAGGACATTGGAAGATTTATTGAGGTTGTGTATGTTGGATAGAGGAGAGCCGTGGAAAAGGCTCCTACTCTTGGTAGATTTCTCATACAACAACAACTATCAAGCTAGCATCGGGATTGCACCCCAGAAGCCCTATACAGAAGAAGGTGTAGAACACCCTTGTCATGGGTGCAGGGTGAAGATCCGAAGGCTTTGGGAATTGAATACATAGATGATACTGATGCGGCTGTGTGGCTAATACGGGACCGCATGCTCGAGGCTCAAAGTCGCCAATCAAAGTATTATAATGCAAAACACCGGATGGTGGAATTTCAAGTGGGCGACAAGGTATTTTTAAAGATCAGGCCGATGCATGGAGTATCTCGGGTACGTCGAGTGAAGAAGCTCAGCCCAAGGTATGTGGGCCCTACGTTATATTGGAAAGGATTGCCCCGTTGGCATATCGGTTTAAGTTACCGCCGGAGCTAGAGAATCTTCATGACATATTCCATGGTTGTCCCTCCGAAAGGCATTGTTGCGGCCCGAACAATATGTCCCAACCACTGACGGAGCAGTTGCAACTGATAGGTCGGTGCGACTAGAGCCTGTGCGGATAGTAGACAGCGAGACGAGGATTTTGCGCCGCAAAAGTATTCCTCTAGTAAAAGTGTTGTGGTCAAATCATGGGAAAGAGGAGTATACGTGGGAGTCGGTGGACTTGATGCAAAAGCGCTATCCAGAGCTATTCCATCAAGGTAATCTTTAAAAGCATATTTTATTTTATCATTTTCTCTCCCTGTAGCCTTAACCGAAATTCGGGGATGAAATCTTTTATTTTGTTTATAGGATTTGTAACGTCCCGATTTGCGCTAGGCACCTTGTGCGCGCTTTTGAGTCAAGAGAGCTTATTTAGGATCAGAGAGTGCAGGAGATAAGGCACGAACTCGTGGGGAAAAATGAAGTTTGCCCTGTGTAGGACACGGGTAGAGACACGGGCGTGTCCCTACCCGTGTGCCGTGGCTTTGAGTGGCATGGTGTTGAGTGATAAGAAGATGGCGTTGAGCGGCTTGTCCCGAGAAGGACACGGGTAGAGACACGGGCGTGTCCCTACCTGTGTGTCGTGGCGTTGAGTGGCATGGCAATGACTGTTTGTTTTGAGTATGACACGGGTAGATACATGGGCGTGTCCCTACCCGTGTGCCATGGCGTTGAGTTGCATGGTGTTGAGTGATAAGAAGATGGCGTTGAGTGGCTTTTCCAAAGAAGTACACGTGTAGATACACGGGCGTGTCCCTACCCGTGTGTCGTGGCATTGAGTGGCATGGCGTTGAGTGGCAGGGCGTTTAGAGATAAGCAGCCATTGTCTCGAGAATGACATGGGTAGAGACACAGGCGTGTCCCTACCCATGTGCATCATATCAAGCTCGACGAAATATGTCCAGAGCAGGACACGGGTATAGACATGGGCAGAACAACGGCCGTGTTACCTTGACACGGGTACAGACATGGGCGTGTCATTACCCGTGTATGTGCACGAAGCGGCAGTCGAACCATGGACGCCGTTTCGCCCGAGCAGGACACGGGTAAGGACACATGCGTGTCCCTACCCGTGTCACCTCTGAATAAAAAGGGAAAAATGAAAACCTAGCCATTTTCATTTTATTCCAAGCCACATCTTCTGGAGGAAACTTCTAGAGGAAGGAAGAACTTGCTGGAGACAACCAAACTTCGTGAGGAATCGCCACCGCCTCCAAGGAAAAGGGATGCCGACGAGAAGAATAATAAGATTTATGGCCAGAGATAGCGGAACTGCTGGAAATGAGGTGAGCTCCCTCCCCTCTCCCTTGGTGCTAGATCTGTAGTTATCCTTAGGCGAGATATCGACTCAAATGAGTCTTGATGTGTGAGATGAAGGTTTCTAGGAGGGCCATGCTAGAACTATTGTTCTAAGGTTTAGTCATCTTCAACCTACCCTTCCTTCAAAGTGATGATGGGGGTGGTTTTGTGAAGAGGAATGGCCTTAAGAGGGTGAATAAGGGTGGAGGAACTTCTGGTTGTGATTTGGGACGATTGGCTTGAGGAGGAAGATGAACCGATGCTGTTCATTTCGCCTCAAGATGCGTACAGAAATCTGTGTTCTGCACGCAACGACCTTCTTGACTTTTTTCAGGCAAGATATGGCCAGATCTGGACTTCCGACTAAACACGAGAGTCGTAGACCTTGGAATTACCATTCCGACGAGGGGTTATACACCTTCGAGTGAAGTCGATAGCCACAGGAATGTCTGATCAAAGTAGAGGGCTGTCAGACTAAGCGTGCAGAAATTTTATTCTGTACGCAGTAGGCTTTGGAGCCAACTTCATGTATGATACACTATGATATGGGTTGCAGACTGAACATGAAAGTTGTAGCCCATGAAAAGACCTTTCCATCGAGGTGTTACACGCACTCACTAGATTTCTGTAGCCACGGGAATCTCCGGTTGAAGTTGCTATCTGAAAGTTGTAGTCCATGAAAAGACCTTTCCATTGAGGGGTTGCACGCACTCACCGGATTCCTGTAGCCATGAGAATCTCCGGTTGAAGTTGCTGTCCAGCAGGTGTTCTGCACCTGAAATTCCTGGGTAAGTGTAAAGTTGGGTTTGGACTCGGAAGAGATTTTGTAACAATCCGATGTTAAGTTACAGGCGATTCATAATATGCCTAATTGTGATGATTCAACACATGATGAAATTACAGGATAGACCCCATGTAAACAAATGGTGAAATAGTATGTGGTTGAACGAAATGACTTGGTGGGGGTTAGTGAACGATGGATAATTATAACAAGATTTACTAGAGTTTGGGTAATTGTTCGGTGTTGGTTGTTATGAATATGTGATGTGTTAGATAAATGGTTAACTCATGTGTACACAAATGATTGATTTTGGTGAAGGAGTTGTATGAGGTGGTTTGTCACCCGTGTTTGTGGTAAACCCTTATGGTGCCTTGGGCACCGGATTGTGAAGGGAGTGAGTGCGGATAACAGATTGCACTGGTTGGTAACTTTGGGAAGAATCATAAATGGACGGTTGGGCTTGGTCATCGGTGTTCATGTTCCGAGGCTCCTTCCGTTCCAAGTGGTCGGTTGGGCCTGGTCCTCGTTCTTGTTTCTGAGGCTCCTTCCGTACCACGATGTGGTTTTATTGCATGCGGTGTGATTCGACCCATTGTGTCATAATCTCGGGTTATGGATAGTGTGGCAGGTCTACTGGCTCTCCAATCGTCACACCGATGGGAGTTGATAGATAGACCTTGGGCGGTTCAGCTTGGTCCTCAGTGTTCACATCCTGAGGCTCCTTCTGTGCCATGCGAATGGTTGGGCTTGGTCCTCGTGCTCATTTCCGAGGCTCCTCCTGTATCACACCTTAGGCCAGTTTTGGGCTAGGATCTCGGTGCACATCTACACGAGACACCCGCTGGCCGTAGTACGCATGTGAGCTCAACTGTTGTATTCTTAGTGTTGAGGCGTATGAAGGCCTAGGCCAAGTAGTGTGGATACCATCCTAGTAGTGGAATTGCCCGCTCCACTGTCACCATCTGGCTACGACGGATGGTGCCTGAGAGGTTAGCTACCTTCTCGAAAAGTGGGAACTTCAAGTCTGTGTCGACATAGCGATTGCATGTGCATGATCATGGGTGAGTCATTGCATTACATATATGTCATTACACTTCATTGCATACATAAAGATTCTCATCATATAAGTTTGTATGAGCACTCATATACGATGAGTTACTTACTGCTGAACGATCCTCAACTTATATGCTTGTATGGACATTCATATAAGTTTAGTTATGAAAGTATTTAGTGTCAACTAATTCCACCTTTGGGGGGGGGGGAATAGGTGAATTGCAGTCTTTTGCGGAATTTAAATAACTTGCACAATTAAACAAACACAGCACAGAAAAGCACACAAGCAATTATAGTTGTTCCTGATTTGGGTACGTCCACTCTCCCCCTTCGACCTATCTCCCACCAAGGGACGACTCAGTCACTTCACCAAATGGATTGAAATCCAATCCTCACGCTACGGAAGGCACCCTTCCAACCGAAGGAGTCACTACTCCTCCACCACGGGTTGCACCCAACTCTTACAACTTGGAATCACTATTCCTTTACAACAAAACAAAAATAGAATGTACAAGAGATACAAACTACACGTGTGGAGAACCGGATGTCCCTCTTCGTTCGTTGAAGCGTTCTTGATGAAGATGAAGAGTCAACGACCGGAGTACTCTCTTGGAGAGGATCTTGCCAAGATCGGCGGCGGCAAGCGATTGCGGCGGAGATGCTTTATAGATCCAAACTTCTTGACGAAGCAAGCAAGGTCTAACAACAATCTCAATCGAATAAGTCGTCTCAATCGATTCGGAATGAAGAGCTATCCTCGTTCAACAAATCGAGAGACAAGAGATCTCGAGAGAGAAGCGTGAGACGCTATACTAGCCTCGGTTCTGTCGTCGGGAGATCAAAGATGATCTGAGATCTGCAGCGACGGCGACGGGAGGATTTCCGCGATCGGCTAGGTCACGCTCGGTGTCTTTTGTTTTTCCGTGAATCGCTACCGTTAATGTTCGAAATAAGCATGTATATATACTGTAGAATAACCCTAAATGACCGTTGTGGGGCCCACAAGAAGAAGCCCTAGTTCCGGTCAAAACAGCGCACAACATCTTGGCTTGGTCCAACGAATAGAGCAAATTTGCCTAAGGCAAATTCGGCGAGAATCATTGGTGATTCCCATCGAAGTCGGCAGGAATCAATCATGATTCCCGTCGAATTTGCCTTGGCAGAATTACAGTTGAAATACTTGTAATCCGGAGGGAATCTGCGAGAATGCAAAGTCATTCTCGACGAATCAGCGAGAATCAGTTAGTGATTCCTGTCGATTCTACCTTAGCGGAATTCTTGTAGGAGGACAGTCAGCCGGATGAAGTCGGCGGGAATCACTGTCTGATTCTCGATGATTCGGCGAGAATCACTAATGATTCCCGTCGAATCGGCGAGAATCACTTAGTGATTCCCGTCGATTTTGACTTAGACGATTTCTCTCTTCCTTCCTCTGAACTTGGTCTTTGACCCATCTTTGCTCCTCTACTGCTCTTGATCTACCTCGACCCTGTACTTGAAAATAAGTACACTCCAATAGAGAGAGCACACGTGAGCTAACACACTGATCTACTCAACGAGGGATTACATTGCGCAGACTCGTGTATATTGACCCACTGCACCCTGACATTGGTGTGTACTTAGCATGGAATAGCTGCAAGCACAACTTAACAGAAGATTATCAAATACATTATGAATTCATCTTAGCTTGTACAGGGGCTTCTTCAAATCAGGTACATTGTTGATACAATACCCAACAATCTCCCCCTATTTGAAGAAGCCAAAATCCTACTAGCTAAGATGAATTACACCAACCAGAAGAAAATACATAACAAAATATGTAAGACAAGACACAGAATAATAAACGCATTCAGAACAACAATTGAGTAAACATGTGATCATATATATATATATATATATCCAAAATTGTTCATATAAATACATGAAAAGATACACACGCATATAGAAATAAAATCTATTCCTTTGCCTGAGCATCCTTTAATTGTTCAGCCTGGAACTTCTTGCTTTGTCTTTCAAAGTACTCCTTAGGCTTGGGTAGTACCTGTGTGGAGGAGCTTTATGTTCCACAGTGTTAGACCTGAAAAATATTTTTCTTTTAGCCTCATACTCCTTGTGCATCTCCCACTCATACTGACTGTATACTTCATTTCTATTCAGCTCTCCCAGCTGTTGTAGCATGAAAGTATCCAGTATGATGCTCCTCGATGTAGGACTCCATCGTTCATTCTTCACTTCACTTTCCTTCAATCTTACTTTCCTCTCAGCTGGAGTCTCTTTGGAAGTTCCTTCTTGAAGTTTCCGTTTCCCTTTTGCGATGGCCTCCTGATCAAACATGGCCCTGTGAGCATCCTTGGCAGCGGCCCTAGCAGCCTTTCTGGCATCAGCTTCACTCAAGGGAACCTCCTCAACACTTGCAACCTCATCAGCAACAGTGGTTACCTCATCAGGAGGAGGAATCAGAATTGGAATTTGTATACCGGATGCTTGCTGAACTAGCCAGCGACAGCTTTCAAAAACATACTTATTTGACTGCATGAAGTTGTCGACCATGATTTGTTCTAGCCCTGCCATCTTAGCTGTATATTCATTCTCCCCCTTTTTGGATTCTAGGACAATGGAGTTTGCATAGGTATGCAGTGACTCATCAATATGCTTAACAGTCTTAGTGAACTCGTTCAGCAGGGATGTATGATTTGCGTTGAGTGTCACCATGTTGGCATCGAACAACTTGATGTTGTTGGCCACAACATGTGCATTTTGGTTTACTACTGCCAGATCAGCTGTATTCTTCTTAAGCCCTTGCATTAGAAGATTTACGGCAGTGCCGACCTTTGCATACTTAGCTTCAAACTTTTGTTCCATCATATCCAAATTATGATTTATCTCCACAACATTTTTAAGCATCAGATCCTCAGATTGCTTAATTCGTTTTAGCACCTTGTTGTGTGATTGTTCAAAAGAGGCCTTCAGTTCATCCACTATACCTTGAATGATATTTATCGTGTGATTTGCCAGGCTAGGTCCTAGCAGATGAACTTGATGAATGGCCTGGTCATGCTAAGGGGGGATAGGACTCTGGGAGTCAGGATTTTCATCTACAAATACACTGGTGGAGCTGGATAGATTCACAGTCTCTTGAGGGGGGATTAGGGCAGCCTCTGCCAAGTTTCCATGTATACTCATCTCCCCCTCAACTGATGCATCAATCACATCAGGAACCCTTGCCTGAATTTGTTCCACAGACGGGGGTTGAACACCAATCTCCCTCATAGCCATTTCATTTTCAGCTTGCTCTATGTTCACATCATCAGCAGCCGCATTCTCCACATCATCCTCAGCAGCAGCATCATCCTCCATGTCATCCTCCACTTCCTCCTCGTCAGCTTGATCGATAGCGAGGGTATCCACAACATCCTTTGCGATCAAAGTAATATTAGCAATGACGTCTGCTTGATCTGAAACTGAGACATCCATCCTGAGGGCATCAGAAGGAATGGTGAAAGACTCCCCCTCAGTTCCTATATGCAGCATATTAGGAACTTCACTGGGCTCATCCAAAGGATTTCTGAGCTCCAAAGCTCTGTCTTCTTCATCACCATGTGCTTCAGCTGCACCTCCTAGGCCAATTCTCCTCTCCCATCTATCAAAAACGCTAGAGTCCATCTTCTTTATGTAGTGAAGAGGAACTCCCTTACTCATATCAGGCTGTTGCTGTGTGTAGTCCGGCGGTTTGGCGGTTTATCTCCGGCGGCTTGGAAACCGGGCAGTCTAGCGGTGTCCTACCGCATCTCTCTCTTGCTTCTGGTATTGCCGAGCAGTTAGAACATTGTCTAACAGCGCGTTCTGTTCCGGTCTGTTGTTCTAGCCACCCAGATTTATTGTATAGCTTTAGTCCCATATTGTTTATTTGTACTCTCTCCTCTCTCGTCCATTCTATAAAAGGGAGGCCATACCTTTGTATATGTTATCTTTTTGGATAATAAAATTTTCAATTATTCAAAGTTCCGGCTTGTTTTCTATTCGTTTGTTCGCTACTTTAGTCGTTTGTTCGTTACTTCTCACAAGTTTTAATCCTTTGATTGAAGCTGTCCATCACCCTTGCATCACTTGATGGACAACCCTCAGAACTACTCCTGTCTTCAGGATATTCAAGAGGAAAGGAGCATGATGAGGAAGATACCTGATCCTGACTGTGATGATCAGGGTTAGCGTTAAGATCTGCAGAGACTGATGTGTCAGTTTCATCAGAACTACATTCCTCAATCTCTTCTTCAGTCTCAGATAGAGACATGGGAGCCTTGATATTGAGAGATTTGTCTTGACTTTCATCTTAAGAGATGAGGACCCCCACATAGGCTTCATCCTCTTTCTGGCATCCAGTCCCAGCCATCTCTATTTCCTCCATGAGGTCAGAGATAGTTTGCCACATAGACTTTGCAGTCTTACACTTGTCCAATCTTGAACGAGATGATCCAGACAAAACGTCAGTGATGATCTGACGAACCAGCTTGTCCAGGTTTAAAAGAGAGAGCTCAGTCTTAGACATCTCTTCGGGACTCTTGGGGATTTGGAGATCTTTTCCAGATCCGGAAGCCTTCATGGGAATGAAGGGACCCTCTTCCATAATGAAAGATGTAAGAGGGTCAATGGCCTCCAGATGATACTAAACTCTCATTTTCAAGATGGGATAATACTCTTTTGTGCAGACAGGGAGTCTTAGAGGAGAGACATCAGTATATAGCTCCACGCTTGAGTCTTGTTTTCTTCTTGACACTAGACACGGATCTTACTCAAGGTGTTAACCTTATTAACGAGTAACCTCCCTCTGATACCACTCAAAAGTATTTAGTGTCAACTAATTCTACCTATGGGGGGGGGGGAATAGGTGAATTGCAGTCTTTTGCGGAATTTAAATAACCTGCACAATTAAACAAACACAGCACAAAAAAGCACACAAGCAATTATAGTGGTTCCCCGATTTGGGTACGTCCACTCTCCCCCTTCGACCTATCTCCCACTAAGGGACGACTCAGTCACTTCACCAAACGGAATTAAATCCAATCCTCACACTACGGAAGGAACCCTTCCAACCAAAGGAGTCACTACTCCTCCAACACGGGTTGCACCCAACCCTTACAACTAGGAATCACTATTCCTTTACAACAAAACAAAAAAAGAATGTACAAGAGATACAAACTACACGTGTGGAGAACCCGATGTCCCTCTTCGTTCGTTGAAGCATTCTTGATGAATACGAAGAGTCCATTACCGGAGTACTCTCTTGGAGAGGATCTTTCCAAGATCGGTGGCGGAAAGCAATTGCGGCGGAGATGCTTTGTAGATCAAAATTTTTTAACGAAGCAAGCACGGTCTACCAACGATCTCAATCGGATCAGTCGTCTCAATCGATTTGAAATGAAGATCTATCCTCGTTCAACAAATCGAGAGACAAGAGATCTCGAGAGAGAAGCGTGAGATGCTATACTAGCCTCGGTTCTGTCGTCGGGAGATCAAAGATGATTTGAGATCTGCAGCGGCGACTACCTTGCGAGCGGCGACGACGACGGGAGGATTTCTTCGATCGACTAGGTCACACTCGGCGACTTTTGATTTTCTGTGAATCGCTATTGTTGATGTTCGAAACAACCCTAAATGACCGTTGTGGGGCCCACAAGAAGAAGCCCAAGTTCCAGTCAAAACAGCGCACAACATCTTGGTTTGGTCCAGCGAACATAGAAAATTTGCCTAAGGCAAATTCGGCGAGAATCATTGGTGATTCCCGTCGAAGACGGCATGAATCACTCATGATTCCCGTTGAATTTGCCTTGGCAGAATTCTAGTTGAAACACTTGTCATCCGGAGGGAATTGGCGAGAATGCAAAGTCATTCTCGACGAACCGGCGAGAATCAGTTAGTGATTCCCGTCGATTCTACCTTAGCAGAATTCTTGTAGGAGGACAGTCAGCCGGATGAAGTCGGCGGGAATCACTGACTGATTCTCGACAATTCGGCGAGAATCACTAATGATTCCCGTCGAATCGGCGAGAATCACTTAGTGATTCCCGTCGATTTTGACTTAGACGATTTCTCTCTTCCTTCCTCTTAACTTGGTCTTTGACCCATCTTTGCTCCTCTTCTGCTTTTGATCTACCTCGACCCTGTACTTGAAAATAAGTACACTCCAATAGAGAGAGCATGTAACACCTCTACCCGTCAAGAAGAATATAATAGAGGGTTCGGCCGGGGCCCCACATCATATTCCACCAACAGGCGAAGACGCTACGAACTAATATCATAACCAACGCATCCTAACACAGAGCATTCTAGCGGAAGTTTCACGGTTGAATCTTTGAACTCAAGATAAAGAACACTGTCCACTATAACATAGTAATGTATACAAACATCAAAAGAGCCTGGCCTTAAGGCCTTACAACAATTTCTCTTAACAAGAGTGTGGATTACAGACATCGGCACGCAGGCCGGCCACACATAAATAAAAGAAACAAAACAATGCCTTCGGGGGCAGCAGCGCAACTTGGGCTTCAGCCCGCTAAGTCCCGCTCGGACCAGCACCTCCAGTACCTGTAAGAACCAATCCACCAAGCGATGACAAACAGGGCAACGGTCAGCATTCAGCTGACCAATTATAACGACCCTGCCCCTGGCACGGGGCAGCGGAATTCTATCCTTGCATAGCAATCGTCCCATATAATATATAACAATTCAAGCAAGACGTGCACGACCGCACAGTCACATATCACAAACGCCGGCACGACGGCCAGACGTCCCGTGCACTCATGGCACTCTCGGGTGCACCGGAAACACCGGATCTCACCATTGAGCATTTAGTCCGGCACGCAGGCCCAAGACTCTCATTATGCCGCTGACAAAAGCCCAATGCCTTGGCGCTCTCATGTCCAGCCTACATAACGCAGGTACAGATCAGCTACCCCCCGTTGCTCAAATCGCCTTGCCCAACCAATACATCGTACCTGAGGCCACATTTAAAGGCGTCGGTCGGTTTCACCTTGCCTGTTCGGCATGAAGCCTTTTCATATAGTTGCAGCCCAACGCTCAACCGCACACAAAGTGGCAACACACGGCCACAAGTGTTGCACTGAACTCTCACAATTTCCTGGACTTTTTCCAGTACTTTATCCATCATGCATACAAGCAATAATCACGGAGTCTTCTCCGATATGCAAACAAGCATCACCAATCCAGACCAATATGTCCAGATGGGCTTCACATAGCATGACTAGATCCGTACTCCAATTTCGGACTCTAATAAGGGGGACTTCATATATCTACCCCAAGGGACACCACAACCCATCGCACACTTGCGGGGAAGGGTTTTCCCTATGCAATGCAGGAAATAAGGACTTCACATGTCTGAGAAGGAAATCGTTACCCTAGGAACTCGCTTCGGAGCCATGGAGAGAAATTTGAGACGGATGAAAGCCTTCGCAGCAGCGTTGCCTTCGCAAATCCGAACTCGGCTCGCGATTTGGACCACCGTAGCACCACCGGCAGCCGGATTCCACTCCTTCTTCCTCACCTTGCTCTCCCCTCTCTCTTAGATTTAGAAAGAGAATATGAAATCAAAAATGAGCTTAGCCTTCTCCTTTCCCGGCCTTATCAGACCAGGAATGAGCCCCAGCCACAGGATCCTCTTTAAGGAAAATGAACGGCCAAGATCTGCCTGAAAAAGACTATTTTTTGGCCGACATAGCCTGTGACACGCCCGTGTCACAGGCCGTGTACCCTTAAGCGGCACACGCGGCACTCGCACCGACTGAAATCTACCAGAACACGGGCATCGACACGCCCGTGTCGAACCTGACACGCCCGTGTCAATCATGTGACACGCCCGTGTCACCCCTGCCTCAACGAGCTCTAAAACCAACAGAGCAGTACTCGGGTAGGCACACGCCCTCGGACACGCCCGTGTCAAATCTGACATGGCCGTGTTCAAGGCTTGGTTCCGGGCCGTGTACTTCTCTGACTCAGTCCGGCCATTTCTTGAGTGACACGCCCTGGGACACGCCCGTGTCCAAGACCGTGTCCCAGGCTCGACTATAGTCGACCATCGATCGTCAACCATCCTGAACACGCCCTGGGACATGCCCGTGTCCCAGGCCGTGTACCCCCGACACGCCCTGGGACACGCCCGTGTCCCAGGCCGTGTCAAATAGCCTGCACCTCAAATCCAGTTTTGAGATTTTTGGGGTGTTACAATCCTCCCCTCCTTAATAAAATTTCGTCCCGAAATTTGAAGACAGTAGGGAGAAAATAACAAAACCTTTATATGTTTCTATTACATATACAACGAGCGAACAAGTTACGAAAATAACTCGGGAAACTCGGCTCACATGGTCTGCTCGCGCTCCCATGTTAGCTCTTCTCGGCCACAATTGTCCCATCGGACTTTGACCATCCCGATCACTTTGTTCCGCAACTGTTTCTCAGCTCGATCCTCGATCCGTATAGGCTTCACCTTTGTCGTTAGCCCATACTCAATCGACACTCGATCATTGTCAATTACTTGAGCTGGATCCTTGACTGCTTTGCGTAGCACCGAGATGTGAAACACATCATGCAATCCACTCAATTCCGATGAAAGAGCTAGCCGATAGGCAGCTTCCCCAACTCGCTCCACCACTTCAAATGGACCAAGGTATCGTGGACTTAGCTTTTTCAACCGCCGAATCCGAGATACGCCTTTGAAGGGCTTAATCTTTAAATAGACCCAGTCATCCACCGTGAACTCCACGTTCCGGTGCTTAGCATTGTAATACTTGGCTTGCCGATCCTGGGCTATTAGGAGCCTCTCTCGAATAGAGCGTAGTGTTGAGGTAGCATCCTCGACTTCCTTTTTGCCTAAAAGTTTGGTCTCGCCAGTTTCTGCCCAAGCTAGCGGTGTACAACACTTACGACCATACATCGCTTCAAACGGGGCCATGCCTATACTCGCTTGATGTCTATTATTATAGGCAAACTCCACCATAACAAGATGCTCTTCCCAATTCTTACCGAAGTCCAGGGCGCACATACGGAGCATATCCTCCATTGTTCTGTTGGTTCGTTCAGTTTGGCCATCCGTTTGCGGGTGAAAGGCCGTACTGAATGCTAACTTCGTGCCCAACATCTGATGAACTAATCTCCAATCCTTCGAGGTAAAGCGCCCATCTCGGTCACTTACGATGCTCCGGGGAACACCGTGCAATCGAACAATCTGCTCCACATAGAGCTTTGCCAACGTTTCCACTGAATCGTCCCGCTTGTTCGGTAGAAAGTGAGCCACCTTTGTCAACCGGTCTACAATCACCCAGATTGAGTCATGGACACGCTGAGATCTCGGTAATCCGTGCACGAAATCCATAGAAAGAATATGTAAAAGCCCATTGTAAAGACCCATTTATAAGCCTATGTGTGTCTTTTGTTTTGTCCCATATGAAATTTTAGTAAATTTTAACACAATCTGCTAGTTCATATATCAACAAAACCAATGCTACTAATCTTTAACCTTCATGCCCACACTTCGCTACTGATCAAACATAAATTATTTCATGTAGTTGCCATCATTCCCAGCATAAGTAGAACCTTTTAAATTAAAAAAACTTTGGACAAATAGAATCTCATCTTTCCAAGCATAAGTTGTTTTTGGTAGTGCCCAATTCTACATGATTTAGTCTTATCTTTTTTTTGTTCTTTAGTGATTATTTAATGTTAACATGTTAATTTCTTAAAATTTATTTTTATTAATGCAATTTTATTTATTTATTTATTGATGTATAGTGCAATGGATAAAAGTTGGATGGATATAGGTGATCGGCGACAACCTTCATACATCAATGGAGTGAATTCTTTTCTTGATTTTTCTTTTACTTATTCTGCTAGAGGAAACACAATTTGTTGCCCTTTGTTATAGATGTGGAAATAATAATTTTCACACTCGAGAGATTGTGTTTGTGCATCTTATTCTGAATGGAATTATGAAGACATATAGATGGTGGTGAAGTCAAGGAAAGGATTATTACAATATTAACCCAAATGTTGAGAGCAATGATAATGTTTTTAGAGAGGATGAAGAAGAGATTTCAGAGCATGATGATATGTATGAACTCCTACATGATTTTAATTCTTGTTTTAACAATATGAATGAGATCAGAGAAGAACGAGATCATGAGGACCCCAATGAAATAGCAAGAAAGTATTATGATTTGTTAAATGACGCTGAAAAATAATTATATTCTGGCTGCAAAGAATTTTTGAAATTTCAATTTATGGTTACTTTACTTGCACTCAAATCTGATTACGGATGGAATGAACGGTCTTTTACTAAATTACTTAATGTTTTGAAAAGAGCAATTCCTTGTAGTGAAAAACTACCAAGTAGTTTTTATGAAGCAAACAACTACATACAAGATCTTAGAATGGAGTGTAAGAAGATAGATGCTTGCTTGAATGATTTCATTCTCTACCGTTATAAGTTTGATGATCTTGAAAGTTATCCCACTTGCGGTATGTCCTGGTGGCAATTGAGCAAGATTAACAATAATGCAAAAAGTGATATGTTGTCAAGGAAGCGTAAAAATATACCAAATAAGGTTCTTAGACATTTTCCTTTGATACCCAGACTTAAACAATTATATATGTGTTCTAGGACAGCCGAGAATATGAGATGGCATAAAGAAAAATGTCACGATTATGGTAATTTGCGACATCCAGCTGATGCTTTTACTTGGAAATCATTTGATGAGAAACACTCAGAATTTTCGTCTGACACACAGAATGTTAGGCTTGGTTTAGCAAGTGATGGCTTTAATCCTTTTGGTCTTATGAGTACAAATTACAGTGTATGGCCAGTTGTTTTAGTGCCTTATAATATGCCATCGTGGTTATGCATGAAAACTCCTAATTTTATCATATCTTTGATTATTCCCGGCCCTCGACAACCTGGGAATGATATAGATATCTATTTGCAACCTTTGATTGATGAGTTAAAAATTTTATGGTAAGTTGGGGTTTGCACTTATGATGCATATAATAAGTGTAATTTTAACATGCGTGCTGCGGTATTATGGACGATAAATGATTTTCCAGCTTATGCTAACTTGTTAGGTTGGAGCACAAAGGGTAAGCTTGCTTGTCCATGTTGTAATAAGGACACATGGTATTGTCGACTAAATAATGGGTCCAAGATGTGTTTCATAGGAAACAGACATTTTTTTGATCCAAATCATAGATGGAGAAAAGATAATAAGTCTTTTGATGGAACAGTAGAACTTCGATCTATACCAAAGGTCTTATCAGGAGATGAAATTTTAGAGCAGCTAAAAAAATATGACAATGTGATTTTTGGAAAGTTTCAAAAGAAAAGGAGGCTGAATGAAACTACTCTTCCATACAATTGGAAGAAGTTAAGTATTTTTTTTAAATTACCATATTAGAAAACACTTGAGATACGTCATTGTCTATATTACATGCATATTTTAAAAAATATTACTGATAATATATTGGGTACTTTGTTGAACATTGATGGAACGACAAAAGATGATTTAAATTCTAGACTCGACCTTAAGGAAATGGGGTTGAGATCTGAATTACACCCGATAGAAAAAGATGATCATTATATCATGCCACAAGTATGTTATTCATTGACACTGGTCGAACGAAGGGTAATATGAAATTTTTTTGAGAATTTAAAAGTTCCAGATGGGTATTCTTCAAATATAAAGAGGTATATAAATGCTAAAGAGGGTAAAATTTCACGAATGAAAGCTCATGATTGTCATGTTTTCATATTGGATCAACTTGCTCCTACTTTTCGTGGCATTGTTCGCAAAGAGGTTTATGACCCACTGGTTGAACTAAGTGTCTTTTTTAAGGAGTTGTGCTCGAAAGTACTCAGTATTGAGGTGTTGGTATAAATCTCTTATGATTTTTTAATTTGATATATTTTAAACAAGTTAACACAAAAATGTTTAATTACAGGTTTAAATGTAACAAAAACGTACGATCCCTCTTAGACTAAGGTGTTGGTAAGGCAAAAATCCCTGGTGCTTGGTCCTGTCCCGTACTCTATCTATCGGCCTCAACTAAATTGAATCAATGGGGTTTTTTTAGCCACATTCAAGCTTAGGAAAGCAAGTCAAGATTGTTTCCTTTTTTTATAGCTCCCAATAGACTGAAATGGGGAAGTCAAGTAAACCCCGCCGGAGGATGAGCCGAACTCGACTGGAAGGAGAGGCTTTACGTCCAAAAAAGGACACGTGGTCCGAATATTGGGCTTGAGTGGTCAAAGAGGAGACAAAATAATCTAGAGAGGGTGGCTGTGCAACTTCCAGCAGAATT
The DNA here is from genome assembly GCA_039513925.1 of Platanthera zijinensis. NCBI lineage: Eukaryota > Viridiplantae > Streptophyta > Magnoliopsida > Asparagales > Orchidaceae > Platanthera > Platanthera zijinensis. The sequence goes on from CM077080.1 coordinate 86,387,382, forward strand.
TCGAAGATTAGTTGGATATAGAGCTCAAGAGCTTATTACAAAAAGTGGATGATATGTAAGGCAAAATGCTCCTCTAAATGTGGAGAAATGGTCTGAAATTCCAACTGATATTATTGACAAAATAATTAATATCATCAATGTAAGTCTTAAATTTTAAATAGTTTTTTTTAAAATTTATAAATATTTTTCTATTTTGAATTCATAATTTGTGGTTTTATATTTTTTAGACTGAATTCAATCTCCCAAAAGAATCTCATGTTCATGGTGATCTTATATCATCACTTCGTCGACACTACAATGTTTGGCATTTTCGTTTACATGCTGATTATTATCTGAAATGGAATACTGATGCACAAAGACGTGCAAATGGCCCTAAAGACATCGATTTAACACAATGGAATTGGATAATTAATTATTGGGGCAGTGCCCGATTCAAGGTATGAAATACATTAATTACTTTAAAATTATGTATTGTTCATACAATGATTTTCTTATTGATTCATTGATGTAGAGAATCAGTGAGATCAATAAACAAAATAGGAGTCAACAAAAAATAAAATCTCATGTTGGATCAAAGTCTATTGCAAGAACAGTATATGAAATGGTAAGCTCTTAGAATTTATCAATTATAATGTTAATTAAATTTAACAGTTATAATTGTACTTAGAATTAATGTTTTATTATTTTGTATATGTAGAGGATGGCTCTGAATGAACAAGATGAGCTACCATTATATATAAGGTTATGGGAGAAAACTCATAAGGGGAAACATAATGAATGGCAAGATGAAACAATGAAGGAAACATATAACACGCTATTGGATCTTCATGACACAAAAATGAAAGAGAAGGGAGAAGATAAGTTGACCCCAGAAAAAGCCTATACTATAGTACTTGGACATCGTTCAGGTTATATTCCCGGAATGGGTCCTGGACCCAAACCTTCAGAGCATAAAAATATTAATGTGCAAAAATTACGAAAAGAAATTCGAGCAGAATTTGATGTGGAGATGAACACTCGTATCAAAGATTTGGAAGTGGAGGTGACCACTCGTATTCAAGAGATGGAATCTAAAATTTTGGCTCTTTAGAAACAAAGAGAACCTGAGGACCAAGCATACCACTAATGATTCTTGAGAACTGATTTTACCATCTGAACTCCTGATTTTCTATTTTTTTATCTCTTTGTGAAAGTTTCTATAGGTTTAATATTTAGTCGTTCTTCTAACTGAAAGTTTTTTTTGTTTTATCTTCTGTTACTTTCGTTCATTTTAAAGTTTGTGCTAGCAGAGATATATCTTTGAATGTTCTTTCAATCTGATCATTACAATAGTTTGAGTTATTTGTGTTTTACAAACATTTCAACTAAAATTTTTTTACGAATAACATGAAGGGGATATAACCTGAACTAATGCTCTTATGTTGAGTCTGTCATATCTTAACTCGAGTAGTGGTACTAAGGCTTTATTTGGGAGGACTAATTTTCACCAGTCAAGCGGTTCATGCAGTCGTAACCGGTCGACTGGTGAAAATAAGTCCCCTCAAATGGAGCTAAACTATGTATCCCACGGCTCTTATGCCGCAACACTTCTGATCACTTCTAAGACAATATAGTTTTTTAGATAAGAGAAGCTAAATCATACATGATAGCCCACGACTTTTTATGAATTGATTTTATCAGTAGATCCAATGTTTATCTGGCTGGATAAATGGCTGTTATAGATTCGAATGCTTTTGTTAGCTGTTTCCCCTTTAAATCAGCTTAATCTCATACTTTCCTGGAGATTATTCAAAGATTTTGTGGAGATTTCATCGTCTTCCTGGCAATATCCCCTTTGCCAAGTACCACAACCCTCCATCCAACAAATTTACTGTGTTGGCCTGGGAAATAACTGCATCCTAGAACTGCCCCAGTACTCTGATTCTCTCATGTTCAGCCACTGCAGGTCCCACTTCTCTCTTTCACAGAAAAATCCCAACTGTCTTTGCCCATCCGCCGCATACTCGTATAAGCCGTTATTTGGAATTTCTTTTTTCTATTATTTTGTATTCGGACACATGTTTTGTTAGATGTTTCCTTATATTTGCTTTTAGTATTGTGATATCTCGTGATTTGCAGGTCCTTTTTGTTGTGTGCTTAAATTAATTGCGTCTCAATTAGTTGAGGATTTTAACTTGCTGTTTCTAAAATAATTTTGTGAACATCTGTGCTACTATTTAAAATCTTTATTTTAATTAATTGTTTGTGGCTAAATTACATCAGCTATTGTCGCGTGTCCTCCACCCGTAGATTTGTCATGTGTCACAAAGTTAATAAGTCAGAGAAGGGCTTGGCTCTATGCAGAGGAATGACATTTTGTATAAATGATTAAATCTTTATATGAAAATGTGCACGATAGTGCATATTGGCTTGAGGTCAGTTATTTTAGGTGTATCTAAGCCATTTGGGAAACATAACCAAATGTCTTTGATTATATACATGGCTAGAGAATATTTCTTGTAGGCACTTTATGATGATACTCTTTACTTTTTTCTACATCTATTTTTGGTCTCCATCTTTGGCACAATTTTCTTCTTTAGTAGATTCAATACTCAATTAGATTTCCATTTGTGTTCTCAGGTGCTACTGACTTCTTTTGATGCTTTATTGGCTACTTTAACGCCTGCACTTGTTGTTGAAGCCAATATGCTACGTGAGAGGTTTGCACATAGGTATCACAGCAGTGCTCTCCTTGGGATGCATTCTAGATCTCGGCGTGGTGAGCCCTCTAGACGGGGAGATCTTATTGGATCAGGAATGGACAGGAATGCTGTTGACTCTGCTTCCCACAGGTCTACAATGAGTAAACTTGTTGACGCTGCTAGAACTCCTCTTGTGGACAAAAATTCTTTGAAAGCATTGGTTAGGCTACTTCGTGTTGTTCAGGTAATCTAAACCCATCAAAAAATTAATTATTTCAATATGTTTTTTTGCATAGCTAGCAATTTGACATGTAAATTCTACATCCCCTCTATAAAGGACAATTTCAGAGTCTTCTCTTGAATTTATTAGCCCATCAAGATACAAGAACATTATTGGTGTAAATTTTGATGGATATGCTGATGCTTGATCTATAGGGATAAAATAATATTATAATTAATGACATTGATCCGCCATTCCGGCTATTTGGCTGCCAGAGCTATATCATGTACTTGCGTCCTCAATTTTCTGATGGTACCCATCTTCGCCCCGTTTCTCTTCTGGTTATGAATGTTCTAAAGCTTTATCTTGGTTAATTTGTGAATCTGATAGTTACGAGCTGATTTTGTCATACATTTTCTCTCATGGATAATTGGATATAATAAGATCATTAATGGATCAGAATTTCATTGTTGACTAGTAGCTTTAACTTAGGGTATAGGGTGTTAATGGATCTTAGTCTGTTTGTTTGAGTGTTTTTAACACAATTTTGGCGGGGTAAGGAGAAATGTGTTTTTGCTAAACCACCATTTTGGAGCTCTGGTGCTCTCGGAAAGCCTAAAAATACATTTCCCCCATTTCCCAAAGACGTGTGAGAGCTCCATTTCTCAACTGAGCCAGTAGCACCACTCTTCCAAATAGAGCCTTAATTTTAGGTTCACGATATATAGTTGTGTTACATTACTCATCTCACTGTTTTGGTGAATTTAGGAGTGTCACCTCTACTTTCTAGACATCTTCTAAAAACTCTTACATTCTTGACCAGGAATCATCAATATGTGGCAAAACTTCTACTCCATTAAGAGGTTTCAAATTGTGGAGTATCTAAAGTGGACACATCCAATCAAGGATGTGGCAAAGCTGTTATTATGGAGGAAGATAAACCAAAAGACATGATAGGGAAGGGAGATTTCTCTAATGCTGTGCTTCTTAACCTGTTGAATTTGCCGTTATATATGAGGAGTGTAGCTCATCTTGAGCAGGTAGGTGTTTTCTGTATACCAAGTGCATTTTTCATTTTTTAAATTTTTTTAATATGAACGGCCTCTCACTATTTTTTTCCCATTATTTTAGCTCTTAAATCTTCTAAAATTCATCATGATCCATGCTGAGAGTGATGTTAGCTACCCAAACAATTTATAGAACCTTCTGACCAACCTGTTATCTCAGAAGGCATCATGCTAGATGTAAATGCAAATATCGATACATCTCCCATAGAACCATCCGGTTTAGTGAGCAGAGTGCAGAGTGAACAAGTCAATAATGTTACTGTTTCTGCTGCTACTTAGGAGGGGTGCTTTTCAAAGATTGATAGTAAAGAACAAGATCCACGCACTGTTCTTCTTGGTCTTCCACAAGCAGAACTTCAGCTTCTTTGCTCTTTGTTGGCTCGAGAAGGGTATGATAGTCTTTCCGATCCTTTTTTTTCACTTTTTCTTACAGGGTAAGGATTATGTTATACCTATTTCCCATTTTTTTTATCTTGTCAACCTTTTATTAGCATACAATTGAATTGTTTTATGGCATTAGAAATATGTTGTTTCTAGTGTTTAGTTGAGCTTGCACTACAGTCATTATATCTTTTCATTAAGGATCTAATCAAAAGTATGTTCCAACATGCTCTTAAATTTATGGAATGAATTTTTTGTCTTTCAGGATCATGCATATCCATTGGATACCTAAACTTTGGCTAGATTGAAGTATTTTTACAAAATCAGTAGCAAGATTTTGAATTTTGAAAGTCTTCAGTATTTGGAATATTCACGCCTTTCAACCTAAATAATAACACTCTGCTTTGCTTTTTATTTAGTGACTTTTGGATATCATCATTTTGTAGGATAGTCAACTAAATATTGTAGCTCTACAATTTTTTAGCTTTTTTTTGTTTATATTTGAGAGATGGTTTTTGTGTTTGCATATTTCATTTAAGCGCCACTCCTTACCTATTCATGTGTAAATAAATTTCATTACACTTAATGTATTCTAAATGATCAGAACTCACCACCTGTCGTTGGGATGATACTACAAATAAATTATTTAACTGAGCTTGGTGTCATACTCTATTTAATTGAGATTGACCTCATATTTTCTAAAGCAAATGAAGATCGGTGCGGGCTTCTATCTGTATGAATTCTGATCAAAAGATCTACTTCTACTACTGGCCAGCAAATGATAATCTTGAATTTTCATGGTAATTGTTATGGCAAAGGCGAAGGTGAATGGTTTTTATTACGCTAAAAGAATATTTTATGTAGGATGAAATTATGCTCGCAGAATACAGCTCCGGCGGCCGAAGCAGGCGCATCGGGGATGCAGGTGATGGATTTGAGGCTAGTAGGAGACAAAACTTTGATATATCAATGCCAAATCCTTGGCTCGCAAGATAAACTTTTCGATCAGACTGGGAAGCATTGTTTCTATCAATGTTACATCCAAGGATCAATTGACTTCATATTTGGGAATGCAAGGTCACTTTATCAGGTAATCATTTTAATAGTTTGACATATTCTCTTCATTTTTCACGAAGATTCTTTCATCAGTAGAGTATTCGGGATGACAGAAGTGTGCACATTTTCCCTCCATTTCCAGGGTGTGACCGTCGTCAGCAATATGTACGTGTTGAGGCCATCACTTTGCACCCTGGTAGGGGTGGTTAGGGGTATATTTTGCATAATAATAATCTAAAATTGTATAAATCATTTGTATTGGCATAATGATTATTACTCTACCTTCAGGTCTTGTTAATATTGGCCAGAGCATGACGCAAATGGGAAGAATCTTAAGAAGGCCAGAGTTTGGCGATCCTTCAGTGTTCAACGGGGACATGGTTAAGCGTACAAAGAAGACTATCAATGTGTTGAGCGTCGCCGCCGCTGCCATCGGCAATTGCGAGGTGGAGATCAGTGAGTACCTAACTCATGTCCCCAACATCTCACGGACAAAGTTCGAGAAGGGCAAGCAGATCTTCCACCGGCCATGAGATGTTGGGCCTGCTTCTAATTTGGACTATCATTATCTCAGAAGTTATAAAATGCACATTTAAATAAGCTAAAGAATGAATATGTATTTAGTTTAATTATGGTTTAAAACTATTATTCTGTATTGAGGGATTTATGCTATCTCCCACTTTTTTTCTTTATTAATAAAATAATGCTGAACAAAATTCTGTTATGATTGTATATTTTATTTTTTTCCTTGTGCTTGAATATCTTAATATTGAATTATAAGGAATAAAAAATGAAAGTACATTGTATTACTAAAAATAGTATATCATGTTGTCTCTTTGTCACTGAAATTACACATCCGATGACGAAATAATTTGGTCACTAAAATAATATTTAGTGACTAAATCAGTTTGATCACTGAAGAATTATTTAGTGATCGAAATAGATTAGTCACTAAAACAGCATTTCATGGCCGGCGTAATGTAGTCACCAAAAATTATTTAGTGGACAAATTAATTTGGTCACCAGGAAACATTTTGTGACCGAATCAATATGGTAATTAAATGTTCATTCAGTGACTGATTCAACTTAATCACTAAAAATTAATTTAGTGAACAAATCAATTTCATCACAAAAGAAACTTTTGGTGACTATAGTCAATTCAGTCACTAAATATATACGATTAGTGATGTAACTCATTTTGGTCACTAAAAACATTTAGTGGCGGGGCATTCGTGACCGCGTTGTGACAGACAATATTTAGTCACTAATTGTCTTTGGTGACTAAAATGCAATTTTTAATGACGAAAAAATTCGTCACTTAAAGTCGATTTTCTACTAGTGTAGCATTTTTGTTGTTAAGAGAGAGCGAGAGCAGAGAAGTCCTTGTTGCGAGATGATGGTGTTCTTCTCTTCTTGACTAATTTTCTATGTGTCTGTGTGTTGTGTCGAAAAAGAGAGAAAATCTCTTTTATATTTTCCATATCAGTTTGCATTCAAAATTTGAATTTCTTCTACATTTATTACTGACAGCCTAGAGAATGACCTGCATTGATTTATTTCCCCAACTGTCCTACGGAAAAACGGTAAGCAATAATCCTGAGGAAGACCATAATTAATACTCCGTCTAACGGTAATATTCAGAGAATATTTTAGTATTAAATACTAAGGAATTATTGCATTATAATATGGACAGAAGGATGAAAATAACCAAGTCTGGATTCGTCGACCTGAGTTCACAGTTCGTTGAGCTGAGATCCAAGATCGTAAACCTGAGTTTGATTCTAGACTTAGAATATTTGAGATGTTCTCTAGCGTTGAGTGTTGAAGCATATGATCCAGAATTAGTCGACCTGATACCTGAGAACTGAGTTCGTCGAGCTGAGATCCAAGATCGTCGACCTGAGTTTTATTCTGGACTTAAAATATTTGAGATGTTCTCTGGCATTGAGTGTTCAAGCATATGATCCAGAATTAGTCGACCTGAGACCTGTGAACTGAGTTCGTCGAGATCAGCTCAGAGAATCTTTCTCTGATTTCGTCGAGCTGAGCACGACTTTGTCGACCTCAGTTCGACAAACGTCGAACTAATTTTACTGAGTCTTTGAAATCTCTAAGTCTTGAGTCTCTGGCAGTCTGTTGATGGCTGGTACAAGTGATGTTGAATCTAAGGACTTGGCCTAGACTCTAGGACACAACCATGACCCTGGCTATACATGTTGGGTCATAATAACCTAACTTAGTGAACCTAGCACAAATCCTTCTAGGGATCCAACAAATGCGCTTGCATTACACCTAATACAGCAAGGTGTTTCCTCAACAATATACCCAAGGATCATGGGATCAAAATCAGCACAAGAAGCCTGGTATCGACTCAAAAATGAGTATAAAGGAAATAAGAAGGTAATAAAAATCAAACTCCAATCCTTACGTAGACAATTTGATGAAATAAAAATGAAAGTAGGAGAGAACTCCCAGGAGTATTTTGCAAAGTTAACTTCATTGGCAAACCAAATAAGAGCCCTAGGAGGAAATCTTGAAGAATCTCAAATCATCGAAAAGGTGCCAAGATCCCTTCCAAGATCCTACAATCATGTGATCTCTGCGATCATGGAAACACATGATGTAGAAGCAATGACCGAAACAGAACTATTGGGTTCACTTCAGTCACATGAAGATCTCCTTCTCAAGGATAATACACTCATAGAAAAAGTGTTCTAGACCAAGATGAACCTCAAAAATAGAACAGGCAAGAAGCACTTCCCAAACAAACATTTTAAAAATTCAACACAAGAATGAATAGAGGACAGAGGACAACACAAGCAGAAGGACCACAACACCGGTCCATAATCATCTTGCATTATTTGCAAGAAGCAGAATCATCTTACCAAAGATTGCTTCTTTCGGTGCAAAACATGCAAAATCCAAAACCACTCAGAGAAGAATGGCTCGTTCAAGCAAAAACAGGAGGCCAAGTACACAAAAACAGAAAATGATCAATTTCTGTTTACATGTAAAAACTCCTAAAAAAAGACTCTCCTTATCTATGGTTCATGGACAGTTGCTGCTCTAGCCACATGGTGAATAGGAGGGAATACTTTGTGGAGCTCGATGAGCACTATAGATCAGAAGTCACACTCGGAGATGGAAAGTAGGTGAAAATAGAAGGCAAAGGAACTGCAGCAATCATCACCCCTGATGGAGCTCAAAAATTAGTTGAAGGTGTGCATTTTGTTCCTCTTCTTACCCAAAACTTATTAAACGTAGGACAACAGCTAAGAAAGGGACACAAAGTAGTGTTCAATGACAATGCATGTCTCATACACCGTCATAAAACCAATGCTCTAATTGGGACAACACACTTAAATCATAGTAATATCTTCACTATAGAATTACTGCCACAAAAATCCATCTCACTAACCTGTACTCAATATAACAAGCTAGCACAATTATGGCACAATAGACTTGGGCACATAAATGCCTCCTCCCTTCACATATTGAAAGGATTAGTTTAAGGGATGCCCAATCTATCAAAGATTGAATTAAACTGTGACACATGTGCCCGGAGCAAGTCACACCGCCAGCCATTTCCACAAGCTATGCATAGGAGGGCCTCCCAGCCACTGGAATTACTTCACATTGATCTCTAGGGGCCTGCCAGCTCACAGTCGTTGGGAGGCAAGCGATATTACATGCTCATCGTTGACGATCATACTCGATACATATGTATTACTCACCTGGAGCAAAAATTTGAAAGCTTCAGTCAATTTGTTCTTTTCAAAACTCAAATTGAAAATCAGCTTAACAAACGAATCAAAATCCTAAGAAGTGATAGGGGAGGAGAATTCCTATCAAAAGAATTTAACAAATTCTGCCAAGAAGCTGGAATTCACCGGGAGCTCACTGCACCTGCTTCACCCCAGCAAAATGGAGTGGTCGAAAGAAGAAATCGAACAATTATGGAAATAATGATAGCAATGTTTATTCAAAAATCACTTCCAAAATCCTTTTGGGGTGAAGAAACAACAACAGCAGTATACGTGCTCAATCGAACTCCCACCAAAGCTCTCATCAATCTAATACCATATGAAGCTCTATTTGGACACAAACCATCAGTGGCCCATCTCAAGATGTTTGGGTGCATAGCCTATGCTCACTAGACTGTAGAAAAACACGACAAGTTAGAGGAAACCAGCATCAAATGCATCTTTATGGTCTATAGCAGTCAGACCAAAGGCTACCATTTGCTTGAACCAAGGAGAAATAAGCTTATCATTTATCGAGATGCTACATTCTATTAGGAAGAAGTATGGGATTGGGCCTCAGATTGTGATTCTTCCCCTTCAATGTCACCGGTTGAGCTGGGACTATCACAAAACTCCATCCAAGATAACACTGAAGAGAGGCAGTTGCCGGTTAAGCCGGGAACTCCACCTAGCATCGTCTAAGGCAACAGGCAAGTCATGGAGCTTGAAGATTCCGACTTAGAATATAAATCATCATCGACACATAAGGTTCGTTCCTTATAAGAAATATATGAAAATGATGAATTTTCCCTTTCAATAATCAGTACCCCTGCAACCTTAGAAGAAGCCATAAAAACAGAAGAATGGAAAAATGCAATGGAGGAAGAAATTGCAGCCATAACTAAATACAACACCTGGGTCTTGGTCTCCAGACCAAAGAATAGAGACATGATAGGCCTCAAGTGGATTTATAAACTAAAACAAGATGTGGCTGGGAAAATTCTAAAACACAAAGCACGGCTTGTTGCTAAGGGGTACACACAAAGACCCAGTGAAGACTTTGATGAAACATATGCTCTAGTTGAAAGACTAACAACAATCTGGCTAATACTGGTCATAGAAGCTAAAAATAGATACCCTCTATTCGAACTTTATGTAAAATCAGCCTTTCTAAACGGAGAACTTGCAGAAGATGTATATGTAGGACAACCGCAAGGATTTGAGGTAAAAGAAAAAAGAAGAGAAGGTGTATAGACTACACAAAGCCCTCTACGGGTTAAAGTAGGCCCTAAGGGCATGGCATCACAACATAAATGCATTCTTCTTACATGAAGGATTTATTAGAAGCCCAATTGAGCCAACCCTCTACATTAAAGAAGAAGAAGAAGGCTCTGACTGGGTAGGGGACAAAAAAGATCGACGAAGCACATGAGGATTCATTTTCTTCATCGGCGGTGGAGCCATATCATGGAGATCGTGAAAGCAAAGATGTGTTGCCCTATCAACCGCAGAAGCGGAGTATATAGCCCTAAAGAATGTCGCATGTGAAGCAGTTTGGCTGCAATGCTTAAATAAGGAAATCAAAGGAGTAAGAGGGGGATAAAAGGAAGGAGTAATCAGTCATTGCTACAATAGCTTTGTGATTGCCCTCTCAAAAAATCCAGTGTATCACTGCATATCTAAACACATCGACATAAAGCACCAACATATCAGAGAGCTCATGGAGAAGAAGATGACCGAAGTCCAGTTTTGCCTAACCAAGCAATAGCTCGCTGACCAAATGACCAAGCCCCTTCCTCAGGAGCATTTCATCGAATTAAGAAAGAAGATTAGTGTTTGTAATGGAGCAGATTTAGAGGGGGTGTAAAAGCTCGACATCTCAAATAAGCCCAAATCTGCACCATGGCCCACCAAGCATAATAAAACCAAAAACTGGAATATTCTCAATCATTATGTACCCTTCTAGATGTTTCCTGTAGCAGCATATAAATACATCTGTATTCCTGTACCAGAATGAATTGAATGAAATTTCTAAAACCTCTTCTAAGATCAAGTGTAGCTGCTCTTATTCTATTCGTGGAACCACCTACATAGCAATTAGTTAATTAATTAAAAGACATATCTTGTCCTAGCATTGTTCAATTACTCTTGGTAAGGTGTTGCTTCACCAACAGCCGTAACGCTCCAGCAGGCCTCCTCCAAAAGTTACGCCTCTAATTAAATTCCAGATTTATGGGTTTGCACCTATAAATATGGCTTATTAGGGAGGAGGAAAGGGAATTCAGATTTGAGGATGTGTTGAGAGAGAAAATAAATAATATCAAGAGAGAGGAGGGAGAGAAATTTACTTTTCCACAACTGTTTTAGGCAGAAAATACAAGCCTCATTGTTGGAGAAAAAAATCATTCCAGAACTCTATTTCGCGAAGTGGTCGCATCAGAAGTTATAAATTTCGGTCGTTATTGTAGTTGTTCAATTATAAATTTGTACGTTTCATTTTGAATTTCGTCAACTTGTGCCTTTGTGCTTCTATTTTGGTATCTTCACAAGTTTGTTTCTTGTAATTTATTTTTCATTTAACAATAAAATTTCAAGGTCTATTACGCTCCAAAACTTTGTTATCCATATTTCAAATTTTTTCCCTTGCCTCCATCATTCTTTTCATGATGTCGCATATTTATAATAATTTCTGCCACCTCAATGAGTAACAAATTTTTATAATGCTCGATCGTGATGATCTGAGGTTGAGATAATTTTCTCTATGATTTTAATTTTGTTTTTTTTCAAATTGTTGAACGTTTACGATTTACTGTTGATCAATTCATTGAGGCTATATATTCTATATAGTTTTCATAATGGTTTTCGCACTTTAGTTAGCCGAGAAGCTCATAAGACGAATCGATCGCGCATCGGTAAAAAGAGTAGAATGCAACCCTCGAAAGAGGACGGCGTAACTCTTCTGAATTGGAGTAAAATCCAATTGTGAGTTTCACTATCTAAAGCAAGTGTTAGGCGATGCGATTTTAGAACGAGAGCTCGGTTCATACACCTAAGCTTAGTTTAACCTAATCCTCAAAAGAGGGGTGTTCATGCTTCAGGAACCTCCACGGTAAAAGCCTCTTCAACAAGAGAACAACATTTCTATTTTCATTCCCTTATTTTCAATTTCCGAGGTGATTCAAAGATTGGGCACTAGTTTTAATATCTTTTTTTAATTCCGTTAATATTTCTAGTTTTTACTTTTTGCCTCCCCAAACCAAAATTCTAATTGATAAGATAATTATGATTTTCAAAGTAGAATTACTCAACCACCCCGAGTCTAATACGACCTTGTTTTCTTTAAAACTATTATACTCTCGATACGAAACACTTGTCTTTATTGTTTGTAGGCTTAGTTTCGCGCAATCAATATTTTGGTGCCGTTGCAGGGGAAAAATTGGTCGATAATATGAAAAAGAAATAGTTATTAATTTTATCATTCTCTTTCTTCTCACATATTTTTTCAAAAAAATTTTAAAATGCGTAACTTAAATTCGCAGAAAGGAGTGTTTGGGCTTGTCATCCCAACACACCCTCTAGTACCGCTGCGAACCCTTTATAGGGTAGACCTCAGGAAGTCCGGGACTAACTTAACCCGCTTTTTGAACAAAAAAAAGAAAATTTTATATATTTAATTATAATATTATAATAATATTAAAAATTTTCTCTTCATTTATTTCTTTTAGCCACTTCCCACATATCTTTTTAGTTTATGACCCGAGTAAACTCTCTGAGTTAGTGATCTACCAATAATTTGCGAAGAGTCAATCAGAGAAACTAATGAGGGAATAATGGAAGTTCCTAACCTTAATGCGACCCCGCTACAGACCTTATCCTATTATGTAAGACCAAATTTGGAGGGAACACAATCTAGTCTTATTCACACAGCAATAACGAATAATAATTTTGAAATTAAAATGAGTATCATTCAGATGGTACATCAATCAGTTGTATTCGATGGCCTACTGGATGAAGATCCAAATTTACATCTGCTTAATTTTTTGGAAATTTGAGATACGTTTAAAATAAATGGCATCATCGATGATGCCATCCGTCTTCATTTTTTTTCTTTTCTCTTTACGGACTAAGGCTAAGCAGTGATTGGGTACTGTTCCTTGAGGTTCCATCACTACGTGGGCCGAAATGACGGAGAAATTTTTAACAAAATATTTTCCTTCGGTAATATCCGCTAAATTACGTACGGACATTCTCTCGTTCATGCAAATAAACTCGGAGTCTCTCTTTGACACATGGGAGCACTTCAAAGAACTTTTGCGGAGATGTCCTCATCATGCCCTTCCTACGTGGCAATAGTTCAAACTTTCTACAATGGTTTGAATCTCCAAACGAGGCAAATGATTGATGCAGCCACAGGGGGAACACTTAATAACAAAACCCCCGAGGCCGCTCAAGAGATTTTCGAGGAGATGGCCATGAATGTTTATCAGTGGAATGCGCCACGACCGCGCCCTAATAAGCCGGCCGGAATCTTTGAAGTCGAGGCCACCCCAAATTTGGCACGCCAAGTAGAAATGCTCACAAAGCAAGTGGCAGAGATGTCTGCTTCCTCCAGCATAAATTGAGCAAATAAATAACAATTTTAATAATAATTTTCAAGAGCAAGTAGATTATATGGTGAACTCCTATCATCCTCCGTATAACCCGAATAATAATATTCCGTTCAATAATAGTTAAAATACGGGTTTGCTGAATCACCCAAACTTTTCATGGAGCAACCCCAATAATGCTCAACATCCACTACAAGTGAATCCTCCCGAATTTACTCCACCACCATCACACAAGCCTTCTTCACTTGAAGAAGTCTTCATTAAATACATTGCCTCAAATAAGTCCTATATCTAGAATCTTACCGGATCTATAAAGAATTTTGAAAATAAAATTGGACAATTAGCCAAATTAGTCTCTGACCGCCAACAAGTAACTTTCCCTGGCAACACCGAGCCCAATCCAAGGGATAGCGCCAACGCAATAAACCTTTGCAGTGGAAAGGATGTAACTTCTATAAATTTGGCTGGACCTGAGGTAAACGTTTCATCTTCACCTCAGAAATGTAAATCTTCGCAGGTTAAATCTTATTCTTATTCTATTTTAGCTTTGCGCATTATTCAAAATTCTACTTTACCTTATCCGTCAAAATTAAAAAATGAGCGCAAGGAAGAGAAATATGAAAAATTTATTAAAATTTTAAAACAAATACAAATATATGTGTCATTCTGCGAAGTAATTACCCAAATGTCTAAGTACACCAAATATTTAAAAGATTTACATTCAAATAAAAAGAAACTTGATAATTTTTCGCATATTTCTTTAAACGCAGAATGCTCGGCGGTTCTATTAAATAAATTACCACAAAAATTAAATGACCCAGGGCGGTTCTCTATCCCATGCTTGTTCGGTAATTTATTTATAAAACACGCCTTAGCCGATTTAGGCGCTAGTATAAATCTCATGTCATATTCTTTATTTAAAAAGATTTGTTTGAGCACCCCATGTCCAACTAATATGAGTATCTAACTAGAGGATCGGTCAATAAAATACCCAATAGGGATAGTAGAGGATGTGCTAGTTAAGGTTGACAAGTTTATCTTTCCGGTAGACTTTGTCATCATCGATATTTAAGATGACGCCAAGGTACCTCTCATACTCAAACGACCCTTCCTTGCCACCTCTCAGGCAATTATAGATGTAAGTAACGGAAAGATTCTCCTACAAGTAGGGGAAGAAGTTTAGCTTCAATTCCTCAATAAAAATGCCCTTCCAAATGACGACTGTTTTTATATATTAGAAACAGATTTTGATGAAGATTTATCGTCATTTGCTAAAATAATCTCGAAAAAATGGAAGAGCCGGAGTTAGTAAAATGAACTTGTTCAAAAGAGGTCACTCGACCGCTACCATTCGAGCAAATTAATTTAAATAATTTTATAATTAACTCGTCTTACGAAGAACCGCCGAGTCTAGAGTTAAAACAATTCCCGGATCATCTTAAGAATATTTTTCTAGAAAAAAGATTCAAAATTGCCCGTAATTATCACTTCCACACTTAACGATACGGAAATTTCCGCATTAATAAATATTTTAAACAATCACCATCATGCGATTGCATGACAAATTTCAGATATTAAGGGGATTTGCCCTCTCATTTTGCATGCACAAATTCACATTAGAAAATAATTCTCGCGACACCGTTCAGCCACAACGACGCCTTAACCCAAATTTGAAGGATATTGTTAAGGCTGAAGTAATAAAATTATTAGACGCATGAATTATTTATCCTATTTCGAATAGCACTTGGGTTAGCTCGGTGCAAGTCGTTCCTAAGAAGGTCGGGATAACGGTAGTTTCCAATGAAAATAATTAGTTAATCCCAACCCGTACCATTACGGGTTGGCGGGTACGCATCGATTATAGGAAATTAAACGATGCAACTCATAAGGATCACTTCCTGCTTCCCTTCATTGACCAAATCTTAGAACGTCTATTTAGTCACTCACAATATTGTTTTCTTGATGGTATTTTGGGATACTTTAAAATCCCATTTGCACCCGAAGTTGGTGGATACGACGGCCCCCAAGTTGTTGATGACGGCACGCTAACGGACGACCCTCCTTCATCTCCAACAAAGGACTCGCGTTGCTATGGCGTTCGTATGGAGCGGCGCTACAATCTCCGCCCTCGGCGCAAGACAAATAACTGGTTGAACTTCTTCTATTATTAGCTTGAGAGCATTTATATTTTTAGCATGTTTTATTTAATCATTTAGTGTATGTTAGTTTATTTGGGCTGCATGTAGCCATGGAGTGTGTTATTTTTATTTTGCTACATATAGCCAAGACTTGGAGTTAAGCCTATATATAGGCATGTAGTGTTTTATTTAAGTCAAGTTGAATGAAGATAACTCTTAACCCTAATCTTTCCTAAACTTCTCACTCTCTCTCTACCACTCTCAGCCGCCACCCTCCTTCTCTCTCTCTCTCTAAGCATTTGACCAACCCTCTCCTCCCTCATCCTCCTCTCCCAAAACCGCGACCCCTTCCTCTTCCACTTCAAGTCCGGCTGCCCCTCACCTCCCTCTTCCATAGCCTCCTCCTCCTCTCCCTCTACATCAACCATTCTCCACTATCCATAGCCGGCCGAACATCTTCCTCCTCCACCCGAGCACCCCTTGAAGAAGAAAACGACCACCCCTCTTCACTTGGACTTTTATCCGCGGAAAGTCTCCTTCAACGACGAAGAATCTGGACATCTGTGTGAAGCGGCCAAGGCGGACGATCTATCTTTCCATCCGGCGCAACTCCGGCGGAACCGCAGAAGAGTGATCCTTTGAAGGTAGTCGGAATCATCTATTCCGACTTGGGTAACGAACCATTCCACACAAGTATGATTCTCTCTTGATAATCTAGTGACCGGAAAGATTTTTTGCGTTGGATTTGAATCGTTAGATTTTTCGTTGTTTTCCTTTTGATTTGCATCTATCATAACGCGTTATTTTCGAAAGGGCTTGGTGAGCCCCGTATTTTTGTTGGGAGAGATCTACAATTTTTCAATCGCATTTTGGGTAGACCCTTTTGGTACAACCACGCTTGTCCGGACCGGGCAGGTCCCTTTTGCTTGGAAGAACATCGACCTATCGTCGTTCGTTCGACCTTTCAGCAGTGTTGCTACCGTACATTGGTGAACTGTGTTATTTTGCTTGCAAGTGTGCTGTGAATAAAACTTGTGTGAGTGTGATAGTGGAGTTTGAGTCGCATCCGCTTTATTCCCCTAGCCCATACTTGAGACTTCGATAGAGGCCTACACAAATTTGGTATCAGAGGTGGTTATGTTTATTTTTTAATTGTCACCCTCCCCTGTTATTTTTGCATGTTAGCCCGCACTGCTGTATGCACGTTTGTTGTCAAAATCTCAAAAAGAAAAATTTTTTTTTGTCTGCCGTAGATTTCTTATTTTTTAGCAAAAAAATCAAATTTTTTTTTTTAATAGGCCTCATTTTATTTCCTGTAAGAAAATAAAAAAAAATATTATTTTTCTATAATCGTTAAGCGGGATTAAATCCTTTCGTGGTATGTCTAAGTCTAATGTTAGCACCGTTGCATGCGTACTAGGCTGGGTACGGAATATCCTTCATCATCTTCTACTATGGATGATGACCGGGACGAGGGACGTGCCCTCACTGAGATTGAGAACTCTGTCAGGATTTCATGGAGCAGATGACAGCCATTAGGGAGGCACTTCACGGAATGGGATTACCACAAGGGGTACCCCGTAATCAACCCGCTCACCAACGGGTGGGAGACAATCACAATCCTTACCCCCACCCTCCTAATGAGCACGCTCCACGCGCACCTTACGAGTTCGATCTTACTCGGGCCGTCTGAGTCAAGCCACCATCCTACGATGGCATGGGGTATCCCCAAGTCTTCCAGGACTGGGTCATGGAAATCGAATGCTATTTCGAGTTGTATGCTCTGAACGACGCGGATAAGGTACGAGTAGCGAGGATGAAGTTGCTAGGGCGTGCTAAAATATTTTGGCTGAATGAGGAATGTCGTTTGAGAGTCGAGAACAGTGCATTGCCCATTGGTTGGGATGACATGAAGGCTAGGCTGACAGAGAAGTACGTCGCCACGTACCATCGAACACAGATGTTCGATGATTTAGCCACCCTTAAGCAAGGGACTAGGTCAGTTTCTGAGTACATGAGTCTGTTGAAGGAAATGATGGTGAGGTGTGATGTGAAAGAGATGCCTGAGGTCACGCTCTCCAGGTTTCGTAAGGGACTAAACCCCAACATCCAAGGAAAGCTTTTTCATTATGGTCACACTTACTTGCACGTCACATTCAACGCTGCCTTAGATATTGAGAAGCAAAATGTGCTTAAGGGTAATACTTGCTCATTCCAAAAGGGCAAGTCCATCTTAGGAACACAGCCCACCTCCACCTATAAGGACAAAGGAAAATATCAATCCTCCGACTCGACCTCCATAGTTGTAACGGCTAGGAATAATAGATACCCCTCTGGTGAGAGAGTCCAAGTGGGTAGGGTCAACAGAATGAATGTCACCTGTTTCGCTTGCGGGATCCAAGGGCATTATGCTAGTGATTATCCTACTAAACCCAAACCATTAGCCCTGTTAGATTCCACTTGTGGGTCAGACGACCTTACTTACGAGACGGGAGATGAGAGCGAGTCCGATGGAGTGCCAAGTGATATGGAGGATGACTACCATATGATGGTTATGAGGTGTATCCTGGCGACCCCACGAGCATTAGACGACTGGAATAGGACGAACATTTTCACGTTGAATTTTAAAAGTGGTGAAAAATGGTGTAGGTTGATCATCGATAGCGGTAGTTGCATGAATATTATTTCTGAAGTCGTGGTGAAGCGTATGTCACTTTCTCCTGAGCTACACCCTCACCCTTATAAGGTGGCATGGGTAAACAAGTCGTCCCTCCCCATGTCGACGCGATGCTTGTTACCCCTTACCATCAAAGCTTATTCTGATCAGATTTGGTGTGACGTCATCCCTATGGATGCTTGTCACGTCTTGCTAGGTCGCCCTTAGTTGTATGATCATGACGTTACCCACTTTGGTCGGGCCAACACTTCCGAGTTTAAATTTAATGGCAGAACAATTATCTTAAAACCCGCTCCGCCAAAAGATCTTTCGGCCCCCTCTAAGGATACGGTCGTCCCAGTCGAGAAGAAAATGTTGAGTCCGATAGGGAAGAAAGAATTGAAGCGTACTACCTTTGTAGACGGTGTCCTCTATGCATTAGTGTGTCTACAAGTTAAGGAAGATGCATCAATGTTTGAGAATTTGCCGCCGGCACTGAGAAAGCTCTTAGATGAGTTTGTGGACGTGTACCCGGACGAGGTACCGTCTGAGTTACCCCCCATGCGAGATATCTAGCATGCTATTAATTTCATTCTAGGCTCCTCATTGCCCAACCTCCCACATTATCAGCAAAACCCTTCCGCACACTTAGAGTTACAAACCCAGATTTCGGATTTATTGCAAAAGGTTTTATCCGCCACAGCATGAGCTCATGTGCTGTACCCACCTTACTTGCCCCAAAGAAAGATGGCTTTTGGAGGATGTGCGTGGATAGTAGAGCCATTAATAAGATCTCTATTAAGTATCGATTTCCCATCCCTCGCTTGGACGATTTTTTGGACATGTTAGCCGGTGCCACGATTTTCTCGAAATTGGACCTTAGGAGCGGCTACCATCAGATCCGAATTAGGGAAGGGGACGAGTGAAAAACCGTATTTAAGTCTAAGGAAGGGCTCTACGAGTGGTTAGTTATGCCGTTTGGGCTTTCCAATGCGCCGAGCATGTTCTCGAGGATGATGACCCACGTCTTCCAACCCTATATGGGAAAATTCATCGTGGTATGTTTTGACGACATTTTGGTTTTTAGCACCTCCACGATCGATCACGAGTCACATTTAAAAATCATCTTTACCACACTGAGATCGTAAAAATTATTCGTGAATATTAAGAAGTGTACTTTCCAAGTTTCATCGGTTGAATTCCTCGGTTATATCGTTAGTTCGAAGGGGATCCACGTAGACCCTAAGAAAGTGCAAGCAATTAGAGATTGGCCCGAGCCCGCCAACATTCGGGATGTTAGGAGTTTTCATGGGCTCGCTACATTCTATCGGAGATTTATTAAGGATTTTAGTAGTATTATGGCCCCCATTACCGAGTGCATGAAAAAGGGTGAATTTACATGGACGAACTTGGCCGCTAGGGCGTTCCAATTAATTAAATCGCGCATGTCGGAAGCACCCCTCTTGCGACTACCGGATTTTATCAATGTTTTCGAGTTGTCATGTGATGCGTCAGGAGTGGGAATTGGCGGAGTGTTGAGTCAAGACGGTCACCCTGTGGGGTATTTCAGTGAGAAACTGGCGTGTCCAAAATTCAATTATTCCAATAACGATCGGGAGTTTTACGGGGTCATTAGATGCCTCCAACATTGGCGACATTATTTACTTCCTAAAGAGTTTATCATCCTATCTGATCATAAGGCGCTAAGATTTATTAACTCTCAAACTAAGGTTAGTCCTAGGAATGCCAAGTGTGTCTCCTATCTCCAGGAGTACACTTTCATTATCAAACACCTTGAGGGACCTCTCAACCGCGTAACCGACGCTCTTAGTCGTGTCTCGTTATTACTATCCACGCTAGAAGTTAAGGTGATTGGCTTCGATAGGATTAAGGACGAATACTTCAACTGTCCAGATTTCAAGGATATCTATTTCACCACTCAAGACGACTTGCCTACAACCATTACTTCTTTTTATATTCGTGACGGCTATTTATTTAACCATTCGAAGCAATGCATCCAGCGTTCCTCCCTACGGCACTTCATAGTGTGGGAATTGCATAGCGGAGGGCTAGGTGGACATATTGGCAGTGACAAGACGATCACGTTAGTAGAAGATAAGTTCTATTGGCCTGGTCTTAAGGCAATGGTTAGTAAGATCGTGGGAAGTTATAGAGCGTGCCAATTGGCTAAGGGGAACAAAACAAATGCGGGGCTTTATACCCCTCTTCTGATTCCTTCAATCCCTTGGGAAGACGTTAGCATGGACTTTCTCGGCCTCCCAATCACATTTAGACGTCACGACTCTATCTTAGTTGTTGTAGATCATTTCTCCAAAATGGCCTATTTTATCGCGTGCAATAAAACCAACGATGCGTCACACGTTGCACAATTATATTTTAAAGAGGTAGTTGGCCATCGAGGCATTCCAAAATCGATAGTTACCGATAGGGATGTGAAGTTTACTAGTTATTTTTGGAAGACCCTGTGGAGGATTATGTGCACCAAACTTCTATTCTCTTCAGCTTACCACCCGCAGACGGATGGGCAAACCGAAGTTATAAACAGAAGTTTAGGTAGTTTGCTCCGATGCCTTGTAGGAGACCACAAGGGTACATAGGACCTTATCCTCCCTCATGCTTACCACCCAATACGCATCTTATCAAGTTAATGCCAACGCACATAAGAGAGTGTCTCACTTGAAAGTAGGCGATTTAGTCATGGTGCGTCTCATCCCTGAACGGTTACCTACGGGCACCTTAAAAAAGTTAGCGAATCGGCGAGCGGGACCTTTTCGGATTTTAAAGAGGTTAGGAGACAATGCATTTCTCTTGGAATTACCAACTGATTGGGGTATTTCCCCTGTTTTTAAAGTTTCGGATTTAACGCAATATATTGCTCCGCCACTAGAATTATCTTCCTGTCCGTTTAGTTCCACTACAGATTCTCATGGGTATGGGGTTGAGTGGGGTAAGGGATCACTCTCTCCATCGGTCTCCAATGGAGGTACGCTAATTGTTGATGCTATAGATTTTCCCCCTTTGCTGCCTAATGATTTTCCAAGGTTTTCCAGGACAGCATTTTTGCAAGACAGAATTCTCAAGGATGACGTGTTTCCCACTGTAGATGGAGATGTGCACCGATACTTAATTCGTTGGCCTGATCGCCCCGCCTCTGATGACTCTTGGCTCCCGGAAGCGGAGGTTGCTCTGTTGGATGGTGTTCTTCTATGATGGTATCTTTAAGACAACTCATTGGTGATGAGTCCTTTCAAGCGGGGGAGGATTGGTGGAGACGACGACCCACAAGTTGTTAATGATGGCATGCAAACGGACGACCCTCCTTCGTCTCCAACAAAGGACTCGCGTCGCCATGGCGTTCGTATGGAGCAGCGCTACAATCTCCTACCTCGGCGCAAGACAAATAACTAGTTGAACTTCTTCTATTATTAGCTTGAGAGCATTTATATTTTTAGCATATTTTATTTAATCATTTGGTTTATGTTAGTTTATTTGGGCTGCATGTAGCCATGGAGTGTGTTATTTTTATTTGAGCTACATGTAGCAAAGACTTTTAGTTAAGCCTATATATAGGAATGTAGTGTTTTGTTTAAGTCAAGTTGAATGAAGAAAACTCTTAACCCTAATCTTTCCTAAACTTCTCACTCTCTCTACCACTCTTAGCCCCCACCCTCCTTCTCTCTCTCCCTCTAAGCATTCGGCCAACCCTCTCCTCCCTCATCCTCCTCTCCCAAAACCACCACCCCTTCCTCTTCCACTTCAAGTCCGGCCGCCCCTCTCCTCCCTCTTCTATAGCCGCCTCCTCCTCTCCCTCTATATCAACCATTCTCCACTATCCATAGCCGACTGACCATCTTCCTCCTCCACCTGAGAACCCCTTGAAGAAGAAAATGGCCACCCCTCTTCACTTGTACTTTTATCCGAGGAAAGTCTCCTTCAACGACGAAGAATCTGGACATCGATGTGAAGCGGCTAAGGCGGACGATCTATCTTTCCATCCGACGCAACTCCGGCAAAACCGCGGAAGAGTGATCCTTTGAAGGTAGTCGGAATCATCTATTCCGACTTGGGTAACGAACCATTCCACTCAAGTGTGATTCTCTCTTTATAGTCTAGTGGCCGGAAAGATTTTTCACGTTTGATTTGAATCGTTAGATTCTTCGGGGTTTTCCTTTTGATTTGCATCTATCATAACGCGTTATTTCCGAAAGGGCTTGGCGAGCCCCGTATTTTTGTTAAGAGAGATCTACCATTTTTGATCGCATTTTGGGTAGACTCTTTTGGTACAACCACACTTGTCCGGACCGGGTAGTTCCCTTTTGCTTGGAAGAACATCGACCTATCATCGTTCATTCGATCTTTCAGCGGTGTTGCTACCGTACGTTGGTGAACTGTGTTATTTTGCTTGCGAGTGTGCTGTGAATAAAACTTGTGCGAGTGTGATAGTGGAGTTTGAGTCGTGTCCGCTTTATTCCCCTAGCCCGTACTTGAGACTTTGATAGAGGCCTACACCAGAAGTCCAAGAAAAAACCACGTTCACTTGCCTATTCGACACCTTTGCCTATCGGAGGATGCCGTTTGGTCTTTGTAATGCGCCGACAACATTCTAAAGATGTATGTTGGCAATTTTTATCGAATTATTAGAGGACGTCATGGAATTTTTTATGGAAGATTTTTCAGTCTTTTGCGATTAATTAAAAAATTGTTTAAATAATCTTGATCGTGTTCTTCAACGCTGTGAAGACACGAATTTGGCGCTCAATTGGGAAAAGTGCATTTTATGGTCCGAGAAGGCTTAGACCTCGGACATAAAGTTTCTAGTAAAGGGATCGAGGTCAATAGGGCCAAGGTCAAGGTCATAGAAAAACTCCCTCCACCCAATAATGTTAAATCTATTAGGATTTTTCTAGGACATGCGGGTTTTTATAGACGGTTTATTCGAGATTTTTCTAAAATTACAAAACTGTTAATGCATTTACTAGAAAAAGAATCCGCTTTTATCTTTGATGAAGAATGTTTAAAAGCACTCCATAAAATTAAAAATTAACTTATCAACTCACCCATTCTAATTGTGTCGAATTGGTCTCTTCTGTTCGAAATCATGTGCGATGCAAGCGATTTTGCGGTAGGTGCAGTTTTGGGCCAATGGGTGAATAAATATTTTCACCCAAATTATTACGCAAGCAAAATGCTTACATCCGTCCAAGCTAATTATACTACAACCGAAAAAGAACTTTTAGCAACTGTTTTTGTATTTGATAAATTTCATTCATATTTAACGCTATAAAAAATTATTGTTTTCACTAACCACTCCGCCCTCAGGTATCTAATGGATAAAGGGGACGCCAAGCCCCGATTACTAAGATGGATTCTCCTCCTACAAGAGTTTGATTTGGAAATCCAAGACAAGAAGGGAGAAGAGAACCTGGCGGCCGACCATCTCTTAAGATTGGAGAATCCGGCAGCAGGAGAACTAGTGGAAGACGAAATCGATGAAAAATTTCCTGAAGAATGCCTCCTCGCCATAGATAAGGTAACGATCTCTACCACACCTTTGTATGCATATTTTTCCAATTATTTAGTGGCACGGGTCCTCCCAAAGAATTATTCAAGTCAACAAAAGAAGAAATTCTTTTTGGACTTGAAAAGTTACCATTGGGAAGACCCCTTTTTATTTTGTGTCTGCGCGGACCAAGTCGTAAGAAGGTGTGTATCGGGCGAGGAAAGCATCCAAATATTTTGGCACTGCCACGATGGAGCAACCGGTGGACATTATCAAGCAAACCAGACCGCTAGGAAGGTGCTATAGGTGGGCTTCTATTGGCCCACTTTATTCAAAGTTGCTCACATGTTTGTGAAAAAATACGATAGCTACCAACGGTCAGGTAACATTTCTAACTGGGACAAAATGACCCAAAATATATTTTTAGAATGTGCAATTTTTTATTTTTGGGGTTAGATTTCATAGGTCCACTACCATCTTCTCATAATAATAAGTACATCCTTGTTGCAGTCGACTACGTGTCAATGTGGGCCGAGGCGCAAGCTTTCCCCACTAATGACGCAAGAGTCATTGTAAATTATTTTAAAAAATTATTTTCTAGATTTGGCACACCACGCGCACTGATTAGCGATAGGGGCTCTCATTTTTGTAACGACTAACTTACTAAAATTTTAGCTAAGTATGGCGTTACACACAAATTATCCACCCCCTATCACCCATAAGCAAATGGCTAAGTTGAGGTGGTAAACCGTGAGTTAAAAAGAATTATTAGAAATAATAGTGTCCGTTAATAGGAAGGATTGGTCACTGAAAGACTTGATTTCAAGAGCCTAGACACCTAGAGGGGGGTGAATAGGTTCTCATTTTCTTTAATAATTTTAGGCAAGTAACTAGATCTATCACAACATATAATATACAATCCACAGCATAACATTCACAGCACAGCACAGTACACCAGATTTATAGTGGTTCCCCAAGTTATGGGTACATCCACTTTGCCCTTTCGCCTATCCAGTAGAGAACTGGATTCTGCCCAACTTCCTTCCACTAACTCAGATCCATAGATCTTACAACTCAAAACCTGATAGGTTCCTATTTCTCAGACTTATATAAGTCCTACCTCAGATTCTTCCCAAGAACCCTACCTCAGGTAACAGCCCTACCTCTGCCTTAATCACCAGGCTTACAACTCAGACTTTCACAAGTCCAACACCTCAGTATCTCAGCCCTACCTCAGCCTTTATAAACACAGGCTTACAACTCAGATCTATAAAAGATCTTACAAGGAAAAAGAATATTTAGTTGTACAGAAATTTCACCCAGATAGAACTCTCAATTGGTGTGAGCTTCTTGATCAGTTCTTGATTAAATTGTATACTTTAGATCCAAATTGACTTAGCTTTTTCAAAGCTTCTTGATTGAACAAAATGAGGTTGATCTTCAATTGGTGTTGATGTTGATCTTCAGATAGCTCCCTTATTGAATTCAAAATTAGATCTGAATCTTTCTTGCAGACTATTCAGGATCTGCCTTCTTAAGGGTTCCCCTTTTCTTGAATTCTCTCTCTGGTTCTGTGTTGGTATTTTTCCCTTCTTAATTGCTTGTCTTGGTTGTCATGGATCAGTCCTTTATATAGAGTTTCTCAATGATTAACAGCTGATCCGGTTTATAATTAGCTTCTGACAGTTCTGACAAAGGTGTCAGACTTATTGTTTATGATAGCTGTCAAGTCTTCAGCCATGACAGCTGATTCTGCAATGACTTTATATCTCAGTAGTAACACTCAGCAAATTACTTCACATGTGTCGACACAAACAAACTAAGTGTCGACACAAGTCTTGATGATGTCGACACAGCTTCCAATGTGTCGACACAGTCATTCTTTATCTTCTCGACACAGCTTCTATTGTATGTGTCGACACAAGTCCTGTGTTTCGACATAACTGCTCCTAGTCTCGACATAGTTGTTGCTGACAAATGGCGTTTAGTGTATGTCCAGATATCGTTGAGCGTGTGTCGACATAAGTACTGTGTGTCGACACAAGCCCTTCAGACTCAGTATAACCGTTGTTGATAGATGGCGTTGAGTGTGTGTCGACATAAGTCCTATGTGTCTACATAAGCCTTTCCGACTCAGTATAGCTGTCGTTGATAGACGACATTGAGTGTGTGTCGACACAAGTCCTGTGTGTTGACACAAGCCTTTAAGACTCAGTACAGCTGTTGATGATAGATGGCGTTGAGTGTGTGTCGACACAAGTCCTGTGTGTCGACACAAGCCTTCTTCAGGTGTCGACACAATTCTTGGGTGTCGACACATGACTTGCTCCTAGTTTCGACATAACTCCTAGGTGTTGACACAGCTCCTGCTTTAGGTGTCGACACAATTCCTTACAAGTGTCGACACTTGTACTTAGAAATTTTCCTACATTTCTTAAACCTGCACACTGAAACTCAATATCCCATCAAATACAAATTGATGTATATCATTGAGTATGAGAGGCTTTTCCAAATCTGGTATATAATTTCAAGTGTACCCAACAATCTCCCTCTATTTGGAGAGGTCATAACCCTTAGTCAATGATATACACCATACATGATAAAACAAAGAAAAAATATGTGTACATCCATGTCACAGCAGGGTAACAAATAAACATAGATAATATCTAAACTCAATACTGAAAATGATGTCATTCATTAATAAGAAAAATGTTTTAGGTTTACATGTTTCTTAATAGAACAGAAATATTACATTGTTCTACAAACTAGCCTATCTATCCTAAGATTGACTAGGCTCCATGATTACTATTTCTTTGCCAGCCTTGATTTTAGCCTGAACATTTGGTTCAGTATCATTAGCTGGTTTCTTTCCTCTCAGGTCTTTCTTCTTCAATTCTTCAGCTTTGATCCTTTGCCTTTCAAAATAGTGAAAAGGCTTTGGAAAGTACTTGCTAGGCTCCACAGAGTTAGCAGGTAACTTCCCAGCTTTAGCACTCCTCCTATACTGAAGTATAGCCTCTTGCCTTGCCTGATACTTGTTCCACTCTTTCTCAGAGTACCATTTGCCTCTATCATGTTTCTTTTCCTTCACAGCTTTCCAGGCAGTTAAAATAATGTTCCTGGAGGTAGGACTCCACTGCTCAAAATCAAGCTTCAGTTCTGCCTGTTCTCTAAACCTTTTCTTTGAAAGTTGTGCCTCCCTTTGAGCTTCCTTTGCAGCCTCTAACATTTCTACCTTTTCAATAATAATATTATGTGCCTCCTGTGGAGGGCTATACATTTGCTGAACTTCTTGGTGGACTATGTCAAAATCAGTTGGAGGATAAATGACCTGTGCAACCTCTTGCTGATCCCCTTCAATATAGGCAGGTTGAACACCAGACTCAACAGTATCATCATCCTCACATAGGGGATGAAATCCAAGTATAGCTCTAATTGTATTAGATACCCATTTTGCATGATCAGAGCTGGCTTTAACTAATATTCTCTCCCCCTTTATGACTTCTCTAGCTATATGATCTCTCAGATCATTCTTCTGAAACCTTACTTGATCAGCCAGATATTTTGTACCTTCTTTGTAGTAGGCTCTGAATTGATTCAGATGATCAGAAATAGCCATTTAAGATTCCTTAATGGCTGTTTGGACAGCAGCGAGATCTTCTTGTATTTGCTTGGATACTTTAATTTTCAAATCAGTAGCAATACTTCCCAGTTTTTTGAGAATTTCATCATTTGTGTCCTTGAGATTTTCATTTGACATGAATTGATTTTCTAAAAATATCCTTGCTTGACTGCAATGTCCTCAACTTCAATCTTTATCAGCTTTTGTTGCTTAGCAAAATATACTACAACATTACCTCCCATATGGAAGCAATCTGTCATCTCCTTCTTATTCAAATTGACTTCAAACCTGATTGATTTAATGTCTTGAGCTAGCTGGAACTATAGTTCTTTATATGACTCATCCACATATTTCTCCAAAGACTACCTTTGCTCATCCAACTTGACTTGTTGTTGGACCAGTAGTGAACTGAAGTCCATTCTTTGAGCATGTGGTGGAGTGACTGTTTGTAATGCTTTCTTATAGACTGTGCTCCTTTTCCTGATTGCAACTAATTTTCTCTTTTTAGCCATGTATGTTTCTTCATCATCAGAAGATTTAGATGAGCTTTCTATATCTACAGTTTCTTTATTAACTGGGCATCCAGTAGCTCCTCCCCCTGATAATACGTTTTGTAGCCTAAACTATTATCGTATTTTCTATTTTATAGTGTACAAATCATGTCTATTATTAGTTTATTTGTATCATTTTTATGTAAATATTATTGCCGCTGACTTTTTCTTGTCTTTTTGCAGGTTTCCAGAAAATTGTCCAAAATGACCTGACACGCCCCCCTGTCACGCCCTCCCTGGGCGTGACCTAGGGCGTGTCACCCGATCCCGAGGACTCCTGCTGGAAGGGACAGAAAAACGGTCAAAACCGCTGACACGCCCCCTGACACGCCCTCCCTAGGCGTGTCACTAGGCGTGACTATGGGCGTGTCACCCTCTGCCGCAAAGCCTGCCGCCGCATTAAATGCTGTTTCTCCACAGCACGTAAACAGTACTGTCATGCCCCATGTCACGCCCGTGACATGGGCGTGACACCCTCCTTTTTCGGTGACTGACGGATTTCCGACCAATGATTTGGATATGACGTGCCTGTCACGCCCCCCTTTCACAGGCGTGACCTAGGGCGTGACCACCGACGTACCGAAGAAATCATCCCTCCCGCCAGAATCCAGAGCCCGAGGTCAACATAGTACTGTCACGCCCCCTGACACGCCCCCCCTAGGGCGTGTCAGAGGGCGTGACCAACCCGAGAAAAAATTCTATAAATTGAGACCCCCCCTCTCCATTTCAGAAGCTTTGGTTGAGAGGGGGAGGTGCTGCCCCTTTGGTTCTTGAGTTTTTTCATGCTTTTTCTCCCCCTCTCTTTGTAATTCTTGTTTAACCCTAGCTTAATCTTAGTTTGTTCTAGCTTTTATTGTAATTTTGCTCTTGCTTAGTGCTACTTGTAGGGCTAGAATAGGATTTTAATTTCATGCACTTGTAATTTTAATTTCAATAGTGTAACTTGCCCCTTTTTATTAATAAAAGTGTTCTTCCTTTACTTGTGTTCCTTTATATGCTTTTCTGCTCATCTCCCCTCCTCCACTCCATTATGATTAACTAATCCTCCTTGTACTCGATCTTGATGATCCGAGGTTAGAGCGATTATGTTATGATGTTTTAATTAATCTTTTCTTTTTAGGTTAGGGCCTTGAATTACTCTTGATTAATCACGGGTTGGAGGTATATTTTTGATATATACTCTCCGCCTTTGCTTTCATTCTAGGCTAGCCGAGAGGCCGAAAGAATGAAGTGAGCATTCAAGAGTAAAGGGAGTTGTACGCACCCCTCGCGAGAGGCAGACGTCCAAATCTCCCGGATTGGAGTAAAATCCAATAGTGGGGTTCACCGCGTAAAGCGAGTTTTAGGCCTCCGATTTAGACGAGAGTCAGTCAGACCTTCCTAAACTCAGTTGGGCACGACATCGAGAGAAGCGTGTTCAAGCTTTAGGAACCTCCACGGTAAAGTACCTTTATCCTATTAAGTTTAGATTTTTATCGCATTTTCTTAATCGTCTTTAGCCGAGGTGAATCTTGATCGAGTGCAATTCCATTTCATATTTTTCTACCCTTCGTAGTAATCGTTTTACTTAATAGCTTTACTTAATTACAGTGTTTCTCTTTCTAGTATAGCTTTACTTTCTCCCTTGCACTTAGATTTTCTAAAACCCTAGTTTTTTCCGTCGATAAGATAATAACGTTCGTGTGAGTAAGCATAGCCAACAGTTCCCGGATTTCAATACGACACTTGTGTCCCCTTGCTACAATTCGATAGGTATACTTGCCTCATCGGGTTGCTAGTTCGGTTGCGTTTATTTTCTTCGAACCCTAGCGCGCAATAAGTTTTTGGCGCCGTTGCCGTGGAACAAACTTCCGTTGATATTTTGAAAACACGAACCTATTTATTTTATCTCTTCTCTTTCTCATCCTCTTTCTTTAAAATTTTAAAAATCAAAAAAATTTATCACCGCTCTTAATAGAAACCAACCTCACAATTTTTCTACGCCACCTAATTCTCTCGAAAAGGGCAAAGGGCTTTAAGCGCCACTGTCTTGTCTAGTACCTTGCGAACCCTTCACGGGGTAGTCCTTGGGAAGTTCGGGAGTTAATCTATAAAAAAAAATCTATTTCAAAAAGAAAAAAAAATTCTAATCTTTTTTCTAGTTTATCCTTTTTCTCTTCCTCTTCTTCTTTTCTGTTCTTTTAGTGCATGACCAGCGGGAGTCCGTCGGTTATTTTGGACTTGGACCACGAAATTGAGCGTACTCTTCGGAGAAGATCGCGATTTCAAGGTCCTACTATCCAAGTGTCGGTTGAGGACTCCGAGTCATTTGCTACTTTAAGAATGGAAGAACCCAACGTAGATGAGGCCGTGCAAAGGACTATGTCCTATTATGCACGACCGAACCTCGAGGGAACAGAATCAAGTATAGTCCGCCCTGCTATAGCAAATAATAACTTCGAACTAAAGCCTAGCATAATTCAAATGGTGCAGCAATATGTGCAATTTGACGGACTTCAAGATGAAGATCCGAACGCACATATAGCTAGCTTTCTTGAAATTTGTGACACCTTCAAGATAAATGGGGTCACAAATGATGCGATCAGGCTGAGACTCTTCCCCTTCTCTCTAAGAACTAAAGCTAAGCAGTGGCTGAACACACTTCCGAAAAATAGCATAACCACTTGGAATGAATTAACTGAAAAATTTTTGGCGAAGTATTTTCCGCCAGCTAAAACTGCAAAACTTAGGAACGACATCTCTGCCTTCGGACAAATAGACTCTGAAACCCTATACGAAACCTGGGAGATATTTAAAGAATTACTAAGACGATGCCCACATCACGCGCTGCCTGTATGGTTATAAGTGCAGACATTTTATAACGGGCTAAATCAAAGCACGAAGCAAATGATAGACGCAGCTTCTGGCGGTACTTTAAATCATAAGACCCCAGAAGCCGCTCTTGAGCTTTTTGAGGACATGGCCATGAACACTTATCAGTGGAATGTGCCTAGGTCCCGCCCGAACAAGCCTACAGGTATCTATGAAGTGGACAACATCTCCCAGCTCGCTCTACAAGTAGAAATCCTAAGCAAAAAGATAACCAAGATGACTGCTGCCTCCGCCCCTTAGGTATGGGAATCTGCAACCCCTACTCCAGAACATTTAGATTATGTTAATAATATGCCTAGAACTGCTTTTAATAATTTTTCTGCTGCGAATTTTCATCCGCCTGGTTTTAATTTTCCGAATAATTATAACCCCGCTTTAAGAAATCACCTGAACTTTTCATGGAGTAATCCATCGAATGCGATGCGCCCACCCCCGCAAAATGATTTTTCTGCACCACCACCACCACTTCTTCAAAATTACCCAAAACCTCCAAGCTTGGAGGAATTACTTTCTAAATATATCACCACAAATGACACTACCATAAGAACTTTAACCGGAAGCGTAAAAAGTCTAGAAAATCAGGTAGGACAGCTCGCGAAAATAATTTCTGAGCGACCCGCAGGGTCTCTTCCTTCCAATACCGAACCCAACCCGAGAGAGCAAGCAAAAGCTATAACTCTTCGGAGTGGGAAGCAAGTCTCCAGTATGGTAAGTGAAGAGCCCGAGGCAAGCTCCGCTTCCGCTTTTAAAAATCAAAGCTCCGCTCCCGCCTCTAAAAATCAAAGCTCCGCTCCCGTTTTTAAAAATCAAAGCTCCGCTCCCGTTTTAAAAATTCCACCATCTGCTGAAGAAGTAATCACCCCTATTTTAGAAAATAATCTCACTCCACCACCCATCTTCAAAAATAATTCAACTCCTCCATACCCCTCTGAACTTAATAGACAACGTCAAGATGATCAGTACTCCCGCTTCTTAGAAATCTTCAAACAAATCCACATTAATCTTCCCTTCCACGAGGCTATTTCGCAGATGCCGAAATACGCCAAATATCTTAAAGACCTCCTCACAAACAAGAAGAAGTTAGAGAATCTTTCGCACGTCCCGCTAAACGCCGAGTGCTCCGCCATTTTAACAAACGGTTTGCCGAAGAAAATCAGTGACCCGGGTAGTTTCTCTATCCCGTGTGTCTTTGGTGATCTTTTTGTTAAACACGCGTTAGCCGACTTAGGCGCGAGTATAAACCTGATGCCCTTTTCGTTGTTCAAAAAGTTAGGGATTGGTAGCCTTAACCCCACGCGTATGAGTATCCTGCTAGCCGATAGATCCGTCAAGTACCCGTTAGGAATAGTGGAGGATGTTCTAGTGAAAGTCGACAAGTTCATCTTCCAGGTGGACTTTGTCATTTTGGACATCGAAGAAGACGTCGAGGTACCCCTAATCCTTGGCCGACCCTTCCTTGCCACCTCCCGAGCCATCATTGACGTAGGCAATGGTAAGCACTTTCTTCGAGTAGGCGACGACGAAGTCACATTTTCTATCACCCCTTCGATGAAGAACACCTTAGCGAACGATGACTCATGTTTTTTCGTAGACACCGTGAGTGATGATTCTTCCTACTGCCTCTCCGACTTTGAAAAAGAATTTTCTACTTTTTGCTCCTCTTCTCTTACAACGGAATCACTGCAAGGAAGTGATGAATCTTCTTATTGTCATTCTGAGTTTGAAAAAGAATTTTCTGATTTTTGTTCTTCCTCTATTCTTCCCACTGAATCGCTACAAGAAGCCGTCTTGGCTGCTAGCCCCACCCCTTATTACGTTCCTTATAAAAAATTTTATGAAGATATTATTTTTGAAAAAGAAAGAATCTCAAAATCCACTTATGAAGAACCCCCTACCCTAGAACTTAAAGAACTTCCCGAACACCTTAAGTATGCTTTCTTAGAAAAAGACTCCAAGTTACCAGTTATCATTTCAGCCTACCTCACGGATACGCAGAACGATAAACTTCTTCTAGTTCTACGTAAGCATCGCCGGGCTATTGCTTGGAAAATTTCTGATATAAAGGGCATAAGCCCATCTTTCTGTACCCATAAAATTTTAATGGAAGATAATTCGCGTAACTCTATCCAACCTCAGCGCCGTATAAACCCAAACATGAAAGAAGTAGTTAAGGGCGAGGTTATGAAACTATTAAACGCAGGAATTATCTACCCTATTTCGGACAGTAAGTGGGTTAGCCCCGTTCAGGTAGTTCCAAAGAAGGGAGGGATAACCGTAGTTAGTAATGAGAATAATGAATTAATCCCGACACGGACGGTGACGGGTTGGCGTATGTGCATAGATTACCGTAAGTTAAATGACGCCACCCGCAAGGATCACTTTCCTTTACCATTTATCGACCAGATTTTAGAACGTCTCTCCGGCCATAGCTTTTATTGTTTTCTCGATAGCCTCTCGGGGTTCTTTCAAATACCCATCTCTCCCGAGGACCAAGAGAAAACAACGTTTACTTGTCCCTTCGGCACCTTCGCGTACCGAAGAATGCCGTTTGGATTATGCAATGCGCCAGCTACATTCCAGCGATGTATGCTCGCAATATTTGACAAGTACATAGAAAGCATTATGGAGGTATTCATGGATGATTTCTCCGTGTTCGGCGATTCCTTCGATAGATGTTTAGAAAACCTCGAAAAAGTCTTAGAACGATGCGAAGAAACTAACCTTGCCCTAAATTGGGAAAAATGCCATTTTATGGTGAGGGAAGGGTTAGTTTTGGGTCATAAAATTTCTGCTAAAGGTATTGAGGTAGACGTTGCCAAGATAGAAGTTATTGAGAAGTTGCCTCCGCCTACAAACATAAAAGCTATAAGAAGTTTCCTAGGCCACGCTGGTTTTTATCATCGTTTTATAAAGGACTTCTCCAAGATCACAAAGCCCCTCACCCATCTCTTAGAAAAAGACGCTCCATTCATTTTTGATGACTCTTGTATTTCTGCCTTTGAATCAATTAAAGAAAAGTTAATTAACGCACCGATTATGATAGCTCCGGTGTGGGACCTTCCTTTCGAGATTATGTGCGATGCGAGTAGTTTTGCGGTGGGGGCCGTATTAGGTCAACGCATATCTAAGAACTTCCACCCCATCTATTACGCTAGTAAAACCCTCACATCTGCACAAGAAAATTACACCACAATCGAGAAGGAGCTCTTAGCTGTAGTATTTGCGTTTGATAAATTCCGCCCTTACATTACTCTTTCAAAAATCATTGTTTTTACGGACCACTCGGCCCTCAAGTACCTTCTTGCCAAAACGGATGCCAAGCCTCGCTTGATTCGCTGGGTCTTACTCCTCCAGGAGTTTGACTTAGAGATCCGTGATAAGCGAGGAGCCGAGAACTTGGCCGCCGACCATCTATCCAGATTAGATAACCCCTTTATAGAAAAATTAAATGAAAAATCTTTTAATGACTATTTTCCTGATGAGAAGCTACTTTTAGTTAATACATCTACTTCTCCTTGGTTCGCGCACATCGCCAACTATCTAGTAGCCCGGGTGCTCCCAAGAGAGTTCTCCTCTCAGCAAAAGAAGAAATTCTTTTCTGAGCTGAAGAACTACTTTTGGGAAGACCCGCATCTTTTCAAAATTTGTGCGGATCAGGTGATAAGGAGATGTGTTTCTTTTGATGAAGGAATTGATATTCTAAAACATTTGCATGAAGGTCCGACAGGTGGGCACTATCAAGCTGCTCGCACCGCTCACAAGGTGCTTTGCGCGGGTTTTTACTGGCCTGGCCTGTTTAAGGACGCGCAAGCCTTTGTGAGCAGGTGTGATAGTTGCCAACGGTCGGGCAACATCTCTAATAAAAATGAAATGCCGCAAAATTATTTCTTAGAGTGCGAAATTTTCGACCTCTGGGGAATTGATTTTGTTGGCTCCCTTCCTTCTAGCTTCGGAAACAAATATATTTTAGTTACTGTTGATTATGTTTCACGATGGGCTGAGGCCCAAGCTCTTCCTACGAATGACTCCCGAGTTGTAGTCACGTTTTTTAAAAAATTATTTTCTAGATTCGGCACGCCTCGCGCAATCGTTAGCGATAGGGGTTCCCATTTCTGTAACGCACAATTTTCAAAAATCCTTACCAAATACGGCGTTACGCATAAGCTGTCTACTGCCTATCACCCCCAAACTAACGGTCAAGTCGAAGTAGTTAATAGAGAAATAAAAAGAATATTAGAAAAGACTGTTTCAACTTCTAGAAAAGACTGGTCAACCAAACTTGACGATGCTCTATGGGCCTACCGAACAACGTACAAAACCGCCCTCGGATGTACGCCGTATCGACTGGTCTATGGAAAATCATGCCATCTGCCCGTAGAGTTAGAACACCGCGCCTTTTGGGCCTTAAAATTTTTAAACTTCGATCCCCACTCAGTCGGTGGCCTTCGAAAATTTTAACTAATTGAACTCGATGAGTGGCGCTCTTATGCTTATGAAAATAATAAACTTTATAAAGAGCGGACGAAGCATTTACACGATAAACACTTAAGGCACCCAAAAAACTTTAAGCCAGGCCCCCAAGTCCTTTTATATAATTCTCGTTTATGTTTATTTCCGGGCAAATTAAAATCTCGCTGGTCTGGCCCGTTTTCTGTTTTAGAAGTATTTCCTTATGAAACTGTTTTAATTTCTCACACTGATAAGGGAAATTTCAAAGTGAATGGTCAGCGTCTTAAACTCTACTTTTCTGGTGATGATGATGTCAGTCCAAACATTATTAAGTTTCTGCTTCACGAACTATAATCTGAAACTTTTAATTTTTTGCTAAAGACAATTTTATTTCGGGACAACAATAATTTTGGACAATATTATTTTTTTATGCGTCGAGCTCAACGACGCTTTAACCAAAGGGCGCTCTTGGGAGGCAACCCAAGTTATCTTTTTTGTTTTCTTTATTTTACAATTTTTGCCTCGGACGGCTCCGACAAGCTGAAGCTTCTGCGATCGCCTGCTCCAACATTGCTGAATCTATCACGAAGTCCAAAGAAGACATTCGGGGGGCGGCATCACTCAGCTTTCGCAGCAAATAAATCCGGGGAAGTACCTGTATTTCAATTCTGTCTTTCAATTCTGTACTTTATTTTTCTCTCCTTCTCCAATCCCCTTCTTTAGCCATTGCGGACAATGTCTGTTTTAAGCTTGGTGGAGGATTTCCTCCTTCATTTTTGCTTAGTGTAAATATTTTTCTTTTTGTATATATTATAAATATTTCCAAAAAAAAAATGAATTTCTAAAATTCCAAAAAAAAGAGAAAAATTTCTAAAATTCCAAAAAAAAAAGAGAATATTTCTCAAAATTAAAAAAAAATATATGTGTTTTTGAATAGTTTAGACATTTTGGTATTTCAATAGTACCCCTAGTTTTTGTTTTTGTTTTACTCAAAATCTCCTATAAACAACTTAGTTAATTATAATATTTCTAATCGTCCTTTTTAATTATGTTTCACAAGTAAAATGTTGGCCATGCTGTGTTTCTAATTCACGGTAGCATATTAAGGTGAAATATTTTTCTAAAGCTCGCATTTCTATTATGGTTTTTTCTTTTTTATTTCCTTTACTTTCTCAAAAATTCATCATCTACTATTTTCTTTTTCGTTTTTGAATAATTTTTGTAAAGTTAACTTTTGAATAACGTAGTAGATGTGAACAATCCAAGCCACCTATTATTTCTATTTTCAAGTTAATTTCATCAATCTTCTTTTATTATCTAGGACTCACTTTTTGAAAATTTTCAAACCTTTGTTTTAAATAAATTCAAAAGCGTGAAAATGATTTAGGCGGTTTTTGTTTTCGTTTGAGCTTTCTTGCCAACATAAAAACTTTTACCACTAGTTAGCCATTTTTGAGCCTTTTCCGATTTCATTTGATAGCTCCTCCCTTCATTTCAGTTTCACCAAAGCCAAAATTTCCAACCTATCGAATCGCACTAGCCTTTTTGAGTTTCATAAATTATTTTGACGATTTACGGTATTTTGTGATTTTTGTGGGAGAAAGGTTTTCGAAAAAAAAAGAAGTATGTTCAAAAGTGATGTTTATTTTTGTTTGGCCAATTCAAAAAGGAAAATAAAAATATTTATGGCCTTTGTTTTGAAAAAAGAAAAAAATATGAAAAAAAAAGAAGAAAAAGAAAGAAAAAAATGTGTATATATATTTTTATGAATGTTTTTGAAACTCTTTGCTTTGGTTTAGTGTGATTTTAAAACCTTCATGCTTATCTTTGAATTCCACTCCTAATCATATTCCTAAACCAAACATTTCTGTCCTATTTAAGTCCTTTTGATTCACGCTTTTTGATTTTTATTTAACAACTAAGAAAAGAAAAAAAGTAAATCAGTTTTAGTTTTGGATTTAAACCTAGATTTTTGTTAATTAAATTGATATAATTATAATGCGTTGCTTGGATCTAGTAACAACTCAATGTGTGTTTTTCATTTTCGTTGCTTTGCTTAAGTCCATTTAAAAAATCTCTTTAAAATTTTGGATGATTTGTTTTTATTAAGTAAAGTTTATAATAGTTTTACCATACCTAAATAATTGTTTTAGACTTACATTTCACCTTTTCCCTACTAAGAATTTCGCATAGTACTTGTGTAGGCATAATTAGAACTTTTTGATTAGTCCTTTTATAAATATCTAGTTTTTATATTTTTGCTTGGGGACAAGCAAAGCTTAAGCTTGGGGGAATTTGATAATACGTTTTGTAGCCTAAACTATTATCGTATTTTCTATTTTATAGTGTACAAATCATGTCTATTATTAGTTTATTTGTATCATTTTTATGTAGATATTATTGCCGTTGACTTTTTCTTGTCTTTTTGCAGGTTTACAGAAAATTGCCAAAATGACCTGACACGCCCCCCTATCACGCCCTCCCTGGGCGTGACCTAGGGCGTGTCACCCGATCCCGAGGACTCCTGCTGGAAGGGACAGAAAAATGGTCAAAACCGGTGTCACGCCCCCTGACACGCCCTCCCTGGGCTTGTCACCAGGCGTGACTATGGGCGTGTCGCCCTCTGTGTAAAGCCTGCCGCCGCATTAAATGTCGTTTCTCAACAGCACGCAAACAGTACTGTCACGCCCCATGTCATGCCCGTGACATGGGCGTGACACCCTCCTTTTTTGGTGACTGACAGATTTCCGACCAATGATTTGGACATGACGTGTCTGTCACGCCCCCCTGTCACGGGCGTGACCTAGGGCGTGACCACCGACGTACCGAAGCAATCATCCCTCTCGCCAGAATCCAGAGCCCGAGGTCAACATAGTACTGTCACGCCCCCTGACACGCCCCCCCTAGGGCGTGTCAGAGGGCGTGACCAACCCGAGAAAAAATTCTATAAATTAAGACCCCCCCTCTCCATTTCAGAAGCTTTGGTTGAGAGGGGGAGGTGCTGCCCTTTTGGTTCTTGAGTTTTTTCATGCTTTTTCTCTCCCTCTCTTTGTAATTCTTGTTTAACCCTAGCTTAATCTTAGTTTGTTCTAGCTTTTATTGTAATTTTGCTCTTGCTTAGTGCTACTTGTAGGGCTAGAATAGGATTTCAATTTCATGCACTTGTAATTTTAATTTCAATAGTGTAACTTGCCCCTTTTTATTAATAAAAGTGTTCTTCCTTTACTTGTGTTCCTTTATATGCTTTTCTGCTCATCTCCCCTCCTCCACTCCATTATGATTAACTAATCCTCCTTGTACTCAACCTTGATGATCCGAGGTTAGAGCGATTATGTTATGATGTTTTAATTAATCTTTTTTTTAGGTTAGGGCCTTGAATTACTCTTGATTAATCACGGGTTAGAGGTATATTTTTGATATATACTCTCCGCCTTTGCTTTCATTCTGGGCTAGCCGAGAGGCCGAAAGAATGAAGTGAGCATTCAAGAGTAAAGGGAGTTGTACGCACCCCTCGCGAGAGGCAGACGTCCAAATCTACCGGATTGGAGTAAATTCCAATAGTGGAGTTCACCGCCTAAAGCGAGTTTTATGCCTCCGATTTAGATGAGAGTCGGTCGGACCTTCCTAAACTCAGTTGGGCACGACTTCGAGAGAAGCGTGTTCAAGCTTTAGGAACCTCCACGGTCAAGGACCTTTATCCTATTAAGTTTAGATTTTTATCGAATTTCCTTAATCGTCTTTAGCCGAGGTGAATCTTGATCGAGTGCATTTCCATTTCATATTTTTCTACCCTTCGTAGTAATCGTTTTACTTAATAGCTTTACTTAATTGTAGTGTTTCTCTTTCTAGTATAGCTTTACTTTGTCCCCTGCACTTAGATTTTCTAAAACCCTAGTTTTTTCCGTCGATAAGATAATAGCGTTCGTGTAAGTAAGCATAGCCAACAGTTCCCGGATTTCAATACGACACTTGTGTCCCCTTGCTACAATTCGATAGGTATACTTGCCTCATCGGGTTGCTAGTTTGGTTGCGTTTATTTTCTTCGAACCCTAGCGCGCAACACCCCCTCAGTTCCTGGTAGTTCCTTTTCTACTTTTTGCTGCTCTCCCTCAGTCCTTGCTGTAGATAAATCAGGGAACAGTTCCTCCAAAGTTATCTCCTACTGCATCGGAACAGGAGGAACAATGTTGGCTTGTGAAGCAAAAGGTTCTCCCTGGACATCCAGATCTTTATCCAGGGCCTTCTCTATATAGGAGATGCTCACTTGCTCATCTTGAGCTGTATCTATCATTTGCACATCTGGTGCTTCATTCTCATCAGTGATCAGTGCTTCTTTGTTTATGTCTGATACAATGTCCATCACTATATCAGTAACATACTCACTCTCCAGAGTAGCTTCAGCAATGCCTCCCCCTTGGGCAGGTAGCTCAGATTATTCAGTGTTAGTGTTCTCTCCACCTGTAGTGGAGGCCATCTGATGATCTGGTTGCTGAATGCTCTCCACTTTAGCTTGGGCTTCTGTTTCCTATTGGTCTTTATATGAACTGAAGACTACTTCTTCTTCAGAATCACTGGAGGATTTTTCTTCCTAAACAATTGCTTTCTTCTTACTATCCTTCTTGACCTATTTCTGTGGAGTAGAAACCTCTTTGGTCAAGACTCTATCCCATCTTGATAGAATTCTCATGTCCATCCTCCTCATATGATTGATCTTGGATCCTTGCAGTTGATTCATAATATCTGGGTTAGTTGAAGCTAAACACAAGCTTAAGATTCTACCCAGATTTGGCTTCTTAATTCCTTCTTGGATCTTGTCAAACACTACTGATGACCAGTCTATTTTTATATTGTATATGACTCTGGTCATTAGGTTGAACATGAAGGCAGATATCCTATCATGTCTTCCAGTCTTGCAGAGAATCACCTTGCCTAAGATTTCTGAAAGAAACTTACCTTGGGAATTCATCCCCTTCCTGGTAATTGATGATCCTACCTTGGTATTTGGATTCAATCCACACCAATTTAGTGCATCCTTTATCATAGATGGGACAATGTCATCATTTTCTTTAACTCTGGGGAGTTGAAGCGACTTCCTGATCATCTTAAGTGTGTGTTTCACTCTTGAATCCTGAACTGTGGCTTTGATCAACTTTCCTTCATAATCCACAATTGTAGACGAGTAGAATTCAAGCACTTCCTTCTTCCAAATTCTTGTAGGTTCAGAGACCAAAAACTCCAAACCATTTTCGGAAATTAGGGTAATCACACCCTTGATGTCCTGTAAAGCTATCTCGAATCCCCCGCGAACCAGCTCGTATCATTCATTCACCTTGTCGTCCTTATGTGGCGCCATTGATGAGAGAGAGAAGAGAAGAGAGTCGATAGGAGAATTTCTTTGTCGACACAAGGTCTAGGGTCGAGAATTCTGAAAGCGTAGTCGACCAGATTTTGTCTTCTTCGATTTATAGATTACTGGTAAAGGGTTTGTCAAAATACACGCCTTACTTAGTAATAATACTAGTCGACAAAAGATATACATGTGTTGATAGTAATGACTTAGGTCACGACAAAACTTTGTTTTAATCGACACGTCTATGTGTCGACATACTTGTGCTAGTGTTGACACAGACTATCAAAGTCTCGACAGAGAGTGTTGACAAAAATTTTTGTGTGTCGACACAAAAATATACTAATACAAGGTCTCGACAGAGTTGTGTCGACTCCAACTTTTCTGTCGACACAGATACTATTTCTGTGTCGACACAATTCTTTTCTTTATCGACACAACTAAATGATAGTGTCGACACAGTTAGTAATAGTAGAATCACAAAATAGTGGATATCTACTTACCTTGATGTCATAGTCTTCAAGTTGATGCTTTATCCACATCAACTGGGCATAACAGTTGCCAATAGCTATATATTCTGACTCAGTAGTTGAGATAGATACAATTGTTTGCTTCTTGCTGCTTCATGACACCAGCCTTCCACCTAGGAATTGACAAGTTCCTATTGTACTTTTCCTTTCTTCTTTGCATCCTGCAAAGTCTGCATCTGAGAAGCCTGTTAGTAAGATATCTTTATTCTTAGGGTACCAAAGACCTAGATTAGGTGTGCCCTTAAGATATCTCAAAATTCTCTTGACAGCAGTGTAATGAGATTCCTTTGGGCATGCTTGGTACCTAGCACATACACATGTTGCATACATTATGTCAGGTCTACTAACAGTCAAGTAGAGTAGAGAGCCAATTATCCCTCTATACAAAGACTCATCAACAGGTTTCCCTGCCTCATCTTTTCCTATAGGCATACTTGTTCCCATTGGAGTTTTCATGGTAGAGGCTGAGTTCATTCCATATTTATTAATCAACTCCTTGGTGAACTTAGACTGAGATATGGACAATCCGTCATCAGTCTGTCTAACTTGAAGTCCCAAGAAGAACTTCAGCTCACCCATACTGCTTATTTCAAACTTCCCTTGCATAAGTTTGGCAAACTTTCTACAAAGGTTATTTTTAGTAGATCCAAAGATAATGTCATCAACATATATCTGGACTAGGATGATCTTGCCTTTAGATTACCTAAAGAATAGAGTTTTGTCTATCTTTTATATAGAGAATTTATTCTCAATAAGAAAAGCAGACAAGGTTTCATACTAAGCCCTAGGGGCTTGTTTCAAACCATATAAAGCTTTCCTAAGCCTATATACATAGTTAGGATAGTGAGAGTCTACAAAACATGAGAGTTGTTCAACATAGACTTCCTCTTTTAAGTCACCATTCAGAAATGCTGACTTTATATCCATCTGATATACATTGAAACCTTGATAGACAGCATAGGCCAAGAACAACCTTATAGCTTCTAGCCTTGACACTGGGGAAAATGTTTGATCAAAGTCAATCCCTTCTTTTTACCTATAGCCTTTTGCTACCAGCCTAGTCTTGTTCATGATTATTGTGACATTCTCATAAAGTTTATTTCTGTAGATCCACTTGGTTCCTATAATATTGTGATCCTTTGGTTTAGGAACCAGTTCGCAAACTTTACATCTTTTGAATTGATTCATCTCTTCCTGCATGGCATCAATCTAGTTTGTGTATAGCATGGCTTCTTCAAACTTCTTAGGTTCTATCTGTGATAGAAAACTTGTTCATAGAACCGTGTTCATGTTTTTGCTCCTGGTTAGAACTCCTTGACTTGCATCACCAATGATTTGGTGAGCTGGATGATCCTTCAAGTGTCTTCTTGCTAAAGGAAATCTGCCAACCTCTTGGCCTTTTTCATTTTCCTAATCCTGATGCAGTTCACTGTTTTCTTCTTCATCCAGTGAATCTTGTTCTCCCCTTGGACAGTATGCATCCTTTTCTTCATCCAACCTAGCAGGTGCTTCTCCATTAATAGTCAGCTTGTACAGGCTGTCCTTTAAACCTATAGAGCAACCTGAAGAGCTAGACAATTCACTATTAATCAACTTAGACTCATCAAATACTACATGGACAGATTCTTCTATAACTTCTGTCGTCAAGTTATAGATCCTGTATGCCCTACTGTTATTGTTGTACCCAACAAATATCCCATCTAGGGATTTGGCAGCAAACTTAGTTTGGTAGTGCTTACCATTAATTAGGACATAACATTTGCTACCAAAGATTCTAAGGTAGTAAATATTTGGTTTTCTGCCTTTCATAATCTCATAGGGAGTCTTCATATGTCTTTTATTGATGGAAGCTCTATTGAGTACATGACATGCAGTATTTACTGTCTCAGCCCAGAAGTATTTAGGGAGAGAAGTGTCACTTAATAGTGTTCTACTTGCCTCAATTAGAGTCATCTTCTTTCTCTCAGCAACTCCATTTTACTGGGGAGTTCTCGGTGAGGAGAACTCCTGATGAATCCCAAGTTCTTCACAGAACTTTGTC
This sequence comes from Platanthera zijinensis, assembly GCA_039513925.1. Lineage (NCBI taxonomy): Eukaryota > Viridiplantae > Streptophyta > Magnoliopsida > Asparagales > Orchidaceae > Platanthera > Platanthera zijinensis. The sequence continues at coordinate 86,430,863 of CM077080.1, forward strand.
ATACACTCAGACTGAAATTTAGTTCCATGATCACTTCTGATTTTTACCACTGAATTATTAAATTCAATCTGAATTTGTCTAACAAAAGTCTGGAAGATAGAAGGGGTTTCAGATTTCTGCCTCAAGATGAAAACCCATGTGAATCTAGAATAGTCATCCACAATAACTAATGTGTATACTTTCCTACCTAGACTATGAACTGGCATTGGACCAAACAAGTCCATATGCAAGAGATATAGACATCTTATTGACCCTTTGGTATCAAGTACTTGGAAAGAGGACTTAGTCTATTTTCCCTTTTGGCAAGCTGAATAAACACCCTCTTTAATGCACTTGACCAGAGGACTATTCCTCACTAATCCCATACTAAATAGCTTTTCTATTGACTTATTGTTCAGATGAGCCAGCCTCTTGTGCCATTGGACACACTGTGATGCTTTCTCACCTGCAACTAGACAAATGGGTGAGATGTTATACACACAATCAAGGTTAAGACAATATACATTCCCTTTTCTAGTGCCAGTCAGAATGATCTCTTGATCACTTGACCACCTTATTTGGCACTCCGCTTTGAGGAAAGAGATGTCATAACCTAGATCACTAAGTTGACTTATGCTAATCATGTTATGTTTCAGACCCTTCATATAAGCAACATGAGTGATAGTAATAGAGTTACTAGAAATGTTACCAAATCCTTTGATGATTCCTTTTTCAGATCCGCCAAAGATTACTTTGGGTCCATTCTTTATAGGTGCATAGTCCCTCAACATTATTCTTGTTCCAGTCATATGCCTGGAACATCCACTATCCAAGTACCATATAGGGGTATGGCTACTTGGATTCACCTGCATCAAATAAAGATTTACCTATCCTCAGAACCCAAATTGTTATTGGGTCCAAGGTTCTTATTAGTTTGAAATCTATCATGCTTACTTGCAGCTTTTCTAACAAGTAAGTTGTTCTTGTTGTTAACACTTATGTTGATCCCATAATCCATGGCAAAGTGGCCCACCTTGCCATAACACCAATACTCAAATCTATTTTTCCTTCTCTTAGGTATAGACTTCACAACTTTGTTGCCAGCAGTCCTTTTAAGTGTATGTGCTGGAGCAACAAACCCCAAGGATTCCTTAAGAACCTGATGAGTTTACTTATAGAGTGGCCTATTAGCATATACACCCTTGCCAATGAGATCTCCATACTCACAGTGTCCATGAGTAATATCATGATCATACCTGTTTGTAGGTTGCATCACTTTCCTAAAGAAGATAGGGGGTTTTGAGGCTAGTGGCTAAACTGGGGATTTTCCTTTTCTATGAAAATTGGTGGCCCTTATTCTTCCCTTAAAGCCTAGACCTATCTTTCCTTTATGAGAAATGAAATTGTCTATTAAGGGCAAGACTGACTTTGGCTTAGAGAATTTAGCCACTAACTTTTTTTCTTTCTGAAGTTTTGCCTCCAGATTCTTGATGTGATTTTCCTTGAAGGAGATTGTGCCCATCTGAATAAAATTAATGTTTTTTAGTTTGTCAACCTCCTTCAGTTTCAAATCCATCAACATGGCTGAATCTGATGCAGCCTGCTTAAGAGATTCAATTTCCTTGGCCTGCTTATTGAAAAGGAATTTACTCCTCTTCAGAGCTTGCAAAAAACCACCATACTCATCAATGAGTTGATGTACATCACCCTCAGATTCAGAATCATCCATACCTCTTGATGTAGATGTTTCTGATTCTGATCCAGTATAGTAATCAGAAGCTAAGGGAGAACTGTATACCTTACATGGACCAGGTTGATCCTGACACTGATCATCTTCTAATAGAGCCATCATCCCTTTACAACAATTGTCTTCAACTCCATTTATGGAGTCCAGCATTTGTAAGAATTCTTATTCCCTAGAATCCTCTTCTATAGAGAACAGCCCAATATATGCTTCTGCATCATCTTCTCCAGATTCTGAGGATGAAGAGTCTGTCCAACTCTTCCGCTTCTAAGCAACAAAGGATATCTCTTTCTTGCTTTTTACTTGATGCTTATTCTTGTCCTTAGACTCCTTCTTCTTGTCAGGACAGTCAGCTATGACATGTCCAGGCCTGTTACAGCAATAACAAACAATCTTAGAATTAGTTTGTTTACCAGGATTTGAGGCATCCCTATCCTCCTTGAAAGTCTTCTGTTTCTTGTAATAATGATCCTAGGAAAAGGATATTGAAGGCTTGGTTCTCCATTTCTTCTTTTTATTAAACCTCTGAAACTGCCTTGTAAAAGCAGCAAAGTCCTCATCAGAGGTGTGGCTATCTGATGTACATTGTAAGGATTTTTTGCTTCTGCTTAAGCACTTATTCTAGGTGGAGAAGGAGACTTTCTCCTACCCTTTCTTGTGCCTTCAGCCTTGAAGGCTACTGACTTATCTTTATACTCAGACCTGCTGCTTTTCTCTTCCTCCTTTCTGGCAGTGAGCTGCATTTCATACGATAGCAGTTTCCAAACAATATGGGTGGAGGTGTATCAATAAGCCTGGCCACCTCTCTAATGGTATATATCTTTATATCCCAGTCCTTGGTTAGTGACCTAAGAAACTTGTCATTCAATTCATATGTGTTGAAGACTCTTCCATAGGTCATCAACTCATTTACTATTCTGAAGAACTTCTTGTAACATTCTGCTATGTTGTAAGACTTGGCTTGTCTAAAGCTTTCATATTCTTGATTCAGCATATATTTCCTATCCTCTCTAACTTCTTCAGTTCCCTCCATGTAGACAATCAAGGTGTCCCATATCTCCTTAGAGGTTTTGCAATGTACCAAGTTCTGAAATATGACATCATCTATATCACTCACAATAATGTTTTGTGCTCTCTTATCTAATGTTGCCAGGATGATCTCATCCTTAGTCATTTAGGAAAAGTTCTTTGGGGTTTGAAGATTTTAATCAAGAGCTGATACCTTCATTGTAATGAAAGGACCTTCTTGTACTGTGATGTAGATTCTTGGATCAAGTGCTTCCATGAACAACCTAACCCTTTCCTTCCATATCACAAAACTTTCTTTCCTATAGCTGTACAGTGTTATGGATCCAAATTCCTTCTAATTCTCATTTGAACCCATTCTTGCTATCTGTTAATTGCCTTGGAGATTCACTCAGACTGTTAGGTCTATCTTTGAGCAACCTCCCCTTGATACCACTTGAAAGACTTGATTTCAAGAGCCTAGACACCTAGAGGGGCGGGGGGGGGGGGGGGGGTGAATAGGTTCTAATTTTCTTTTACAATTTTAGGCAAGTAATTAGATCTATCACAGCATAGAATATACAATACATAACATAACATTCACATTACAGCATAGTACACCAGATTTATAGTGTTCCCCAAGTTATGGGTACATCCACTTTCCCCCTTCGCCTATCCAGTAGAGAACTGAATTCAGCCGAACTTCCTTCCACTAACTCAGATCAACAGATCTTACAACTCAGAACCTGATAGGTTCCTACATCTAAGACTTATACAAGTCCTACCTCAAATTCTTCCCAAGAACCCTACCTCAGGCAACAGCCCTACCTCAGCCTTTATCACCAGGCTTACAACTCAGACTTTCACAAGTCCTACACTTCAGGCTCTCAGCTATACCTCAGCCTTTATAAACACAGGCTTATAACTTAGATCTATAAAAGATCTTATAAGGAAAAAGAATATTTAGTTGTACAGAAATTTCACCCAGATAAAACTATCAATTTGTGTGAGCTTCTTGATCAGTTCTTGAATAAACTGTATACTTCAGATTCAACCTGACTTAGTTTTTTCAAAGCTTCTTGATTGAACAAAATGAGATTGATCTTCACTTGGTGTTGAAGTTGATCTTTAGACAGCTCCCTTCTTGAATTCAGAATTAGATCTGAATCTTTCTTGCAGGCTATTCAGGATCTGCCTTCTTAAGGGTTCTCCTTTTCTTGAAATCTCTCTCTTGTTTTGTGTTGTTATTTTTCCCTTCTTAATTGCTTGTCCTGGTGTTCATGGATCAGTCCTTTATATAGAGTTTCTCAATGATTACCTGCTGATCCGATTTGTAACAACCTTCTAACAGTTCTGACAAAGGTGTCAGACTTGTTGTTTATGACAGCTGTCAAGTCTTCAGCTGTGACAGCTGATTTTGTAATGACTTTATATTTCAGCAGGGAACACTCAGCAAATTACTTCACATGTGTCAACACAAACAGACTAAGTGTCGACACAAGTCTTGATGATGTCGACACAACTTCTAATGTGTTTACACAGTCATTCTTTATCTTCTCGACACAGCTTCTATTGTATGTGTCGACACAAGTCATGTGTGTCGACACAACTGCTCCTGGTATCGACTGTCCAGACATCGTTGAGTGTGTGTCGACACAAGTCCTGTGTGTCGACACAAGCCCTTCAGACTCAGTATAGCTGTTGTTGATAGATTGCGTTGAGTGTGTGTCGACACAAGTCCTGCGTGTCAACACAAGCCTTTCAGACTAAATATAGTTGTCATTGATAGATGACGTTGAGTGTGTGTCAACACAAGTCCTGTGTGTCGACACAAGCCTTTCAAACTCTGTACAGCTTTTGATGATAGATTGCATTGAGTGTGTGTCGACACAAGTCCTATGTATCGACACAAGCCTTCTTCAGGTGTCGACATAATTCCTGGGTGTCGACACATGCCTTGCTTCTAGTGTCGACATAACTCCTGGGTGTCAACACAGCTCCTGCTTCAGGTGTCGACATAATTCCTTACAAGTGTTGACACTTGTACTTAGAAATTTTCCTGCATTTCCTAAACCTGCACACTGAAACTCAACATCCCATCAAATACAAATTGATGTATATCATTGAGTACAGAGAGGCTTTTCCAAATCTGGTACACAATTTCCAGTGTACCAATAATCACTCAAGCTAGATGATGCTTTGTGGGATTATCAGACGGCGCACAAGACTGTCATCGGTTGTACACCATACCGGTTAGTCTATGGAAAAACGTGTCATTTATCGGTGGAATTAGAGCACCGCGCATATTGGGCGCTTAAATTTTTAAATCTAGATTTAAACTTATCCTACGAACAAAGAAAATTTCAACTTAATGAATTAGATGAATGGCGAGCAAATGCCTATGAAAATAATAAATTCTATAAAGAGAGAGCTAAGTTTTATCACGATGGAAATATTAAAAAACAAAAATCTTTTTCACCGGGAGATCTAATCCTTCTTTTTAATTCTAAACTTAGGCTTTTTCCGGGAAAATTGAATTCCCGATGGTCCGTCCCTTTGTCGTGAAAGAGGATTGACCATATGAGACTGTTCTAATAAAACACCAGGAAAATGGCTCATTCAAGGTTAATGGGCACCGATTAAAATTATATCACCCCGACGACCCCTCATCCGAAAAAATTTAATCCCTTAACCTCCCAAACTTTTAAAAACGCTACTTATTAAAGCTATGCAACGGTAAACAAAGCGCGTATGGGAGGCACCCCATAGTTATCTTCCTTTTTATTATTGTTTTGTTTGTTCTAATAAGTTTTGCAGGCTCTAATAATCATTTTCCGGATTATAAGTTTTCCCGATTATATGTAGCCACCCCGACGACCACTCAGGGAAGTCTTCTTATAATCTTCTTTTTTGAAGCATTATTTAACCAAGTTTTCATATTTAGTTTTAAACATTGGGGACAATGTTTATCTTTAAGTATGGAGGGGTATCATTAGTTAGTTTTTAATTTAGTTTATTTTAAAAAAAATCTAGTCTTAGTTCTTGCACATTTACTTAAAAAAAACTACAAATTTTTTTTAAGAAAATCGAAATGTAATTTCTTAGAAAGGGAGGTTTGGGCTTATCATCCCATCATATCTCCTAGTATCGGTCTGAATCCCTCATAGGGTAGATCTCGGGAAGTCTAGGAATTAACAAAAAAAATTAGTAATAAATTTTTTTCGCTTAGTCTATCAACACTTTCCTAGTTTACTCAATTGTAAGTTATAAAGTAGATTTAGTTTTTCATGTGGAGTAATAATTTTTTGTGCTAGAATAGTTTTCTGAAACTTGTGAGTAAAATTGTTGGCTCATGTAGTTTTTCTAGTCAAATGCATGTGTTTGAATAGTATTGGTGTAGAATTAAATTCTTGACGTAGATCTAAAATTATGAATTGTTAATTTGTGTAGAAAGATTTTTTTACTTCAAAATTGTATCCAGTTTTATCCAAAAGTAGTTTAGGTGAGTGTGTAGAAGATCGTTAGAAAGCTATTACTCACTTGAACGAAAGGGTGTACTTATGTGATGTCTATAACTTTCCCGTAGCTATCTTTAAAACTTTTGAATTTTAGAATTATTAAACTCTACGGAAATGATTTAGTCCTCTCTTTGGATAGTTTGAGCCTTTTCACCTAACCCCAAATTACTACCATTTTTACCACAAATTTGAGCTTTGTACCTTTATTTGATCCACCCCCACCATTTTGCTACCAAAACTAAAAAAACCCAACCCAATTGTACACTTAGGCTCTGTTTGGCGCGGCTGCAGCGACTGGAGAAGCAGTGGTGGGAAGCAGTGGTGAAATAATCAGCTGTTTTGCAGAGTGGTGGCAAAATCTGTGAATCTGTTTGGAAGAGCAGCGTTTGCAGTGCTGTTTATATACATTATATAACTTATAATATTTAATATATTTAATATAATAATATATAATAATAATATTAATAATATATATAACTTAATATATAATTATAATAATAATTTAATATTAAAATTAAAAAAAAGGCAGCAGCGCTGCAGCCAAAAGGCTGCAGCGCTGCTGCGTTTTCTGAGTCGCGGAAGGCCTTCCGCGACTCAGAAAACGCCGGCCACCGCTCAAAAGAGCGGTGGCTGATGCCACCGTACCCCCCCTCCCCCCCTCTAAATCTGTTTGGCGCGGCGGTGGCAAAATCGGTGGTGTGCTGCTTCAAAAACGCCGCGCCAAACAGAGCCTTAAAGTTTGAGCTAAATTATTGAAAAATGGGTGCTTATTAAAAAGAGCAAAATTTTCATAGTGATATGCGGCCTAGGTATGCATACACATACTTTAAATGATCCCAAATATGAAGAGAAAAAGACTGTTTATTCAAAAAGCTAAAATTTCATAGTGACATGTGACCTAGGTATGCATATGCATACTTGCAATGATCCCAACTATGAAAAACAAATTATCATAATGATATGCGGCCTAAGTACGTGTATTTGCTTCGAATGATCCCAATTATGAAGAAAATAAGAAAAAAATTAGCTCAAAACTCTTTGTTTTAGTGGAATGCGCCTTCATGTTAATTATTGTTCATCTTTCTCTTAAACTCAAGCTTTAAGTTCATCCTATTTAAGTCCTAAAGATCCATATAGTTGCTTTACTATAAAGTGTAGTGGAGGAGGTACAAACAGGCAAGCCAATGGACTTCTATGAAGTCCACCCCGAGCATCAACATCTAGTAATTTAAATCTCAACGATCACACTATTTTCTCCCTTTACATAACTTTGTGATTAACCATTGACTCTTTTTAAAAGTAATAATAAATAATTGAAACACATTTTAATTATCTCACAAATTAGTGTTTATTCCACGAACATTTTTCTACTAAAATGTCTACGCTTGCCCGCATAAAACTTCGCATTTTACTCTCTAGCCTTCACGATTATATCTAGGATTGGATTTTCCTACCTTTATGTAAAATGATTTGCTCGGGACGAGCAACGAGTAAGTATGGAGGTGTTTGATGACTAATAATTTAGTCATCATTTAGGGCTATTATCCTATTAGATATTCAAATAAATTATCATATTTTTTAATTGATCTTTACAATATTTCATAAAAACAATATTTCACGCTCTAAACCTTATATTTTTCTAATTTGTAGGATTACGGCCGGCCTGTGGGAGATCTACGGGCAATGTCCCGCTGCCGCGTCTAGGGGATCGCATGTAAGTCCAACTTATCGACATAGAGCTCGATCGGATATATTCAATGCTACCGCCACCCTCCATCCATGTAACCCAAGCCCCCCTGGCTACTCATGCAACTACCATTCATTATATGTATATATATATAAATATATATATGTACCTAGCTTATATATATATATATATATATATATATATATATATTAAACCAAGCCACCTCCAACAGCCGCTCCAGCCACCACTCTCACCTCATCTGGCCGGCCACCTCCAGCTCTCGACCACCAAGTTTGGCTAGTCACCTCAACTCCACCACCGCTACCATACAGCTGCTTCAACTCCACCGTGCTCAGCCCCCTCAACACCTCCTCCATACAGCATGCCTAGGCTGCCACATCATAGTATGCAACGCCACCACCGTGCTTTGTGAATTCCATCCTAGCAGCAGCTTGGCTACCACCTTTACCAAGTCTGTACCCCACCACTTCAGCAGCTCTGCTACCGCCACCACCCTGTAATAGCTCCTCCGAACATCAGCTCCATGCAAAACAGAAGCTCCCGCTCGGCTGTCTCCACGTCAGAAATCCTCCTAATGCAGCACCAGCTCCGCCTTTGCCATAACAGTTCCTCCTCCATGGATCACACCCGCCTCTTCAATGCTGCCATTACACCTGGACAGACACCTCAAGTAACTCCTCCAACACCTCCGCCCAAGCATCACCTCCATGTGTCTGTAACGCTCCATCCGGCCTCCTCCAAAAGTTACGCCTCCAAATAAATTCCAGATTTATGGGTCTGCACCTATAAATGTGGCTCATTGGGGGAGGAGGAAAGGGCATTCAGATTTGAGGATGTGTTGAGAGAGAAAAAAATAATGTCAAGAGAGAGGAGGGAGAGATTTACTTTTCCACAACTATTTTAGGCAAAAAATACAAGACTCATTGTTGGAGAAAAACAAATCATTCCAGAACTCGAACGCGGATTTTATACACAGGTGTGTATAGAAAAAGTTATACACACCTGTGAATATAATAAAATAATGTTATTATAAGGATTTCTGGATAAAAAGAGGAGGGCTAGCCGGCTCAAAGTTCTAGATAAAATTATGTTAATAAAATAATGTTATTATAGGTATTTCCGTGATTTAGGGATTTCTTGAATTTATGGTGATTTCCGGGAGTTTGGAGTGGGTCTGCCATGTGTCAGCATCCTAAACGATGTGTATAGAAAAATTTATACACAGGTGTGTATAGAAATCCTATTGCCAGAACTCTATTTCGCGAAGTGGTTGCATCAGAAGTTTTAAATTTTGGCCGTTATTGTAGTTGTTCAATTATAATTTTGTACGTTTAATTTTGAATTTCATCAACTTGTGCCTTTGCGCTTCTATTTCTTGTATCTTCGCAAGTTTGTTTCTCATATTTTATTTTTCGTTTAGCAATAAAATTCCAAGGTCTATTACGCTCAAAAACTTTGTTATCCAAATTTCAAATTTTTCCCTTGCCACCATCGTTCTTTTCACAATGTCGTATTTTTATAATAATTTTTGCCACATCCATGAGTAACTAATTTTTATAGTGCTCGATCGCGATGATACGATGATGAGATAATTTTCGCTATGATTTTAATTTTGTTTTTCTCAAATTGTTGAACGCTTACGATTTACCGTTGATCAATTCATTGAGGCTATATATTCTATATAGTTATCATAATGGTTTTCGCTCTTTAGTTAGTCGAGAGGCTCGTAAGACGAATCGATCACTCATCGGTAAATGGAGTAGAATGCAACCCTCGAAAGAGAACGACGTTACTCTTCCGGATTAGAGTAAAATCCAATAGCAAGTTTCACTACCTAAAGCAAGTCTTAGGCGATGCGATTTGATAACGATAGCTTGGTCGATACACCTAAGCTTAGTTTAACGTAATCCTCGAAAGAGGGTTCATGCTTCAGGAACCTCCACAGTCAAAGCCTCTTAACCAAGAGAACTGCATTTCTATTTTCATTCTGTTATTTTCAAATTCCGTGGTGATTCAAAGATCGGGCACTATTTTTAATACATTGTTTTAATTCCGTTAACATTTCTAGTTTTTACTTTTTGCAACCTCCAACCAAAAATTCTAATTGAAAAGATAATAACGATTTTCAAAGTAGAATTACTCAATCACCCCGAGTCTAATACGACCTTGTTTTCTTTAAACCTATTTTACTCTCGATAAGCTATACTTTCTGTTATCGTTTGCAAGCTTAGTTTCTCGCAATCAGTTTCCAATATTGTAATGGTTAAAAAAAGAGATTGCCGGTGGAGGATGTGTGTTGATTTTTCTTTATTAAATAAATCATGTCCTAAGGATTATTATCCCTTGCCTCAGATCGACGCGCTAGATGACTGATGCGTAAAAATCGTCTTACGGACTACAATCCGAATAGGCAAGTGTACCTATCGTTTTATAGTATAGTGATAAAAATGAATCAATGTCGTATAAAAACTCGGGGCAGGCAAGTACTATTACTCACAATGACTCTATTATCCTACCGAACGATTGATGGGTTTTGAGAATAAAATAAACTAAACTTAGTTGAAAGAGAAATGAACTATTGCAAAAGAGTGCTTGATCGACGATTCACCTTGAAATAAAATAACAGGATAAATTAGTTTAACATTTGTAATTCTATTAAGACCGTGACAGATCCAATATTAGGAAGTAATCTCGCTAGAGCATTAAATCCCCTAACTTATAGACGTTTTGACCGAAATCTCTTTACAAGTCAAAATGGCCTAAAGTCGCATTACCGAAGTGACCCTCACTATTGGATTTGAGTCCAATCCGGAGGATTTACGTCATCCTATCTCTAGGGTTGCGTTCAACTCCTTCCTTCTTTGAGTGATCTTTCAAATCAATGAGTCTCTCGACTTCTATGAAATGAGATCAATTGCCTACTACCATATACCGGAATACGGAGTCGACACGATAAGAAATGAAAGAAGGATCAAAAATAGAAAAAAAATACAAATGCAAACATGAAATTAAAGATGAGTTATTTCATCGCAAAGTTCATCGCGATTGGGCACAAAAATAAATTAGCTACGCATAGTAGGAAAGAGGAAAACAAAATAGAAGAAATAGGAATTCATTTGCATTGCTTGATAAAATAAAAGAGAATACACTATTAAAAGGACAAGACTATATCATGAAGAAAATTACAACAATAAAAGAAAACTTGAACAAGGGAAGAAAAGAAAAGAAATAGAACTCTTGAACTAGCACTCTCTACCAAAAACTACTTCTTACTAAAACTACTTAACAAAATAAGAGGGAAGGGGTTCCTTTTGTAGGAGAGGAGGAAGAATCTAGAATGAGGGGAGACAAGGGGGTGGCCGACCATAGGTGGTGGAGAGGGTTCATGCATGAGTTTAATGAGGGAGAGAGAAAATGGGAGGTTCAATGTATGATAATAACTTGAAGGAGAGAGAGGAGGCTACATGCGTGCATTTTATTTTAGGAAAATGAAAATAAAATTAAACATAAGAGAGGTGGGATGGATGTGGAATAAAGTGGGGAGAAAATAATAATAAAGGGGAGATAGAGTGATGAATGAGGTGGCAAGGTGCATGCATGCATGTGGTCGGCCAAGCAAAGGCAAAATGGGCTTGCTAGTGTGGGCTTTATGAGGGGCTCGGGTAGGGGGCTTCTTGGTAAGCATTGTGGGCTCGGGTTCTTCATGGAGGGCTGCACCAAAGACTATTGAACCTACAAAATAAAACAAACAAAACATTAGACACTTAAACAAAACACATAACATATCATGACATAAAATTTAAACAAAACTAAACATAAAACATAATAATTCATACTATTAATTAGTTAAAAAAACTAAACAAAATAAACATAACATTAGTTAATTTTTATAACATGACATACCATTAAACAGTACAAACACAACATAACAAAATATTAGTTATAAAAAAGTAAAACTAAACATAACAAGACATTAAAATAAAATAACAACAAAAAAAGCATAATAATACGTAAAACTATAATAAAACTAGGAATTTAAAATATTATAAAAAGACATTAAAACATGAAATAACAAGCATAAAATATAAATAAACTTAGGCATTTAGGCTACTAAATTACCCCAAAAACGATGACTAAAAGTAGTCAACAATGACTCAGCCGTAGGTTTTTCTGTGATGAGTTTCTTAGATGCTTTTTCAAGTTATTATCAAATCAGGATGCACCCGCCTGACATAAAAGATGTATCTTTCATCACTTGGATGGGTGCTATTGCTACAAGATGATGCCCTTTGGGTTAAAGAATGCAGGGGCAACATATAAAAAGATTATGGACCAGGTCTTCCGGGAGAAAAAGGATAGGAACCTGGAGGTGTACGTATATGATCTCATGATCAAGAGTCTGGATGTTGACACTAACTTCCAGGATCTGGAAGTGACCTTCAGTACCCTGTAGAAGTACAAGATGAGGCTAAATCCCTTGAAGTGTGTCTTCGAGGCAAGCATGGGTATGTTCCTAGGCCATCTCCTTACTCCTGCAGGTGTGGAACCCAACCCTGACAAGGTCAGGCAATCATGGAGTTGGGGTCGCATCGGAACGGCAAGGAGGTCCAGAGGCTAATAGGAAAGTTTGTCGGGCTCAGCAGGTTCCTCTCTTGTGCAGGAGAGAAGTGCTCCCCCTTCTTCAAATCATTGAGGGGGGGGGGGGTTAGATGTTCGAGTAGTCCAAGGAGTGCGAGGAGGCATTCCAAGCCTTGAAGAGGCAGTTGACCCAAGCTCCGATCCTCCAAGGGACCAAGGAAGGGGAGGACTTGTCCCTGTATCTTGGGGTGGGAGCCGAGGCCTTGATCCCCGTCTTGGTCTGGGAAAAAGGGAAGAAACAATTTCCCATCTACTATGTATGTAGGGAATGAAGGATGGCGGAGCTCCGATATATAATCTTAGAGAAGCTGGCTTTTGCTCTGGTCATCTCGGCCCGGAGACTCCGACCCTATTTCCAGGCGCACTCCATCTGGGTGGTGACTGACCACCCCCTCCACAACATCTTTGAGGGGGTGGAGCACTCGAGGAGGTTGGCAAAGTGGTCGATGGAGTTGAGCGAGTTAGACATATCCTTCGTTCACCGCCTCTCTATCAAGGCCCAGACGATGTGCGACTTTCTTGCTGATTATGTGGTCGAGGTTGTGGAGACGGAACTCACTCGTCTGGTCCCTTGGAAGGTGATGGTTGATGGTGCTTTAGGAAGGCATTCCGTGGGGTTGGGGGTGATCTTGGAGAGCTCTCAGGGAATAAGGATCAAGCAAACAGTGGTAGTGCATTTTTCCATCACCAACAATCAAGCCGAGTATGAGGCAGTGGTAGAAGGATTGCACCTTACAAGGGAGCTGGGAGTGCATGATGTGGAGGTCCTCACAGACTCTATGGTGGTGGTCTCCCAGATGAATGGGGAGTTCGAAGTAAGGGGGCCAACTCTCTAGTTATACATGGCAAAGATGAAGGGGTAATCAACATGTTCCAGACATTCTCCATCCGGCACATTCCAAGGGAAGAAAATGAGCAGGTGGATTAATTGGCCAAGCACAGACCCCGAGTGGGTGGCACAATCACCGACTTGTTCTGCCCATTTATCGAGGAAAGGGAGCTGATGGAGGTGGACCAACACCCCTTGTCGATTGATCCTTTTGTAACTTTTCCATCCACAGGGGAATACCGGGAGGGGATGAACAAAAAGCAATTCAAGCATAAGTCAACATACTACCTCATGCATGATGAGAAGCTGTATAGAAAGACCCTCTCGGGTATGTTGGCACATTGCGTAGCCGAGAGGGAGGTCCCGAGGATTTTGGAAGAGGTCCTTTTTGGGGAGTGTGGGAGTAACTCTAGGAGCCGGACCCTGGAGGGGAGGATAGTTCGGCAAGGGTATTTCTGGCCGACCTTGAGCCGTAATGCCGCCGAGTTCACGAAGAAGTGCCACAGGTGCCAGTTTTTCGCACCTCTTCAACTTATACCAGATCAGCATCTCAGGAGCATCATGGCACCCTGGCCCTTTGCCATCTAGGGAATGGATCTGGCAGGACCTTTCCCCCAATCCAGCGGGAAAAAGAGATTCTTATTAGTCATGATCGATTATTTATCTTAGTGGCTGGAGGTGAAGGAACATTCCAAGGTGACCTCCCAAGTAATCAGGAATTTTTTATGGGGAGAGATCATCTGCCACCTTGGACTGGCCCAAGACATTTTCATAGACAATGGGCCTCAATTTTCCATTGAGGAGTTCAACAGATTTTGTGGATAGCTTGGGATTAACCTCAGGTTTGCGTCGGTCCACCATCCTAGGAGCCACTGGCAGGTGGAGGTGGTGAACAAGATCATCATGAACCTACTGAATAAGAAAGTAGAGAACTTGAAGGGGAGCTGGGTGGAACAACTCCCTTCAGTCATATGGGCCTTGAGGACCACCCCCAATACAGCCATAGGGGAGACTCCATTAAAACTCTCCCATGGCTACAAAGTAGTACTTCCTATAGATATAGAGGTCTAGACACCTCAGATAGTTGAAGCGGAAGGAGGTAGAGAAGAGTGGCGAGCTTAGAATGATGATTAGACGCAGCTCTCCTTGGACATGGTATAGGAGCTGTGTGGCCTGTCAGCTATTCGGAAGGAAGAGGTCAAGCAAAGAATGACTATATACTTTGACAAGCATGTTTGAATCAAGCAATTCAGGGAGGGGGACTTAGTTTTGAAAAAGGTGGATGCAGTCGGAAGATCAGCTGCTGTGGGGAAGCTTAACCCCAACTTGAAAGGCCCATACATTGTACATGAAGCATTGAGATCAGGAGGGTATCACCTCCGGAATATGGAGGCGAGTCCCTAAGTCACACCTGGAGCGGTGATGACTTGAAGCATTTCTATCCATGAAATATGTACATACTTTCCATTGAATAACTTATAAAGCCCTTTTATCTTTTAGCTCTCTTTGGCAATAGTGTTCATGGCAGGCCAAGATTTCTTTAGAACCCGAGTAGATCCTGCTGCCAGGCTCCCACCTAGCTAGTAGGTCTGGATGTCACTCGAGGAGTCTACTTAAGTCTCGAGATGCTCCTACTGCCAGGCTCTAATCTAGCTGACAGGGCTGGGATCCGCGATGGACATTATTCTTTCTCTAGGGTTAGGTCTCGAGATGCTCCCGTTGTAAGGCTTCCTTCTAGCTGGCAGGTCTAGGATCCTTGATGGATATCATTATGACCCTAGAGTTAAGTCTCGAGATGATCCCACTGCCAGGATCTCATCTAGCTGGCATGGCAAGGATCCTCGATGGAAGTTGTTCTTACTCTGGGGTTAGGTCTCGAGATGCTCCCGTTATCAGGCTTCCATCTAGCTAGCAGGGTTGGGATCCTCGATGGTCATCGTTATGAACTTGGAGTTAAGTCTCGAGATTTCCCGCTGCCAGGCTCTCATCTAGCTTGCACGGTCGGGATCCTCGATGGACGTTGTTCTTGCTTTGGGGTTAGGTCTCGAGATGCTCCCACTGTAAGGCTTCCATCTAGCTGGTAGGGCTGGGAGCCTTGATGGACATCGTTATGACGATGGAGTTAATTCTCGAGATGCTCCCGATGCAAGGCTATCATCTAGCTGGCAGGGTCGGAATCCTCGATGGATGTTATTTTAACTCTGGGGTTAGGTCTCGAGAAGCTCCCGATGTCAGGCTTCCACTTAACTAGCAAGGCTGGGATCATAGTTAGACATCGTTATGACCCTAAAGTTAAGTCTCGAGATACTCCCGCTGTCTGGCTCTCATCAAGCTGACAGGGTCGGGATCCTCAATAGATGTTGTTATTACTCTGGGGTTAGGTCTCGGGATGCTCCCGCTGTTAGGCTTCCATCTAGCTGGCCGGGCTGGGATCCTTGATGGATATCATTATGACCCTGGAGTTAAGTCTCGAGATGCTCCCGCTGTTAGGCTCTCAACTAGCTGGCAGGGCCGGGATCCTCGATGGATGTTGTTCTTGCTCTAGGGTTAGGCCTCGAGATGCTCCCTTTGTGAGGCTTCTATCTAGATAACTTGGTTGGGATCCTCGATGGACATTGTTATGACCCTGGAGTTAAGTCTCAAGATGCTCCCGCTACCAGGATCTCTTCTAGCTAGCAGGGTCGGGATCCTCGATGGACGTTGTTCTTACTTTGAGGTTAGGTTCGGGATGCTCCCACTGTCAGGCTTCCATCTAGATGGCAGGGATGGGATACTCGATGGACATCGTTTTGACCCTGGAGTTAAGTCTCAAGATGCTCCCGCTGCCAGACTCTCATCTAGCTGGCAGGGCCGGGATCCTTAATCGACATTGTTCTTGCTCTGGAACTAAGTCAAGTAACTCCCGCTGTCAGGCTTTCACCCAGCTGACAGGGAAGCCGAGCCCTAATGAAACATTGCAAAGTACCTTAAAAACCTTGTCCTGGGCTACTCATGCCAGCCAGGAGGGCTTGAAATATGGTGGTCTGGGAGGAATACAAGACTTCAATATGATCTCACCAATTAGGGATCTCGCCAAGGAGGGTTTTTGCAAAGAGGTATCCTGATCGCGTGTGAGTTTATGGGGTGAGAATGCCACGAGATTTGTCATGGGAGACAAGTTCAAGGTAGAGATCTATCAGCGTGCGTGAATTAATTGGTTAGAACAATGCGAAATCTAGCCCTATACATCGAATTACTAAAGTCAATGGTTTACTGGGTTGGCGCAGCGAGAAGTCAGTTCACATTCTCACGAGATGTCGTGATCACGAACTCTTAAGAAGAAGTGCGAGACAAACATGTTTTTGAGTAATAGAGTATTCAAAATTAAAGCATGAAAAAGTAGAAAGATATTCCATAACAAGACTTCATTTTTATAACATCAATAAGCAGTTACATGACTCAAAGGGCAGAGCCCGAAAAAGAGGAAAGTTACAAAAATATATTTCAGGGAGACGAAGCCGAGCTCTCACTCTCTCCAAAGCGTGCAACATTGTCTTAGGGCTCAGGTACAGGAAAGAAGAGCTCCGGGAGTAGGATCTCGGTCATCACCTTCTCGCCATCGCTATTCAAGAATCCAGCCTGCTTCATTACCTTGAGCAAATGCCTCATCGCCGCAATCACATTCTCCTTCATCATCAGATCAATCTCATGTGGCGTGTACTACAGGGAATTCTTCCTTTCGCCCGGGGGGAGGAGGGATCATCGAGTCAATCTATTGCTGGTTCTAGGCCCTTTATCTCCGATTCTCCTCCTTGAGTTGGGCAATGCGCGCGTCCTTTTTAGCAACAGTCGCGACATCCTATAGTATGATAAAAGATTAACGCGAGAACAATGTTCATTAACCGCAGCAAAAAAGAAAAGGCTTACAACTCCCGCCTCTCGCAGGGCGAGATCTTTTCTAGCGGTGTCCAGATCCCGCGTCAGGTTTGTTACTTCCTTATTTTGCTTGGATCGTGCTTCACTCACATCCGCCAACCGTTGCGAGAGGCGATGCCGCGACAGCCTGACATGTGGGCGAGTTCGATGGCGCGTAATTGAGCGTGCGAGCTCTCACAAGCAAGTGACTTCGTCAGCCCCTCATCGTAGTAAGCGGTGTTGTCCCGCCCATACATGTCGAATTTGAGAGCATAGACGTGTCCTGAGACTGTCTCACACTCTTTCCAAGAGGGGAGTATGATAGAGAAGGATGTCTTGTTGGCGCTCGGTCCCATACCAGTAAAGGCTCGCCGACATCATTAGGCACCTTCTCGCCCAGGCCGAAGTTCCTGTGATCCTTGGGAATGGGTCCCTTTTTGATGAAGAGGTCCTGCTAATCACCTCAACTTCCTCCTCCACGATCTCCCCAGCTGCACTCACTCGCAGATCCGAGGCGATCTCCTTACCTTTGGCGAGAACTGTTGTTTATTGCTTCTTAGGAGGTTAGGGAAAGGAGGAGCCGTGCTTTCTGTTGAGATTTGTCTCCACAATACCTCAGATTTGTAGGAAGTCAGACCTTGAACTAAGATTAATTAAGGTGTATTTGATATTGTGTTTGAGTTGTATGTGTGCAGGTTTTTATTGCCAAGTGTAGACCAATGTCAGTCTATAATGGGTCACCAAACACAGGACCATACAATGTAATTCCTCATTGTGTGATCCAAGGTGTTGGCTCATGTATAGCCTCTCTACTAGGATACACTTCATCAACATGCACTTGTACAACGGAGTTTTGAAGTCTATCTCAGAAGAATTTTCTAAGTCCACATACTCGAGTACTTCTATAGTATACTCGAGTAAGTGAGCCTGTACTCGAGTAGGTTGGACTACTTACTCGAGTGGATTCTCAATTTACTCAAGTATGAAAGCTTATACTCGAGTAGATTTTCCTTCACTCGAGTAAGTGATACCTTATACTCGAGTAGATGGTTAGTTACTCAAGTAAGCGTTCTGGTTGTACTCGAGTAGATCTGGACTTCTTATCCTAGAAAGTCAAAGTCCTCATACTCGAGTAGTTCTCTGAAAATACTCGAGTAAATAACTCTGTACTCGAGTAGATTGTTTTTCATACTCGAGTAGTTTTCCTTAGATACTCGAGTAGTTTCTATCTTGATACTCGAGTATATCCCTCATACCCACTCGAGTATGTAACCTCTTACTGGAGTATGTCTCTGTCTCTCGAGTATGTCTGTTCGAATTTCCTAAATTTCTCTAAGTCAAGTTTCTTTGTGTATTTTCAAATAGTCCTTTCTGATTGGTCCACGTGTCATCCTTAATGAAAGTGAAGGGATAGATACTACTCTAGAGGGGGGGTGAATAGAGTTATCAAATTTTGCACAGACAAAACTTAATCGTCTACCCAACTCCCTTGGAGTGAAGTGCGGAATGAAAAGATTATAGATATTGATTTAACCTTAAAGCCTAACACAAGTGTTGTGTACAAACACAAGCTAACTGTAATTACAGTTAAGCTTGGAGAAACCTAATCAGCAACTAGCAACCTAGTTATATCTAATCACAGCCACAATGCAGGAATTAAACAATTGAATCCAGACGACACAAGGAAATTTATAGTGGTTCCCCAAACAACTTGGGTACGTCCACTCTTCTACCCATACGGTAGGAATCCACTCAGGTTTTTGATCAGGTGCCCTGCCACCAACAGAATCTGATTCAGGTAGATTCAGAAACCCTTTAGACTTTTGATCAGGTGTCTAAAAACCAAGCACAGGTTTTTGATCAGGTGCCCTGCCACCAAGGGATACTTTTGAAGGGAGTAATAACCCTGTACAGGAGGGGGAAGAAGGTTAAGATGTCTTCTCTATTTTACAATAGATTACAGAAGCACAAAAAGCTTGCACTGAGCTAGAATGCTCTAACGAATCAAGGCTCCCCCTGGCTCAAAGATGTCCAGGTGAAGTCTTGCTTCAGTGCAGAAAACTCTTCAGAAAGTTCTGAAGGAAAAGCTACAGGAAGAAAATAAATAACAAAAAGAAACAGTCTTCAAGCAGCAATCTTCTTCTTCTTCTTCTTCAAAGAATCTCTGAGTTTGAATTTCCTGAAAGCAGGAGAACTCAGGTGAAGAAGAGATGAAGACCTTAACACTTCTCAGTTAGATGGAGTTTGCTGAGAGCAGAAAGCTTGAATGCTTGAAAGCTTGAATGAACACTGGTTGGCTATTAGCTTCTGTTGACTAGCTTGAATCCTTCAGCAAAGGGTTCTTTTTATAATCATCATCAAGCAACGGCTCTCTTCCATTTGAATTATTTGTCTTCTTCTGAGCCTTGAGACCTGGGCTGTAAATATCAAAGAAGACAGAAATATCTCTGCAGCAAAACATTCTATAAAAAGGAATAAACCTCTTTCTAAGAAGCTGCAGGCTTAAATCAAATAATCAGAAGGACTAAATAAAGTCACATCAGAAATAATCTCTTTATAGCAAAGAAGAAGACTTTTCAGTCCAACGGCTATAAAGGGCTGTCAGCAGATAAAGTAATTTAAATAGACAGCTAATAAGACAAACAACTTTATCTTAAAAGATTTGAACTCAGGCAAAAAGGATGGAGCAAATAATGCCTGGAAACTTTATCATACAGCTTGAAATAATGTGCCAGAAAATGTATTAATTAATTAAATATAATAAATAAATACAAAATACAAAGGCAGGCAGAAAGCGTCGAACGACCTTCGGAGATCGTCGACCGACGCACGGAGATCGTCGATCTATCGGGCAGATAGTCGAATGATCCAGATAGTCGACCTATCGAAGAAGATAGTCGAACTACCCCGACAGATAGTCGACCTATCAGAACAGATAGTCGAACTATCAGATAGTCGAACTATCAGGACAGATAGTCGAGCTATCAAGCGCAAACAGATAGTCGAACTATCAAGCAGATAGTCGACCTACCAGCGCAGAACAGATAGTCGACCTATCAACAGATAGTCGAACTATCAGCGCAGAACAGATAGTCGACCTATCAACAGATAGTCGAACTATCAGCGCAGAACAGATAGTCGACCTATCAACAGATAGTCGAACTATCAGCGCAGAACAGATTGTCGACCTATCAACAGATAGTCGAACTATCAGCGCAGACCAAAGAGTCGACCAACTGATAGACGATCGTCAATCAGTCGATATACGATAGTCGAACGGCGTTCGACTATGGTCGAACGAAAAACCTACTTAACCAAATTCTCAATTTGGAAAAGCGAGGACTCTACAGCTAGACTCCTAACAATTGACCATAGATATTTCTTGGGTCAAGGGGCACAAGGGAGAGGACTAAACTCAAATCAAACTAGGGTACCAACAATCTCCCCCTATTTGAGTTAAGTCTCTCAAAATCTAAAACAGCTAGCAATAGAATACTAAAAATAAATTCAGCAAATAGATAACAATAAACTGGCAGATTATCAATCAGATAAATAGATATAGCACAGCAGATAATTAAACTATTAAGAATCTTTAGAGTCTGGTAAAGGATCAGAAGAACTAGAAACAAAGGAAATTTTTCTAAGCGGGTCATCTGATTCTTTCTTTGACATTTTTAGATCCTGAGCACCAATGATCTTCAGTTCTGTAGTCCTAGGGACAACAGCTTCAGGGTGCTTTTCCATGTACTTTGACGGGTCAAACATCTCAGGATTTACTTGAAACTTTTCAAATTCTTTCTTTCTGTACGCTGACATGGTAGTAAAACCAGTCGTATCTTTACCTTCGGCTCTTGCTTTTCTTATTTGGGCTGCTCCTACAAGTTCTTGAAAGCGAGCCATCCTAAAGTTAGGATCGAGCTCAGGATTTTCATATACGGGCTCAGGAGAAGCAGCATCAGCTATTTTATCTAGATAAGACATTAAAGAATACTTAGCAGATAGGTTCTTGCTATATATTTTAAAACAAAGGTGAACTATTTACCTTTCGAAATACTTTTCTCAGATTGAACGGGAGATGGAGATGTAATTCTCTTCTTTGGTGAAGGAGGTGGGGAAAAGGTTGGTCTTTGAGCCACAACCTCCTTCATTTGTCTTTGAGAGCCATAAGATGATTTGCCTTGAGAACTTTGATAATCTTGTCTTGGTTGGGGCTGAGCAGACGCAGATTTTCCAGAGGAGGCAGAAGGATGAGCTGATAGGTTCCCAGAGGCTCCTGCACCAGGAGGTGGAGGAGGACCTCTGGGAGTCCATCTGGAGACAGGACTGTCATACCTCTTGGTTCTTTTTCTTTCTTTTTGCTGATTTTTCGAGAACCACATCCAATGCTTAAAATCCTTGGATTTGGGGTCAATGCCCTTCAAAATGTAATAGGGAGTGTCATTATCCTTATTTGGAGGAGGAGGAGGAGCAGCTTTTCTTTTCTTTGCAGCAGATTTCTTTTTCTTTGACTTTTCAGAAATATCAGAATCATCATCATCATCAGAATGGGATGATGGAGGGTTCTCATAAGGATCATAGGCTTCTGAGACAGCCTTTTCTTTAAGCTTCGAGGCAGATTTCTCTTTTTCTTCTTCCATGGCATCCAGAGCCAGAAGGGAGTCTAAATCTAAACCAGGAGAGTCATCCCAGATGGATGACTTTTCAATTTGCAAATCTTTCTCTTTCTCTTTTAAAGATTGAACTCTTAAATTCCATGCTGCTCTTGCTTGAGCTTCTTCCAAACTCAGAACAGGAGAGTCAACTTTGACTTCCTCTTTCTCAGACTCATCTTCTTTATTATCTAAGAAGGATTCCAACTCAGGGTCTACTTGAGTAGCAAGAATACTTGGGTCAGCCTCAGAAACTACTGCTATGATTTGAGCAGTTAAATCTTCTTTAATAATATCTGTAAAATTATGAATATAGATCTGCTAAATAAACAGAGATCATTCCTTCAAGGTATTCACAGACTATCAAATTAATAGACTCATCAACAAAACGAATGAAAGATTTACCTTCATATTTAACCATCTCCCAGCAGTCATTCAGATAAGAAGTTATAATTCCTTCCAGGAATCTAACTATCACAGGAGAGGTTAGATCTTCTAAGCAGACTTTAACTGCAATCTCAGATAATAATATTCTATCTGCTATTTCTTTCTCAGACAAAACTGGAGCTAAAACTTTCTCAGCAGGAGCTATTTCTTCCTGGGCTGGAGCTATCTCTTTCTCAGCTGGATCTATCACTTCCTGGGCAGACATGACAACATCTGGAGCTATTTCTATTTCAGCTGGAGGAGAGGCAGGATGATCTGAGGCATCTTCATTGAACATCTCCCCCTGCCTGATTTCAGTAGCTACTGAAACCAGGCCCCTAGAGGAAGATGGCTCAGTAGATTTTGAAATGGATTGGATGGAGGCAGTTAAACGGTCAATGGAGGCTGCAAGGGGAGCGATTGCCTCGTCAATCATGGTTTTGATTGACGGGGTAATCAGCTCCACAATGCGGATGATAAGCTCTGGAGAGATCTCAAAAAATGAAGGATGAGAGGTGGATGGAGCAGCAGCAGATATGGTAGTGATGCTGGGATGAGAAATAATGGGGACAGGGGATCGAACTGGAGATACAGTAGGAGAGGGAGCAGGGGATGGGGAATGAATTGGGGAATGAACGGGAGATACATGAGGAGTAAGAATTCTCTCTGATCCTAACAAATCGAAGCTAGGAGCAGATATCCTAGCCAGATATGTCGGTAGAGGAGAGGCTGGAGGGGAAGAAGGAACAACCATAGTTGTTTCAGGGGCAGCAGAGGAAGAAAGTCTTACTTCAACTGAAGTTGATGGTACTTCAGCTGAGGCAGACGGCAATGCAGAGGAGGAGGAAGGAAGAGCTGAGCCAGCTTCAATAGGTTGAGGAGCGACTGATGCAGTCCTTGTGTCCTCAGATGGTGCTGGAGCAGATTTCACAAACGTCCTCTTCCACTTTGAGAACAGATGGGGATCCATCTTCTTGCTGGCATTGATGGTAGTTGCAGTGGAACTCAGCAGATGGGGAAATCTTTCCTTCAGGAAAATACCTATAACCCTTCCTAGGGTGACTTCCTTCTTTCCATTCTTTTTCCTGATTAAATCAAACAGAACTGCAGCCCAATTGATCCTTTTCCGATTAACAATTGCACACATAAGTGCGAATTGCTGCCTTGTTATGTTATCATGGGCAGAGTGCTTGCCCAGAATCACTTTTCCAACTATCTCAGCCAAAAACTTGATTTTGAAAGGGAAGTTTACCTTGAACAGCTTGGTGGGAATGCCCTCGGCATGTCCCAGCTCAACAAGCATCCTTCCGAACTCCTGAGCATCTTGCTCATAATCTTCGTCACCAATAACTAAACCAAAAACATCAGATAGAACGGCCGGAGTCAGGATAACTTCTACTCCGCCTATGGTACCAGTCATCGATTCGTCTGAGGAAGACGACGTGAAAGCCCATTCTTTAATTTCTGGAATGTTAATCTTAATTCTTTCAGACATTAACTTTTCTAAACCTTGATCCCTGCAGAGCTGGAGAACTTCCACGATTCCGGCATCGCAGCTGCTGAAAGCTTCAAAATCCACACTGAATCCTGCATCAAACTTGACGACGGCTAGAATAGCTGGGGAAACCGCCATTGAATCGCTGGAGAAACGCGAGAAGGAGGAGGAAGACGAAGGGGACGAAACGGCACAAAATCGCAAGCGGGAAAGCAGAATGCGAAAGGGCACGCTCCGTCGACGATAAAGCACAAGATCTTTTGACCTAGGTCGACTATCGGCTTTATATCTGACCGGATATAGTCGGTCTATTAAAAAGATCTTGACCCGATGGTCGACCGGTCGTTCGACGATCGGCTCAGAAGCAGATTAGTCGGACAATCGTTCGACTATTTCTGGCTTCTCAAACAACAGGCTATCGTCATCCAGAGATCGACGATGAGCCCAACCTGTTCGACGATGATCGAACGTCGATCGACAATCTTCAAACAGATAAACTATCATTAACCAGAGGTCGACGATAGGCTTAAACCGTTCGACTATCTTTGAACGTCGTTCGACTATCTTCAAACAGATTTCAACATAGGCAGATAAAGTCACACTTAGTCTCGTCCATTGATCATGCCTAGTTGAACTAAAAAGAACAGATGCTTCTGTTCATCTAAAGGCTTGGTGAATATATCACCTCTCTGAAACTCAGTGGATATGAACTCAAGACAGATCTTGTTCTTTTCCACACAATCTCTCAGGAAATGGTGCCTAATCTCAATGTGCTTCATTGTAGAGTGGTGCGCTGGATTTTGTGCAATAGAAATAGCACTGGTACTATCACACATGATCTTGGTGTTCTTGTGTGAGTAACCATAATCCACAAGCTGGTTTTGAATCCACAGGATCTGTGAACAACAACTAGCAGCAGCTATATATTCAGCCTCTGCAGTTGAAGTTGAGACAGAAGCCTGCTTCTTACAGAACCAAGAGACCAATCTCTCTCCCAGGAACTGACAAGTTCCTGAGGTGCTCTTCCTGTCAACTCTGCAACCAGCATAATCAGAATCAGAATATCCAATTAATTCAAACTCTGACTCAGCTGGGTACCAAAGTCCTAGATCTGGACATCCCTTCAGGTATCTCAGGATTCTCTTTAGAAGAATCAGATGAGATTCCTTAGGGTTGACCTGGAATCTAGCACAAAGGCATGTAGCAAACATTATATCTGGCCTACTTGCAGTTAGATATAATAGGGAACCAACAATGGCCCTATAATTCTTTTGATCAACTGGCTTGCCGTGATCATCAGAATCAATAACTACATTAGTAGCCATGGGTGTAGGCATTGCTGAAGCATCAGCCATCCCAAATTTCTTTACCAATTCATTGGCATATTTGGATTGGGAGATGAAGATACCATCAGCATCTTGCTTAACTTGGAGACCAAGAAAGTAAGACAGCACACCCATGCTACTCATCTCAAACTTAGAGTGCATCAGGTCAGAGAACCTTTTGCAAAGTTTGGGATCAGTGGAGCCAAAAATAATATCATCTACATACACTTGAACTAACAGGATTGTGTCCTTGTGATGCTTAACGAAAAGGGTTCTATCAACTACTCCCCTAGTGAAGTTGTGCTCTAACAGGAAACTAGCTAAGGTCTCATACCAGGCCCTAGGAGCTTGCTTTAGTCCATAAAGAGCTTTCTGTAACTTAAAAACATGAGAAGGCTGAGTTGATGAAACAAACCCTGGTGGTTGTTCAACAAACACCTCTTCCTTAAGCTCACCATTTAGGAATGCACTTTTGACATCCATTTGGAACACCTTAAACTTCATGAAGGCTGCATAGGCCAAGAAGATCCTTATTGCTTCTAGCCTTGCAACAGGAGCAAAGGTTTGGTCATAGTCTATACCTTCCTCCTGTCTGTAGCCCTGAGCTACAAGCCTAGCTTTATTCCTTACTATGATTCCATTTGCATCTAACTTGTTTCTATACACCCACTTGGTGCCTATGATCAGTTGGCCTTTAGGTCTTGGAACCAAAGTCCAAACTTTACATCTCTCAAACTAATTGAGCTCCTCTTGCATTGCAATGATCCAGTGGGGATCTAGCTCTGCATCTTTAAAGGTGAGGGGTTCAACCTGTGAGAGGAAACAAGCATGCATCACATCCTGTCTTAATTGATGTCTTGTTTGCACACCAGCTGATATGTCTCCAATCACTTGAGATGTGGGGTGATCTCTAAGTGTGACAATATCAGCAGGTGGGATGTGATCTTCAGCAACAGTTGGGATTAATTCCTCAGGAGGAATTTGATCTACTGTTGGTGGAACAACAACAGCTTCAACAGCTTCAGCAATGTCTTCATCACTGTCTGATTCAGTGATCTGAAGAGTTGAAAGTTGAAGGATTTCTTGAGGGGCATCATGTACCTGCAAAGAACTGGAGGAAGGAGAATTTTCTTTCTCCTTGTAAAACATCTGATGCTCATCAAATGATACATGCACAGATTCTTCTATCTTACAAGTTGATTTGTTATAAACCCTATAAGCTTTGCTTACTTGGGAATATCCAAGCATGATTCCCATTGAAGCTTTTGCTTCAAACTTTCTAATATATTCTTTATTATTATTATGAATATACACAATACAGCCAAAAACTCTAAAGTAATTAATTTTTGGTTTCTTTCCTTTAAGCAACTCATAAGGAGTTTTACACTTAAGTTTGTGTATCAAACTTCTATTCAAGACATAGTTGGCTGTACTAACAGCTTCTGCCCAATAGGATAGAGGCATGTTAGCATCTGCCAACAATGTGCTAGCAGCTTCAATTAGTGTTCTATTCTTCCTTTCAACTACCCCATTTTGTTGGGGAGTTCTAGGAGCTGAGAAGCTATGTTTGATACCTTCTCTCTCACAGAATTCTTGCATGAGAAGAGAGTCAAACTCAGTACTATGATCACTTCTGATCAAGGCCACATGAGTAGAGTACTCAGTCTGCACACAAAGTAGAAAGTCTGTAAGGGCTTTGAAGTTATCAGACTTAGTTCTCAAAAAGAAAACCCAACTGAACCTAGAGAAGTCATCTACAATTACTAAAGTGTAATACTTCCCTCCTAAACTCTGTACATTTATTGGGCCAAAAAGGTCCAAATGTAATAAATACAGGATTCTAGGAGAATCACTTTTGTTTACAGATTTAAAAGAATTCTTGGTTTGCTTGCCTAGCTGACAAGCCTTGCAAAGGCTCTCCTTCTTGTAGGGGCAAGAAGGTAAACCTCTAACAAGGTTGTGCTTAGATAACCTAGATATATTTTTAAGGTTTACATGACTAAGCCTTTTATGCCATAGGGAATTATTATTAAGGGTTACTTCATTAAACAGGCAGATTTCAGATTGAGATGAATTAAAATCTACTAAATATATATTACCTATTCTAATACCTACTAAAACAACATTATTATTTAAAGTAATATTGCAAGAGAAATTAGAAAATGAAACCTGGTAGCCAGCATCACATAGCTGGCTGACTGAAATCAGATTATGCTTCAGTCCATTGACATAAGCAACTCTCTTGAATGTAACTGCTCCAATGGTGATCTTGCCATAGCCTTCTGTCTGACCACAGCTGGAGTCTCCAAAGATAACCTTTGGGCCGAGCTTAGCTTTGAACTTTGACAGTAGATCTTTATTTCCTGTCATATGCTTAGAGCATCCACTATCCAAATACCACTTGTTTTGAGTGATTGGATAGGCCTTCACCTGCAAGACAATTATTTAGACAGAGTGGACCCAGGTAACCTTGGGTCCCTTGTTTTTCACATAAGAAAAACTGGAAATGTATGAAAATGCAGGCTGAGGGTGATAACCTAGTGGGTGAGATCTCCTAGGTGGGATTCTCCATGCTGATGATGGGTCAACAAACCTACGGTTTCTATTCTCATTTAGGTTTCTATGGAATTGATTTTTATTTTGAAAATCATATTGAAAACGTCGATCGACGTTCGACGATGGGTGCTCAGATCGTCGACCTTCGTTCGACCATGGAGCTTCCGATCGTCGAGCTACGTTCGACGCTTTTTGCATTTCTTTGAAAAACTTCTTTCTCTTTTCTCTCTTAGCCTTATTTAATGTTTTATTTACCAGATTTACTTGCTCAGTGTTCTTCTTTCCACTAGCTGAAATGAAGTTCACTGGAGTTGAAAGGTTATTTTTAAGAAGGACTGGGGGTTCACTGGGAGAAGCTCCTAAGCCTAGTTTATCATTACCTGACCTAGTGTTAGTCATGCTGGTAATTTCTAACAGCTTAAGGCTTCTACCATTAAGGGATTCTTCTAATCTCTTAGACTTAGCTAACTCTATTTTAAGAAATTTGATTTCTTCACTACAAGTAGTGAGTTCTTCCTTTAACCTAACATTTTCAGAGGCTATTGATTCTGAGTCAGCTAACCTATTTCTAAGTTCTTTTATTTCCTTCTCTGAGCTAATTAAATCTAAACATAAAGATTTAAATTCTACTTTAAATTCTTCTGAAGAAAAATCATAAGAAGAAAGTACCTCATCTTCTGTAGGCATCTCTTCATCAGAATCAGAACTCTCTGCAGCAGAGTGGTTGCAGCAGGCATCTATTGCCATTAGGCAAACTTCTTTTGCCTTCTTCTCTTCCTCATCTTCACTGGAGCTTGATGAGGAGGATTCTTCATCAGAATCACTCCAGGTTTCAGCAATGAAACCTCTCTCCTTCTTCTTATTTTTGTAGGAGGATGGCTTGGAGTGCTTCCTGTGTTGTTCTTTGTCTTTTCTCTTTTCCTTGTTCTTCTCCTCTGGACACTCTGGCAAGATGTGTCCAGGCTTCCTGCAACCATAACATATAATTTCTTTAGCAGGAGAGCGATCATACCTTGGTTTGTCTTCATAGCGTGAAGACTTCTTTCTGAACTCCTTTCTCCCCATTTTGAGAAACCTCTTGGCAAACAGTGCCATAAGTTCCTCATTGGATTGGCTGCCTTCAGAAACATCTGCAGCCTTAAGAGCTAGAGATTGCTCTTTTCTTGTTGGAGTGGGGGTCTTGGCTTCAGCTTCTGCTTCTCTGGTCTTCAGCACTTGCTCAAAAGACTTGAGCTTGCCGAGGAGAGCTTCAGTTGAGATCTCATTGGTACTTCTGGCTTCTTTGATGGGCCAGATTCTTAGATCCCATGTGCTAGGAAAACACATAAGGATCTTATCATTGACCTCTGTCAATGATATGTCCTTGTCCAGGGTCCTCAGCTCATTGATGATTGAGCTGAGCCTGGTGTACATAGCTTCAACTGATTCAGCATCAGTCTTCTTGAAGTTCTCATACTGTGTGATAAGGTTGGACCTCCTGTCCTTCCTTTCATCAGCTGAACCAGCTACAATCTGGTTCAGTGTGTCCCACATGGCCTTAGCTGAGAAGCAGTCAGCCACCTTCTGGAACACCTCATCAGACATTGTCTGAGCCAGTATGTTCATTGCCTTGGCATCAGCAATTTTGGCCTTCTTGTACTCATCATTATAATCTGGAGGAGGCACTGCACTCATATCAGATGATGAGGCAGTGGCAGCAGCAGGTGCTCTTGGGGGACCTGACAAAATAGAAGCAAAAATACTCTCATCAATAGAGTTCATATATAATTTAATCCTTGCCTTCCAGATGCCAAACTTTGCTAAGTTGCATGCTGGAGGTCTGGTGCTAGAGTAATCCTTGGACTGGGCCATGATAGTGAATATCTATAAGCTCTTGGTATCTATCAGGATCTTGTGACTTAGGTGTTAGCCTATACAGTCAGTCAACCTCCCTCTGATACCAATTGAATGTGAAGGGATAGATACTACTCTAGAGGGGGGGTGAATAGAGTTATCAAATTTTGCACAGACAAAACTTAATCGTCTACCCAACTCCCTTGGAGTGAAGTGCGGAATGAAAAGATTATAGATATTGATTTAACCTTAAAGCCTAACACAAGTGTTGTGTACAAACACAAGCTAACTGTAATTACAGTTAAGCTTGGAGAAACCTAATCAGCAACTAGCAACCTAGTTATATCTAATCACAGCCACAATGCAGGAATTAAACAATTGAATCCAGACGACACAAGGAAATTTATAGTGGTTCCCCAAACAACTTGGGTACGTCCACTCTTCTACCCACACGGTAGGAATCCACTCAGGTTTTTGATCAGGTGCCCTGCCACCAACAGAATCTGATTCAGGTAGATTCCGAAACCCTTTAGACTTTTGATCAGGTGTCTAAAACCAAGCACAGGTTTTTGATCAGGTGCCCTGCCACCAAGGGATACTTTTGAAGGGAGTAATAACCCTGTACAGGAGGGGGAAGAAGGTTAAGATGTCTTCTCTATTTTACAATAGATTAGAGAAGCACAAAAAGCTTGCACTGAGCTAGAATGCTCTAACGAATCAAGGCTCCCCCTGGCTCAAAGATGTCCAGGTGAAGTCTTGCTTCAGTGCAGAAAACTCTTCAGAAAGTTCTGAAGGAAAAGCTACAAGAAGAAAATAAATAACAAAAAGAAACAGTCTTCAAGCAGCAATCTTCTTCTTCTTCTTCTTCAAAGAATCTCTGAGTTTGAACTTCCTGAAAGCAGGAGAACTCAGGTGAAGAAGAGATGAAGATCTTAACACTTCTCAGTTAGATGGAGTTTGCTGAGAGCAGAAAGCTTGAACGCTTGAAAGCTTGAATGAACACTGGTTGGCTATTAGCTTCTGTTGACTAGCTTGAATCCTTCAGCAAAGGGTTCTTTTTATAATCATCATCAAGCAATGGCTCTCTTCCATTTGAATTATTTGTCTTCTTCTGATCCTTGAGACCTGGGCTGTAAATATCAAAGAAGACAGAAATATCTCTGCAGCAAAACATTCTATAAAAAGGAATAAACCTCTTTCTAAGAAGCTGCAGGCTTAAATCAAATAATCAGAAGGACTAAATAAAGTCACATCAGAAATACTCTCTTTATAGCAAAGAAGAAGACTTTTCAGTCCAACGGCTATAAAGGGCTGTCAGCAGATAAAGTAATTTAAATAGACAGCTAATAAGACAAACAACTTTATCTTAAAAGATTTGAACTCAGGCAAAAAGGATGGAGCAAATAATGCCTGGAAACTTTATCATACAGCTTGAAATAATGTGCCAGAAAATGTATTAATTAATTAAATATAATAAATAAATACAAAATACAAAGGCAGGCAGAAAGCGTCGAACGACCTTCGGAGATCATCGACCGACGCACGGAGATCGTCGATCTATCGGGCAGATAGTCGAACGATCCAGATAGTTGACCTATCGAAGAAGATAGTCGAACTACCCCGGCAGATAGTCGACCTATCAGAACAGATAGTCGAACTATCAGATAGTCGAACTATCAGGACAGATAGTCGAGCTATCAAGCGCAAACAGATAGTCGAACTATCAAGCAGATAGTCGACCTACCAGCGCAGAACAGATAGTCGACCTATCAACAGATAGTCGAACTATCAGCGCAGAACAGATAGTCGACCTATCAACAGATAGTCGAATTATCAGCGCAGAACAGATAGTCGACCTATCAACAGATAGTCGAACTATCAGCGCAGAACAGATAGTCGACCTATCAACAGATAGTCGAACTATCAGCGCAGACCAAAGCGTCGAC
Organism: Platanthera zijinensis; assembly: GCA_039513925.1. Taxonomy (NCBI): domain Eukaryota; kingdom Viridiplantae; phylum Streptophyta; class Magnoliopsida; order Asparagales; family Orchidaceae; genus Platanthera; species Platanthera zijinensis. The sequence goes on from CM077080.1 coordinate 86,462,408, forward strand.
CAACTGATAGACGATCGTCGATCAGTCGATAGACGATAGTCGAACGGCGTTCGACTATGGTCGAACGAAAAACCTACTTAACCAAATTCTCAATTTGGAAAAGCGAGGACTCTACAGCTAGACTCCTAACCATTGACCATAGATATTTCTTGGGTCAAGGGGCACAAGGGAGAGGACTAAACTCAAATCAAACTAGGGTACCAACACTTAATGATGTTTATGACCGTTGGAGACCACCTATAAATAGGTCTTTTCAGACTTGACTAAACTCACGTGTTTACAGAGATTACTTTTTAAGAAAGAGAAAATCCTGAAAACCTTAATCTTTCTGTCCGCCGCCATTACTGTTTTCGGAAGAAGCTCTGGATCGTCGTTCTCACACCGCTGCTATCGATCTCAGTTTCTCTAGCGATCCGGACTCAAGAAGAATCATCCGATCACGTCGTGCTTCATCGATCTCTGATATTTCTATTCGATCGTGGTGATTCCAGATTTCAGATCCCCGGATTTCGGTCAAGTATTCCTCAACCTTTTTCTGTCCAAGCCGAAAGCTCTCAACGAAGAAGACAAAGCCAAAGATCCAGATCTGTATTATTTTGTTTTTTTTTCTTCAGACAATTTCATTGTAGGAGATTTATCTCCGAGTGGTAGGAAGTTTTATCTTCCGAGTGTAGATCTGTTTGGGATCGAGTTTTGTAGGAACGTAGTTCCGAGGTGTAGGATTGGTTTGCAATCCGAGATAGTGGAGTAGCCGAGTCTAGTGATTTGCTAGATCGGTGAGGAAATTGGATGTACCCAAGATTGGGGAACCACTGTAAATCTCTTGTCGTCTGTGTGGTTGCTTGATTACTTATCTGTGCTATGTAAATTTTTTATTCCGCATTTGGCACGTATTTCACCTATTCACCCCCCTCTAGGTGATTTAGGTTGACAAATTAGTTCTCTCAATTGGTATCAGAGGGAGGTTGATCGTTAAAAGGTTAACACCTTGATCTAATCCTCACCAAGTTGTCTCAAGAGAAGTATCAAGCATGAGTAAGACCAAGGATTTTGCTAAGCTCCCTATCTACACCAAGAACAATTTTCCTATGTGGAAGGAAAGAGTTAAGCTCTTCATGGAAGCAGTAGATCCCCGGATCTTCATGATTGTGGAAGAAGTTCCGCATGTTCCTATGACTGCATCAACAATAGACCCAACCAAAAAGGTTCCAAAGAAGTCGATGGACTTAAATAAGGACGAGATTGTACTTGTCTCCCTAGACAAGAAAGCTAAAAATATTATCGCAAGTGCAGTCGATGACTCAATGCTGCAAAATCTTATACATTGCCAATCTGCCAAGGAGATGTGGCAATCCCTGGTGACTCTGATGGAAGGGACTGAGGAAGTTAGGGATGATCGGAGATCCCTCTTAAATCAGAAGTATGAAGCCTTCCGACAAGGTCACAAGGAACCCATAGCTGACACATTTGAAAACTTCTTTAAGATAGTCAATGGACTAAGAGTGTATGGCCGAGTCTTTACTAATGGGGAGCTGAATGATAAGTTTCTGAGATCTCTCACCAAGGTATGGGATAACAAAGTCTGTGCCATCCGAGAGTTTGGCAGACTAGCAGAGACATATCCACAGAATCTATTTGGCAAGCTAATGTCCTATGAACTGCAGATCAACTCCAGAAAAGCTGAAGAAGAGAATAGTCGCTTCTCCTCAAAAGAGAAGTCGGTTGCTTTAAAGGCTGACAGTTCAAGGAAGGGCAAAGCTGCCTCACCAGCACCTCCTCAAGAAGTAAGTGAAGAAGAAGGCTCCGAGCCAAGCACCTCAGCCTCAGAACTATCTGAAGGAGAGTTCTCATTGCTCTCGCGGCAGTTCAAGAAATTCTTGAATAAGAAGAAGCAATGGAGAGGCAAAGATACCTCATATAGAAGATCACGACATGACGGTGATCAGCGAAAGAAAGGATCAAGTAGCCATGACAGGTATAACTCTAAACAGAACAAACAGATTTCAACTGACATCGTTTGTTATTGTTGTAATCAACCAGGTCACGTCATCGCGGACTGCCCTCACAAGAAGAAAGAGGGTGGAAGAAGTGAGGAAAAGAAATCCTCATACCACAAGAAGAGGACAGAGAAGAGCTTATTATCCAAGAAGAGCAAAACTCTCAGCGACTCCGACTCATCTGAGTCGAGTGAAGTAGAGGAAGCTTACTTCGGGCTCATGGCTCACTCTGATGATGAACAAGTCCCCCAGTTCACTGGGGAGGTAAAATCTCACACTCCTCTCTCTGAATCTGATGATGATAATGAGCAAGAGGGCCATTCCTCTGAGGATGAATCTGAACTCATGGGACAGTATAAGGAGTTACTCACGGCTTATGAAAAATGTCGCAGAGTCGTGAAAACTCAAGCTAAAGAGATAAAATCTCTACAGGCTATTGAGAGCAGCTTGAGAGAAGAAGTCACTAGGACTAACTCTCTTCAAAATAACTTCAATGTTGCTATGGAGGAATACAATCAAGCTCTCAAGAACCTCGACCTTAAAGATGAAATCATCAAAGAATTGGAACAACTACTCGAGGCTGAGAAGAAACTTGTTGAGAGTTTCTCCAAGCCTAAGACAGTTCTTCCACTAGTTACTGAGTTCTCAGCTAAGGCTAAGGGTGCTGGTTTAGGCCACATTGGTGCTTCTAGTAAATCTTCTAGGAGAAACAAGGCCAAGAGAAAGAATAAGGCTGCCCAGAAGGCTCTAGCTGAAGAAAAAGGGAAAGCTCCCTTTCAACCAGTTTTGTTCAAGAAAGTTATCTTTCCTACGAACGAATACGACTATGAGTCCACCTATGGACACTTCTCTAGGACGATCCCCGAGAAGCCTAAGTCAAGATACCAAGGTTAGACTCATCCTCGTAACTTTGGAGAGAGTGTCTTTAAGGCCCCTTATGAAGAGATTCAACTTCAAAGCTATGGACCTTTAGCTCATGGTCATAACATCAAGAAGACACCAAAGGTAAAACCTATTGTGGAAAAGCCTATGAAGGAGAAGACTTCATGTAGCTGCCATCATAATGAAGCTTCTTCCTCCAAGAGTGAAGTTCTTGCTAGACCATCACTTAAGAAAATCAAGCAGGAATATACTAGGCAAAGATACAATAGGTTCGACTGTTGGTGCTATGACAAAATTGGTCATTTTGGCATCGATTGTTGGTTCAATCCTAGAAATGTTGCAACCCCTCAAGTTAGCAACGTGAGAATGACCACTCATGAGGCTAATGCTCATAGGGGGAGTATTCTAACTCGAGACAAAGGACCCAAACTTGTTTGGGTTCCTAAGGCTAAGTGATTTAAATTGCAGGTATGTCCAAAGAACACCAAAATGCCAATCTGGTACTTGGACAGTGGATGCTCTCGGCATATGACCGGGACAAGAAGCCTACTCCAAAATTTCACCTCAGTCTGCAACGGACCAAAGGTCATCTTTGGAGGTTCAGATCGAGGAATAACTAAAGGCTACAGTATGATTACTAACGGTAGCGTATCCTTTTCGGATGTAGCCTATGTTGAAGGATTGGAACACAATCTCATCAGCATAAGCCAACTATGCGACAAAGGATACGTGGTTGAATTTCATGCTGACAAGTGTTTGATAAAATCGGTTGACAACATGGAAACTGTTTTATCAGGCACTCGAAGCAGAAATATTTTCTGTTTAAACTTCATTTGTATAGACTCGTCTACACCAGAGTGTCTTTTAGCAAAAAGTAGTGCATCTCTTGCTGACAAATGGCATAAGAGACTAGCACATATTAATCTCAAAACCATTAATAAACTATTCTCTCAAAACTTAGTACGTGATGCACCTAATGTCAAGTGCGTTATGGACAGTCTTTGTCATGCCTGTATCAAAGGCAAGCAAATAAGGAGTTCATTTAAAAGCATAATAGGCAAGGATTGCAATAGAAGCTTACAGCTTCTCCATATGGACTTGTTTGGTCCACTGCAAGTTAGAAGTTTGGGAGGTAAGGAATATTCGTTGGTTATTGTGGATGATTACTCGCGCTTTGCGTGGGTGTTCTTTCTGAAACACAAGTCAGACACCTTTAGTACTTTCACTAGTTTTGTTAGGCAAATCCAGAATGAATACAACTGTTCCGTAGTCAAAATCAGAAGTGACAATGGAACGGAATTCAAGTCTGGAGCCATGACAGAATTCTACGAAAGTCAAGGTATCTTTCATGAGTTTTCCTCTCCTCGCACTCCACAGTAAAATGGAGTAGCTGAGAGAAGGAACAGAACACCCATAGAGGCTTGCCGGACTATGTTGAGTGATGCCTCACTGCCAGAGTATTTTTGGGCTGAAGCCGTCAACACCGCTTGTCACGTGCAAAATCGAGCTCTCATTAACAAGAACCATGATAAGACTCCTTACGAACTTCTAAAAGGCAGGAAACCAACCATTTCATATTTTAGAATCTTTGGCTGTAAGTGCTTCATACTTAATAACGGTAAGTATCGCAATACCAAGTTTAGCGAGAAAAGCTTTGAAGGTATTTTTGTAGGTTATAGTAGCCATAGTAAGGCCTATAGAGTATTTAATAGAAAAACTCTGGTGGTAGAAGAGTCGATACACCTTGTATTTGATGAGACGAGTCTGCTGTAAAGCAACTCATCTAGTGTGCCTATTGAAGATGCAGGTACAAAGATGAAGGAACTCAGCTTGGATGAACCTACTAAAGGTAAAGATGAGACGTTCATCAAGATCACCTCTACAACCCCTGTTGGAGAGGTAGATGATAAAGATGAAGAACACATCCCAGCTGAAGATGCAACTCCAATGGCTGAAGAGATCCCAGATGCAAGGACTCTAGAGTTTAGACACGTGAAGGATCATCCCTTAGACCAAATCATAGGAGATCCTCGGGATGGCGTCAGAACTCGTCGAGGCACAACTAACGAAAATTTACACCTAAGTTTTCTTTCACAGGTTGAACCAAAGAAATTTGAGGAAGCCAACTCCGACGCATCCTGGATTCTAGCCATGGAAGATGAGCTGAATCAGTTCAAACGATGCAAAGTTTGGACACTTGTTCCTACACCCAAGAGGAAGAACATCATTTGGACAAAATGGGTCTACCGGAACAAGATGGACGAAGATGGAACAATTATAAAGAATAAAGCCAGACTTGTCGCCAAAGGCTATCGTCAAGAAGAAGGAATCGACTTTGACCAAATATATGCTCCAGTGGCAAGACTGGAGGCGATCAGGTTATTTCTTACCTACGCTGCACTTAAGGGCTTTACTGTCTATCAGATGGACGTCAAGTCCGCCTTCCTGAATGGTGACATAAAGGAAGAAGTGTATATAGAGCAACCGCCAGGTTTTGTTGACTCAACTTTTCCTAATCATGTTTATTTACTGCAAAAAGCTTTATATGGTCTTAAACAAGCTCCTCGAGCTTGGTATGAGACGATGTCTACCTTTCTTCTTGAGAACAAGTTCACAAGAGGAAAGATAGACAAGACATTATTTCTTAGGGAAATAAAAGGCAAGATTTTGCTAGTGCAAATCTATGTCGATGACATTATTTTTGGCTCTACAGACAACAACCTCTGCAAGAAGTTTTCTAAACTTATGCAAGGGAAGTTTGAAATGAGCAGTATGGGAGAGCTGAAGTATTTCTTAGGGCTTAAAGTGAAACAATCTGAGGATGGAATTTTCATCTCACAGTCCAAATTCACCAAAGAGCTACTTAATAAATTCGAAATGGAGAATGCAACCTCTATGAGGACTCCAATGGCCTCAGCTATGTCTCTGGACAAGGATGAGAAAGGGAAACCTTTTGATGAAATCAAGTACAGAAGCATAATTGGGTCCTTGCTGTACCTTACCGCAAGTAGACCAGACATAATGTTTTCAACGTGTGTATGTGCTAGATTTCAGGTGAACTCTAAGGAATCTCACTACATTACTGCAAAGCGAATCTTGAGATACCTCAAAGGTACACCAAATCTTGGCTTATGGTACCCAAGAAGTATTGATAGTGAACTAATTAGATTTTCAGATGCAGATTTTACAGGAAGCAAAGACGACAGGAAAAGTACTTCCGGGACTTGCCAATTTCTCGGAAGGAGACTTATTTCCTGGAGCAGTAAGAAGCAGAATTGTGTAGCCATCTCAATGGCTGAATCAGAGTATATCTCTGCAGGCAGCTGTTGTGCACAGCTGCTATGGATCAAGAATCAATTTGAAGACTATAACATGAAGTTCCAGAACATTCCTCTGTTCTGCGACTCATCCAGCGCAATAGCAATCGCCAACAACCCAGTCTCCCACAGCCGGACAAAGCAAATAGAGCTTCGATATCACTTCATCCGGGAGCATGTGGAAAACGGAGACATAGATCTACAATATGTCTCCGCAGACAGGCAAGTTGCCGATATATTCACAAAACCGCTGGAGGAGTCCAAGTTTTCATTCTTCAAAACGGAACTCGGGCTGCTCAACAAAGAGGAATAGTGATAGTGGATTCCAAGACAGGCTCAGAGTTGAAGATATAAGTAGCAGTAAAATATCTCCCAAGTAAATTGTATTTCAAAGTGATATACTCGAGTATATAGAGACTTATACACGAGTAAACGGAAATACTCGAGTAACAGAATCTATATACTCGAGTAGTTGGTGATGTAGGGATGTCTCTTCGGGACACGTCACATGGTCGTGACGACGCTTATGACTACGCTCAACGCTCTCTATTCCGCACGCCAACGCAAACGCAACAAATTCAATAATTAAATATGCCGTTCGTGCTAACATACGGATCGCCGTTCCGCAAATAGATCGAGTGTTGGCTATAGGCCAAACTCTTTCCGGCTAAATGGGATAATATTGATCCCGAGCGAGCTTTCGGTGTTGTACCAAAATAGATCCACCAAGAACTAAACGATCCGAAAAAATGGTGGTATCTATCCCAACAAAAAGAAAACGAGGAGTGCCAAATCCTTTTTCGAATCCTTCGGAAAACCAAACGAAAATTGCTAATCGGTTATTTGTTAACCTCGAAGAATAATAATTCGGAAAATAACGCAAAACACGTCCACCACAAGAACTATCTAGGAAAAGAAATCTCTTGTGTAGTAATATCGTTACCCCCTCTCGGATTCGTAGATCCGTGATGCGCGGATCCACCAAGTATGATCGCTTTCCCTTTGAAGACCACGGAAGAGCGCTATGGATGAAGATCTTGTCGTCCCGTTCACGTCTCGCCGTTGAAGATTCCCTAGACTTCCTCCTTCCTTGCAAGACCTTTGAGGAGAAGTTGGCCGTCGGTTTGGGAGAAGGAGGGATGATGGTGGTGGCGGCTAAGAGGAGGAGAGGCAAGGGGAGATGGTGGCCGATCCCTTGAAGGAATACCTTGGAGGCAATCGGGTTTGGGTAGAGAAAGAGAGGGGAAGAGAGGTGGCCGATCCTAGCCTTGGTTGGCCGCCGGTTTTTGGAAGGGCAAGGGTGAAGGGGGGCGGCGGCTAGGGAGAGAGCAAAGAGAGGGAATTAGGTTTAGGCAAAAGTGATTTTTTCAATTCAATAATATTCTACTCCAAATGAAAAGTCTTGGCCTTTATATAGGCTTACATCTTGAATAACAAAACAAGTGGCTAAAGACACACCACATAAAGGAAATGCAGGAAATAAAATAATGTTTTAAATAGCCTCTCATGAATTGGCTATTAGCACACAAACATATAAATAATCAAATACGAGTCTTGTTGCGAGGGCGAAGCTTGTAGCCATGACCGCTACGGCGTCGCACGTCCTTGGCCGGTACATCTTCAACATCCTCAATCCCAAGTGCTCCATCCGGATGGCGAAGCGGTACATCTTCAACATCCTCCATCCCAAGTGCTCCATCCTGATGGCCTTCGCCATCAATCCTCCTCCGCTCAAAAGGACTCATCACCGATGAGTGGGCTGAGAGATAACGGTGGAGGAGGCCCGCGTCAAGAAGATCCAACTGTGCAGCAGATAGCCAAGAGTCGTCCGAAGACGGACGACCATGCCAACGAACCAAGAACCTGTGAATGTCGCCGTCTGTAGTGGGTAATACATCATCCTGCAAAATCTTGTCAGGCAAGAAATTTGTCCGGGGAAACCTCGGAAAAGCGTTAGGTGAAGTAGAAAGACAATTTTCAGCATCAATAGACTGCATACCTCCCATAGACTTCGTAGGAGAAAGCGATCCAGAATTTAGCTCACCCCCACCCCATTAGATTGTATAGTGGAAGCAGTAAACGGAGAGATAGACAATTCAGGTGGTGGAGAAATAAAAAGCGTTAAATCGGAAATATTAAACACAGGGGAGATTCCCCAATCAGAAGGTAACTCTAACAAATAAGCATTTTCGCCTAATTTCTTCAAAATTCTAAAAGGACCGGCTTTCTTGTTCGCTAACTTCTTTATGGTGCCCGACGGCATCCGTTCAGGGATTAGACGAACCATAACCAAATCGCCTATGTTCAAAGAGACTACTCGCCGATGTACGTTAGCGTTCGATTGATATATAGAATATTGCTTAGCTAATGTCTTGCCAATGTGCTCGTGGAGAGTGTGAACGTGTGACGCGAAATCTAGTGCAAATTGACTTGACTTAAAAGAAGGTGGTAACGGGATCAAGTCAAGTGGCACTGGCGCTTTATAACCGTGCACTATCTCATTCGGGGACAACTGAGTGGACCGGTTCCTCGAATTATTGTACGCAAGCTGGGCATGCGGGAGGATAAGATCCCATGTACCTTTATATTCGCCCACTAAACAACGAAGTAACCCTCCCAAGCTACGGTTGACGACTTCCGTTTGCCCATCCGTTTGGGGATGATAGGCCGACGAAAACAACAGTTTAGTGCCCATTAGTTTCCAGAGGGTCTTCCAAAAATAACTGGTAAATTTTACATCTCGATCACTCACTATCGTCTTGGGTACACCTCGATGTGCTACAACCTCTTTGAAAAATAATTTTGCTACATTGGAAGCATCGTAGGTGTTGTTGCTTGCGATAAAATATGCCATTTTTGAAAATCGGTCTACCACCACTAGTATGGAATCGTGACGCCTAAAAGTCATAGGTAAACCCAATATAAAATCCATGCTAACATCTTGCCATGGCACCGACGGAATCGGAAGGGGTGTGTAAAGACCCGCATTGGTCTTGTTTCCCTTAGCTAGTTGACAAACACGACAACTTCCTACAACTTTGTTGACCATGGGTTTGAGGCCCGGCCAAAAGAATTTATCTTCCACAAGTGCTATCGTTTTGTCTCGCCCGAAGTGTCCGCCTAATCCCCCGCTATGTAACTCCCATATAATAAAATGTCATAAAGACGACCGGGGAATGCATAATTGCACATGTTTAAATAGATATCCATCACGAATATAGAATGCCGAGATAGTGGTAGGGGAGTTGTCCTTCGCGGCGAAATAAATGTCCTTAAAGTCTGGGCAATGGATATATTCGTCCTTTATCCTATCGAATCCTATGACTGACACTTCCATGGTATTTAATAACAGAGTGACTCTACTTAGCGCGCCCGCTACACGATTTAGCGTACCCTTCAGATGCTTGATTATGAAGGTGTACTCTTGTAGATAAGATATCCATTTTGCGTGTCGTGGACTAATCTTATTTTGAGAATTCACAAATTTGAGGACCTCGTGATCCGATAATATTACAAATTCTTTTGATATTATGTAATGTCGCCAATGTTGGAGACATCGGATTACCGCATAGAATTCGCGATCATAATTGGAATAATTTAATTTCGGCCCGGCTAGTTTCTCACTAAAGTATCCTAGCGGGTGTCCCTCTTGGCTTAATACTCCTCCAATCCCTATCCCTGATGCGTCGCATGATAATTCAAAAACTTTACTAAAATCCGGTAATCGGAGTAAAGGAGCTTCAGACATTCGTTCCTTAATCGTTTGGAAGGCACTAGTGGCCGATTTCGTCCATGTAAATTCTCCTTTTTTTCATACATTCAGTTATGTGTGCCATAATACTACTAAAATTCCGAATAAATCTTCGATAAAACGTGGCCAATCCGTGGAAACTTCTAACGTCCCTAATATTCTTGGGTTCCGGCCATTCCGTAATCGCTTGGACCTTCTTGGGATCCACATGAATGCCATCTGAACTCACGATGTATCCTAAGAACTCAACAGAAGGCACGCCGAATGCGCATTTTTTAAAGTTAATAAATAAGTTCTCTTTGCGCAACGTGGTAAGAATTGTTCTTAGATGAGTTTCATGATCTCCCGGCGAAATGCTAAAAACCAAAATGTCGTCAAAATAGACCACTACAAATTTTCCCATAAAAGGCTTAAAAATTTGGGTCATCAATCGTGAAAAAGTACTGGGTCCATTGGTAAGTCCTTCTCCAAGCACTAGCCATTCATAAAGTCCATCCTTAGATTTGAAAGCCGTCTTCCATTCGTCTCCCTCCCGTATTCATATCTGATGATAACCGCTTTTAAGATCCAATTTAGAGAATATAGCGGCTCCTGAAAGCATATCTAGTAGATCGTCCAAACGGGGAATAGGAAATCTATATTTGATCGTTATTTTATTAATAGCCCGATAATCGACACATAATCGCCATGTCTTATCTTTCTTTGGAACTAATAATGCGGGGACGGCACAAGGACTTTTGCTATGTCGTATAAATCCTTTCGCTAGCAGGTCGGAAATTAATTTTTGTAATTCTTCATGGGAGGATGGATTGAGTCTATAATGGGGCTGATTTGGCAATGAAGATCCCGGGACAAAATCTATCTCATGTTGGATGTCACGTATCGGTGGTAACGTGGGTGGTAAATCCACCGGATAAACATCCTTATATTCTTCCAAGAGATTTCGTAGCGATAATGGGAGGCTCTCAACGGTAGGTGACTCTTCCTTCGCTTGTAAACAGACTAACGCGTATATAACGCCATCCATGAAAGTCTCACGTTCTAGTTCCTTTCTACTAATCAGGCTTATCGTTTTCTTTTCCACAGGCACAACAGTGTCTTTGGAAATAGATGACGGATCCTTAGGCGCAGATGGCTTCAAAACAACGGTTTTACCATTGAATTTGAACTCATATGTGTTTGCGCGACCGAAGTGGGTCACGTCATAGTCGTACAACCAAGGTCGTCCTAATAATACATGGCAAACGTCCATAGGAATTACGTCGCACCAAACTTTATCAACGTAGTTTTTCAACGTTAAAGGAACCATGCATCGCTTAGAGACCGCTATGGATGTCTTGTTTACCCACGCAATTTTATAAGGATGTGGGTGTGGCTCGGTTACTAAGTGCATGCGAGTGATGGCATTCTCCGATACTACGTTCATACAACTGCCGCTGTCGATAATTAACTTACACCATTTTTCACCGTCTTTAAAATTTAATGTAAATATATTTGTCCGGTTATATTCATCCAACGCTCGCGGTGTGGCTAAAATGCATCTCATCACCATCATGTAAGAATCGTCCTCAATGTCACTTGGCTCGGCGTCAGATTCTTCGCCAGCTCCATAGACGATATCAGCAGGTTCAGACGAAGAGTCTAGTAAAGCTAAAGGTTTGCTTTTCGTGGGGCACTCACTAGAATAGTGCCCTTGAATGCCGCACGAATAACACGTGGCATTTGTCTTGTTAACTCGTCCTATTGGTACTCGCTCACCGGTGGAATTTCTATTATTCCTAGCGGTAATGACAATGGACTCCGAATCCGTTGATCGATACTTTCCTTTATCACGCGCGGATGAAGAAGGGTGCGGGCCTAAGATGGATTTCCCTTTCTGGAAATTACGTCCTTTAGACTTGTAGGCGTTATGCTTTTCAATATCCAAGGCGGCATTGAAGGTGGTGTTAAGGTCTGTGTGACCATAACGCAACAGTTTCCCTTGTATATCCGGGTTGAGGCCCTTACGAAATTGTGAGAGTGTAACTTCGGGCATCTCACGAACATCGCAACGCACCATCATATCCTTAAGGTGTCCCATATAATCTGCTACCGAAGTATTCCCTTGCCGAAGGGTGGCTAAATCGTCGAACATCTGAGTTCGGTGATATGTGGGCACGTATTGGTCGTGTAGTAGCGCTTTCATTGCGGTCCACCCAAGTGGGGGTGTTCCGTTTACAGTTCCTAGGCGCCTCTCTTCGTTTAACCAATATGTTTTGGCCCTTCCTAGTAGTTTCATACGTGCGACCTTCACTTTCTCAGCGTCCGTTAAGTCGTGCCATTCAAAATAGCACTCGATGTCCATGACCCAGTCTAGGAAAAGTTGGGGCTCTCCCATCCCATCATAGGAGGGTGCGTTCATTTTTACGGCCCTTGTCACATCAAACTCATAATGACCTCGAGGTGGGTACTCATCGTCTAGATCACGTGGGTGATTTTGTCGTTCCTCTCGCTGGTTGGCTGCCGGGGGTTGGGGACCCGGTCGGTTTCTGCCAACGCCGTTGTTTCGAGGCGCCGCTTGATTTACAGCGAGCCCTTCAACTAACTGAGTCAGTGCGTCAAACCTAGCGTTAAACTCTTCTCGGAGCTCGGCGATCGTGGCCGGAGCAGGCTCGTCACCTTGGTTGTTGGCCATGTGTGAGGTGGAGGGAAGATATTCCGTGCCCAGCCTAGTGCGCATGAACGAACGGTACAAACAACAATTTTGACCTGATTTAAATTACGCGTTTGAATTTTTTGACGCAAAACTATTGAGCAACAGGAAAAAAATTTTTAGACTTTTTTCTTAAAAAAATGAGAAGAAAATTCAGAATTTTTTTTGTAATTTTCTGGAAAAAATAAAATTTGTGAGTTTTTACTAAATGCAGCCCAAAATTCAGATTTTGACACGGTTCGTAACGAAAGTGCACAACGTAAAGAAAAAGACAACCCTATGATAAAAGTGAGGATGGTGTCGATTGGGAAATCAACACAACCTGGCTCTGATACCAAATTGATGTAGGGATGTCTCTTCGGGACACGTCACGTGGTCGTGACGACGCTTATGACTACGCTCAACGCTCTCAATTCCGCACGCCAACGCAAACGCAGCAAATTCAATAATTAAATATACCGTTCGTGCTAACATACGGATCGCCGTTCCGCAAATAGATCGAGTGTTGGCTATAGGCCAAACTCTTTCCGGCTAAATGGGATAATATTGATCCCGAGCGAGCTTTCGGTGTTGTACCAAAATAGATCCACCAAGAACTAAACGATCCGAAAAAATGGTGGTATCTATCCCAACAAAAAGAAAACGAGGAGTGCCAAATCCTTTTTCGAATCCTTCGGAAAACCAAACGAAAATTGCTAATCGGTTATTTGTTAACTTCGAAGAATAATAATTCGGAAAATAACGCAAAACACGTCCACCACAAGAACTATCTAGGAAAAGAAATCTCTTGTGTAGTAATATCGTTACCCCCTCTCGGATTCGTAGATCCGTGATGCGCGGATCCACCAAGTATGATCGCTTTCCCTTTGAAGACCACGGAAGAGCGCTATGGATGAAGATCTTGTCGTCCCGTTCACGTCTCGCCGTTGAAGATTCCCTAGACTTCCTCCTTCCTTGCAAGACCTTTGAGGAGAAGTTGGCCGTCGGTTTGGGAGAAGGAGGGATGATGGTGGTGGCGGCTAAGAGGAGGAGAGGCAAGGGGAGATGGTGGCCGATCCCTTGAAGGAATACCTTGGAGGCAATCGGGTTTGGGTAGAGAAAGAGAGGGGAAGAGAGGTGGCCGATCCTAGCCTTGGTTGGCCGCCGGTTTTTGGAAGGGCAAGGGTGAAGGGGGGCGGCGGCTAGGGAGAGAGCAAAGAGAGGGAATTAGGTTTAGGCAAAAGTGATTTTTTCAATTCAATAATATTCTACTCCAAATGAAAAGTCTTGGCCTTTATATAGGCTTACATCTTGAATAACAAAACAAGTGGCTAAAGACACACCACATAAAGGAAATGCAGGAAATAAAATAATGTTTTAAATAGCCTCTCATGAATTGGCTATTAGCACACAAACATATAAATAATCAAATATGAGTCTTGTTGCGAGGGCGAAGCTTGTAGCCATGACCGCTACGGCGTCGCACGTCCTTGGCCGGTACATCTTCAACATCCTCAATCCCAAGTGCTCCATCCGGATGGCGAAGCGGTACATCTTCAACATCCTCCATCCCAAGTGCTCCATCCTGATGGCCTTCGCCATCAGTTGGTAACCTACTCGTATATATACTAGATCTACTCTGGTATGCTCCATCTCATACTCGTGTATGGCGAAATCTACTCGAGTATACGGAAATCAGAAATTTGAATCTCTCATTTTTTTTCTATTCGCACCAAAGCGTTTGCCGCTCCGCAACAGGTATGATTTTATCACTCCTACTTAAACCTAATTAGGGTCATATATATATTTAGAAAAATTGGAAATCCTTTCCACTCCTCATTCTCCCGAGTAGCCGTCGTCGCTTCATATTCCGGAACCCGCAGAGCTCTGTCGCTTCGTCTCCTCCGTACTCCAGAATCGCCGATGGCTCCCTCCTCCAAGATCGGAATCGGCTCAGAGCTCGACCCTGAAGGTATAGCCGACCTCTTCGATGATTTCCGAAACCTGCTAATTCTGTTCGACATCACCGGTCTCTCGTTCATCCTCCAGACACCGTGTAAAGTCATTTTCCCTGCAGTCGAGGTGTTTTACAGGAATCTGAAGGTCAAGCGCAATGGTACAGTTCTAAAATCCAAGGTCAGTGGAATCAAAATCCGTCTGGACAAAACTTCCTTAGCTACTCTGTTAAAATTGCCAGTGGTGGATGAAGAAGATGATCTGACTCCTGAAGATTCCGAGAGAACCAGTTTCTTCTATGGAATAAACCCGTATGAAGCATATTCGTTCCGCCGTGCACATTACAATTCAGAGGGCAAATTCCTTGTGGATGTGATTGCCAAAGTTCATCTATGCAAAACCTATTCCCTCAGAGAAATTTCCCAAAAAAATTTTGATGTTATGCAAGCCATAGTATGCCGGAAGAAATTCCAGTTTGGAATGATGATACTGGACAAAATCAAAGAAAGTGTGAAAAAACCAAGCTATGCCAGGATTATCTCACTCCTCCTCCATGGGATCAATCCTACAGTGTTTGATTTAGAAATTCAAGCAAACACTGATGAGCTCAAAAGACTGTTTCAGTTGGGTGGAAAAGCCATTGATCATACTATTACCAGTATAGGTCTACTCAAGGATCAAGCTGAAATAGTTGCAAATAATCAGATTCAATTGGAAAAGGATGCTGCCTCAAATGTCATGAAAGTTTGTGAAGAAGTTGGAACATTCAGAGATGAAGCAATTGCCCAACTATCAGTAGATATCAGCAAGGGGGAGAAGAATGTCAAAGAGCAAGTTGAAAAAATATCTGAACAATCTAAAGCATCTATGGGTATTCTAGTCAAAGAAATGAAAGCAGACATTCTAGCTCAACTTCAATCTGTAAAATTCTATACCTATGATACTGCAGTATGGTTGCATAATCAGAATTTTCCCAACTCCCAGCTTAACCCTGCCATAATTCCAAAGTCCCTAGATCCTCTTGAAGATCATCCTCCCTCAAGTGCTCCAGATGAGGCCAACTTTCCAGAGTATGTGCCAGTCTTCTCACCTAGACCTACTGGTGACATGACTGAGCCTCCTCTTTCTTATGATGATGTGTGGCAAGATGATTTTCCTCCAAGCTCTCAGGGTGCCCCTAGAAAGAAAAGAAAATATGGTGACGGCGCTTCTGCTAGCCGTTCTGCACCAAGGAGAGAGCCTACCCCAGCTCCAGAAGGTAGACCAGAAGTTATTCATGCAGAGGTTTGGAGTCCTACCTCCAAGTCTCTCATCCTTGATACCTTGAAGCTGCTAACAGATTTTGGTGAAAACAGAGATCAGTACTACAGCTACTCAGAATGGAAAGCATATGATGCATCTCAAATCAAAATCAGATTGCATGACAGAAATTGGGGATATAACAATCCAGCTGCTCCTCCAAGGCCCAAGACCTATTTTCCCAAACATTTCAGCTACCTGGAGAGGCAAGAGCTTAAAAGAGAAAGACTGTATAAAGGAGCCCCTTCTTGAGTGAATGAGGATGTGGAAATGGACATTTAATCTTTTGAAATCTTTTCTATATATATATATTTGATTCTAATTATGGCTATCTTTATTATTTCTCCTGCTTCATTTTTATTTTTCATTAGTATATGTTTTGTTGTTCTTTTTACTCTAAGTAATTCACCTTAGTGTAGAGGATGCTGACATCTACAAATAGGGGGAGATTGTTGGGATTTGTCTCCACAATACCTCAGATTTGTAGGAAGTCAGACCTTGAACTAAGATGAATTAAGGTGTATTTGATATTATGTTTGAGTTGTATGTGTGTAGGTTCTTATTGCCAAGTGTAGACCAATGTCAGTCTATAATGGGTCACCAAACACAGGACCATACAATGTAATTCCTCATTGTGTGATCCAAGGTGTTGGCTCATGTATAGCCTCTCTACTGGGATACACTTCATCAACATGCACTTGGACTATGGAGTTTTGAAGTCTATCTCAGAAGAATTTTCTAAGTCCACATACTCGAGTACTTCTATAGTATACTCGAGTAAGTGAGTCTGTACTCGAGTAAGTTGGACTAATTACTCGAGTGGATTCTCAATTTACTCAAGTATGAAAGCTTATACTCGAGTAGATTTTCCTTCACTCGAGTAAGTGATACCTTATACTCGAGTAGATGGTTAGTTACTCGAGTAAGCGTTCTGGTTGTACTCGAGTAGATCTGGACTTCTTATCCTAGAAATTCTAAGTCCTCATACTCGAGTAGTTCTCTGAAATACTCGAGTAAGTAACTCTGTACTCGAGTAGATTGTTTTTCATACTCGAGTAGTTTTCCTTAGATACTCGAGTAGTTTCTATCTTGATACTCGAGTATATCCCTCATACCCACTAGAGTATGTAACCTCTTACTCGAGTATGTCTCTGTCTCTCGAGTATGTCTGTTCGAATTTCCTAAATTTCTCTAAGTCAAGTTTCTTTGTTTATTTTCAAATAGTCCTTTCTGATTGGTCCACGTGTCATCCGTAATGATGTTTATGACCGTTGGAGATCACTTATAAAAAGGTCTTTTCAGACTTGACTAAACTCACGCGTTTACAGAGATTACTTTTTAAGAAAGAGAAAATCCCGAAAACCCTAATCTTTCTGTCCGCCGCCATTACTGTTTTCGGAAGAAGCTCTGGATCGTCGTTCTCACACCGCTGCTATCGATCTCAGTTTCTCCAGCGATCCAGACTCAAGAAGAATCATCCGATCACGTCGTGCTTCATCGATCTCTGATATTTCTATTTGATCGTGGTGATTCCAGATTTCAGATCTCCGGATTTCAGTCAAGTCTTCCTCAACCTTTTTCTGTCCAAGCCGAAAGCTCTCAACGAAGAAGACAAAGCCAAAGATCCAGATCTGTATTATTTTGTTTGTATTTTTCTTCAGACAATTTCATTGTAGGAGATTTATCTCCGAGTGGTAGGAAGTTTTATCTTCCGAGTGTAGATCCGTTTGGGATCGAGTTTTGTAGGAACGTAGTTCCGAGGTGTAGGATTGGTTTGCAATCCGAGATAGTGGAGTAGCCGAGTCTAGTGATTTGCTAGATCGGTGAGAAAAGTGGACGTACCCAAGATTGGGGAACCACTGTAAATCTCTTGTCGTCTGTGTGATTGCTTGTTTACTTATCTGTGATGTGTAAATTTTTTATTCCGCATTTGGCACGTATTTCACCTATTCACCCCCCTCTAGGTGATTTAGGTTGACAACTTAGTTCTCTCACTTTCGCATCTAGCCACTTGATCTCGGCAGCGATTTCACCGGGCTTAGGTAGGTTATAGCGGAGGCCTCAGTGCATGCCATCTCCAAAGAGAATGAAGTATAGGGAGGGTTGAATCAGATGTCTCAGACCCATGCACAAGTTTCATAAGTTAGAAAAAATTCCAGAGCGTGCAACCCTTAAAGATTGGCGAATGCGAGAACTACCTTCCCCGGCGAGAACTGGAAGCAGCTTTTCGACGTTCCTCCTTAGGAAAGGAATGTCAAAATCCTTCCTGAAGTGGTATTGGTGGAGCTTGGCCTTGTTCCCACCGAGATTGGGATGGGGGTATGTAGATTCCTCCTATTGGATCGGTGAAAGCGGGAGATTCCCGAAATCTCCAGAGACGAAAATGAATTTCTTCACCCAGTTATGGTTTTTGTTGGTGAGACCTTTCGCCTTGAGATTGTTGCTGGATAAGAAGGTGACCCTGTCCCACTTGGCGCGGAAGTTAAACAGTTTGCGGTGTTAACCCAGAAATCGGCAATCCCTCCAAAGGTTGCTAGCTCATAATTCACGGACTGCTCCGTCTCATCCAGGGGGTTCATGACCTATTTTAGTGCTAACTAAGTGGATAGGCTTCTCTGTCCGCATAGCTAGACAAGTCGCCCGGTATTCGCTAGCTCTACAATGGCGAGGATTTCTTCCCAGTCCGCACCATCAGGTCACGCGGTTAGCCGGGCGGGTAGCGGTCTCATCTCTAGCCCGCCATAAATTTTCAGACTCTCCTTCAAGTCGCCACAAGCAATAACTTGCCGACCATGGATCTTCTTCAGCCCGCCTGTGAAAGGCGGCCTCGCATCCCTAACTATTAAAGTAACCGGCTGCTCGATTGTTCCTCATCAACCTCCAACTATCCCCGCAACCCGGATCGAAAGTGCTCCACTCTCGAGCGTGCAGAGCCATTTTCTGCATCAACAGTTAACACACGACCTTCATATTTCAAATAGATGTTAAAAACCAATGGTTAGCTATGAAAGATCATTAACCTGCCGAGAACCTTGTTCCTTCAAGTCATAGTGAAGATCCACTCTGGGAAGCTTTGGAGCAATCGCATTAGGAAGCTGCCCAGCAGTTCCAAGCAGTCAACTGTACTCTAGCTGCTATCATGCAGCGATTAGAGGTGCAATCCACAGTAGCAGCAGTTCCTCCAGTCAATCCAACACCAACATTGGAGAATCCACAAACTTATCCTTCGGCCTATCCTCCGGTCTATCCTCCTGTTTATCAAACAACCTATCCGCCAGGTCAGGCAGCAGCTCCTTTGTGATCTCAAAATGACGAGTTCATAGCTCATAAAAACATCTTCCGGGAAGCTTCCCAAGGAAGTCCAACACGATTTTTAAATTTTTTAGGAAGTCATCCAAACCCTTCTGCTCCCACAATTGCACCTCCCGCAACAGTTTTTCCTTTCTATCCTCCTACTCATTTTTCAACTGCAGCTTATTCTCCATTTTTCCTTTTCCTTATGTTCTAGGAGAATAGGGAGAGCCATCGCCGTTTATAGATAGTATCCAGCAAGAACCAACTCCAGCTCACATCTGAGAGCCGCGATTACTAACTTATATTGGGGAATCCAACCCAGTTACACACTTACAAGATTTTGAGTCAGCCGTTGCCCTTAATACTCTTACAAATGCTACCAGGTGCAAGCTCTTCGTAACATCCTTTGATGGAAAAGCAAGAGAGTGGTTCTACAGACTTTTCCCTCAGTCCGTCGCTTCTTTTGCTGATCTGCAAAGAGAGCTTCTAGTCATGTTTCCTACCTCTACCAAGAGGAAGAGCGGGCCAGAAGCCCTATTTGAGATCAGACAGTGAGAAAATGAGACTTTGGCTCATTTTGTCGATCATTTTCAAAGAGAGATTTTTTACATTAAAAACTTCGATCCAGAGATGTATCGAGTCGCCCTAATAATTGGTTTAATAGAAGGACCACTAAAATTCGAGGCTAACGTCCGAGTGCTAAGGACATATTAGGAGATGATCAGTCTTGCCAACTTATACATACGAGGTGAAAAGAGTAATCCCAACTACATCTCCAGTCTTGTAATAGAGAAAGATCCTTCTTCTTACAGGCAACCTCCAAAGTCTCCTCACAAGGATTTTCAATCGCGACCAAGGAAGGGAAGAATTTTTCGACGTCATCAACGCCTCTTCCCAGGCCAAGATCACTTCCAAAGTCAAATATCACAATCATCAGTTCCTCCTCCTTATCCGGCACTAGCTCTGCTACAGCTTACCAACAGTAGGGTGGCAACTTGCCAGAACTTGAACTAGACCAAGTTATGCAGGAAGTAGTCCAAGTGATAAAAGGAAAGACCAGTTATAAGAGACCTTACCAACCCGCTGATCAAAGATTCAAGTACAGAGATCCCTATTGTGAATTACATAAACAGAAAGGGCATCCAACTAAAAACTGTCAAGCACTTTGTCAACTGGTGGAGAAGATGCTGAGGCAGGGCAAATTGCGTGACTTATTCCCGTATAATGACCACTCTGATCCATCTACTTCAAAAGGCAAAGAAGTAGAAGACATTCCTTTCGACTCAAAGGGTGTGAGCAAAATCAACAATAATCTAAATTTCATTGACGGTGAGACCATTGATGTGAATGACGTAGGAACCCGTTGAAATCTATTCTGAGGTGAAGATGGACATGACAAAGTTCTAAAAGCTCTTCATGATCATGCCCGATCGGTTTTGTTCTCCATACTGAATATTTATCTTACCGATGTTATGAACATTTTCTAAGTTCTTTTTCATTCATTTCAATAAATTTTTACGTCAGAGATCCGGTACTGACATATTTCCCTTTTTGGAGTGCTTCCTCCTCTATTTTCTATTTGCCAAAGGGATCGCTTAACCGCCGAGATATCACCGAGTCTTACTTGACCCCCCATAGATTGGTCCATGGCGTTATACCACAATGAACACATATAGCGGGGAGTGTTCGCATATGTGCAGTGGGAGCCGTCCAATCTGTGCAGGCGGACTTTAGGGATTTTGATCCTAGCCGGTATCTAACACAAAGCGTGCATCAAGGGAGGTCTCATGTGTTAGCTCTACTATGCTCTGTTAGGGATATATTACAACTAAGATTATTATTGCTTGGCAAGCAATGGCGTTCAAGTGCAGCCTTGTCTTTGTGATCATCTCACGCTGTTATGGTGGAACAGTCTTAGGTACTCTCAAGCCGTGCCTTCTAGGGACCCACGACATCGCTAATCTTTTAGGGTGAGCAATGATATAGACCACTTGGCGCACCTGGCCTAACTGATCAACGTAGCTTGTATCCCTAAGGCATGAGAGTAGCGTGTCCATCGTTCCTTCTTAGGATCTTGTTTTTCTTTTTTTGTGCCCTTCCAAGGGAGCGCGGTTAGTCCACTTTCTGCAAAATTGCTTTCCTTTAGGTTAATAGGTTAAATTCAATCTCTCTGAAGGATTTATGAAATTATACTTCTATCTTATGCTCTCTTTATATACTCGACTTTCATAGAGCTCTATATGTTGGCAGTACATCAGCTATGCTAATTAATATTCTTGGCATCGATTATTCAATCAAAGAATATGGTTCTCTTGGTCGACAAGCCATGTTATTGAAATCTAATCAAAGAGTTTTTTATCTTGCTGATCAAAATCTCATATAATGGATATCATATCTGACTGTGCAAGAAGATTATTGTTATTGCTTGATATCTACTCAATTCTGTACATTCTTTTACACAGTTGATATCTGAGTTTGTTGAGTATTCTTCCTGCTATCTGATACATCAGTCTTACCACCTCAACATTTAGCAGGTACCCATGCTTTGCATTTCTTTCATATCTACATCTTACTCTTTTTTTTGCAGAGATTAGCAGATATTTTCAAGTTCCCTTCAGGTACTTGCAAGTTATTTTTCTTTCATATCTGCTTCTTACTCTTTTTTTTGCACAGATTAGAAGATATTTGCAAGTTCCCTTTAGGTACTTGCATGTTCATTTTTTTTCATATCTGCTTCTTACTCTTCTTTTTGCAGAGATTAGTAGATATTTGCAAGTTCCTTTCAGGTACTTACAAGTTCTTTTTATTTCATATATGATTCTTACTCTTCTTTTTGCAGAGATTAGCAAATATTTGCAAGTCCTTTTTCTTTCATATCTGCTTCTTACTCTTCTTTTTGTAAAGATTAGCAGATATTTGCAAGTTCCCTTCAGGTACTTGCAAGTTCTTTTACTTTCATATCTACTTCTTACTCTTATTTTTGCAGAGATTAGCAGATATTTTCAAGTTCCCTTCAGGTACTTGTAAGTTCTTTTTCTTTCATATATGCTTCTTACTCTTCTTTTTACAGAGATTAGCAGATATTTGCAAGTTCCCTTCAGGTACTTGCAAGTTCTTTTTCTTTCGTATTTGCTTCGTACTCTTCTTTTTGTAGAGATTAGCAGATATTTGGAAGATGCTTTCAGGTACTTACAAGTTATTTTTCTTTCATATATGCTTTTTACTCTTCCTTTTGCAAAGATTAGTAGCTGCTTGCAAGCTCCCTTCAGGTACTTGCAAGCTATTGTTCTTCTATACCTCATCTCATCATTATTTTGTAGAGCTCAGTAGAAGGCATTCACAAGTCTTCGTCACTTTACAAGAACAATTCAGGTACAAACAAGATGTGCCTTTTTTCACTTACATTATCTTCCTTTATATGAGAAAAGTAAGTTTGCAAACTTTTCTCAGGAGAGACATCAAGTTCAATATCTCCCCCTCTGTCATTCATTTTCCTACTTGGAGCAGATCAGAATTTCAGAGGTTACCTCTACTTTTTCGAAGTTTCCTGTAAACTTAAAAAAGTGCGAGGATTATGTTAACCCAGAAAACGGCGATCCCTCCCAAGGTTGCTAGCTCGCATGTCGCGGATTGCTCCGTCTCATCCAGGGGGTTAGCAGCCTATTTTCCAGCTAACCGCCAGATAAACTTCTCTGTCCGCACGGCTAGGCTAGCCGCCCGGTAGTTTCCAGCTATGCGATGGCGCGAACTTCTTCCCAGTCCTCATAATCAGGTCACGCAGTTAGCCGGGCGGGTAGCGGTCTCCTCTCCAGCCTGCCACTAGTTCGAGAACTCTCCTTTATGTCACCGTAAGCAAGAACTGGCCGACCAAGGCTCTTATTTAGTCCGCCAGTGAAAGGCGGACTCGTATCCAAGTCCACGAAAACCTTGTTAATAGACAGCTTGGTAGTGGACCGCCTAAGCATAGGGCAGATTCCACCTCAGTCCGCTATCAGTAGGCAGACTAAATCCTTGCTCACCCAAAAGTGGCGGACTCGGTTTCAATCCGCCAACAAATGTAGGATAGTCAACCCGCTATTAGTTGGCGGACTCGTCTCTTTCGAGCACTAAGCGACCTTCCTCCAGGTCGCCCAACAAAAGGAGGGACCAGTAGAATGAGTCCTGCCTCCAAGTCGCCCAGGAGAGGGCGAACTGCCTCCTCATCCCGTCTAGCAGGTACGACCTGCACCTTCTATTCGGCAGAAGGTGGAAGACTCGGCCTCAGTCCTCCTAAGGGTGGTGGACTTGCTCCGCCCTCCAACACTCTTCATCAGGCCGTATAATACTGAGCGGATTCAACACCAGTCCGTCAGAAGGTGGCGTAATCTTCTCATCTAGCAATAGAGGCGGACTCCCTGTCTGCCATATACCAGGAGAACTCTTTGCACAGTCTGTCAGAAGGACTTCGGCTTTTCCCAGAAGAAAGCGAACTACTCCTCAGTCCGTAGCATGTCGCGAGCTCGATCGAACCTCGTCCGTATCATCGGGGTGACGTCATCAAGCCTAGTTCTGGAAGATTCCTCCTCGAGCCTATAAAAATCCATCCATACCTCTTATTTGGGGAGGACCCCGGCGGACCCCAGAGGACCCCCGACGACAAGGATTGGGGAGCAACATTGGCAACAAACCCTGCAGATACGAATTTCTATCCGCCAACCCTTCTCGTGGACTGACCGCCTGTCCACGTGACCTCAACGACTAAGGATTGCGGTTTAGTACCTGAACTTGGCTCAAGTAGCCTGTCCTAGTGACCTTAGTGGTCTTCCCTGCCTGATTACGCAGTCCGCTCGGCCTCAGGAAGAGATCTGCGAGATCAGCATTAAGTGCGGTCTGCTGACCTATCTGATCAGTCTGTGCGGCCTCAGACAATCTCCTCTCTTCTAGCCGCCAGCTTCCCCTTATACCCTTTATATTTTTCCATGTAAAGGAGTGAACTCAAGCAGTAATATTGATTCATAATCAAAGGAAATCCTGTGGCAGGAGTGACATTTAAGTCATGCCGGGCGAACTCTGTTGTTGCCGCTGCAAGCGGGCCCTCTCTTCTTCCCTTATCCCTTCTCTCAGCCTCAACCGCCAATCTCTAACCGTTAAAGTAACCGGCTGCTGACAGTTCCTCATCAACCTCCCACTATCCCCACAACCCGGATCGAACGTGCTCCACTCTCGAGCGTGCAAAGCCAATTTCTACATCAACATACAAAAGATGGGAAGGCTGAATTCCATTTGCTCTGACTGCAGGTAGCAGAAAAATGCGACCAGTAGCGCTATGGAGTTAGGTTTAAGTTGCGCGAGAACCATTCCGAAGTAGCGGAGGGCTTGGCGGATCTCGGACCATATGGGGAGGCGCAATACTACTTCAAAGTGCTCGATAGGGATTGTGATCTCACATGGAAAGAAGTGATTGATCTCTTCATCTCTTCCTAGATGCCGCACGGTGAAGTCTGGCAGGATGTAAAGATTCACCAGCGATTGGTAATCTTCTTTGGACAGTCTGTAGTTCACAAAAGGATAGTCGGCGAATGCAGCCGCGCACTTAGTCCGTCCTTCAACTTCCCCGGTCATCTCGCTAATAAGGAGAAAGAGATAAAAGAGGCGAGTGTAAAGGAAGGAAAAATCACGAGAGAGTAAAAGATATTGAAGGTGATGATTAATGTGATCGGTAAGCATTCTATTTATAAGAAATTTTGGGCGGGAAAGGTTCCAAGCATGAAAAGGTGGGGATAAACTATTTTTGAGATCCCATCTTGGACACTGGCGAGATCTCGCGCTCCCTCATTCGTGCCACAAATTTTAGCATAGATAACAAAAGCAGAGACACGCGACAACAAGAAGAATAAGTAGCTAAAAAATAAAAAGCGAGATTACATAATATACATCCACAACACATTGTCCATACTTGACATGCAGGGGCGGCAGTTATTATTACATAGATCAAATAAAATAGTTAGAGAGGGAAGGCGAATGCCGGTAGGCTCACCAGGGGCCATTACTACCGTCCACAGCCTCTCATTCCCGCCCTAGGAATGGCGCGAGTATAGTAAAGAGACAGCATGGTTTGAAGTTCTCGCTAAGCAAGGTGTAGTTGATCATTGGCTCTCGTGAGATAAAGGTCGGGGTAGTCCAACCCGCCTCTTGCTTCTCCCCCTAGGGTGGAAATCAAGTGCGTATAACTATTCTCCAAGCTAAGAAGCCGCTTCTCGGTAGACTCTTGGTTCTCCTTTATTTGTTTGGCAATCTCGCACAGTAATAAAGATTGCTTCTGGAGTATCTCCACCAGCTGATGCTTCATTCCCTTAGCATCCTTCGGGTCACCCAAGTATTCGACAATCAAGCTCGGAGAAGGGAGAGGCGAGATCTCCTCCTCGTCAATATCAATATCAGTGGAGATCTCGCGATACCCTGTGCAAAGTTGTTTTAGGTAAGCCTGGTTTTCACGCCTTGTGGAAAGCAAGTAAGGTTTATTACCCGGTCTTGTGCTCGCATCCCTATCGAAAGGTCGGCGAGAAGTACTGGGTCATCCTTTGAAGGGAGTGTTGAATGTTATGTTCCCTTTCCTAATCCAAGGAGGAAAATGTCTTGGTTCAGCAGCATAAGTGTTGACCTGCAGAGGAAGGATGGGCGCAGTATCAGCTGGGGGTTGGAGGCCCGAGGCAGGATCCACAGGCATTTGGCTGGCATGGCATCTAAGCGCGGGAACTTTCAACCCTTGTGTTCCAAAAATGTGAGATGCGAAGAAAAGGCGGGTGAGCCATATGATGAAGGGCTAGAAGACAAAAAAAGGCTTACATTTCTCTCGCAAGGGCGCATCCAGTTTTAATGTCTGGATCGGAGAGGTGATCTTGCGGGACGTCTCATCATTCCCTGCCCTGTGCGAGTGTGGATCGACACTCGCTTCCCCAGCTTATTTTTTCTTTGGCAGAATATACGGTAAGAGTGTCAGCATCCTCCTTTGCCCAAGAAAGTAGTAGAAGACGAGTGAACAAACCAGAGGAATCCCGGAGTTAGAAGGCTCTTGCGAGACCAACTCATCTCTTGTCAGATCGCTTCTGAATACCTTTGCCTTTTTCATCTTCGGGGATGACCTGGTGAGTTTGCGCGTAAGCCAGGGGGCTAATAAACCCCTCAAGTCTTTATCCTCTGTGCGGACAACAGTAAGGCAATCTATAGCTTCCTTCAAAAGCAACCTATCCTTGGAGGAGAGAACCAAGAAAGCCAAGAAGGAAAAGATAGCCTCGACCCCCGTTAAAAATATATATAGGGCCATGGAGGGACCCACAAAAGATTCCTTTCCAAGACAACAGGTACTTATCGAATACGTAGGGTTGGATGATTATTTCCAAGCTTTGACAAACCTCGCAAAGAGTAAGGATTATGTACAACCCTGTATTCGCTGAGTAGACCCTCCCAGGAATGTTCAGGGCATTGTTGGGCAAAGGCACAGGAATACTAGCTAGGTGAGTAAGATAGTCTAGCAGGCACTCTCCCAGCCCCCTAAACGAGGCATTCACATAAACCAGGGAGGGGGCATTCAGTCCCTCAGGCGAGTGCGATATTCATCAGGCACTCGCCCAGACCTCACACCTCAACGTGCAGGTAGAACGAGTTCTCACCCATCTAGGCAGGTGGTGGCCCATTTGGGCATCCGCCCTAATCCAAGGAGGCTAGTGAGTTGCTCTCTCGGTATTTTCTCCCTCAAGCGAGTGGTGCCCCCATGGATCACTCGCCCAATGGGGTCCAGAGGTGAAATTACCTAGATGCCCTTGTAGGGAGCGCAAATATCAAGTTAGAACTGCGGAGGTGGGATATTTGTAGACTATTTTTAGAAAACTATAAATAGACCCAAGGGGGTACATCAGAAGGCATGCTTACTTGTGCCCTAGTCTTCATGCGCTTTCTAAGGTATACTTAGCTCAACACTTGGCTAAGGAGGGGAAGCGCTCTAATATATTCCGAAAGTGTCGTGGTACCTCCGTATTAGAGCCTTGGGTCTGTTCCTTGTGTTAAGTCTTTTGTTTTTTAGCTTGTGAGAGAGAAGTGAGTGTGCGATAACCCCTTCCCCAAGAGTGGAACTCCATCGATACCGATTCTTCGGTTTCAATAGCTCACTTGATCACAAGACGAGTGACACCTGTCACTTCCTTGGTCTTGCACTAGTCTCATGGTTAAGTAGGAAATAAAGCTCGGTTTCCCTCTCTACTGCTAAACCCGAGTATATTGTCTTAGGGAGTTATTGCGCACAAGCACTTTGGATGTCTGAAATGTCAGAAGACTTTGACTTAATTTATAGGAACATTACTCTTAGGTGCGACAACAAGAGTGCCATAGACTTGACCAATAATCCAGTGCATCACTCTCGTTCCAAATATATTGATGTTCTCCATCATTTTATTCAGGATCACATAAAGAAAGAGAACATGAGAGTAACCTTCATTGGCACCGACGATCAACTTGCCGATATATTCACAAAACCCCTCCCAGATGCGCATTTCTCGTTACTTCGACTCGAGCTGGGTTTTTTGGATCTCTCTTCCTTGTCATTGTGCATCACCAACTATCATCGGGGCGATTTTCTGTTTTTTATTATTTTATTTTTGGTTGTTTCTGCTTCTGTTTTCGTTTTTTAGACCAAAAATAAAAAAAAATTAAAAAAAATATGAAAAATATCCCAAAAATTCTAAAACATTTCTTAGACTATTTACTTTCTACTTCTTTGTTTTTGCTTGGTTTGTTGTTTATTTCATTTATTTTTTGTCGAATCTTAACAAAAAATCATAACAATTTATAAAAGCCCAAAATAAAGAATAAAACTGTAGAGTGATCACTCTTAGAACACACATGGCTAGAACTTAGAGCATAACATGTATGTACAATATTTGAGTTAGGCTTGTTAATCCCAGGGAACATTGTCTACTTATATCATGATGTGTGGAATCTATAGGTGCTTAGCTACAAAGTGTGACTAGACATGTTTGTGTTTATTGAATATGCCTCAGGTATGTGTGAGGATTTAGGTTGTGGAATGACTTTACACTATTCACACATCCCTAGACGAAGCACTCTTGTAGAAATTATATGCTTACATACTATAACTCGTGATATTGTGTCTACCATGTTAAAAATAACTTTAGTAATCAATGTCATGATACATATGCGCGTCTATAAAGGGTAGAACTTTGGGAAAATCTCTTGTGGTCAAGTCTTGTGTATACAAGTGAAAGTGTATCTATCTATGTGAGTAGATTTCGATTGATTTGGGGTCCTTGAAATCCAAACTATAAAATTGATAGCTCAAAATGTATAAATAATAATAAAAACATCATGTTTTCAAGCCATATGTCAAGGATACCCCCGAAGCACTAATCACTCCTCCTGATAAGTCTTTATGAGCATTGTGAAGATAAGCACCTGGGTCCAAAAAATCATTTTGATCTTGTGCACGGACTAGAACCCTAAGCTTAGTTCCCCCAATTTTAGCCTTAGTATAACGTAGATAGCAACGTGACATGATTTTTCACTTTTTTCCTCTCGCGATAGCATAGTAAATTATTGAGAAAAAACTTGTAATGAATGTTAACTCTGCTTGATGTTTGTCTTCTGATGCTACACGTACACATGTCATTGTTCTATCTAATGCTTCCATGCATGAGAATTGGACTGAAATAGCATTATCTGTCAATAGCGTATAAGTACTAGTACACGATTTCTATTCGTGACATGTAAAATGTTCCTATGTATTAATTCTATAATTCTTTTAGTATTGTACTCTATATCGTTATGTTCTTAGTTTACCAGTGTTGTCTAATCCTTTATAACTCTGAAGACTTATCTAACATATTTCTGTGTGTACTGCACTCATCAGTTTGACCTCTATGCTTAATAATATCTTTTTTCATGTTTGGTCAACCCTATTGTTTTCTCCTCTCGTTTCACTTTCTATATCGTGCACTGTTTGCTTTCTTTATCATGTTCATTAGATACTGCATTCTATTTCTCCCATGCGTGCACATGTTTACTTTTGGTCTCGCCCACCCCTTTCGATAATATCAAAAGGGGAGAATAAATGGTTCATGATTCATGGGTAAGGGTAGATCACATGTAGGGGAGCTCATTTCACTGTGTGCACGTAGATAGGGGGAGCGTGTAGAACACATATATAGGGGTAGCATGTGTGTAGGGGAGTTATATGTAACCTGAAACCATAGATTTAAAAATTATCTCATATAGATACACTGTATCATGCACTTATTGTTATATCTAATGAACGAGATTTGATATTATAAAAAGGGGGAGTTTGTTGGAGCTGACAGTTCACATATCCTCGATTTAATAATATCAATTTCCATTCTGTATTTGATTACATCTTGTGTTTGGTAGAGAGTGTATTTTTACAGGTCCAAGCGAAGCAAGAAGCTCTCCTATGATACCTACTGCTGAGCGGTAGTAGTTACCGCCGAGCGGTAGTAGTTACCACTGGGTGTTAGCCTGAATTAAATAGATAAGGTGCTTGGGTTTCTACCGCGCCGTGCTAGTACACCCGCTCATGATAGTTCGAGGAATTATTTCAGCCAGACACTCGGGAACCTACCATGCCAGCATTAACTTTGTACCGCGCAACGTTAGCCCACTCAACGATCGTCGAGAATGATTTGTAGAGATAACTGGACTACAGTCGAGCGATACCTTGACACCGCGCCGTGTTAACCCACTCAATGATCATCGAGATGGATGCGTCGACATGACTGGACTACCGCCAGGACTTACCTACCTACCGCTCCACGCTAGCATGGAAAAAAGGAAAAATATTTGTTTTGAATATTTTTCCAAATTTACAGGACAACTGTCAGCATCAAGAACGTGATCCTACCGCCGGGCGCTAGTCTTATCACCGGCAGTAGCCTGTTTTTACAAAGACGTATAAAAGGTACCTTGTTTTCTTGTATTCCTTACCAAGATGAAAAGAGACTCAGTTCTTTGATTCCTAGGGTTCGACCGCCTCCCTGTAGTCCATTCCGCTGTCTTCGTCGAAGGAAAAGAAAACCGCCTCCCTCTTGTTTGCTCACAAAGAACTCCGACGAGCCAAGGACAATAATGACTACGAGGAGTTGATCTGTTGCTAGCACACGAAGATTTCAAGCACTGGTCATAGATCACTCAACGGAGGAATTGTCAAGAGGGAGATTCAATCTTAAATCTTTTTATACCTTTATTGTATTCTTTTTGTTTTCTCTATATTCTTGTGGTGAGGAAATCAACTGGAGATGGTCGTC
Organism: Platanthera zijinensis; assembly: GCA_039513925.1. Taxonomy (NCBI): domain Eukaryota; kingdom Viridiplantae; phylum Streptophyta; class Magnoliopsida; order Asparagales; family Orchidaceae; genus Platanthera; species Platanthera zijinensis. The sequence continues at coordinate 86,492,881 of CM077080.1, forward strand.
GAAATCCGTGGAGGATTCCGTGAGAAATCATCCCGAGGAAGGGACGTCTAGATCGGGTGATCTAGAAGGGCTTTAAGACACTTCCTTGCGTGAAGGTGAAGAGCTGGCTAGAATACATTTCTTGTTGGGAAAGGGAGAGAGCCAACCGGTCTAGGGAACGGGTCGGTATAGAAAACCAAAATCTAGTTTCATTCACCGCCTTTGATCTCCAGTGCCATGGAGGTAAGTCTTTATAATCTTTAAAAATAGTTGTTGATTCAATTTGTAATGAAATTCATTTTCTGTTTCTTTACTTGCATATAATGTAGTGATTGGTAGCCTATGAGTTTCTGAATGGTGCATAGATCTCTAAGGAGGAATTTTCCTAGAAAAACGAGCTCAATGACATACCGTCACGCGTTAACTACCTAATGCCCCACGGTAGCTTCCTGAACTAGTTTTTCTGGGTATAAAAAATTTGAATTCTAATAAATGTCGTAATCCTTGTTCACCCCCTCCCTCTAAGGTTGGCAACTAGATCCAACACCTCTTACCTATAGCCCTTAGCTACTAGTCTAGCCTTGTCCTTTACAATGACACCATTCTCATCCATATTATTTCTATATATCCATTTGGTACCATTGTTTTTGTGTCCATATAGCCTTGTCACCAACTTCAAAACCTTATATCTCTTGAACTGTTGAAGTTCTTCCTGCATTGCATTGATCCAGAATGCATCTTGATTGTCATCTTCAAATCTTTTTGTCTTTACCTAAGACAGGAAGCTCGGGAATAGAGCTTCATTCTGTAGTCTGCTTTTAATAGTGATACCTTGACTTGCATATCCAATTATGAGGGTGTTGTGATTGTCCCTTATATGTCTAGTTACTACAGGAATCCTTACACCACCTCATTGATCAACTAGAATTATTTCAGGTGGCAGTTCCTCTTCACCAATTTCTGGTTTGCTATTAGCTAGCTGAATGTCTTCACAGAGCAGTTCAACTTGAGATTAACTCCTTCTTGAGCTTGGCTTGTCATGGATAGATAGATCTTCTATGTTGAGCTCAAAACCTGCATTATTAGGCACACTAGATCTGCCTTTGTAGAGAAGGCTAGTCTCATCAAATATAACACACATTGATTATTCTAATACTTGGTTCCTCTTGTAGAAAACCATATAAGCTCTACTATGAGAGTTAATTCCAACAACAATCCCCACATTGCATTTTTCAGCAAACTAAGTTAATTGATACTTCCCATTATTTAATACGAAGCATTTGTAACCAAAACTTCTGAAGTAGGATATGGTTGGTTTTTTTCCTTTCATGTGTTCATAGGGATACTTTTTATGGACCTTAGTGATGGAGGCCACATGACATGTAGTGTTAGCTGCCTCAACCCAGAAATATTCTGGCAATGAGGAGTCACTTAGCAAAGTCCTGGAAGCCTCAATATATTTCCCATTCTTTCACTCAACCACCCCATTTTGTTGTGGGTTCTGGGAGAGGAGAATTCATGGGTGATACCAAGTTCTTCATAGAACTTTGTCATGACACCTGACTAAAATTCTATATCATGGTCACTTCTCACTTTGACCATAGAACATTCCATTTCATTCTAAACAGCCTGACAAAGGTCATGAAGACACCTTGACTTCTTCCTCAAGAAGAATACACATGTAAACCTAGAGTGATCATCAACAATCACATAGGTATACAACTTCCCTCCTAAACTCTGAATGGGCAAATGACCAAACAAATCCATATTCAAAAAAATATAGACACCTTAAAGAGTCTTTGGGAATTAAGCTTTTAATGGTGGTCCTTGTTTGCTTGCCCATTTGGAATGGATGACATTGACCCTCTTTAGCACATTTTATAGTCTCTAACTAGATTTTCAAAAAATAGCAAAATAATTGTCTTATAGTTAATGTTAGCAAGTCTTTTATGCCATTGAACACAAAGGGATTCTTTCTTATTAACTATAAGACACACAGTAGTAGATGAATTATTACAAATGAAATCTAAGCATTATAAATTCCCACTCATAGTGCCTGAGAGGATCTCCTCTAAGTAAATAGAATTCTTAATTAGGCACTTATCATTGTGGAATTCAATGACATAACCCAAGTCACATACTTGCCTTATGCTTACAAGGTTATGTTGCAAACCTTCAACATAACCTATCCTTGATACTGATTATGCCATTAAAGATCATACCATATCCTTTGGTGACTCCTCTATCTGAACATCTAAATATTTCTTTTGGACTATTCTTCACAGGAGTATAGTTCAATAATAAGATCCTAATCCCTATGATGTTTCTTGAGTACCCACTGTCTAAGTACCATATTTATTTGAGATTAGTACTTGAACAATCCTACAAAATGCGGTTCATTTTACCTTAGGATCCCAATTGAACTTGGGTCCTAGGTTTTTCTTAGCATAATAAGGAACATTTTTGCCAACAACTGTCTCGGTTGGAAAGCTCTTCTTTTCACTAGGAACATTATGGTTGTGCCAACAATTTATGGCAAAGTGTCCCACCTTGCCATAATACCGACACTCATGAATGTAGTATCTTCTCTTCTGAACATGCTTTGAGGTAGATGGAGCATCAAAATTTTTTATTCAGCAGAGAAGTTATCAACATTATCCCTGTTTCTCTCAGTTATAATTTGGTAGAAGGCTCGATGGTAAATAGGCTTACTTGGAGAAATCAATTTGTCAGCAATAGATGTTCTCTTTATAGCTGACATGGTGTTAATGGCATCATATATGGCCTTGTGAGAGTTGCTTCCTATCTTGTCATCAACCTTCTTATTTGTTGGAGGTTTTTGTGAGGATGCCACTTCCTTACCCTTGAGTGTGGGGGCTGGAGCACCAAACACAAATGGTCAATGATGGACCATTTTGATTTATTCATGCGAATCTTTCAAAGAACTCAAACCCATGATATTTCTTCCTCCATAGCGAGGAGCATTTTTTCCCTTACTATAGGTGCGTCTATTATTCTAGTGACCATAGATGATCTCTTGGTCATACCTATTGGAAGGAAGTAACACCTTCTAAAAGGTAGTCTTATGTTTAGCTAGAGCCTTGCCCTTTCCTCTATTCCAAGCACCTGATGCCCTTCCTTTGAATCCTTGTCCTTTCCTGAAGTGCCTAGAGAAGGCTTCAATTGAGTTAGAACCATACCTTTCCCTCTAGGGTTTTTCTTATGATAGGATGAGGAAGAAGGCTTGCTTGTCCAGTGCTTTTTCCTAGACATCATTTTCCTGAAGTGCCTAGAGAAGGCATCAAACTACCCATTTGACATCTCAGCATCAGATGTGCCGGTCTCAGAGAATTTTGAGTCAGCAGGCCTTCTGGAAGGAGAGGAAGCTCTCTCCTTATTCTTCTCCTTGGACTTAAGGGACAATGTCTCCTCTTTCATATGGGGCTTAGTAGTAATGTCTTCCTCTTTTTTGAAATTTAGTTACATCTCATAAGAGAGTAGCTTTCCATATAGGGTGTGAGAAGGAATGTTGAAAATGCTTCCCATTTCCCTTATGACATAGATAAGGTTGTACCAGTCTTTAGTTAGATACCTAAGGAACTTGTCATTCAGCTATTAATCTGTGAAGGCCCTCTCATATGTATTCACCTCATTCACTATCTTGAAAAAAATTTCATAGCAATCAGCTATGCTATTCTTGCCTCCCTACCTGAAGGCCACATATTCCTGGTTGAGGAGGGAGTTCCCATCATCCATTACCTCTTCTATTACCTCCATATATACAATGAGTGTGTCCTATATTTTATTTATTGTTTGGCAGTGGACCAATTTTTGAAAGGTGGAGTCATCAACGGCACTGACAATTATATTGTTTGCTCTCTTGTCCATTATGACTAGTGCAATCTCATCCTTTATCATTTATGTATATTTCTTGGGAATGTGTAGATTTGGATCAATAGTGGAGGCCTTCATGGGAAGGAAAGGCCCCTCCTCTACAGTGATGTAGATCCTATGGTCTGAAGCTTCCATGAACAGCTTAACCCCTTACTTCTATATGACAAAAGTTTCCTTTTTATATATGGACAACTTCATAGAGCCCATATCCATATGAGACTCACATAAATATATGGTGAATGGTTTAGACTACCTTCTTAGGATCTTGTCAAACTGTTAAGTCCCTTTTAACCAACCTGGCTCGGATAACATATGATAGTTTATAGTTAGTGGTTGTCTAACTCACATTGTAAGGGGGGTGAATAGGTGTCTTGTAGTTTTAGTCGGTTCTATTAAGTTTCAGTAACTAAGTAAGAAATAATGCAAGCACACAAAAACACATAGAGATTTATAGTGGTTCCTCATATTCTGAGTACATCCACTTTCTCTCTACACCTATTTAGCTATGTGCTAGACTAGGCAACCTCCTCCAAAACTTGGCTCAACAGAGCTTACATCACAAATCCCTAAGGATTTCTCAGGTCATCTCCAAGACCCTACCTCAGGCATACATGCCCTATAATCAGGCTTATCAAAAAGCCTTGCCTCAAAGTTGTCCAACTCCTACAGCTCAGAAAACTTCCAGGTTTCCTATCTCAGTCTTGACTCAAGTCCTACCTAAGATTTCCACTGAAATCCTACCACTCATGCTGAGAGTACAACCCTACAGTTCATACACAAGGTCCCTACAACTCAGGAACAGAGTCCCTACAGAATATTTAATGAAAGAGATTATAATAGAAGCCTAATATGTAGTTAGACCTTGAAGATAGAGAACTTCTGTTGTTCTTGCTTTGATGGCAAGATTTGGAGCTGGTTCCTGACTGAATGATCTTTAGATTTTGCACAGGTGAGGGCAAGCTCAATCTTAATCTTCTTCTTCTTATAAATGGAAGAAGGTCAACCTTAAGTTAAAGAATGGACTCCAATTGTTCCTCTTAATGCCTTCAACACGAACTATTTTCTTTCACATTGAGCTTCGTCAAGCTCTTTCTTGTGGTTAGGTTATTGTGTAACAACCCTGTTCCATTTCCTTAGAAGTTCCTCTTTATACTCTTCGACAATCTGCAATGGCCTCAGGAAACGTCTTATCAAAGCATGGACAAGAATAGAATTGTTTATCCCTGCTTTCGGTGCCAGTGCCAATTTTTACTTCTGTTAAACTGAATATCCTCAATGATATTATTTGAGTCTTGTTTGCTGTACCACTAAGTATTCACTTCATTCTCAGTGGCATTAGACTTGGTGAAGAAACATGTGGCTTTCAACGGTCATATTTGAATCTTCTGAACTATATCGCTGAGAAGATCCTTCATTCTCAGCAATATTTGCCTTAGCGCTGATATCTGTGACTTTCAGTGATTTTTGCATTCTTCTCAATAGTATAGACCATTATCTCATAGATATAGCTGAATATTATAAGCTGCCTTAGCTGTATAGCTCATCTTTGCTTTAACCAATATCTTGGAGTAAATATAAAGTACAATGTATGCTCATGAAGTGGATATACATCAAATATAATAAGTTCTTAGCATTGGTAGTGATGCTACTTAAAAACTTGGAAGATTGAGGGCAATCTTCCCAACAACTATCAATAAAATACTTTATATAGTATTAAAATGCTATATAATTTGTATTATGAAAGTACTTTTAAACTATGCATAATTAAAGAGGTAAGAACTCACTTTGTTTTTATCTTTCCTTTATTACTTTCTAAATTCTCATCCAATTTAGCATATGTTGTCCTATTTCATGATATCTGTTACTAAGAGACCTCTGGCGAGAAATCCCTAAATAAAAATCTTATGGAATCATATTTTATTAGTTACAAATATTAAATAAATGCAATTCAGATCCAATTCCCATCAATGAATAACCTCTCAAACATCTACCATCAAATTACAACAATTTACTGATTTTTTACTTTGATCAACATTAATAAAGATATACGGCCACAACATAGAAAGAAATCCAATATTGGATAACTCATCAAAAACCTTTATACAGTTAGATAATAAGATTGCAAGTCCATCACAAATAGTCACTTAATTTCATTATACTTATCCACTTCCGAAATCCCAAAAAATACGTCGCATCAAATAGAAAAGAAAATCATATTACTTATTGAAAGATTTGGTTTATAGAGCCTAAACACCTAGAGTGGGGGGTGAATAGGTTCAAATCCTTTTTAAGAACTTAAGCAATTAAAAGTGTTAAGCAGAACACAACTATCATAACACAAAGAATAACAATCACAGAAAATTCACAGCACAACACACAATGGTTTATAGTGGTTCCCACAATTTATGGGTACGTCCACTATCCCCCTTCACCAATCCAATTGAGTACTGGATTCAACCAAACTTCCTTCCACTATCTCAGATCATCAAATCTTACAACTCAGAACCCAACTGGTTCCTACAGCTCAGACTTCTTCATATCCTACAACTCAAAATCTTCCCAAGAATCCTACCTCAGGAAACAGCCCTAACTCAGCCTTAACCACCAGGCCTACAACTCAGATCAACAAGATCCTACCTCAGGCACTCAGCCCTACCTCAGCCTTATCCACCAGGCCTACAACCCAGATCAACAAGATCCTACCTCAGGCACTCAGCCCTACCTCAGCCTTTATATGTTTAGGCTTATAACTCAGAGAGACAACTCTTCAACACTTAGATCTACAAGAGATCTTACAGGAAAATTGATTGTTTAAAATAATAAATTCTTCACCAAGATAGAAAGAGAATGAGGTGAAGACTTTCTTGATAAGTTCTTGAAAGAACTGACTTCTTAAGATCCAACCTGTCTTAGCTTCTTCAAAGCTTCTTGAATCTGAACAAAGTAAGGTTGATCTTTAAATGAAGTTGGAGATGATCTTCAATCCAGCTTCCTTCTTGTATTCAGAATTAGATCTGAACTCCTATTACAGACTGGTTCAGGATCTTCCTTCTTCTTCTGTGTTTGTCTCTTAGTTCGCCGTTCACTTTTCACTATCTTTTTTATTCAATTTTTATTTATTTATGATAGAATAGGTCTTTATATAGAACCCATCCAAGGTTACCGATAGATACGGTACATAACAACCTTCTTACAGCTCTAATAGATGTGACATCTTTGCTACTTATGATAGTTTTTAAGTCTTTAGTCTAGATACCTGACCCCTCCTTGAACTTCTGTCACAACAGAGACTTGTATGGATAACACTTCAAATGTGTCAACACAAATAGACCATATCTCGACACAAATCTTGATGATGTCGACACACCTCCTTATATATCGTCACAGTCATTCTTTAACTTCTCGACACAGCTTCTGTTGGATGTGTCGACACAAGTCCTGCGTGTCGACATAACTGCTTCTAGTCTCGACATAGCTTCTGTTGACAGATTTCTTGTGTGTGTGTCGACAAAAGTCCTGTGTGTCAACACAACTGCTTCTAGTCTCAACACAGCTTCTGTTGACAGATTTCTTGAGTATGGGTCGACACAAGTCATGTGTGTCGACACAATTGCTTCTAGTCTTGACACAGCTTCTGTTGACAGATTTCTTTAGTGTGTGTCGACACAAGTCCCGTGTGTTGACACAATCTGGCATCTGGTGTCGATACATTTCTCTCACAAATGTCGACACTTATACTTTGAATATTTTCCTGCATTTCTTTATCCTGCACATTGAAACTCAACAAACCATCAAATACACATTGATGTATATCATTGAGTTTAGTGAGGCTTCTCCAAATCCGGTACCCAGTTTCCAGTGTACCCAACAATCTCCCTTATTTGAAGAAGTCTTAACCCGTATTCAATGATATACACCACTTATAATAAAACAAAGATTAAGAAGTATATAATCATTACACAGACAGGGTAACTCATAATGCAGAAACAACATGAAATATCATCATAGAATATGATAAAATTTATTAATCAGGAATTAGTTTTTGATTTACAAGATTTTTAGAATAGAAAATTACACAGTTCTAAAACTAGCCTATCTATCCCTAAGATTGATAAGGCTCCTTGATAACTATTCCTTTGCCAGATTGAATCTTAGCTTGCACCTTGGATTCTATGTCATCAGCTGCCTTCTTCCCTTTCAGATCTTTCTTTTTGAGCTCTTCTGCCTTAATCTTCTTCCTTTCAATGTAATGATAAGGCTTTGCGAAGTACTTGCTAGGCTCCACAGAGTTAGCAGGTAACTTCCCAACTTTGATATCCCTTCTGAACTGATGTATGACATCTTGCCTTTTCTGATATTTACCCCACTCTTGTTCAGAATACCATTTGCCTCTATCATGCGTATTATCTTTCACAGCTTTCCAAGCAGTAAGAATGATATTTCTGAAGGTTGGACTCTATTGATCAAAATCAGCCTTTAATCCATCCTGCTCTCGGAATCTTTTCTTAGATAGTTGAGCTTCTTTCTGAGCATCCCTAGCTTTTTAAGCTTCTTGCTCTCTTTGTAAAGCAGCTTCAGACATTTCAATTTTTCAATAATAACATTATGTGCCTCCTGTGGAGGGCTATATATTTGATGTACATCCTGCTGTACTGCTTCAAAATCAGATGAAGGATAGATGACTTGAGCAACTTCCTACTGAATCCCTTCAATGTAAGTAGGTTGAATACCAGATTCAACACAATTATCATCATCACAAAGGGGTGGATATCCAAGAGTAGCTCTGATGGTATTGGATACCCAATTGGCATGATCTGAGCTTGCTTTGACTAACACTCTCTCCCCCTTTATGACTTCTCTGGCCACATAATCTCTTAGATCATCCTTCTGAAACCTTACTTGATCATCCAGATAATCTATTCCCTCTTTGTAGTAGAGTCTGAACTTCTGCAGTTGTTCAGAAATAGCCTTTTGAGATGCCAGAATTGCTGTTTGTACAATAGCTAGATCTTCTTTAATCTGGTTAGATACTTCAGTTTTCACATTAGTAGTAATACCTCCCATTTTTGTGAGAATAACATTATGTGAGTCTGTGAGATTTTCATTCATTCTGAATTGATTTTTTAGAATATTTCCTTGTTTATCTGCAATGTCAGCTATTTGAGTTTTCATGTCCCGTTTTTGTGTGGCCAAGTATACTACAGCATTACCTCTCTTATGGAAGCAATCTGTCATCTCCTTCTTATGCAAATTTACTTCAAATCTGATAGACTTGATATCTTGGGCCAGCTGGAACTGCATTTCTTTGTGTGACTCATCAACATATTTCTTCAGGCAAGTCTTTGCTCATCCATTTTCACTTGCAGTTTCACCAAAAGTGAACTGAAGTCTATTCCTGAAGCAGATGTTTGAGGGATAGTCTGCAGGGCTTTCTTATAACCTGTGCTCCTCTTACTGAGTTCCACCAGCTTCCTTTTCTTGGCCATGGTGACTTCTTCATCATCAGAAGAATTTGATGAACTTTCTTTAGCCACAGTTTCCTTAGGACTGGAGGCATTTAGTGGCATCTCCCCCTCTGTCTTTGCCATCTCCCCATCAGGTTGAGCTCCTTGTAAATCAGGAAATAACTCCTCCAGAGTTACCTCATGCTACATCTGAACAGGAGGGATAATATTATCTTTTTCAACAAATAGTTCCCCCTGGACATCAAGATCCTTTTCTAGGGTTTTCTCTAAACTGGAGGAGTGGAGTTATTTAGCTTGTATTAGGTCTGACATATGCACATACTATGCTTCTTACTCAGTGATGACTGTTGCAGCATTATTGATTTATGAGACTATGTCCATAATAGTATTAGTTGCATTCTCACTATCCAGTGCAACTTCAGCAATACCTCCCCCTTGGACTGGCTGCTGTGATTGTTCAGGTTCTTGAACAATTGTAATCTCAATGTTGTCTCCCCTAGAGTCGAGACCATCTAGTTTTCTAGTAGTTGAATGCTCTCCCCTTGGGCTTGAGCCTCTTTAGCTAGCGTTGGTGTAGGTGATTTTATTGGTTGCTCTTAATCTGTGCTAAAGTCAACCTGCTATTCATAATAACTAGAAGATTCTGCTGCCTGGGTGGTAGTTTTCTTTTTCTTATCCTTCTTCATTTGTTTTTGTGGGGTAGAAACATCTTTTGTCAGAACTCTATCCCATCTAGAGAGTATTCTTAGATCCATTCTCCACATGTGATTAATCTTGGTTCCTGGAGTTTGATTCATCACTTCTGGAATGGTGGAAGGCAGAAACAGGCTTAGTATTCTACCCAGATTGGGCTTCTTGGCACTTTCTTTAATCTTTTAAAATATTATAGTAGACCAGTCTGTTTTCACCTTGAATATAACTCTGGTAATGAGTTTAAACATATAGGCAGAAATCCTATCATGTCCTCCTTTTTTTGCATAGAATAACCTTGCCTATTATCTCGGACAGGAACTTACCCTTGGAATTCATTCCCTTCCTGGTCATTGAAGATCCAATCTTGGTAGTGGGATCCAGTCCACATCATTGGAGTGTATCCCTTATCATGGATGATGCGATATCATCTTCTTCCTTAATCTTGGGAAGCTGAAGTGACTTTCTAATATTCTTCGGTGAGAGTTTTACTGTAGTACCATTTACAGTGGACTTTATCTTCTTTCCCTTAGAATCCATTGTTGCTGACGAGTAAAATTCAAGAACCTCCTTCTTCAAGATCCTTGTAGGTTCTGAGACCAAATATTCCAATCCATTTTCAGTGATTAGGGTAATCACGACGTTGATTTCTAGGGAGGCAGACTCGAACGCCTTGCATACCAGTTTATATCCCTCGTTGACCTTGTCTTCTTATTGTAGCGCCATGAGTGAAAGAGAGAGAAGAGAGTCGACGAGAGAAATTCTTGTTGACACAAAGTCTAGAGTCGAGAGTTCTGAAAGCACAGTCGGCCAGATTTTGTCTTCTCCTATTTATAGTATACTTATAAAAGGATGGTCAAAAGACGCGTCTGACTAGGGATTTTATTAGTCGACAAAATTTTACACGTGTCGACATAGAAGACCTAGGTCTCGATAGAGCTTTGTAGGTGTCGTCATGTCTATATATCGACATATTTTTGTCTGTGTCGACATAGACTACTTAAGTCATGACAGAGTATTGAGGGTGTTGATATGTCTATGTGTCGACAATGATTTTTGTGTCTACACAAAAATCTACTAGTACATGGTCTCGACAGAGTGGTGTTCAACACAATTTGCTGATAGTGACGACACAATTGGCGGGTTCGACACAAACTTTATAACTTAGCCAAATTTCTTGAGAAATTTTGTTATGACCTAACATCTCATTCTAGGTTTAACATACCTAATTCAATTTTAAAATAATTGAACTTCACTTTCATCCAGAGTTTTTTTTAAATATATTAGCAATTTGATTGTGAAACAGGATTTCTAGCAATAGATATATCACTAGTAGAATCACAATATAATGGAATTCTACTTACCTTGATGTTATAGTCTTCAAGTTGATGTTGTATCCACAATAACTATGCATAGCAACTGCCTGTAGCTATATACTCTGATTCATCTGTGGAAATAACTACACTTGTTTGCTTTTTGCTGCTCCTTACACCAACCTTCCACCTAGGAACTGACATGTTCCTGTGGTGCTTTTCCTGTCTTCTTTACAGCCTGCAAAGTCGGCATCTGAGAAACCTGTTAGCGAGAAATCTCTATTCTTAGGGTACCAAAGACCTAGATTAGGTGTTCCCTTAAGACATCTTAAGAATATCTTAACAGTAGAATAATGAGATTCCTTTGGGCAAGCTTGGTACCTAGCACAGACACATGTGGCATACATGATGTCAGGATCTACTAGCAGTCAAGTAAAGTAGGGAGCCAATTATCCCTCTATACAAAGACTCATCAATGAGTTTTCCTGCCTCATCTTTGCATATAGGCATACTTCTCCCCATTGGACTTTCATGGTGGAGGCTGACTCCATGACATATTTCTTAATTAACTCCTTGGTGAACTTAGACTGAGAAATGGACAATGCATCATCAGTTTGTCTAACTTGGAGTCCCAAGAAGAATTTCAGCTCACCCATGCTGCTCATCTCAAACTTCCCTTCCATAAGTTTGACAAACTTACTACAAAGGTTGTTTTCAGTAGAACCAAAGATAATGTCATCAACATATATCTAGACTAGAATGATCTTACCTTTTGATTCCCTAAAGAATAGAGTCTTGTCAATTTTCCCACTTGAGAATTTATTCTCAATAAGGAAAGCATACTGTGTTTCATACCAAGCCCTAGGGGCTTGTTTCAATCCATATAGAGCTTTCTAAAGACTATATACATAGTTGGGATAAAGAGAATCTACAAAACCTAAAAGTTGTTCAACATAAACTTCCTCTTTTAAGTCTCCATTCAAAAATGCTGACTTTACATCCATTTGAAATACTTTGAACCCTTGATAAGCTGCATAAGCCAGGAATAGTCTTATTGCTTCCAACCTTGCCACTGTGGAAAATGTCTTATCAAAGTCTATCCCTTCTTCCTGTCTGTATCCCTTTGCTACCAGTCTAGCTTTGTTCTTGATTATAGTGCAATTTTCATTAAACTTGTTCCTGTAGATCCACATAGTTCCTATGATATTGTGGTTCTTTTGTTTAGGAACCAACTCCCAGACTTTACATCTTCTGAATGGATTCAACTCTTCCTGCATGACATCAATTTAATTTGTGTCTTGTATAGCCTCTTCAAACCTCTTAGGTTCCATCTGAAACCAGGAAGCTTGAATATAGAACTGTGTTCATGCTCTTGCTTTTGGTCAAAACTCCATGTCTTGCATCACCAATGATTTGGTTTGCTGGATGATCCTTCAAATGTCTTCTTGCTGGAGGAAATCTGTCCACCTCTTGGTCTTCTTCATTATCTTCATCTAGATATACTTCATTGTCCTCATCTCCATCCAGTGAGACTTGTACTCTCCCTGGACAACATCAATCATTTTCTTCATCCTATCTTGCAGGTTGGTCTTCACTAATTGTTAACTTGTCCATCTTTTCCTTCAAACCTCTAGGACTAACAGAAGTGCTAGACAGCTCACAGTTAATTAGCATAGACTCATCAAAGACTACATGGATAGATTCTTCTACAACTTGTATAGTCAAGTTGTAGATCCTGAAAGCTCTACTGTTATTGTTGTATGCAACAAATATCCCTTCTAGGGATTTGGCAGCAAACTTAGTTTGATAGTGCTTGCCATTATTTAGAACATAACACTTGCTACTAAAGATTCTAAAGTAGGATATGCTTGGTTTTCTGCCTTTCATAATCTCATAGGGTGCCTTCTTGTGTCTTTTATTGACAGATGCTCTATTGAGAACATTACATGCAGTATTTACTGCCTCAGTCCAGAAATATTCTGGGAGAGAAGTGTCACTTAGTAGTGTTCTACTTGCCTCAATAAGAGTCCTATTCATTCATTCAGCAACCCCATTTTTCTGGGGAGTTCTAGGTGAGGAGAACTCCTGATGAATCCCAAGTTCTTCACAGAACTTTGTCATGCATTCAGACTGAAATTTAGTCCCATGGTCACTTCTGATTTTGACCACTAAAATGTTAAGTTCATTCTTAATTTGCCTAATAAAATTCTGGAAGACAGTTGGGGTTTCAGATTTCTTATTCAAGAAGAAAACCCATGTAAATCTAGAATAGTCATCCAATATTACAAATGTGTAAGATTTCCTACCTAGACTATGAACTGGCATAGGAGCAAATAAATCCATATGCAGGAGGTAAAGACATCTCACAGAGTCTTTGGTATCATGTCCATGGAAAGAGGTCCTAGTATATTTTCCTTTTTGGCAAGCTGAACATACACCCTCTTTAATGCACTTGACTTGAGGACCATCCCTCACTAACTCCATAATAAAGAGTTGGCCTATTGACTTGTAGTTCTAGTGAGCTAGCCTCTTATGCCATTGGAAACAATGAGATGCTTTCTAATCTGCAACTAGACAAATAGGAGAGATCTTATTCTCACAATCAAAGTTAAGACAGTAGACATTTCCTTTCCTAGTGCCTGTCAGAATGATCTCTTGATCACTTGACCTTCTTATTTGGCACACACTCTTGAGGAAAGAAGTGTCATAACCAAGATTTCTTAGTTGGCTTATGCTAATTAGGTTATGTTTTAGCCCTTTCACATAAGCCACTTGGGTGATAGTAATAGAGTTATTGGAAATGTTACCAAACCCTTTGATGACTCCCTTTTCAGATCCACCAAAGATCACTTTGGGTACATTTTCTATGGGAGAGTAATCCTTCAGCATCCTTCCTGTTCTAGTCATGTTTCTGGAACATCCACTGTCCAAGTACCATATAGTGGTATGGGCACTTGGACTCACCTGCATCAAATAAAATTACCTATCCTTAGAACCCCAATTATTATTGGGTCATAGGTCCAGGTAAGCTTGATATTTGACATGCTTACCTGCAGCCTTTCTGACAGGTAAGTTGGCCTTTTTCAGAATACTAGCATTTACCAACAATTAATGGAATAGTGGACATCCTTGCCACAACAACATCACTCAAATCTGTTATACCTTCTCTTAAGTCCAGGCTTTACAATATTGATGTCAGCAGTCCTTTTAAGTGCAGGTGCTGGAGCAGCAAACACAAAGGATTCTTTAATAACCTGGTGTGTTTGCTCATATGCAGCACTTTTAGTATTTGCTCCCTTGCCATTCAGATTACCATGCTTACAGTGACCATGAGTGATGTCATGATCATACCTTTTAGTAGGCTGCATCACTTTTCCTAAAGAAATAGCGGGTTTGAAGGCTAGTGGCTGAACTGGGGCTTTGCCTTTTCTTTTGGAATTAACTGCCCTAGTTCTTTCCTTGAATCCTAATCCTATCTTACCATTTTGGGAGATAAAGTTGTCTATTAAGGGTAAGACTGACTTTAGATTTAAGAATTTAGCCACAAGATCCTTCTCTCTTTGAAGTCTGACTTCCAGACTCTTGATGTGATCATTTTTGAAGGTAATTGTACCCATCTGAATAATAGTTATGTTTTTTAGTTTGGCAACTTCATTGAGCTTCAAACCCAGCACTTTTGTGAATCTGATGCAGCCAATTTAAGAGATGCAATTTCCACAGCCTGCTTTTTGACAATGATTATGCTTCTCTTAAGAGCTTGTAATAGACTACCCTACTCATCAATTAGTTGATGGACATCCCCTTCAGATTCAGAACCATCCTCATCTCTTAATGTTGATTCTTTTGATTCTGATCTAGTATAATAATCAGAGACTGATGGTGGATTGTATACCTTACTAGGGCCAGGCTGATCCTAGCACTAATCTTCCTCAGTCAAAGCCATCAGCCCTCTACAATAATGATCTTCACTCCCATTTATAGAATCCAGCATTTTCAGGAATTCAGTTTCTACAGAATCCTCTTCTGTAGTGAACAATCAAATATAGGCTTCTGCTTCATCCTCTTCTCCAAATTCTGATGATGAAGAGTCAGTCCAACTCTTCTGCTTTTGAGCAACAAGGTATCTCTCCTTCTTGACCTTATTTTGATGCTTCTTCTTGTCCTTAGATTCCTTTCTTTAATCAGGACAATCAGCTATGACATGTCCGTACCTGTTGCAATAATAACAAACAATTTTAGAAGAAGTTTGTTTACTAGGATTAGAGTCATACCTGTCATCCTTAGGAGTTTTCTTCTTCTTGTAATAGTCATCCTTGGAGAGAGATGAAGATGTCATTGTTCTCCATTTCTTCTTCTTCATGAACCTTTGAAACTGTCTTGTAAAGGCAGCAAAGTCTTCATCAGAGTTGTGGCTGTCTGAAGTATTAATGTCAAAATTTTCTGATTCAACCTCAGTAATTCTCCTTGGTGGAGAAGGAGACTTTCTCCTATCCTTTCTTGTAGCTTCAACCTTGAAGGCTACTGACTTTTCATTGTATTCAGACATATTGCTTTTCTCCTCCTCCTTTCTTGCAGTGAGCTGCATCTCATAAGATAACAACTTTCCCAACAAGGTTGGTGGAGGTGTATCAGAAAGCTTGGACACCTCTCTGATGGCACATATTTTTGTATCTCAGTCCTTGGTTAGTGACCTGAAAAACTTGTCATTCAGTTCAATATGCTAAAGACTCTTCCATTGGTCATTAACTCATTTACAATTCTAAAGAATTTCTTGTAACATTCAGCTATGTTATCTGTCTTCGCTTGTCTAAAGCTCTCATATTCTTGATTTAGCATTGACTTTCTATCCTCTCTTACTTCTTCAGTTCCCTCCATGTAGATAATTATAGTGTCCCACCTCTCCTTGGAGGTTTTGCAATGTAATAGATTTTGGAATGTATAATCATCTATGACACTCACAATTATGTTTTGTGCTCTCTTGTCTAAGGTTGCTAGGATGATCTCTTCCTTAGTCATTTTAGAATAGCTCTTTGGTGTTTTGAGATTTGCATCAAGAACTGATATGTTCATAGGAATGAAAGGTCCTTCTAGAACTGTAATGTAGATTCTTAGATCAGATGCTTCCATGAATAATCTGACCCTCTCTTTCCATATGCCAAAGTTTTCTTTCCTACAGATAGGAAGTTTCATGGATCCAAGTTCCTTCTGATTTTCACTTGAACCCATTCTAGCTAACAGTTAATTGCCTTGGAGATCTACACAGAGTGTTAGGTCTATATTTGAGTGAACCTCCCTCTGATACCACTTGAAAGATTTGGTTTATAGAGCCTAAATACCTAGAGGGGGGGGGTGAATAGGTTCAAATCCTTTTTAATAACTTAAACAATTAAAAGTGTTAAACATAACACAATTATCACAGCACAAAGAATAATAATCACAGAAAATTAACAGCACAACACACAATGGTTTATAGTTGTTCCCAAATTTATGGGTACGTCATCTCTCCCCCTTCACCTATCCAGTAGAGTACTGGATTCGGACAAACTTCCTTCCACTATCTCAGATCCTCAGATCTTACAACTCAGAACCCAACTGGTTCCTACAGCTCCGACTTCATCAAGTCCTACAACTCAGAATCTTCCCAAGAATCCTACCCCAGGAAATAGCCCTACCTCAGCCTTAACCACCAGGCCTACAACTCAGATCAATAAGATCCTACCTTAGGCACTCAGCCCTACCTCAGCCTTAACCACCAGGCCTACAACTCAGATCAACAATATCCTACCTCAGGCACTCAGCCCTACCTCAGCCTTTATATGATTAGGCTTACAACTCATAGAGACAACTCTCCTACACTAAGATCTATAAGAGATCTTACAAAAAAATTGATGGTTTATAATAATAAATTCTTCACGCAGATAGAAAGAGAATAAGGTGAAGACTTTATCTATATGTTCTTGATAGAACTGACTTCTTAAGATCCAACCTGTCTTAGTTTCTTCAAAGCTTCTTGAATCTAAACAAAGTAAGGTTGATCTTCAAATGAAGTTGGATATGATTTTCAATCCAGCTTCCTTCTTGTATTCAGAATTAGATTTGAACTCCTCTTGCAGACTTGTTCAGGATCTGCCTTCTTCTTTTGTGTTTGTCTCTTAGTTCGCCGTTCACTCTTCACTATCTTTTTTATTCATTGTTTTTTTATTTATGATAGAATAGGTCTTTATATAGAACCCATCCAAGGTTACCAGTAGATCTGGTACCAAATGGCCTTCTGACAGCTCTGACAGATGTGACAGCTTTGTTACTTATGACAGCTGTCAGGTCTTCTGTCTTGACACCTGACCCCTCCTTGGACTTCTGTCACAGTAGAGACTTGTCCGAATAACACATCAAATGTGTCAACACAAATAGACCATGTGTCGACACAAATCTTGATGATGTCGACACAGCTCCTAATATATCGACACAGTCATTCTTTAACTTCTCAACACAAGCTTTTGTTGGATGTATCGACACAAGTCCTGTGTGTCGGCATAACTGCTTCTTGTCTTGACATAGCTTCTGTTGACAGATTTCTTGAGTGTGTGTCGACAAAAGTCCCGTGTGTCGACACAACTTCTTCTATTCTCGACACAGCTTCTGTTAACAGATTCCATAAGTGTGTGTTGACACAAGTCCTGTGTGTCGAAACAACTGCTTCTAGTCTCAACACAGCTTCTGTTGACAGATTTCTTGAGTGTGTGTCGACACAAGTCCTGTTTGTCGACACAATCTGGCGTCTGTTGTCGACACATTTCCCACACAAGTGTCGACACATATACTTAGAATATTTTCTTGCATTTCTTTATCCTGCACATTGAAACTCAACATCCCATCAAATACACATTGATGTATATCATTGAGTTAAGTGAGGTTTCTCCAAATCAGATACACAGTTTCCAGTGTACCCAACACTTATTAAACTTTTATAGTCAATAACATTAACCTTTTCTCAAAATCAACTCCCAATATTCTTCGCATTAAATCTTCTTCCAAATTTATTTAAAACCTCAATACTATACACTAAACTCATACGAATCTTATCTATACATCAAAAAACCCTCATGAGGTTACTACTTATGTAACCTCCCATAAACAAATAACAATAATATTATACCAACCAAAGAATAATACCAATCTAAATCTGAATAAGGGAAAAATCTGTTGAACTTATATACTAATGAATTCAATAAAACTCCAAATCTCAAATAATTTTTTAATTCCACACAATTTACAGCCAATCGAACACATCTACAAAAACCGAATCTTTAGAAAATGCTATGCAGAAAAGGAAGAAGAATGGGAGAGGTAAAACCCTAATTCCATCAAAATTAATGCCATCATTATCATATCACAACCATCTATCAGAAGTAGGAAACAAAAATGAGGGAAAGAAAGGGAAGATTATAACAGAGAAGAAGAAGAATACACACTGTTGACCTCTTCTCAATAATACATGATCGACTTCCTTCTGTCGACCCCAATAGTGAGAGAAAGAATCCTCATCGGTAATATGAGAGAAATAAGAGGGGAGGAGGAAGGGTCTGTAACGCCTCTGAATTTTTTGGTATTTATGTTAATTCTTTTTGGCATGTTTATGACATCAGGGCGTTACGTGGACGCGTGTTTGGCATGTGCAGTGGTTAGAGTGTGGTTTATGCTCCTTAGATTTTCAATGTGGCTGGTTTTTAGCCTGTTTGCAAGATTCCCTTGCGAGACGGGTCTATTTTGGAGACTCGGTGGAGCCTTTTTTGGGGATGCTTTTGTTTTGGCATAGGGAGGTGTTTGCCCGAGTTTGGTTCATCGGATCTCGATTTTGACTCCTCCATTTGATTTGTAGCACCGGTGTTTAGCTACGGTGTGAATTTCGTTAATTTCCAAGGTCGGTTGGATTTAGGGTCATTTTGGTGTTTTTAATTAATTAATAATATATTATATTATATTTATAAGTATAAATAGTCATATCGAAAAACCTACCTCATTACTATTCATCATCTCCCTTAACCCGACAATGCCATTTTTTTCCGAGGAAGACGGACGGCAGTGTCGCGTGCGTTCGACCGATGATAGGGAGAAATCCGGTGGTCGATTTTGTCAATTAATAGGAGATTTGGAAAGCTCTCAGTGAGGGCTACATGATCGTGGAACGTTTTCACCAATTCCTCGATTTTTATATGTTAGGGTTAGCTTGTTGACTCATTTTCCCTCAAAAATTTTCAGGAAACGTTGTTATGGCTTTTCTACGGCCGATCCTTAAAGTGGTGCGAGCGGGCGATGTTTTTCGGAAGAGTTGAGGTAAGTGGAACTTCTCCTCTTGCATGTCCAAAATTTTGCTCATTTTCTCCCTCTTTTACCCCTCTCTTAGAGTATAGGAGTAGTGCCAATAAATCTTAAAAAGAACTCTTAAGGTTAGAGCTTGAATTTCGTCCAAGCCATGAAGTTAGGGTTAGCGGATATAAGGGGAATTCAGTGAATATCGCCTAATGGAATTCGTCGTGTATCGCAGCTAATTCGCTGGGTATTGTGAGGTATAGCCTAGGGAAGATTCAGCGGGTATCGCCAAAATTCATTAAGGTTAATTCGTCGGGTATCAGTAGCAGATTTTGCGGGTATCGCCAAATTTCGTTGAGTATGACTAGGTGCAGAATTTGCTGGGTGTAGCAGGTTAACGCTAAGTAAAATTCGCCATATATCATTGGAAGATTCGTTGAGTATAATCAGTCGTCGAGCTTTGAAGAAATGTCAAGGAAAATTTAGCATGTTTTGTAGGCGTTCATCGATTATCGATAGTTCATTTTGCCGAATAGTGTAAATTTGTCGAGTATCGATAGGGATTCATCGAGTATTGCTAATTGTCGCAAGTATTTTTCGCCGGGTATAAAAGGATTCGCCATATATCAACTTACGATTCGTCGAGTATCAAGCTAGATCATCGGGTATATTCGCCAAATTTGGCTAGGACTTAGAATTTTTGATGTTTTTTGCCCGATTCGTCGTTTATGGTCCTTATAGTGGCTTAAAAACTTGTTTAAGTTTTTCTTTGGGTTTAGAATTGGGATTTGGTTAGGGTTTGATGTTTCTTCGACTGTGGAGTTTGGCAGTGGATAATGGACCGCCAACTGGATGTCGGTTTGTGGGGCATTACACTTGGTGGTTGTTGGTCTCTGTTTTAAGGACTGTTGGTTTGGGTTGGACAAATGGTCACCACCACAGGGCCTTCTTTTGGAGACATTTGGGTCTGGGAGCCTGGTATGGGATAATTGGTCACCGACTCCAGCCCAGTAGATATTTCTAAGTGTTAATGATTCACGTTTTACAGCTGTTTTTTGCTCAGTTCTCTTCTTATATCATTCTATGCAATTCATGCTAATTCTTGCAGATTTTATCGAAGCTGGGCTTCGTTCCGCACTTGGTGCATTTATCCAATTAACTCTTTTATTACAGACTTTTACTGTACTTGTATTTATTTGGCTAATCAACTGTGGTTTTCAGCATTTCTTTTACTCGGGTTTGGTAAACCCTTCCTTTCTTTTATACTTATCACCTGATATTTACCTTTGCAACTTGTATTTTCTTTCTGAGGTTTTCTTCTTTTGAATGCCTCAGGTTCAGGGCAGTAGCTGGTTGAGCGGCTAGTTTTGGGAGTTTGCTATTGGACTGCTGTGTTGCAGAGGTTTTCCTCACTATAATGAGGTAGTTTTGAGATTTCTTTGTTAGTACAGACATACATACCTTCGGTTGGTTCGTGTTAGATTGTTGACGCCCACCAGTGGTTTTCGTTTGAAATATTAAGTACAATATTAAGCTGCTGGGTTGCCCTTTTCTTGTGGTTGTTTATATATGTTCTTTGGGAAATCTTTATGCTAGATTGCACTGATAGGTATTTTAAAATATAAAAACTACTATTACTTCTTCATGCATGCCATATTTGAAAACCTAAATTACTATATTTAAACAATAATAAAAGCTACTTTTACTATTATTATAAATCTAGAGTCTTACATATCATGAGTTGTCCTCCGGGGATGTTTATACTCATATAGGATGTTTAATCAATTTAATTAAAGTATTTTCGTAGCGTATAATTATATTTTACTAGTGGACTGGATGATCCACAGAGCCGATGGATACAGCTAACTGCTTAACTTTAAATGGATTTTCTCTAAATAACTCACAAATCTTTCGTTAAGGTGTTTAGTGGGAGTTTGCCTGAGCGTCTGCAGTTATCCCCTGCTGTCGTAGAATCATGACACGCATTTTCCCTTACTCTGATATATTGTTAAATGCGGAGAAAATCCGGGTTGTGATAGTTGCTATCAGAGGGATAGGTTGTTGGAAAATTGGTCGAATAACTATCTCAGGTCTGTGTTAGTCGTCTAGTTTCATTGCATACACACATCGATGTGTCATCAGTACGTCTTGGCTGAAGCATTAACACTACACTCATAAGCATGATAAGAAGTATACGGGGCATATTATATAGTATGGGATGCATAATATGTGTTTGTATATGGATATACCATAGGTGGAAACTTGTGACGGTTATGTAGTATGGGATGCATAACCATCATCATATGGGTGCCAATTAGCAAGTTTTCTTTTTCCATTGCATGCGATGTTATGTAGTATGGAATGCATAACATTTTATGTGTACGCTGCTCATAATATGCATTAAGGCCTTTTTAGATTGCATAGCACAAAATGCATGACATAAAATTGCATCAGCACACATGCCAAACAAAAGATTTACATGATGATATATGTACACACATGGTTTTAAGTCAAAAGGAATAAGAAATTCATGCATTCATGGTCTAGGCACATGAGTCAGAAGGATGACGGTATATCATCCTAAGTCTAGACATGACATCATAATTGGAATCCCAGAGCAAGTTAGCAGCATGAGCAAGTACTTAAGTATCTTTTGTTTAGACTATGTTGTTTAGTGCAAGCGGATGGGCTAGGTTTCATTATATGTTTGTTATTTGTTTAGATGGCGCCTAAGCATATGCGACTAGGTTGACTCCCCAGTCGGAGGGCAAGTCTTCACGTGGGCAGAGCAAAGCGGTAATTGAAAGTCTGCGATAGAGTAATGAGACCTTGTCTAGGCAGATGGTAGAGATGCAGTCGTAGATCCAAGCGTTGTTATCAGTTATATCAGAACAGCTGCGACAAGTGCAGGATCGAGCTATGGGTCAGACTGTTCCAGTTCCCCCTGCCCCTTTGATGCCCCCAGTATTGTTGTCTCCAGAGATGACATATATTTCATATTTCCAGAGACTAGGACACCCTACTTATGACGTAGAGCAGATTTTATGGCTTTGGATTATTGGCTAATATCCATCGAGGAGATGTTTGCTTGTTCAGGAGTTTCAGCGGACTAGAGAGTTATTTTCATTGCATATCAACTCAAGGGACTTGCTAAGAGTTGGTGGATGAGAGAGAAGGAGAATCTTAAGGATGGGTGTTCATGTGAATCCTTCAAAGAGTTGCTGCTAAAGAAGTTTATGCCATCGGCCAAGAGAGACCATCTGATGAACGATTTTTTGCATCAAAAGAAAAGACAACTTACCGTTACCGAGTATGAGGTGGATTTTAGCAAACTGAGCTGATTTTCCCCAGACATGGTGTATTTAGAGTCTAACTGAGTTAAACAATTTCTGGGTGGTCATAGGAATGACATCCAGCAGCTAGCTAGTGCATATGGATCTGAAAGCTATGTTGAAGTCATGGAGGATGCTATGAAGGTTGAGGCGATCGACAATGCCAAGAATAGAGGTCAACAAATGAGGAAGGATAAGAGGAAGACTAATGAGGGAAGAGTTCCCAAGAATTCGACACTGCTTCAGGGAAGAGAAGCAAAGAAGTATGCAGTTTCTGTTGCCGGCCAGGCCATCCATTTGAAAGATGTTACCAGAGGTTAGGAGCTCAAAAAAAGGAGCAGGTTCATGCAATTTTGAGTTCTCCTAAAGGGGATTCAGTTTGTTCTATTTTTAAGCGGAGGGGGCACGACGCTGTCCACTATTGGAATAAGGACAAGACATGCTTCCAATGCAGTCAGAAAGGGCATGTTAAGTCGAAGTGCCCGTAGGATCAGCCCTCGTTGCAACCGGTTCCACTTTAGGCCTTACTGTCGCTGTAGCTATTGGATAAGGGGAAGGGAAAGCTGAATATGGTGTCTTTGGAGGAAGCTCAGACGTCTTTGCAAGTTATCTCATGTTAGATTATAACATAGTTCCAGCTTTTAGTTTGTAGTTGTAGTTTCGACGTACACTTCCTTAGTTGCGCATACGAATTTATAGGAAAGTTTAAGGTCAAGAACCGTTGGGCGCATGTTCTTTTTGATTCTGGTGCTACCCACTCGTTCGTGGCTAGAACCTTCGTAGAGCGTCAAAGTTTGACCCTCGATCTTGTTGGCAACGCGTTCTGTATCAAGTTTCCCTCTAGCGAATCAGTGGTATTGGACTAAGGCATTCAGAGTTGTCCGATTCTGTTAGGATATTTTCGAGCTATTGTAAATATAAAGGTGATAGACTTGGAAGACTTTTATGTGATTTTGGGAATGGACTGGTTGTCTAGGCATGATACGGTCATTCAATGCAAGGTTAAGCGCTTGGACTTCAAGATAGACAACGATAAACCAAGGAGCGTTTATGGTTTTCTGCGCCTAGTTTCTCCAATTATTTCTGCGGTACGTGATTAAAAGCTGGTAAATTCCAAATGCTTTGCTTGTTTGGTTTTGGTGTTGGAGACCGATTGTAGTTTGCCACGAGTTGAGGAGATTGTCGTTGTGCGCGAGTTTCCTAATGTTTTCCCAGATAATCTTCCTTGTCTTCCACCTGAGAGAGATGTGGAGTTTGTTATAGATTTTGAGTCGGGTACCCATCCTATTGCTAAGGCATCGTACAGTATGGCTCCGCGTGAGTTGGAGGAGCTGCATACCCAATTGGATGAGTTACATAAGAATGGTTATATTCGGCCGAGTTCTTCTCCGTGGGGTGCTCCTGTGCTATTTGTAAAGAAAAATGATGGATCGATGAGGCTTTGCATCGATTATAGAGAACTGAATAAGGTGACGATCAAGAATTAATATCCCCTACCAAGGATTGATGACCTGTTTGATTAGTTGCGTGGTAGCTCTGTGTTTTCAAATATTGATCTTCGTTCAGGCTACCATCAGTTGAGGATTCGTGAGACAGATATTCCACACACTGCTTTTCATTTACGGCATGGACATTTTGAGTTTTTGGTGATGTCTTTTGAATTGACCAATACACCCTCTGCTTTTATAGATATGATGAACAAAGTGTTTAAGGATTTCCTAGACCGTTTTATGGTCGTATATATAGATGATGTTTTGGTATACTCCTGCATTGCTGAAGAGCATACCAAGCACTTGCGCTTAGTTTTGTCTACTTTGAGGGAGCATAAGTTGTATGCCAAGCTAAGTAAGTGCGAGTTTTGGCTCCCTAATGTTTCTTTTCTAGGCTATGTGGTTGATAAGAATGCTATTTCTATCGACCTTGAGAAGATAGCTATTGTCATGGATTGGAATAGGCCTGCCACCCTGAAAGAGATAAGGAGCTTCCTAGGATTGGCAGGATATTATAGGAGATTTGTAGATGGTTTCTCTATATTGTCTGTGCCTTTGACTAAACTGACACAGAAGAACGCAAATTTTGTTTGGAACAATAAGTGTGAAGAGGTTTTCCAGGAACTAAAGAGGAGATTGTCCACTACTTCGATTTTGGCCTTGCCTACCAAAGGGATAAAGTATGTTATTTATGCATCGCGTGTTGGACTTGGGCGCGTGTTGATGCACGAAGGAAAATTGATAGCGTATGGGTCGAGGCAGTTAAAGACTCATGAAAGGAATTACCCTACACATGATCTAGAATTCGCTGTTGTGATCTACGCTTTGAAGATATGGAGACATCTTTTATATGGCGCTCTGTGCAAGATTTATACTGACCATAAGAGTTTAAAGTACGTCTTCACTCAAGAGGAATTGAATTTGCGCCAGCGTAGGTGGTTGGAGTATGTGGCAGTTTATGATGTAGAGATTCAATACCATCAAGACAAAGCAAATGATGTAGCCTATGCCTTGAGTAGGAAGTCCGCAAAGATTTTTAATCTTTTTGTGGATTCGTTGGTGGAATAATTTCCTTTGATGGATATATCGGTGAGGAGTAGCGACTCACCCAGCAGTTTGGAAGTATTAGAGCCTTCATGGATTTCACTGACGAGGCTACATCAAATTGATGATCCCGATTTGCTGCACCTTTATAATAGGACTGCGAAAGGGGAATTGCCGGACTTTTCAATCGATGATACGGGTATTTTAAAGTAACGCGGTAGATTTTGTATCCCTAATGTTGAAGATATTAAAGTTAAGTTGTGCAAAAAAGCGCATGGTTCTAGCATTTCTAACCACCCCGGATTCTACGAAAATGTATAAGGATCTGAAGCAGGTCGTTTGGTAGTATGTTATGAAAGGCGATATAGAAAAGTATGTATCAAAATGTTTTACTTGTAAGCGAGTTAAGGCCGATCATGGTAGGCCTGGGGTTTAAGTTGACGCCCTTAGAAATTCCAAGTTTGAAGTGGGAGAGCATTTCGATGGATTTCATTACTAGATTGCCGAGATCTCCCCGAGGACACGATTCCATTTGGGTTATAGTGGACAGATTGATGAAATGTGCTCACTTCGTACCGTTCAAGATTGACTACTCCACGAAGAAAATCACTGAATTATATTCTGATGTGGTCATCAGGTTACATGGATTTCCTACCAGTATTGTTTCAGATCTAGACTCCTAGTTTACATCTCTATTTTGGATGAGTTTATAAGAGGTGTTTGGTACTAACTTGAGGTATTCCACCGCCGATCATCCGCAGACAAATGGTCACACAGAGAGAGTAAACCAAATCATGGAGGACAATGATCAGATGTTATATTTTGGACCATGGAGGAGAGTGGGATGAACGTTTGAGGTTGATTGAATTTGCTTATAATAATAGCTTCCAAGAAAGTTTGTAGATGTCCCCGTTCGAGGCTTTGTATTGGAGGCATTTCAGAACTCCCTTAATTTGGACCGAGTTTGGTGAGAGACCATTGTTGGGTCCCGAAGAATTAGAAGAGATGGATATTTCTGTAAAGCATATTCGAGAGAAGCTTCGGATAGCTCAAGAGCATTATGAAAAGAATGCCAATCGGCGTAGGACCGATTTGGAGTTTGTTGTTGGGGACATGGTGTTTCTTATGGCTTCCCCAATGTCTGGAGTTAAGAGGTTTGGTAAGAACCATAAGTTGGACCCTAGGTATGTGGGACCTTTCAAAGTTGTGGAACGGATTGGTGTGTCAGCATATAGACTTGATTTGCCAGCAAATTTTCCTGGTGTGCATAATGTTTTCTACGTGAGTCAATTACTGAAGTGTGTTCCGAGCGACAGGCAGATTCTTGATGTTGTACCTCAATTAGAGCCTAAAATTTCATATGTGGAAGTTCTTGTTCACATTTTGGATTCTCAAGACCGGGTATTGCGAAGGAAGACAATGCCTATGGTTAAAGTCTTATGGCGGAACCAAGATGTGGAGAGCGCGACTTGGGAGTTGGAGTAATGTTATGAGGGAGGCTCATCCTCATCTGTTCTCCTGATGTTTATCGTGAGTATTTCTTTGTTAGATTATGGTTGCTTTTATTTTATTGTGTATTTGATCCTATTTATGTAAAGTTTCGGGACAAAACTTCTTTTTAGGTGAGGTGGCTGTAACGCCCCTGATTTTTTTCGTTATTTATGTTAATTCTTTTTGGCTTATTTATGACGTCAGGGTGTTATGTGGATACGTGTTTGACATGTGTTGTGGTTAGACCGTGGTTTTTGCTCCTTAGGTTTTTAGTGTAGCTGGGTTTTAGCCTGTTTGTAAGATTCCCTTGCGAGCCGAGTCTGTTTTGGTGACACGGTGAAGCCTTTTTTGGGGATGCTTATGTTTTGGCATCAGGAGGTGTTTGCCAAAGTTTGGTTCATTGAATATCGATTCCTACTTCGCCGTTGGATACGTAGCGCCGGTATTTAGCTACGGTGCGAATTTTGTTAATTTACGAGGTCGTTTGGATTTTGGGTCGTTTTGGCGTTATTTAATTAATTAATAATATATTATATTATATTTATAAGTACAAATAGTCATATCGAAAACCCTACCTCGTTACTATTCATCGTCTCCCTTAACCCGACGATGCCATTTTTTTCGCGGAAGACGGACGACGGTGTTGAGTGTGTTCGACTGACGATAGGGAGAAATCCAATGGTCGGTTTCGTCAATTGATAGGAGAAAAGGAAAGCTCTCGGCGAGGGCTACACGATCGTGGTAATTTTTCCCTGATTCCACTATTTTTATATGTTA
The DNA here is from genome assembly GCA_039513925.1 of Platanthera zijinensis. NCBI lineage: Eukaryota > Viridiplantae > Streptophyta > Magnoliopsida > Asparagales > Orchidaceae > Platanthera > Platanthera zijinensis. Next base: position 86,520,666 of record CM077080.1, read on the forward strand.
GGGTTAGCATTTTTACTCGTTTTCCCCTCAAAAAGTTTCAGGAAACGTTGCAAAGGCTTTTCTACGGCCGATCCTTGAAGTGGTGCGAGCAGGCGGCGTTTTTCGGAAGAGTTCAGGCAAGTGGAACTTCTCCTCTTGCATTTCCCCAATTTTGTTCATTTTCTCCCGCTTTTCCTTCTCCCTTAGAGAATAGGAATAGTGCAAATAAGTCATAAAAAGAACCCCTAGGTTTGTGCTTGAATTTCGACCAAGCCATGAAGTTAGGGTTAGCAGATATAAGGGGAATTCAGTGAATATCGCCTAATGGAATTCGGCGAGTATCGCAGCTAATTCACCGGGTATGGTGAGGTCTAGCCTAGGGAAGAGTCGGTGGGTATTGCCAAAATTCGATAAGGTTAATTCGTCGGGTATCGGTAGCAGATTCAGCGGGTATTGCCGAATTTCGTCGAGTATGACTAGGTGCATAATCGCCGGGTGTAGCTGGTTAACGCCAAGAAAAATTCGTCGTATATCATAGGACGATTCATCGAGTATCGTCAGTCATCGAGCAATACAAAAATATCAAAGAAAATTTGGCGTGTTTTGTAGGCGTTCGTCGATTATCAATAGTTCATTTCCGCCGAATAGTGTAAATTCGTCGAGTATCGATAGGGATTTGTCGAGTATCGCCGATTTTCGCAAGTCATTTTTGCCGATTATAGAAGGATTCATCGTATATCAACTTACGATTCGTCGAGTATCAAGATACATCGTCGGGTATACTCGCCGAATTTGGCCAGGACTTAGAATTTTTTGCTATTTTTGGCCCGATTCATCGTATATGGTAATTAGAGTGGTTTTAGGACTTGTTTAAGTTTTTCGTTGGGTTTAACTTGGGATTTGGTTAGGGTTTGATGTTTCTTCGACTGTGAAGGATGGACGTGGATAAAAGACCGCCAACTAGATTTCGGTTTGTGGGGCATTACACTTTGTGGTTGTTGGTCTCTGTTTTGAGGACTGTTGGTTTGGGTTGAACAAATGGTCAACACCACAGGGCCTTCTTTTTGAGACATTTGGGTCTAGAAGCCTAGTATGGGACAATTGGTCACCGACTCTGGCCCGGTTGATATTTACAAGTGTTAATGATTCACGTTTTCGAGTTATTTTGTGCTCAGTTTGCTTCTTATATCACTCTATACTATTCATGTTAATTCTTGCAGATTTTGTTGAAGCTAGGCTTCGTTCCGCTCTTGGTGCATTTATCCAATTAACTCTTTTATTATAGACTTTTACTGTACTTGTATTTATTTGGCTAATAAGCTGTAGTTTTGTAGCATTTCTTTTACTCGGGTTTGGTAAACCCTTCCTTGCTTTTTTACTTATCACCTGATTATTTTCCTTTGCCACTTGTATTTTCTTGCTGAAGTGTTCTTCTTTTGAATGCCTCAGGTTTAGGGCAGTAGCCGGTTGAGCGACTAGTTTCATGTCAGGTTGTTGACGCCCACTGGTGGTTTTCTTTTGAAATATTAAGTACTATGTTAAGCTTCTGGGTTGCCCATTTCCTTATGGTTGTTTATACTTGTTATCTGCGAAAGCTACTTTTACTATTATTATAAATCTAGAGCCTTGCATATCATGAGTTGTCCTCCTGGGATCTTTATACTCATATAGGATGTTAAATCAATCTAATTAAAGTATTTCTGCAGCATATAATTATATTTTTACTAGTGGACTAGTTGATCCACAGAGCCGAGGGATACGACTAACTGCTTAACTTAAAATGAATTTTATCTAAATAACTCCCAAATATTTCTTAAAGGTGTTTAGTGGAGTTTTGCTTGAGCATCTGCAGTTATCCCCTGCTGACGTGGCATCATGACACGTATTTTCCCTTACTTTGATATAATATTAAATGCAGAGAAAATGCGGGTTGTGACAGGGTCATTGTTGTCTTCCTTAGGAAGAAGACTCGTCAAGCCTTAGCGAAGCAGAAATTGTTGTTGAGAGGAAATGGGAGTCACGAGACTATTATTCACGGAAGGAGAAAGTGGTTTGGGTGCAAGAAAGTCAACATGTGCAGTAGAGGGTTTAATTTAATATATCCGGTCCAAAACCCACTGCCTAGACCATTTTGTGGTTAATTTTAGTTCAATTCTCTATTAGCACTCCAAATTACTCTTTGTACACCCACTTCATAATTTAATTTCCCTCTTTGGATAATATCTGCACATCAATTCTTGACACTGATTTTATACTTGTTTCATACATAAAATTTATTATTATCAAACATATTTAAATAATAATCTAATGTTATATTTTTTTTATCTCATTAAATCGATCAAATATATTCATCAAATCAACACTATTACATAGTTTTGTGTTCAAATTTGGGTTGTTACAAACTCTTCCCCTCTTTTTCGTCCTCGAAAATATGACACTATTTCAATTCTAAATGGGTTCTCATATTGACTTATATGTTTTAAAATTGACCATTATGTAATGTCATGTTGCGGTATAGCATTGCCTTTTTAATGATTAAGCTTTTGTGGTGGGCACCATTATTTTTTGTGCAACTATGGACTATTTTTTGGATGTTTATGGTTAGAGGACGAGACCCAGACGATGTCGTAAACTACAAAAAAGGCAAAGGGCAGATGCTTCAAGCTGGGTAGTAAAGGATTAGACTTTCGAGCTAGGGGTGTCGTTGTTATGTTGGCAGTAGAAGGACAAGATCCAGACTACATCGTAACTGACTATCAGGGTAAATGGCAATCAATTCTAGCCAGGTAGTGGGAGTTCAAGAAAACTGAGGTAGGGTGTAGGTTGTTATGGTGGTGAAGGGAAGACCTTTGAACCAGGGCGACCACGAGGGGGAAGGCCCTAATGGTGTTGTGACTTAAAATATGGGAGAAGGGTATACCATAGATCCAGAGCAATAAGAGGTCACCGGGGCATGAACCCGGAGAGACAGGGTGGGTAAGTCCTTACAAACTACTAGCGAATGTGAGGGGTCATGCCCTGGTGATGTTGTGATGGGAGGACCTTCAATTCAGGTTAGTAAGAGGTTACAGGGGAGTGGCCCTAGAGAGAAAGTGAGTGGTAGAACCTATAAAAAATTAGTGAACGCAAGGGAGCAGCCCCAAGCAACACCATGACCTATATCGGTGGAGAAGGGAGGAACTTTGATTAGGGGCAGTGAGAGGTTATATGGGCTTGGCCCCAATAGCGTGCCCTATTATTGGGGCGAAGGGAGGACCTTCGACCAGGGGTAATAAGGGCAACCGTACTGTGATTCATGCATGGCTGCGAGGATATGACTTAAAGCATTCCTGCAGTTGCATAGTTAGAAGTAGATAAAACAAATTTCTTGCTTAATAAGATTTTTCTTGTACTGTTTGGAAACTCAACACAATTACTACTAAAAGGCAACAACCTTGCTAGCTAGTGCATTTTTTCTGCAATAGCACACTTTTACAGCAGCGACAACCATTTTGGAAGAATCAGTGGGCCTGCCTAGCCCAACCTGCCAAGGCCAGGACTTATAGGTTTAAGTAGGCTCCCTTTTTGCGGGGGGGGGGGGGGGGGGGGGGTTGAACATGGCTCAGATTGGGCGCAATAGGTTTTTTAAACCTCGGTTAATATGGTATATATATATTTTTCATAAATGATAAAGCTATATATAAAATAAAAAATTTATATATGGTGGTACATTTTATATTCATGGCACTTTTGAATTAGTGTTGAATTCCAAATTGTTCTAATTTTATCTTTACATATGGACATCACAACTTGCTTCTTACTTTTCTAAGTAACTAGCTATGTTGCCACCAACGAACATGCAGAATCCTGAAGTAGACTTTTGAACTCTTTTGTCGTCAGCATAGTTGACATCCGAATATGCTTTTATTCACAAACGATTATTCTATTAAAATAGTATACCATTTCTTGAAGGTCCTTCAACATATTCTAATATTTTAAGAGTTTTTTGCAGATGAAACTTGCTTACCTTCCCAATAATATTTTAAGAGTTGTTTGCATGAATGGCTTACCTTCCAATAATATAAATTACTTCTTATATAGTAATGACAAGGTAAATGATTTTACCAACTAACCATCTATATTGAGTAGAATAAGAAAGCAAGGGTGATTCCTCACTTAAACGTTTGTCCAATGCTACCACAAAAGGGCATTGAGCAGGCTTAGCACAAAGAAGACCAGTTTCCCTTAGGAGATCGACCGCAACTTAAGTTGGGATAGGAAAACGAAGTTATGCTATCTTAAATTTTTGATGCCAAGTAAGTATTTTGGAGATCTCATATCCTAGGTTACAAAGTTGTCATAAAGATATTATATTTGTGAAAGGGTGAATAGTTGTGACCTAAGCCTTAATAAGTCTCTAGAGGGGAGGGGTGAATTGAGATTTAAAAATATTTTAAAAAATTATTATCCATACTTAGACAATTGTTGGGTGCATAGGAAAATGTGTACCTGGTTTGAAAGAACCACACTTAGCTCAATGATATATATCAAGGTATATTTGATGTTATTTTGATTTTATATGTGCAGGTTAAATATTTGCTAAAATGCAGAAAAAGTTTCTAAGTCCATGAGTCGACACTTAAGAAAGCCTGTGTCGACACTTGGAAAAGCAGTGTCGACACTAGAAGAAACTGTGTCGACACACAGAAGAATTATTCGACATCAACTGTGTCGACACCAGGAGGCAGTGTCAACACACAGAAGTTCTAGTCGACATCAACTGTGTTGATACCTGGAGGCAGTGTCGACACACAAATTCTGAGACTATATCAACTGTATCGACACACAGAACTTGTGTCGACACACAGCAGAGTTTCAATAATGTTGATTGCTGTGATGTGAAGAAGTGTTTGTGTCGACACAAAGAAGCAGTGTCGACACATTCTACAGATGCAGTGTCAAGAAGCTATGTCAACACCAAAGGAGCTATGTTGACATCACCAAAGCTTGTGTCGACATTTAATCTACTTGTGTCGACACATAATGAAGATCAGTCTCGACGCTTTGCTGACAAAGATAAAGGTTCAAGAACTGAATAAAGACTTGACAGCTGTGTATTCCTAACAAGTTTGCTAAAGCTATCAGACCTGTCAGAAGTTGGTTAGAAACCGGATCAGCCGGTTACCATGGATGAATTCTATATAAAGACTGATTCTGTCGAATCAAAGAAGCAATAACACGAACAACTATTGAAGTATTGATAATTGATCAAGAAAGAGCACGTCACACAGAAGAAGATTTTCGTGAGAAAATCTAAGAAGACAATCTGAAGAGGACAATCTACTAAGAATTTTTCTAAGGAGAATTCAAGCAAGAATTCTGAAGAAACTTCAGAAGTTCTGGAGAGTGAAAGAGATCTCAAGCTGTTGAAGTAAAGAAGGAGAACTTTATAGTCTCTTAAGAAGCAGATCTTGAACTAATCTGCTAAGAAGGATTCAGATCTATTTCTGAATTCTAAGAAGGGAGCTGGCAGCCAGTTATATTCAAAGAAGATCAACCCTACTGAGTTCAGATTCAAGAAGCTTTGAATAAATCTAAGAACAGGATGATCTCAGCAATAAGTTTTATCAAGAGCTAATCAAGAATCCTTTTATCCCTTCTCTCTCAACAAGGGTAAGAGTCATTCTATAAGATTTTTCATTCTGTAGGATCTTTCAAGATCTGAGTTGTAAGCCTATAATATAAAGGCTGAGTGTAGGAGATATAAATATCTGAGTGGTAAGTCTTTTGAGTCTGAGTGTAGGATAAATCATTCTCTGAGGTGTAGGCCTTGTGACAAGGCTGAGGTAGGGTTGTTAGCCTGATATGTAGGAGTGTGGTTACACTCTGAGTTGTAGGAACCTTTCAGGATTCTGAGTTGTAGGAACCTTTCAGGGTTCTGAGCTGTAAAATTTGTGGATCTGAGAAGAAGGAAGAAGTTAGGCCGAATCTAGCACACTGCTGGATAGGCGAAGGGGGAAAGTTGATGTACCCAGACCTTGGGGAACCACTATAAACCAGTGTGCAATCAATGATTTGTTTGTAATTATGTATTCTGTGATGTGATTGTTGTGTTAGCTGTAGAATAGTTAGATTCTATTTAAAGAATTGAATTCTTATTCTGCCTTAAGTGAAAAATAACAAAAACCTATTCACCCCCCCCCCATTCTCTAGGTTTTTGGGTTATCTTGAAATCGATTCTATCAAGTGGTATCAGAGCGAGGTTACTCAAAGAAGGACTTAACCAGTCTGAGTAAGATCCATAAGGCAGATTCAAGATCAAGAAAATGGGTTCAGGTGAAAATCATAAGGAACTAGGTTCTATGAAATTACCCATATGCAGGAAGGAGATATTTGGAAATGGAAAGAAAGGGTAAGGCTTTACATGGAGGCTTCTGATCCAAGGATCTACATTACAGTAAAGGAAGGTCCTTATATTCCAATGAAGTTGTCAGTTCTAGATGAAAATCAAAGAACTCCCAAGGATTTTTCAGAGATGACTAAGGAAGAGATCATCCTGGAAACTATGGATAAAAGAGCCCAGAATATCATAGTAAGTGACATAGATGATTCAACCTTTCAAAATTTGATTCACTGCAAGACCTCCAAGGAAATATGGGACACTTTGATAGTCTACATGGAGGGTTTTGAAGAAGTCACACAAGATAGAAAATCTATGCTGAACCAGGAATATGAGAGTTTCAGGCAAGGAAAGTCAGATGGTATGACTGAGTGTTATAAAAAGTTCTATAGAATAGTAAATAAGCTGATGTCCTATGGAAGGATCTTCAGTACATATGAACTGAATGATAAATTTCTAAGATCCTTGACAAAGGATTGAGACACTAAGATTTGTGCCATTAGGGAAGTGGCCAAACTTGCAGATATCTCTCCTCCAACTTTGTTTGGAAAATTACTGTCATTTAAGATGCAGCTGATGGCTAGGAAAGAGGAAGAGAAAAGTGCAAAAGGGAATCATAAAGAAATGTCTGTGGCCTTCAAGGTGGAAGCCACTAGGAAGAATAGGAGGATGTCTCCATCACCTCCTGAGATTGTTGCTGAAATTACTTCAGATAATTTAGACAACCAAAGTTCAGACAGTAGTGACTAAGATAAAGACTTCGCTGCCTTCACAAGGAAGTTTCAGAGATTCCCGAAGAATAAGCAGTGGAAGTCTAGGCCCTCCACATCTCAGCCTGTTAATGACTATTATAAAAAGAGGAAGTCATCTAGGAAGGACAGGAGCAGGTCTAAGCCTAGAAAATCTATAACATCAAAGTTAGTTTGCTACTGCTATAATAGGCCTGGACATGTTGTGGCTGAGTGTCCAGAAAAAAGAAAGGAGTCTGCTGATAAAAAGAAGACTCAACAAAAGAGCAAGAAGGAGAAATCCTTTGTTGCTAAAAAGGAGAAGAGCTTGACAGTCCAATAATCTTCAGAGTCTGAATCTGAAGCTGAGGCATATATTGGTCTATATGCAGCAGATGAAGAAGATGAGTTTATGCAATTGCTGAACTCTATCAATGAACAAGAAGACCATCAGTGCATGGGACTGATGGCTGTGTTAGAAGAAGACAAGTGTCAGGATCAGCCTGTTCCTAGTAAGGTACAATGTATTTCTATAAATTCAGATTTTAGTACTAGTACAGAGTCAGTAATATCTGCATCAAGTGATGTGGATGGGTCTGAGTCTGAAGGTGATATTCATCAACTGATAGATAAATATGGGGACTTGTTGCAGGCACTAAAGAAAAGCAAAAACCTGGCTAAAACTCAGGCTAAGGAAATTGCAGATCTTAAGATGGCTGCATCTGATTTAGAGAAAGAGTTGGATCAAAAATTGAATGAGATTGCCAAACTGAAAACTATAACTGTTATTAAGATGGGCACAATCACATACAAAAATGATCCAATTAAAAGTTTGGAAGTAAGACTTCAAAATGAAAAAGATTTGGTGGCTAGTTATTCCAATCCAAAATCAGTTTTACCCTTAATAGATGAGTTTGTAGCTCAAAAGGGTAAGGCTGGAATAGGATTTAAAGGTAACACCAGGGCTGTCCAATTTAAGAGAAAGGGAAAATCCTCAGTCCAGCCACTGAACTTTAAAGTCCCTGTAGCTTTTAGAAAGGTATAAGAGCCTTCTAACAAGTATGACCTTGAGAATACTCATGGTCATAGTAAGACTGAAGTTCTGAATGACAAGGGTGTTTATGTCAATAAGGAAGCCCATGTCAATAAACCCCATGTTCTTAAGAAAACAGTGGGTGTAGCTGCAGTAGTACCAGCACAAAACAAAAGATTTGCTATCAACCAGACTACCAAGAATGTATCTAAAAATAGATACAACAAGTATGAATGCTGGTGCTGTGGCAAGACAGGCCATTATGCCTTAGATTGCTGGCACAACATTAGCATCAGGAAGAACAACATTCTACCTGTTAGAAGAGCAGCAGGTAGATTTGTTAGTATGAAGCTAACTTGAACCAAGGACCCAAGACTTACTTGGTCTCTAAGGGAAGGTAATTCTTTATTGTAGGTGAGTCCAAGTTACCATGCCCCTATATGGTACTTTGATAGTGGATGTTCCAGGAACATGACTGGAACAAAGGGATTGCTGAAAGAGTATTTACCTATCATAAATGGGCCTAAAGTAATCTTTGGTGGTTCTGAAAAAGGAATCATCAAAGGATTTGGTAACATTTCTAGTAACCAGATTACTATCACTCAAGTGGCCTATGTGAAGGGTTTGAAACACAACCTTATAAGCATAAGTCAGTTGAGTGATTTAGGATATGACATTTTATTTATTAAGAATGGATGTCATATCAAAAGGTCAAGTGATTCAAAAGGTCATATTGACAGGATATAGAAAAAGGAATGTGTACTGTCTTAATTTTGAGTATGAGAGCAAAGGTTCTCCTATTTGTCTTGTAGCTGATGAGAGAGCCTCTCATTGTGTCAAATGGCACAAGAGGCTGGCCCATATTAACTACAAAACAATTGGCCAACTCTTTAGCAAAGAGTTAGTGAGGAATGGTCCAAAAGTTAAGTGTATAAAGGATGGGATATGCTCAGCTTGTCAAAAAGGCAAGCAGACAAAATCCTCCTTTCATAGCCTTGAAAACAAGGATTAAGTGAGGTGTCTATACCTCTTACATATGGATCTATTTGGTCCTATTCCAGTTCATAGTCTAGGTAGGAAGGTCTATACTTCTGTGGTGGTAGATGACTATTCTAGATATTCCTGGGTGTTCTTTTTGAGACAAAATTTAGAAACCCCAAGTTTTTTATATAGTTTTGTCAAGCAAATTCAGAATGAACATGACAATACAGTGGTACAATCAGAAGTGACCATGACACTGAATTTCAATCTGAGAGTATGAAAAAACTGTGTGAAGAATTTGGGATTTTTCAAAAAATTTCCTCACCTAGAACACCACAGCAAAATGGTATTGCTGAAAGGAAGAAAAGAACACTGATTGAGGCTGGTAGAACTCTATTGAATGACACTTCTCTCCCAGAATATTTCTAGGCTGAGGTAGTAAACACTGCATGTCATGTGATCAATAGGGCTTCTATCACCAAAAGCCACAAAAAGACTCCCTATGAGATCATGAAGGGTAGAAAACCAAACTTATCCTATTTTAGGATCTTTGGTTGCAAGTGCTATGTCCTTAACAATGGCAAGTCTTATCTAACTAAGTTTTCCGCTAAATCCCAAGATGGGATATTTGTTGGGTACAACAACAATAGTAAGGCTTATAAAGTCTACAACTTAATTACTCAAGTTGTAGAAGAGTCTGTACATGTTGTCTTTAATGAAACAAGACTGGTTAACAATGAGTTACCTTGTAGCTCATGCAGTTCTATAGGTATAAATGAGAAAATGGACAAGCTTACCATTATAGAAGAATAAACTGAAGAGCACGAAGTGTAAAATGGTGACTATTGTCCAGGGGGAGTACAGGACTCCCTAGATGCTATTGAAAACCAAGAGGTGGAGCATATTGAAGAGTCAGGAGATGTTCAACCTGAAGATAGTCTACCTCCAGCTGTTAGACACTTAAAGGATCATCCAGCAAATCAGATAATTGGTGATCTAAGACATGGAGTGCAAACCAGAAGTAGGAACTTGAACACAGTTCTGTGCTCAAGCTTCCTATCTCAACTTAAGCCAAAGAGATTTGAAGAAGCTATTCTAGACCCACATTGGATTGATGCCATGCAAGAGGAGCTGAATAAGTTCAGAAGGTGCAAGGTCTGGGAGTTAGTTCCTAAACTAAAAGACCACAACATCATTGGAACAAAGTGGATATTTAGGAACAAACTGAATGAGAATAGGATCATTGTGAAGAACAAAGCAAGACTAGTTGCAAAAGGATACAGGCAGGAAGATGGTATTGACTTTCATCAAACCTTTGCCCCAGAAGCAAAACTGGAAGCAATTAGAATGTTCCTTGCCTATGCAGCATATCAAGGCTTCAAGGTATTCCAAATGGATGTAAAACCAGCATTCCTAAATAGAAATCTAAAAGAAGTCTATGTAGAGCAACCCTCAGGTTTTGTTGATTCTCTCAAACCTGATTATGTTTATAGACTTTGGAAAGCTTTGTATGGGTTAAAGCAAGCCCCAAGGGCTTGGTATGAAACCCTGTCTACTTTCCTTTTTGAGAAAAATTCTCAAGGGTGAAAATAGACAAAACTCTTTTCCTAAGAGAATCCAAAGGAAAGATAATCTTAGTCCAGATTTATGTAGATGACATAATATTTTTGTCTACAGAAAACAACCTTTGCAAGAATTTTGCTAAACTTATGCAAGGGAAGTTTGAGATGAGCAGCATGGGGGAACTTAAGTTCTTCTTGGGACTCCAAGTAAGACAGACTATGATGGCTTGTCCATATCCCAGTCTAAGTTCACCATGGAGTTAATTAAGAAGTATGGTATGGATTCATCCTCCACCATGAGAACTCCTATGGGAACAAGTATGCCTATATGCAAAAATGATGCAGGTAAGCCTGTGGAAGAGTCTTTGTATAGAGGAATAATAGGTTCTCTTCTATATCTGTCTACTAGTAGACATGACATTATGTATGAAACATGTGTCTGTGCTAGGTACCAATCATGCCCTAAAGAATCTCATTACACTGCAGTAAAAAGTATTTTGAGATATTTAAAGGGCACACCTAATCTAGGCCTTCGGTACCCTAGGAATGGAGATTTTTTACTGACAGGCTATTCAGATGCAAACTTTGTAGGTTGCAATGAAGATAGAAAAAGCTTAACAGGCACCTGTTAATTTCTAGGAGGAAGATTGGTGTCTTGGAGCAGTAAGAAGCAGACTAGTGTGGCAATTTCCACAGCTGAGTCTGAATATGTGGCAGCAGGAAGTTATTGTGCACAGCTGTTCTGGATTCAGCACCAGCTAGAAGACTATGGTATTCAGGTAAGCAGAAAACTTTGTTTGTGATTCTACTAGTGATATTTCTATTGCTAATAATCCTATTTCACATAGTTGGACTAAGCATATAGAAATTAGATACCATTTTCTTAGAGAACATGTAGAGAAAAAGGACATCTCACTAGAATTTGTCAAAACAGATTATCAAATTGCAGATGTGTTTACTAAGACTCTAGATGAAACTAAATTCAATAAATTTAAAATTGAATTAGGAATGTTTAACATAGATTAGTTTAACAAATTTGGCTAAGTAAATCTGTGTCGACACATTTAGTGAAGTGATGTCGACACTTCAGTAAATCAGTGTCAACACATCCAGAGAAGTGATGTCGACACTTCAGTAAGTGGTGTCGACACATCTAGAGTAGTAGTGTCGATACATCCAAAAATTGTGTCGACACTTACAATAAGAGTCGACACAGAATTTCTGATGAACTTCTAAGTATGTCAAGTGTCGACACATCATCAATTGGTGTCGACACATAGAAGTCAACACCGTTGTCGAGACATTAGAAGTATGTGTCGACATATTTCAACAGTGTCAACACATTTAGACAACTTTTGCCCACCTTTTGACCTTCTTTGTTTAAAAGTGTATAAATAGGTCAAGAACAATCTCTGTCGACACACTCTCCAGATTTTTGAGACCAATACCTTGTGTCGACAATCTCTCTTCTCTCAATCCAAGCTTTCTCACCATTCCAATGGCGCCAAAGGTAGAAGATAACATCAACGAAGGATATTAGTTGGTTCGCCATGCCTTTGATGGTGCAGACACAGAGATTAAAGGAGTAATTACCCTAATTACTTTCAATGGTTGGAGTTTTTGGTTTCCGAACCCACCAAGATATGGAAGAAAGAGATACTTGAGTTTTATGGTGCGACTGTAGTAGATTCATCTGGCCTTAAGATTAAATTGACAGTTCATGGCGCTAGAGTCAAAGTGACCTTGAAGAGTTTGAGGAAAATTATTAATCTTCCAAGAACTCAGGATGAAGAAGAGGTACCCATCGCTAAGACAAGGGAAGCGCTACAATGGTGTGGATTAGATCCCACCATGAATATTGGATCAGCTATAAATAGAAAAGGGATGAATCAGCAAGGGAAATTCCTCTCAGAAGTGGTTGGAAAGGTAATTCTCTGTAAGCCAGGGGGACATGATAGGATTTCAGCCTATATGTTAAGCCTAATGAAAAGGATAATTTTTAGACTAAATACACATTGGTCTATAGTACTGTTTTAGAAGATTAAGGAAGATATAAAGAAGCCTAATTTGGCTAGACTGATGAGCTTATACTTGGCTGGAGCAATTCCAGAAGTAATGCACAAGATTTCTGGTTCTAAAATTAATCATATGAGAAAAATGGACATCATGATTATCTCTAGATGGGATATGGTCCTAACAAAGGACATACCTGATATAGAAAGCCAAGAAGCTGTAGAGAAATCACCTGCACAGGACATTACAGATACTGTACAGGTGCAGGGGGAGCCAGATAATACACAGGCACAGGACAATACTGATAATGCACAAGAACAGGGGGAGCTAAATACTCATAGGTACTGGAAGAAGAGTCGACACACTTGGCAAGTGAGATGGCTTCACAAACTATTCTTGAGAGACCTCATATCAACAGTCCAGCCCAAGATGTTATCATGGAGGATACATCTGTAGTTGCTGATGCTCCTGAGAAAGAAGTACCACTAGTCCACAGTCAACATGATTTTACACTTGAGGAGTTGTTTCCTGATATTGAGGGAGCACCAAGTAAGGGGGAGCAAGTAAGGATTGAAGGGGAGCAGGCTTACATTGAGGGGGAGCAGAATAGGACTGAAAAGGAGCTCCCTCCTAGTCCTAAGGAAAGAGTACACATTACAAGTTCATCTGCTTCAGAAGATGAAGAAATCACAAGTGCACAAAGGAGAAAACTGATGGTTTTTAAGAGGAAAAGCCAAAGCGACAAGAAAGCATTGCAAACTGCTGCTCCACAACCTACCCCAGAGGCTGATTACAGCTTATTATTGGTGGCCTTGCAACTAAAATTTTATGAGCAGAGAATGGCTCTAGAGAAGTATGTGGATGAAAGTAATAAGTCACTTCAATTTGATTTGGCTCAGGAAATCAAATCCATAAGGTTTTAAGTAAATGTACATAAGAAAGAGATGACAGATTGCTTCCACAAAAAGGGCAATGCTGTAGTATTTCTGGCTAAGCAGCAAGCAGAAGTTAAGGCTAAAGTGGATGACATTGCTCTTAAACAAGGATATGTCTTTGAGAATCAGATTAGAATGAATGACAATCTGACTGAATCTCATAATGAGATAGCAACTAACATAAAGAATTCATTCACTGCACTGACTGAAGAAAGTGCTAAAGAGAAAGAGGATTTTGAGAAGAAGCTACAAGCTGCCTTAGACTCATTTCAGACAGAAATTACTACTTCTCAGAAATCAATATCTTACATGCTTCTCAAGTTAAAATCATTTTATAAAGATGGTGTTAATTTTCTTGATGGACAAGTAAGATTTCAGAAAGATGACTTAAGAGATCATATTGAAAGAGAAGTCATAAAGGGGGAGAGAGTGTTAGTCATGCCAAATGGATATCCAATATCATCAGAGCCACTCTGGGATATCCACCCCTTTGTGATGTTGATAATGTTGCTTAGTCTGGATTGCAACCTTCTTATGTTGAAGGTGATCAACCTAAAGTTGCTCAGGTCATCTACCCTCTAGCAGATTTTGATATGATTCAACAACAGGTTCACTCAATGTACAGTTCTCCACAGGAAATTGATAATGTTATTATTGAGAAAGTAGAAATGCCAGAAGCTGCCTTGAAAGCTCAGCAGGAAGCACAACTATCAAAGAAAAGGTTAAGAGAACAGGCTGAGTTAAAGCCTGATTTTGAGCAATGGAGCCCCACATCCAAGAATATCATTTTGACTGCCTGGAAAGCTGTGAAAGATCAGGTTCATGAAAGGGGCAAATGGTATAATGAACATGAATGGCATAAATATGAAACAAGGCAAGAAGCCATTCTGCAGTATAGAAGAAAGGCTAAAATTGGGAAGCTACCTCCTAATGCTCAGGAGCCTAGCAAATACATCCCTAAGCCTTTTCATTATTTTGAAAGACAGAGGATTAAGGTTGAAGCACAGAAGAAATCAGAGTTGAAAGGAAAGAAGCCTATTGATGATTCAGAACCTACTGTGCCGGCTAAGATTAAGCCAGGAATGGCATAGTCATCAGGGAGCCTTATCAGCCTTAGGATATATTTACTAGATTTTGCAAGAACAATGTAATCTTTTGTATTAAAGAAATCTATGTAAACAATTGTTAAGAAACTTTTTGATAATATAAACAAAACAATGTTTCATGCTCATTAAGTTTGCATCATTATTCTGTAATGACATTTTGGTATATGTTTTGTCTATAAGTTGCCCTTTCATATAATGCTTATATACATCATAATGTTTGTTTATTATAAATGGTGTATATCATTGACTAAAGGGTTATGACTTCTCCAAATAGGGGGAGATTATTGGGTACATAGGAAAATGTGTACCTGATCTGAATAAGACACACTTAGCTAAATGATATACATCAAGGTGTATTTGATGTTATTTTGAGTTTATATATGCAGGTTAAAAATTTGCTAAAATGCTGAAAAAGTTTCTAAGTTCATGAGTCGACACTTAAGAAAGCCTGTGTCGTTACTTGGAAAAGTACAGTGTCGACACCAGAAGAAACTATATCGACACACAGAAGTATTAGTCGACATCAACTGTGTCGACACCAGGAGGCAGTGTCGACACACAAAAGTTCTAGTCGACATCAACTGTGTCGACACCTGGAGGCAGTGTTGACACACAAATTCTTAGACTATATCAACTATGTCGACACACAGGACTTGTGTCGACACACAACAGAGTTTTAATAATGTTGATTACTGTGATGTGAAGAAGTGTCTGTGTCGACACAAAGAAGCAGTGTCAACACATTCTACAGATGCAGTGTCAAGAAGCTATGTCAACACCAAAGGAGATATGTCGACATCACCAAAGCTTGTGTCGATACTTAATCTACTTGTGTCGACACATAATGAAGATAAGTCTCGACGCTTTGCTGACAAAGACAAAGGTTAAAGAACTGAGTCAAGACTTGACAGCTATGTATTCCAATAAGTTTGCTGAAGCTATCAGACCTGCCAAAAGTTTATTAGAAACCGGATCAGCCGGTTACCATTGATGAAGTCTATATAAAGACGGATTCTGTCAAATCAAAGAAGCAATAACACGAACAACTATTGAAGTATTGATCATTGATCAAGAAAGAGCACGTCACACAGAAGAAGATTTTCGTGAGAAGATCTAAGAAGACAATCTGAAGAGGCAATCTACTCAGAATTTGTCTAAGGAGAATTCAAGCAAGAATTCTGAAGAAACTTCAGAAGTTCTTGAGAGTGAGAGAGATCTCCAGCTATTGAAGTAAAGAAGGAGACATTTATAGTCTCTTAAGAAGCAGATCTTGAACTAATCTGCTAAGAAGGATTCAGATGTATTTCTAAATTCTAAGAAGGGAGCTGGCAGCCAGTCAACTTCAAAGAAGATCAACCCTACTGAGTTAAGATTAGAGAAGCTTTGAAGAAAGCTAAGAATAGGTTGATCTCAGCAATCAGTTTTATCAAGAGCTGATCAAGAATCCTTTGATCCCTTCTCTCTCAACAAGGGTAGGAGTCATTCTATAAGATTTTTCATTCTGTTGGATCTTTCAAGATCTGAGTTGTAATCCTATAATATAAAGGCTAAGTGTACGAGATATAGATCTCTTAGTGGTAAGACTTTTGAGTCTGAGTGTAGGATAAATCATTCTCTGAGGTGTAGGCCTATTGATAAGGCTAAGGTAGGGCTGTTAGCCTGAGCTGTAGGAGTGTGGTTACACTCTGAGTTGTAGGAACCTTTCAGGGTTCTGAGTTATAGGAACCTTTCAGGGTTCTGAGCTTTAAGATCTGTGGATCTGAGAAGAAGGAAGAGTTAGGCCGAATCTAGCACACTACTGGATAGGCGAAGGGGGAAAGTGGATGTACCCAGACCTTAGGGAACCACTATAAACCATTGTGCAATCTGTGATGTGTTTGTGATTGTGTATTTCGTGCTGTGATTGTTGTGTTTGTTGTAGAATAGTTAGATTCTATTTAAAGATTTTAATTCTTATTCTGTCTTAAGTGAAAAAGAACAAAAACTTATTCACCCCCCTCTAGGTGTTTTGGTTATCTTGAAATCGATTCTATCAACAATTTCATTTTAGCATCCACAGAATCATACCCAAAAATTAATCAAAGAAAAGTAAAAGCACGCGTAAGAAAACAAATAAAATCATACTATGAAAGACAAAAACTATAGCGGTTCCCCAAAATCTGGGTGCATCCACTCTTCCACCACTTTAGTAAGAATACACTGTTATAGTGCTTGAGTCTTTTTGAAAAGGAGAATCTAAAAACCATTGAATAAATCTTTTGATAAGGAGACTCTCAGAATAAATACACTAGACCTTTTGATAAGATCTTGAACTAGGGACTAAGACTTTAGATAAAGTGTCTCTCAGAACCAGAATGAATCCTTTGAAGAGGAATTCTCAAAACTCTTTACTCAGTTACAAAATGGGGAGTAAAATAGAAGAAGAATAAGAATTATCTTCTAGTATCAGTCCGGTTTCAGCAGATCTCTGAGGACTTTCCAAGCACTAGGTGTTCTTTATCTTCCTAGTAGATAAACCCTTGCTGTGAAAAAGAGGTAAGGATTATAATCTTTAAGATCCACTATCTTTTAGACTGTTCTCTATTACTTTTGTTGTAGTAGTAGATAAGAGGAAAAAGAAGAACTGTTATATTCAATAATCTGAATTATATCTATACTATATATTATTTTGTGTGTATCTGTGTTTTGTTTCTTCTATTTGAAATCTTGATGTATCAAACTTCGAAGAATTTCAAAATATTCTCGTTAAAAGATTATCTTCAAAAGGAATGTAATATTTTTTCTATCTTTGACTACATAAATTGCATGAACCTCTTAAAAATTATTCCTTGTATTCACTTTATAATCCTTCTAGAAATCCTTCCTTTATTCTTCTCTTTAAGATTAAAATAACTTATATAGTTATTATGTTCCCATAAGTTTGATTGAAAGTCCTCTAAAAGTTCCTTTGTGAATATATATATCGACTCTACTTTGACTTCTAATGGAAGGTGCAATGAAATTTGCATAAGAATAAGACTCTGTCGGCTCAACTTGTTTCTTGATGGTATGTCGACATCTTGTCTATATATGCATATACTTCTATCTTGATATGCCGTCAACTTCACTTTAAAGGATGTATCAAAAACTAGTCAGAGTAACATCCACTTCTAGTAACTTTTGCATGGACTTTTGGTCAATGCATAATTGCCTTTGATGATTTTATTCTTATTTTTAGCTAATCTTTCTCAAGATTTTGGCTTGACAAACTTCTTAGGACTTCTATGACCCAATTACCCTCATTAAATAGTATGGGTAATTATTCTAGGGTGTAAAAATCACTCATGAAAAAATTATTAAGTTAATTCAATATGGGTTTTCCCAACAATCTCCTCCTATTTAGCTTTACAAAAATTACAAGACTTTTTAAAGTTATTTTAACAAAAAGAAAGAAAATAATATATGACATTAATAAGAAAAAAAATTTCAACTAAAATACTCATATCATTTACTCAACATTATGCACATCCTTCTTTTTCTTAATATATATAACTATCTATTCAACATCATACAAATCCTTGTTATCGGCCACCAATGGTGTTCCTTTTTATCCTTCTCTTTAAGATCCCACCGAGCTTCTGCAACTATTTATATAGTAGGCCTTTCAACAACTATGGATATATCCTCAACCTCCTAATGCAGTGCAGCCTGTTAAGCTCCCTCCTTGGAAATATCCAACACATCTATTACTCCAGGACTCTCATTCTCCCCCTGTATTGAATCTATATTCAAAAATTAATTTAGATCTTCATCAACATTCTGTAACACATTTTCATTTCTAGCAATTTTAAAGGAATCCAACCCATGTCAATGAGCAAAGACTCCTATTTCCTGTTCTTCCCCATGTATTTCTCTCTTATGAACCTTATGAGCAAGTGAGGTTAAGAAAGACCTAATAATATTGGAGGAAGATAACCTTTCTTGCATACACTTAACAGATGAGGTGACCCTATAAATCTGTGTTTATATGAGATCAAATGTGGTTTGGAACTTTATAGCATGCTCAGCCATAAGAGTGGTGAGAGTAATAGTGGCCAACTACTCTGCCTTGAGAATGGTGGAATTGGGGTTGAGGGAAGAAGTGTTTGGAATAATAGGTGAATTAATTTTGGTAGGAGAGGAGGGTAATTATGTGGTATGCTGAAGAGCTTGTTCAGATTCTTGTATAATGTTTGAGGTTGGAGGGATGGATGATGATTGTGGTAGTGAAGACAGAGAGGTAGTCATGTAGGTTGGCCGATTGGTTTGATTGGGATGTTGGGTAGAAAGATCATCATGCTGTGGAGAGGGTGGATAAGATTATCTTTGGGACCCATACATAATGATTAGCCTGGTCTACTTGGATAATAAGGCAATTATAAACTTCTTTTTAAAATGAATGTTGAATCCCTTTGAAGCGCATAGACTAGAGAAGTTATGTTTAAAATTTTTGCTCATAATTATCATGTATGCATTCCCCTACTGTGCATACTTGTCAGAAATAATTTAAGTAGGCATCTCCCCCTAGTTTATCTTCTTACCTAGAACTAGTACTCCCATTAGATTTAGTTATGCTTTAGTAATTACATTATGTGTACAAATTGTGTACAATAGTATCTTTAACATAATGTTTGCCAAGAATTTGTACTTTACAGAAAAATCATCCTTTTTTAGAAGGATTGGCTTGTTCTTCGAGAAGTTTATTATTTTCAACACCTCTTTAATTTCACTATTTAACAATTTTGCATATGCTTTTCCTAGCAGGAGATCAAATGTCCATTAAATGGTCTCAAATGTTATCCAAACTTCTATTCCAATTATACTCCCTTTCATTGTGCCATCCTCTTCAAATTACACACTTTGAAAGTGAGGGGTAGATCTAACTTTACTCTAGAGGGGGTGAATAAAGTATTTTAAAACTTTAATTCATTTTTATAGAGGATTTAAAAATCAATGATACATATATATATAAAAAGAAAATAAACATAGCACATAATAAAGAAAACAATCAATCACAGACGATACAAGGATTTATTGTTATTCCCCAATAAACCTTGGTACGTCTACTCTTTTACCACCCTAGTAGGAATCCACTATAGGTTTTTGATCATGTGCCCTGCCACCAGAAGATCTATTTCCTAAGGGAGATCTTTCAACCGTTTGAGCTTTTGATCAGGTGCCCAAAAACAAAGCTTAAATTTTTTGATCATGTGACTTATGAATCAAGAGATAACTTTTGAAGGGAGTTAAAAACCCTGTACACAGTTTAAAAAAACTATAAGAAATGATGATGTCTTCTCTATCAAATATCTCTGAGAAGACTAGTAGATGATGAAACAAAAAGCTCCCCCTGATTTTTATAGAGATTGTGATCAGGAGAGGGAGTCTTTTCTTTAGGGTGTAAGCCTTCTTGTATCTAACAAGTGAGACCTATAAGAGTGTGTATCTACTAAAAATATGTTGATCTGTAAGTCTCTAAATCAGTAATAGTGTGTCACCCTGAAAGTCTAACTCTGTAAATTTATGAGATCTGTAAGAGTGTGTATGTGTACACCTTTGAAGCAGTTATAATCTGAATATATAAACTATGAGAAGAGTTCAAACATTTGAATTAAAACCATTCTGAAATGCCTGATTATTCTCTGAGATTTCTAATTGCTCTGGGTAATAAATTAGTATTAAACTCTGTGATAAATCCATATTTAATGCTGCCTTAAATGACTATATTCATTAAGAATATTTAGCATTAAATATCAGTGTATAACTAACAAAAATTTAACCTTTTAAAATCATTTTGCCTTCATAATATTAAACTGCCATGAACATTGAACACTGCAAGAGATTCGTCAAACTGAGCCTGGAGATCGTCGAACTAAGCCTGAAGTTCATCGGACTGAGCCTGGAGTTCGTCGAGTTGAGCTTCTGAGTTGTGATCATAGTTCGTCGAATGGAACCCAGAGTTTGTCAAGCTAAACTCAGAGTTAGAACTCTGAGTTCATCGAACTGAGCTCGGCATTCGTCGAACTGAGCTCAGCTTTCATCGATCTGAATTCTGCGTTCATCAAACAACACTTCTCTGGAATTCTTGTGAAGGAACAACCCTGTAAATAAACCTATTACCCTATACTATACACATTGGGTCAAACTAATCATCCTAAAACAAATAATAGTGATCCTAGCCCAAATTAGTAATAGGGTTCCAACAATCTCCCCCTATTTGGGTAAGGATACTATCAAAAACAGAAAACACAAAGCAAAAATATCTAGCAGAAATAAAACTTTTAGCAGATATATAAAGGTGTTTGAGAGTTTTAAAGAACATAACAACAAATTTCAAAGACATAAATAAGAATCAAGAATCTTTTTGAGGTGCTGCTAAAGGAGATTCTGAAGAAGATTTGGTGAAAATAAGCTTTCTGGTAGGATCTTCAGCTTCCCTTTTGCTCATTTTAAGTCTATAGAGCCAATAATCTTTAGAGAAGTAGTTCTTGGAACTACTGCTTCAGGATGCAGACTCATGTACTTATCAACATTGAATAAGCTCTTCTTTGAATATATGTCCAGTTCCTTTTTTTGTAAGAGGACATAGTGGTGAATTGTGATGGGTCCTTACCCTCTGTCCTGGCTTTCTTAATCTAAGATAGAGCAACATGCTCATTAAACCTTGCCATTCTAAACACTGGTCTATTTCTGGATCATAGACTGGAGAAGGTGGCCTTTCTTGACTAGATTATTGTTGGCTGCTTTGACTGCTTTGACTATCAGACCTTACTGCATGCCTATGTTAAGTAGATTTAGAGTGATAATGAGAGGAAATCCTCTGAGAAGAAAAAACATAACCAGCTGACCCTGCTACTAAAGGAGGAGGAGGAGGTCTTCTCCAAGACTTTTGAGGTGGAGAATGATATCTCCTCATCTTCATCCTATTTATCTGCTCATTTTTTGAGAATCTCATCCAATATGGAAGGTCTAGAGTGAGAGGAATTCCATGCAAAATGTAATATGGAGTATTTATTGTTGATGAAGGTTAGGTAGCAACCTTAGCTAGAGCCTTCTTCTTGAACTTTCTTTTCTTAGACCCAGAGTCTTCTAAATCATCTAACTCTTAGTTATCATCAGATTCTTCTGCTGGCTGATCACATAAATCATCTATCTATTTATTTAAATTAGTATTATCCTCTGGCTGTTTATACATGTTATCTGTATCAGCTGCTTCATCCATATCTTCATTAAGAATATCATCAAAATTTGGTATTGGAGTTTCATCCCACATAGGAGGGGAGAAATCCTGCTTATAACATCTACTTATTATCAATAGTTATTGGCTGAGGGACTGGAGTAATACTAGTAGAAACAACTTTGAAATTAGATCTAAGTTGTTCTAGAGTAATGGAATCAACAGGAGCAGTATAGCAAACTACTGCTTTGAAAAGATTTTCTTCCAAAACTGGTAAACTAGAAATAGAACTATGTAGATTGTCAAAATCTGATAATAGGGACTTTAAATTGACTATGGGATGGATAAACACATCACCAACAATAACAACTTCTGGTTCTACTAACAACTCATCTTCAACTGAAACGTCAATCATTTCTAAATCTAAAACTGCTGCTGCTGCACTGGCTGTGACTGCTTCTGCAACTGAAACTTCTTCATGAAGCATCTCACCCTACCTAGATCTAGGGAGACCTGAATCTAGGCCCCCAAAAGAAGGGACAATTTGGGAAGAAGCTAGTTTGGAAGAAAGATCTGAGATAGAAGCAATAAGAGGAGCCAAGACTTCATCTATTAGTTTCCTGAGAGTAAGAGTGATGAAGTCCAAAATATTATGGGCAATGGAATAAAAAATCCAAATACATAAACTCAGGTGGAGTCGGAGTAGATGCAGAGGATGGAATGGAAGATGAGGGATTGGAAGTGGATGGAATAGAACTGTTAGCACAGTTTGGACATAGGGAAGATGACTGTGGTATAGAAGTAAGATTGATGATAGGGGGAATGACATTAGGAACTATCTCCTGGATAGATGAGTGAGGTGGAGATAATTGCTGTGGAGATGAATGAGGTGGAGATGAATCAAACAGAGAGAAGTGAAGAGGAGATGAAAGAAGTGGATAAGAATGAGGTGGAGATAAGTGAGGTTACTGATTCATCCCTGAAAGAGGATTCAGGGATGAAGATGGAGCATCTACAGACAATGTATATTATAGAGTAGGTTGTGTTGAAGGTCTAGGTGAATGGTGTGGAGATGGTAGAGGAGAAGAAGCATGAGGATCCGAGATCTCTTCTGAGGTTGAGAGAGTGGTTGGAATAGCCCTGATGGTTTCAGAACCAACCTTAGAGGGAGTAGCCCTTGGAGGCTTAGGGATTACACACTTCCATCTTCCAAACAAGGCAGAGGTTCGCCTCTTGGAAGAATTAATATGAATGGTCCTAGAGACAAAAGGCTCTAGACACTTAGTCTGTAGGAAAATGCCCAGTATCCTGCCATATCCTCCAGACTTTCTAGTGATCTTCTTCTTAATAGAATCAAAAAAAATTGATCCCCAGTTTATGTTCTTCTGATCAACTAGAGAACACATCAAAAGGAATTGATGCCTGGCAACATAGTCATGGGCTGAATGCTTGCCCAGATGTACTTTACCGACTATATCAGCTAAGAATTTGTATTCAATTAAAAAATTCTATTTCAAAAGATGATTAGAGTTTCCTTGGGAGTGACCCAATCTATCTAGCATTATCTCAAATTTAGAACTAAATAACTTTATATCATCGTTTCCATTGATAAAACCAAAAATTTCAGATTAAATTTTTGGGGTAAGAGGAACCTGATTCCCTGAGATAGATCCAATAATGACTGGGTTATCCTGAAATTTGGCTATATGAATCCATTCTTTGATTTTTGCCACTGGAAGCTTGATCCTGGTAGTTATAAAATGCCGCAGATTCTGTGCCTCAAATAATTTTAGAATATCATGGAAAACATGATCTGAATGAGAGAAAGATTCCATGTCAATATCGAACCCTGCATCAAATTTCATTGCCAAGAGGATTGCTTGAGAAATATCCATTAGCCTGCAAAATAGAGAGATCAAGTGCAAAGGAAATGGGAAATGTGCAGGATAGAGTTCAATGAAAACCTAATTATATGTTTTCTAAAGTTTAAAAGGAAAACTTTGTCCGACAAAATGCAAAACATCGAACTCTGTTCGATGAAAAATTTCAAAAGAAATACATTTCGTCGATCTCCATTCAACGAAAATTTTGCGAAAGGAATACATTTTGTCGAGCTCGTTCGATGAAAAGTACTAGAAAATAATCCGTCGATCTCCGTTCGACGAAAGTTTCTCGAAGAAAGTCGTCGATCTCCGTTTGACGAACGTTTCAAGAGAAGTTCACTGTTCATCGATCTTCGTTCGATGAAAGGTGTCCAATTCATCGATCTTAGAACAAAAATAAAATTTATGATTCTCCATTTATCATTCCTAACTGATTTAAGAAGAATATATATTTCTTTTCATCTAAAGGTTTAGTGAAAATATCAGCTCTTTGAAAATCAGTAGAAATAAAAAAAAAGATTAATTTTATTTTTTTCTACATCATCTCTTATAAAATGATGCCTAATTTCTATATGCTTAGTCCTACTATGAAGGAATGGATTCTGTGCAAATGATATTGCACTAGTGTTATCACAAAAAATTGTTGAAATATTGAAGTTATAACCATAATCTAGTAACTTATTTTGAATCCACAAAATCTGTGAACAACGACTACCTGCTGCAATGTATTCAGCTTCAATAGTTGAAGTAGACACCGATGTTTAATTCTTGCAAAACCATGACTTAATCCTATCACCAAGAAACTGACAAGTTCCTGATGTGTTTTTTCTATCAACTCTACATCCAACATAGTCAGCATCTGGGAATCTAGTTAATTCAAATCCTGACTCAATAGGATACCCGAGTCCAAGATTTGAGAAACCTTTTATATATCTTAAAATTCTTTTCACTAAAATTAGATGAGATTCTTTAGGATTTACTTGGAACCTAGCACAAATACAGGTTGCAAACATAATATTAGGTCTACTTGCTGTTAAATATAATAGATACCCAAAAGTAGTCATATATATTTTTTGATCAATAGGTTTGCCCTATTCATCATTATCCACTACAACATTAGAGGGCATGGGTGTTTTCATAGAGGAGGCATCTGCCATCACAAATCTTTTAATGAGCTCTTTAGCATATTTAGATTGAGATATGAAAATGTCATCAGTTGTTTGCTTCACTTGTAAACAAGGAAGTAGGATAATTCACCCATGCTGCTTATTTCAAACTTTGAATGCATTAGGTCAGAAAACCTTTTGCAAAGTTTGGAATCAGTAGAACCAAAAATTATATTGTCAATATATATTTGAACTAGAAATTTTTTGGATTTAAGATGTCTAAAAAATTATTTTTTATCTATCATGCCTCTATTAAATTTATTTTCAAAAAAAAACTAGCAAGGGTCTCATACCAAGCTCTTAGATCTTGTTTAAGACCATAAAGGGCTATATTGAGTTTAAAAACATAAGAAGAGTGAGTTGAAGAGATAAAACCTGGAGGTTGTTCAACATAAACTTCCTCTTTGAGTTCTCCATTCGGAAATACACTCTTCACATCCATTTAATATACCTTGAATTTCTTGAATGTTGCAAAAGCAAGAAATATCCTGATAGCCTCTAATCTTCTAACAGGAGCAAATGTCTAATTATAATCTTTGCCTTCCTCCTATGAGTATCCTTGAGGTACGAATTTAGCTTTATTTCTTACAATAACTCCTTGAGCATCCAACTTATTCCTGAAGACCCATTTGGTTCTAATGACTAGAAAGTCTTTGGGTCTTGGAACTAAGTTCCAAACTCTACATCTCTCAAACTGATTGAGTTCCTCTTGCATTGCAATTATCCAGTGGGAATATTGTTCTGCATCTTTGATGGATTGAGATTCAATCTGAGAAATAAAAAAGCATGCACATGATCTTGATTCAATTGATGCCTTATTTGAACACCAGCTGATATGTCTCCAATCACTTGAGATCTTGGGTGATCTCTAAGTGTGACAAAGTCAACAGGTGGAGTTTGTTCTTCAACTATTTGTGGTGTTAATTCCTCTGGTGGAATTTCATTAGCCATAATATTTTTAGCATAGATTTCTGAATTTTCTTCATCACTGACATCATCAGCAATCTGTTGAGAAGGATGTAATGTATCCTCTTGTGTTAGGATTAATTAATCCAGTTTCTCACACAGATTTTGTACCTGAAAATAATCTATGGTAGAGGTATCTCTCTCCTTGTAAAACATGTTAGTTTCATCAAAAGATACATGTATTGATTCTTCTATCTTAATGGTAGATTTATTAAAGACTCTATAAGCCTTGCTGACATGAGAATATCAAAGAAATATTCTTTTTACAGCTTTGGCTTCAAATTTTTTTACGTATTTCTTGTCATTATTATGTATGTAACATCTACATCCAAAAACTTTAAAATAGTTTACTTTAGGTTTTTTATTTTTAAGTAATTCATATGGAGTCTTACCCTTTAGTTTATGAATCAGACTTTTGTTAAGAACATATTTTGATGTGCTTACTGCCTCTACTATAAAGGATAGTGGTAAATAAGCATCTACAAGTAATGTTCCACCAGATTCAATTAGGGTTCTATTTTTTTCCTTTCAGCTACCCCATCTTGTTGAAGAGTTCTAGGAGCAGAAAAACAATGCCTGATCCCTTCTTTCTCACAGAAATCTTTCATCAGAAGAGATTCAAACTCAGTGCCATGATCACTTCTGATTAATGCAATCTTAGTAGATTACTAAATCTTGATGTTCCTAAGAAAGTCTGTAAGAATTTTAAAGTTATCTGACTTATTTCTAAAAAATAATACCCAAGTGAATCATGAGAAATCATTAACAATAACTAAGGTATATGACTTTGCTCCCAAAATTTGTACCCCAATATGTCCAAAAAGGTCCATATGTAGCAAATATAAAATCATGGATGAATCACTTTTAGATATGGATTTAAAATTATTTTTTGTTTGCTTGCCTAATTGACAAGGCCTGCAAAGTCCTTCATTCTTGTAAGAACCAGAAGATAGTCCTCTGACAAGGTTGTCCTTAGATAATTTAGCAATAGTTCTAAGATTTATATGTCTTAATCTTTTATGCCAAAGTTCATTAAATTTACTAATTTGATTAAATAAACGGATTTCTGAATTTGTAGAGTTAAAATTAACTAAGTAAATATTACCCTGTCTAATCCCAGTTAAAATAATTTTCTTTAAACTAGATGTAATAAAACATAATGACTTGTTAAAAGATACCTGATATCCTTCATCACATAATTAACTGATGAAAATAAGGTTATGCTTGAGACCTTTCACATAAGCTACTTTCCTAAAGGTAACAGCTCTAACCTTGACATTACCATAGACTTCTGTCTATCCACAGTTGGAGTCTCCAAAAATGACTTTTTGTCCAATCTTTGCTTTAAAATCTTTTAGATTCGCTTTTCTTCCTGTCATTTGTTTTGAGTAACCACTATCCAGATACCACTGTTCCTCTGTGGTAGGATAGTTCTTTTTTTTGTATAAGAACAAATTAGGTATTCTTGACCTAGATTACCTTAGGTACTGGTTTTCTTTCATAATAATTATAAATGTAAGAACACTCAGGTTGATCTTTATAACCAATTGGATGATATCTCCTAGGAGGGATGATCCACTGAGTAAAAAATTTTATAAATTTTTGTGTTTGATTTTACTTTTGAAAAGAATTAAAATTTCTGTTTCGAAAATTTGTGTTCGACAAAGTATAATGATTTCGTCAAGCTGTGTTCGACGAAAAGTGGTGATATCATCAAGCTCCGTTCACAAAATTGTAGTATTCATATTCTGTGTTTAGAGTTCGTCAATCATTGTTCGACGAATCATAATGATTTCGTCGAGCAAAATTTCCTGAATAGTTATACTCAAATCCTGTATTCATAGTTCGTAGAGCTCTGTACGATGAATAATAATTATTTTGTCGAGCTTAGTTACACGAATTATTTTGAAGATAATTTATTTGAAAAAATTTAATTTTTTTGGTTTATTATTTTGTAAAACTTCAGTAATTTTATCTAAATCTTCTTAATTTTTCTTTACCTTTCGCAGAAGTGAATTTTATAGGTGTAGATAAAATATTTTTCTGTAAAAGATAAGGCTAACTAGATGAAGCCCCCAAGCCTAGTTTGCCATTTAGCCTGGCATTAACTATGCTTGTGATATTCATCTGTTTGATGCTTCTCCCATTGAGAGATTCTTCAAACTTATTTGCCTCTAATAATGTGTTTTCTCAAGATACATCTATTCAAAAGCAATTTTCAAATCATCTTTAAGTTTTATATTTTCAGAAGATAGATTATTTGATTCAGTTAATTTCTCTCTGAGAAGTTTTATTTCCTTCTCAGATTGTATCAAATCTTTATATAGTAATTTAAAATCTATTTTAAACTGATCTGAAGTAAAATAAAATGTAGAGATTACCTGGTCTTCTTCAGACTCAGATTCATTATTAGAATTGCTACATGATGCATTTATTGCCATCAGACAGACTTCTTTTGCTCTAGACTCTTCATCATCTTCACTTGAACTGGATGAAGATTCATAGTCTGATTCACTCAAATTTTCAGCTCCAAAACCTCTCTCCTTCTGTTTGTGTTTACTATAAGAGGGTTTGTATGAGTGCTTATTAGAGTCTTTCTCCTTCTTCTTATCCTTCTTTTGATTTTTAGGATACTCTAGAAGAATGTGTCCCGGTTTCCTGCAATCATAACAAAAAATTTCTTTAGTTGTAGTTTTGTCATAGCTTGGTTTGTCTTAGTTCTTGGATGATCTTCTCCTGAAGTCTTTTCTGGCTATCTTGTAGAACCTTTTAGCCAGGAGAACCATAAGATCTTCATTATACAGAACTTGTTCTTCTTTAGTTGCTTGGAAAGCAATGCCCTTTTCCATCTTTACTAAGGGTAGAGTCTTTTGTTCAGCTTCCCTTATTTTGATGAGCTGCTCATGCGATTTGAGCTTGCCCAACAAAGTCTACGTTGTGATTTCATTCACACTTCTTGCTTCTCTAATTGGCTAGATTCTTGAATCTAATGTGTTTGGGAAACACATGAAAATTTTATCATTGATCTCTGTCAATATAATGTCTTTTTCCAAAGATTTCAGCTCATTAATTATGAGACTGAGTCTTGTGTACTTATCTGCGACTAATTCACTTATACCCTTTTTGAAATTCTCATATTTGTCCTTTCTTTCATCAGCTGATCTAGCTACCATTATATTGAGGGAGTCCCAAATTCCTTTATATGAGGTACATTCAACAACCTTTTGAAAGATATCATCAGAAAAGGTTTGGGCTAATATGTTCATAGCATTTGCATCAGCAATTTTTAACTTTTTATGAGCTTCTGTCCACTCTGTTGGAGGTACATCACTGGTGCTTGTTGTTTCCAGTGGTAGAGGTGCTCCTATCAAAAATAAAATTGTAGATATCCTCATTAATAGAGTTCATATATAATCTAATCCTTGCTTTCTATAGTGCAAACTTATTTAGATTGCAAACAAGAGGTCTAGTGCTTGAATACTCTTTATTTTGTGACATGATACATTTCTAGGTAAAATAAGATCTATCAGATCTGGTGGTTTAGGTGTTAGCCTGTAAAATCAAATAACCAACCTCTGATACCAATTGAAAGTAAGGGATATATCTAACTTTACTCTAGAGGGGGGGGGGGTGAATAGAGTATTTTAAAACATTGATTTATTTTTATAGCGTATTTAAAAATTGATATATTTATATAAAGAAAATAATCACAGCACACAATAAAGAAAACAATCAATCACAGACAACACAAGGATTTATAGTAGTTCCCCAAGAAACCTGGGTACGTCTACTCTTCTACCACCATGGTAGGAATCCACTAAAGGTTTTTGATCATGTGCCCTACCACTAGAAGATCTATTTTCTAAGGGAGATCATGCAACCCTTCGAGCTTTTGATCAGGTGCCCAAAAACTAAGCTTAAGTCTTTTGATCAGGTGACTTATGAACTAAGAGATAACTTTTGAAGGGAGTTAAAAACCATGTACACAGTTTAAAAAAAAACTATAAGAAATGATGTTGTCTTCTCTATCAAATATCTCTGAGAAGACTAGTGGATGATGAAGAAAAAAGCTCCCCCTGATTTGTATAGAGATTGTGATTAGGAGAGGGAGTATTTTCTTCAGTGTGTAGGCCTTCTTGTATCTGACAGGTGAAGACTTTTCTCTTTCAGATACTGAAGTAGAATATCTGCTAAAAATATATTGATTTGTAAGTCTCTAAATCAGTAATAGTTTGTCACCCTTAAAGTCTAACTCTGAAAACTTATGAGATCCGTAAGAGTGTGTATGTGTACACCTTTGAAGCAGCAATAATCTGAATATATAATCTCTGAGAAGAATTCAAACATTTGAATTAAAACCATTCTTAAATGCCTGAAGAATCTTTGAGAAATGTAACTGCTCTGGGTAATAAATTAGTATTAAACTCTGTGATAAATCAAAATTTAATGCTGCCTTAAACGACTATATTCATTAAGAATATTTAGCATTAAATATCAGAATGTAACAGACAAAAATTAATCCTTTTAAAATCATTCTGCCTTCAGAATATAAAACTACCTAAACTTTGAACACTACAAGAGATTCGTCAAACTGAGCCTTGAGACTATCGAACTGAGCCTGGAGTTCATCAAATTGAGCCAGGAGTTCGTCGAGCTGAGCTTATGAGTTGTGATCATCATTCATTGAACGGAGCTTGGAGTTTGTCGAGCTAAACTCAGAGTTAGAACTCTGAGTTCGTCGAACTGAGCTCGGCGTTCGTTGAACTGAGCTCAGCTTTCATTGATCTAAATTCTGTGATTGTCGAATAACACATCTCTGGAATTCTTCTGAAGGAGCAACCATGGAAATAGACCTATGACCCTAGACTATACACATTGGGTCAAACTTATCATCCTAAAACAAATCATAATGATCCTAGACCAAATCAGTAATAGGGTTCCAACACACTTGACACAAACTCTACCAATCAAGCTTCATAGATTTTGCATTAGCTGGATATTAGCTTATTGAGGCCAATATTGCTAAAGAATTGCAAAATCCCTTTTAAAATCCTCAGTCGTGCCGTAGAAGGAATCCAAATAAACACTGAAAACTTAGTTTGTTTTTGGAGATATAGTGTACCTGCAAAGACACTAAACAAATAATATGGATCAAGAATAATAGAGAATAGAGTAGGGATGATGAGGAGTTTGAAATATTAATAAATATAAATGAAACTTTGGTACAAGTAAATGAAACGTCGAAACTTAGGGCACAAGGCAACGCATTTTAGGAAAGAGTCGACACAACATGCTAAAATCCATCTAATGATGGAATTCTGTTCGTGCTTATAAAGTAAAAATTGTGTTGACTTGTATTTGACGTAGCTTGGATTTTACCCTAGCAGACCTTAAATCAATGCATAAAATGATTAATATAGACGTTGTGTCAAATGGATTTAAACTCTTCATAATCTACAGCTCTAGATGTTGCATCGAATGAAAATCGATATTGCATCGACTAGTATTCAATGATACGTCGAGTGTAGACTTAAAATTTCTAAGTTTTATGTTATTTTTCCTAGCAATTATATTTTGTATATAATATATTTTGCACATATTATAATATGTTTTATTGAGCACCATCAAGAATTCCTAATCATTGATGAAGTTTTTGTGCTTAACTTCATCAAAGGGCTTTATGAAAATATTGACCCTTCGATCTTCAACAGATACATATTGAAGGGAGTTTTTCCCTTTTTCAATATTGTCCCCGAGAAAGTGGTGTCATATTTTTATGTGCTTGGTTTTACTATGCAGCACTGAGTTTGAGACAATTGAAATTGCACTAGAGTTATAAAAATTTTTTTATAGATTTTTTAATATAAAAATTGTAATCAATTAACTGATTCTACACCCACAATATCTTTGAGCAACAATTCATAGTTACTATATACTCAGCTTAAGTCGTGGGAGTATAACTCTAAGGTTTGTTTCTTACTAAACCTAAAAATCAGTCTAACACCTATGAATTGACATGTTCTTGAGGTACTCTTCCTATCCAGCCTACATCAAGCATATTTTGCATCTAAGTAGCCTACTAACTCAAATTCAAATTATGATGGATAACACAAGTAAAGTCTAGGTGTACCCTTTAGATATCTCAAAATCCTTTTTACAGAACTCAAGTGTGTTTATTTAAGGTCTATCTAAAAACTAGCATACATGCATAAGGCAAACATTATGCCTATCCTACTAGAAGTGAGTTAGAGAAGAGAGACAATTATTGCACTATAAGTCTTTTGGTCAATAGATTGAACTGTATCATCTCTATCAATCATAACATTAGTAGCCATCGGAGTTCTTATAGTGGAGGAATTTTCTATCTCAAAATTTTTATTAAGCTCTTTAGAATATTTGGGTTGGGATATGAAAATTCCTTCAACATTTTGTTTCACTTGTAGAACAAGGATAAAAATAGCTCCCTTATGCTACTCATTTCAAATCTAGAGTGCATTAGGTTAGCGAACCGTTTGAAAAGTCTTAGATCTATAAAGCCAAATATAAAACCATTCACATAAATTTGTATAATTAGTAGTTTTTTTTTGTGTACTTGGGAATAGTATTTTATCCACCTTTCCTCTTTCAAATGAGTGTTCTAAAAGGAAAGTGGAAAAGGTCTTATAACTAGCTCTTGGATCTTGCTTTAGATCATATAATGCTTTAATTAATTTAAAAACTTGAGGGGGAGAAGATGTATTGAAAAAACTTGGAGGTTGTTGATAGTGCATTATTTATAATTATTTTAATTTTGTTTTTATTTAATAAATAATCAATTTTTATTTTGTTTATATTAATATTTGTATTAATTACATTATTTTCTAATTTCAGGTTAATCTGGGTTGCAACTATCAAATTGAAGCTGACAAACCTTATTAGGGGAAGAATCTGAGGGAGATTGAAAAAATCACGAGTACACGCCATAGTCACGGGCATAACCTATAGGTCACGTGCGTGATAAGTGGGCATGACCATTTTCATGACCGTGCAACCCTCTAGATATTATAGATGCAATATCCACATCATTTAATGTTACATGCCCCCAAATCACGGGCGTGGCCAACTTAAGATCTCCAGATTCAATGGCATGCTAATTTAAAGTTACACGCCCTGTGTCACGGCCGTGACCTTCAGGCCACGGGCGTGACCCATAGGCGTGATGGTTATCTCAGGGGCGTGACACTGCATTAATAAGATAGTTTCCGATCCGAGCCGTTCCAAGCTTACACACACTAAGTCATGGACGTGACCTATGGGAGTGACCTCTTCTACAACCGCCAGATTAACTAACTCCATTTTGAGTTCCCGCTATTTTTTGAAATAGACATGACATGCCTTAGGTCAGGGGCATGACTATGGGGCTTTACCTACCATCTACTCAATTTTGGCGGTATTTCTCCAATGTTCCCGGGCTTTTAAGATGACGGCTCCACACCTTACACACCCCTAGTCACGGGCATGATGTAACGACCCCATCCGTTAAATGACGTATAGTAGAAGGTCCAGCCGGGGCCCCACACTATATGCCACAAACAGACGGTGAGGTTACAGGATAATACCAAACCAAACACGAATCCTAACTCAGAGCATTCTAGCGGAAGCTTTAAGTTGTAATTTGAACTCTAACCAGGAATGTCCAATATATAAACCACCTTTATATATAACCACGGAATGTACAACAAATACATGAAGTTTGGCCTTCAGGCCTTACAGTTCCTCTTTTCACACCGTATGGTTTACAAA
This sequence comes from Platanthera zijinensis, assembly GCA_039513925.1. Classification (NCBI taxonomy): domain Eukaryota; kingdom Viridiplantae; phylum Streptophyta; class Magnoliopsida; order Asparagales; family Orchidaceae; genus Platanthera; species Platanthera zijinensis. The sequence continues at coordinate 86,554,374 of CM077080.1, forward strand.
CCTCGGCGCGCAGGCCGGCCATACATGAGTAAAAGAAAACAAACAAAACCATTTGTTCAGCCTTCAAGGGCTAGCCACAGCAGCAGCAGCAACAGCAGTAGGGCTTCAGCCCTTCACTTACCACTTGGCTCTCCAGCACCTGCATGGGAACAATCCACCCAACCGGTGGCAAACAATGCAACGGTCAGCATTCAGCTGACCCAATTATAACAATCCTACCCCTTTCTCGGGGCATTAGCATTCTTTCCCTGCAAAGCATGGCATCATCATATAGCAACTATGTGCGCGCAGGCACATTCAAGCCATCACAACTATCAGCCACACGGCCCGACAGTCCGTGCTCTCAGGGCACATTCTTGGTGTACCGGAATACCAGGGTCAACACCACCGTCTACACGGTATTTGAGCATTCTAGTATTTCCGGCGCGCGGGCCTAAGACTCTCATTAGGCGCTCCAACAAAACCTATAACCAGGCTTCCAAGTCGGACGGACCTAACGCAGGTACGGATCAGCCACCCCCCGTTGCTCAAGTCGCCATGCCACCTCGAATACGGAAGTATCCATGGCTATTTATAGGCGCGGGTCGGTTTCACCTTTCCTGTTCGGCAATCTGCCTTTTCATCGAGTTGCAGCCCAACGGCTCAACCGCTCATAAAGTGGCAACGCACGGCCATAAGAGTTGCATCCAACCCTCTTCATTTCCTGGACATCATTCAGTACTTCCTGCTGCACCAAGCAATAGGTAGGCACAAGGCAACACAAGACATAATCACGGATCCTTCTCCGATATGCAAACAAGCATCACCAATCCAGACCATGTCCAGATGGGCTTCACATAGCATGCCTAGCGCCGTACTCCAATTCCGGCCTCTAACAAGGGGGACTTCACATATCTACCCAAAGGGACACCACAACCCACCGCACACTCGCGGGGAAGGGTTTTCCCTATGCAATGCAGAAAAGAAGGACTTCACATGTCCAAGAAGGGAGATCGTTACCCTTGTCGATCTTTTGTGAGCAATCACAAACTAGCCGGTGAGAAAGAACCGCAGCAACTTTGCCTTCACAACGCCGGCTTTGGATCACGAATCGGACCACGGGAACTCCGCCGGTGGCTTGATCTCCTCCTCCTTCTTCTTTCTCCTCTCTCTTTCTCTCTTCCTTAAGCAAATGAAGAATGAAGTCTTCATCAGCCTTCACGGATTAAATCCAGCCAGGAAATCACCTGAGCCCTTGGATCCAAAGAGAGAAATCTGAACGGCCACGATTTGCCCAAAAACTCAATTTTTGGCTGACACGGCCTGTGACACGCCCGTGTCACAGGCCGTGTACCCTTAAGCGGCACACACGGTATTCGTACCGACTGAGATTTACTAGAACACGGGAATCGACACGCCCGTGTCGAACCTGACACGCCCGTGTCATTCCTGAGACACGCCCGTGTCACCCCTGCCTCATCGAGCTGCAAGCAGTACACGGGTAGGCACACGGCATCGGACACGCCCGTGTCCAACCTGACACGCCCGTGTTCAAGGCTTGGTTCAAGGCCGTGTAACTTTCTGACTCAAATCGCATTTTATTTGCGTGACATGCCCTGGGACACGCCCGTGTCCCAGGCCGTGTACCCCCGACATGCCCTGGGACACGCCCGTGTCCCAGGCCGTGTAAACTGACCTGCACCTCAAAACCATTTTGATTCTTTTTGGGGTCTTTTTGGGGTGTTACAATCCTCCCCCCCCTTAACCAAATTTCGTCCCGAAATTTGCACGGTAAGGAAACAAGAACCAACAATGCTAGAATTTGATAACTCTGTTATAACAAAAGTATACGGTCTACAGTTTATACAAACAGCTCGGGAAATTCAGCTCGCATGGTCTGCTCTCGCTCCCATGTTAGCTCTTCACGGCCACAATTGTCCCATCGGACCTTGACCATCCCGATCACTTTGTTCCGCAACTGTTTCTTGGCTCGATCCTCGATCCGAATGGGTCTAACCCTCGTCGTTAGCCCATACTCGACCGGTACCCGATTATTCTCCACTACTTGAGCTGGATCCTTCACCGCCTTATGAAGGACTGAGATGTGAAATACATCGTGTAATCCACCCAAGTCTGCTGAAAGTGCTAGTCGATAAGCAGCTCCCCAACTCGCTCCACCACCTCAAACGGACCAAGATACCTCGGACTTAGCTTTTTCAAACGCCGAATCCTGGACACGCCTTTGAAGGGTTTGATCTTCAAATATACCCAATCACCCACCGCGAACTCCACGTTCCGGTGTTTGGCATTGTAGTACTTTGCTTGACAATCTTGGGCTATCAACAGCCTCTCCCGAATAGAGCGTATGAGCGAGGTAGCTTCTTCGACTTTCTTTTTCCCACTCAGCTTAGATTCGCCTGCTTCTGCCCAAGCTAACGGTGTACGGCATTTACGACCATATAAAGCCTCAAATGGCGCCATACCAATACTCGATTGGTAGCTATTATTATAGGCAAATTCGACAAGAAATATATAATCTTCCCATCTCTTACCAAAGTCTAGGGCGCACATGCGGAGCATATCCTCCATCGTCCTGTTGGTTCGTTCAGTCTGGCCATCTGTTTGGGGATGAAAGGCCGTACTAAACGCTAACTTTGTACCCAACATTTGATGAACGAGCTGCCAATCATTCGATGTGAACCGCCCATCACGGTCACTAACGATGCTCCGAGGAACACCGTGCAGTCGAACAACCTGCTCCACATAAAGCTTGGCCAAGGTTTCCACTGAATCGTCTCTTCTATTTGGAAGGAAGTGCGCCACTTTCGTCAACCGGTCCACAATCACCCAGATGGAATCATGACCGCGTTGAGATCTCGGCAACCCGTGCACGAAATCCATCGAAATATCATCGAACTTCCACTCCGGAATAGGTAATGACTTCAGGAAACAGCCAGGCTTCTGGCATTCTGCTTTCACCAACCCACAGGTATTGCATTCAGCCACATAACGTGCGACATCTTTCTTTAATCCGGTCCACCAGAACCGCTTTTTCAGATCTCTGTACATCTTTGTGCTCCCTGGGTGAACTGAGTACTTTGCAAAGTGAGCTTCGTACATCAACTCTTCCCTCAATTTACCCACACTCGGGATGCACACTCGACCATTTCTTCGTAACAAACCATTATCCCAAGAGAATTGGTCATCCGGCCCATCTCTTGCATAGCGCTGGAGGCTTTCATCAAGCTCCGTTGCTCACCGAACTCTGTCCGTAAGGTCATATTGCACCTCCGTCCAGTTCAAGCATGCATCGATTGACGAACCCTTGTCAACACAAGATATCTCCAATGCTTCCAATTCCTGGATTAAACACTGATCATGCCTCTGCAACCAGCTTGCCCGTACTGGAGTCTTCCGACTCAAAGCATCAGCGACCACATTTCCCTTCCCGGGAGTATAGTGAATCTCGAAGGTGTAGTCCCCAAGGAACTCCATCCATCTTCGTTGTCGCATATTCAGATCCTTCTGATCCAACAAATACTTTAGGCTTTTATGATCTGTATAGATATCCACTTTAACGCCATAAAGATAGTGCCGCCACAACTTGAGTGCAAAGATTACCGCCGCCAACTCCAAATCATGGACGGGGTAATTCCGCTCATGCACTTTCAACTGGTGCAAACCATAAGCAATCACTTTACCAAACTGCAGAAGAACGCAGCCTAAGCCGCTCCCGGAAGCATCACTATAGATCTCATACCCATCTGTACCACATGGCGATGTCAACACAGGCGCCGTGGTCAAACGACTCTTCAAGTCTTCAAAAGCTCGCGCGCACTCCGGCGTCCAAATGAACTTTTGATCTTTTCTCGTCAGCGTGGTCAGAGGTAAAGCAATCCGTGAGAAGTTTTCCACAAACCGTCTATAGTAGCCCGCAAGTCCAAGGAAGCTCCTGACCTCGGCCACTAAAGACATCATTGGCCAATCCTGAATGGCACTTATCTTCAACGAATCCACCGCGATACCTTCTCCGCTTACCACATGTCCTAAAAAGGCTACTGAAGAGAGCCAGAACTCACACTTTGAGAACTTGGCATAAAGCTTATTCCTCCGCAGGGTATGCAAGACCAACCGCAAATGGTTTGCATGATCCTCTTCCGACTGAGAGTATTCTAAGATGTCATCGATAAACACAATAACGAACAAATCCAAGTACTCTCGGAACGTTCGATGCATTAGGTCCATAAATACCGAAGGCGCATTATATAGGCCAAACGGCATTACCGTGAACTGATAATGACCGTAGCGTGTTCCAAACGCCGTCTTGGGAATGTCACCTTCCCTAATCCTCAGCTGATAATATCCCGATTTCAAATCCAATTTGGAATAGACCGTTGATCCTGCCAGCTGATCAAAGAGGTCATCAATCCATGGGATCAGATATTTGTTTTTCTCCGTCAGCTTATTCAATTCGCGGTAGTCAATACATAACCGTAAGCTACCGTCTTTCTTTTTCACAAATAGAACAGGCGCGCTCCAAGGTGACATACTTGGGCGTATATATCCCTGTTCCAACAACTCTTGCAATTGGACTTTCAACTCAGCCATCTCTTTTGGCGCTACGCGATATGGAGAGCGGGCCACAGGTTTCGCACCTGGCACCAACTCAATAGAGAAGTCAATCTCCCGCTGGGGTGGTAACCCAGGAAGATCTTTAGGAAACACATCGGCAAACTCTGACACAACCAGTACCTCACCGACACTGGCCTTTGGCTCAACAGCCTGAATTAGCGTGAAGAATAACTCCGCGCCCTTCCGAACAGCATTGACGACTTGGAGTGCAGACAACAGAGTCCCGCCAACTCCTCGCATACCAGCGAACTTCGTCACAAGTCCGGTATTCTGGCCCAGTGTAATCTCCTTGGAGTTGCAATCAATAAAGGCACGCTGCTCCGAGAGCCAGTCCATACCAAAGATCACATCAAACTCCGATAATAGTAGCACAGCTGCACTCGAACCGAAATCCCGACTTCCTATTTACACATCCACATCGCAAGCCCTATCCTCAAGCATCACACAGCCATTCGGCAATAGCACCCTTGTACTATCCACCGTCACATGACTTGGTACCCCAATGCGAGCTACGAAATCCTCAGACAGAAAAGAATGCGAAGCACCCGTATCAAACAGGGCTCTCGCCAAATTGTTCCGAATCAGGACAAAGCCTGCAGCACACACATCATGCACAAGCTATACATAACCAAAAACAATAGCACATAAGCAAGTAAGCTAACTCAACTCGTACCTGTGACGACGTCACTTTGCTTAATCGCTTCCTGTTGGCCAAGCTGATAGATTCGGGGCTGTGCCTGAGACGCAGAGGAATCAACCACCGCTTTGCCCTTCTCAGCATAAGACGCACCCGCCTTCTTGTCCCCTTTGGGCTGAACAACCCGACAGTCACGGGCGATATGCCCCACTCGGCCACAGTTATAGCAAGTATGATAATCCGGCCTTGATGTCGCCCCCGACACAACGGTTGTAGTCACTTGCCCAGACGGCTTGGACCTCTTGCCCCCTTTCTTCTAGTAAAACGATTTGCTCGGGCGAGGTGCTTGAACCTCTGGCTTTGACACAACCAAGCCCTTGTTCCCTTGCACCCGCCGCATGTCCTTCTCCAATGCACACGCAGTATCAACCAATGCCTGAAACTCTTGGTTCACTGAACTCGAAAGCAGGAATCTCAACTCATCCCGCAATCCTTCATAGAACCGATTCGTCTTCCTTTGGTCATCCGCGAAGATTGTTCCCGCATACCGTCACAACCTGGTAAACTCATGCAAGTAGATATCCACGCTATCTTCCCCCTTGCTTTAACCATTGGAACTCATTTTCCATAGCAATGCGTTGCGCCGCTGGGACATGTTTCGCCAGAAATATCCGAGAGAACTCCTCAATCGACACTTGCGTTAATTGCCTGCACGCCAAATGGTGTACCTCAACCTCGTCCCACCACAACCGCGCCTCTCCTTCAAGCATGAAGGTGGCCAAGGTGACTTTTAGAGTTTCCTCCGCCCTGATCGCTGTCATTATCCGCTTGACACGCGATAACCAATCTTCTGCCTGCGTTGGGGATCCCATTCCCGTAAACGTAGGAGGACTGAAGCTCATGAATTGCTTTAACTGTCGGTCAGCTGCTCGTGGATCTACAACCTCAACCGGCTCGGGTCTTACAACAACACGAACTGGCTCGACTGCCGGCTGCGCTTGCCCGGTCGGCTGAATCATGGCAAATAGAGCCTTAGCAACTAAGCGAACAGTTTCCGCAGATGGAGGAGGTGTTGGCACCTCAGCTGGTGCCACACTCTCATCAGAGCGCTGGGGCTCAGACTGCCCAGCACCACTACGCGTCACCTATAGGTGGACAAGACACACATTAGCGAACGTATGCAAGCAAAACAACACAAAAAGGAACGCGCAGATTCCTCAAACAAGATTTTGTACATTCCTTAGTGGACATTCCAGAGTTCATTAGCGTTACAGCAGGGCACAAAAACACGCGCTCGCCACCCCATAAAAGAATTCATCCACGAATTCGAGAGAGGAAGACCGAACGAAGCTGATACCAAAATGTAACGACCCCATCCGTTAAATGACGTATAGTAGAAGGTCCGGCCGGGGCCCCACACTATATGCCACAAACAGACGGTGAGGTCACAGGATATTACCAAACCAAACACGAATCCTAACTCAGAGTATTCTAGCGGAAGCTTTAAGTTGTAATTTGAACTCTAACCAGGAATGTCCAATATATAAACCACCTTTATATATAACCACGGAATGTATACCAAATACATGAAGTTTGGCCTTCAGGCCTTACAGTTCCTCTTTTCACACCGTATGGTTTACAAACCTCGGCGCGTAGGCCGGCCATACATGAGTAAAAGAAAACAAACAAAACCATTTGTTCAGCCTTCAAGGGCTAGCCACAGCAGCAGCAACAACAGCAGTAGGGCTTCAGCCCTTCACTTACCACTTGGCTCTCCAGCACCTGCATGGGAACAATCCACCCAACCGGTGGCAAACAATGCAACGGTCAGCATTCAGCTGACCCAATTATAACAATCCTACCCCTTTCTCGGGGCATTAGCATTCTTTCCCTGCAAAGCATGACATCATCATATAGCAACTATGTGCGCGCAGGCACATTCAAGCCATCACAACTATCGGCCACACGGCCCGACTGTCCATGCACTCAGGGCACATTCTTGGTGTACCGGAATACCAGGGTCAACACCACCGTCTACACAGTATTTGAGCATTCTAGTCTTTTCGGCCCGTGGGCCTAAGACTCTCATTAGGCGCTCCAACAAAACCTATAACCAGGCTTCCAAGTCGGACGGACCTATCGCAGGTACGGATCAGCCACCCCCCGTTGCTCAAGTCGCCGTGCCACCTCAAATACGGAAGTATCCATGGCTATTTATAGGCGCGGGTCGGTTTCACCTTTCCTGTTCGGCAATCTGCCTTTTCATCGAGTTACAGCCCAACGGCTCAATCGCTCATAAAGTGGCAACGCACGACTACAAGAGTTGCATCCAACCCTCTTCATTTCCTGGACATCATTCAGTACTTCCTGCTACACCAAGCAACAGGTAGGCACAAGGCAACACAAGCCATAATCACGGAGCCTTCTCCGATATGCAAACAAGCATCACCAATCCAGACCATGTCCAGATGGGCTTCACACAGCATGCCTAGAGCCGTACTCCAATTCCGGCCTCTAACAAGGGGGACTTCACATATCTACCCCAAGGGACACCACAACCCACCGCACACTCGCGGGGAAGGGTTTTCCCTATGCAATGCAGAAAAGAAGGACTTCACATGTCCAAGAAGGGAGATCGTTACCCTTGTCGATCTCTGGGGAGCCATCGCAAACTAGCCGGTGAGAAAGAACCGCAGCAGCTTTGCCTTCACAACGCCGGCTTCGGATCACGAATCGGACCATGGGAACTCCGCCGGTGGCTTGATCTCCTCCTCCTTCTTCTTCCTCCTCTCTCTTTCTCTCTTCCTTAAGCAAATGAAGAATGAAGTCTTCATCAGCCTTCACGGATTAAATCCAGCCAGGAAATCACCTGAGCCCTTGGATCCAAAGAGAGAAATCTGAACGGCCACGATTTGCCCAAAAACTCAATTTTTGGCTGACACGGCCTGTGACACGCCCGTGTCACAGGCCGTGTACCCTTTAGCGGCACACGCGGTATTCGTACCGACTGAGATTTACCAGAACACGGGAATCGACACGTCCGTGTCGAACCTGACACGCCAGTGTCATTCCTGAGACACGCCCGTGTCACCCCTGCCTCATCGAGCTGCAAGCAGTACACGGGTAGGCACACGGCATCGGACACGCCCGTGTCCAACCTGACATGCCCGTGTTCAAGGCTTGGTTCAAGGCCGTGTAACTTTCTGACTCAAATCGCATTTTATTTGCGTGACATGCCCTGGGACACGCCCGTGTCCCAGGCCGTGTACCCCCGACACGCCCTGGGACACGCCCGTGTCCTAGGCCGTGTAAACTGACCTGCACCTCAAAACCATTTTGAGTCTTTTTGGGGTCTTTTTGGGGTGTTACACATGACCTTGGGGCTTGACTCACTAACAAACTTCACTATAAATTCCAAATAATGCTAGGAGCTGGGGGAGTTAGTTTTGAAAAAGATTAGAGTTAGATTTTAGATTTTACTTGTCAACATTGTTGCATTTCTTTCTTGAAATTTTCATTTCTTAGTTTACCTTTAGCTTTGTTTATTTTTTAATTCAAGTACTTTTCTCTTGCAATCATGTCGCTCTTTTTATGTAATTAATTTATCATGTTAAGTAGCTAAATTTCATTTAGCACTTGATCATAATGAAATTTGGAATAAAATAAACTTATTCATATTTCTCAAATTGTCATTCTTTATATTATTCACTTCGATTTATCTTTGAATTTATTTACGTCGAATTTATAAGTCGAGAATATGTTTTTCGATCTAGGTCCATATCCTAGATTTTATCGGAAAGTTTTGGATACGAGGAGATCACACAAAGTTAAAAGGAGTTGCATGCACTCCTTGAGAGAGGACGACATAAATCTTCTAGATTGGAGTCAAATCCTATAGTGGGGTTCATCGCTTTAACGCCCGTGATTTTTTTCGGTGTTTATTTTATTCCCATAGTGGCATAATTTTAACATCAGGGAATTACGTCAGCGCATTTTTGGCATGTGCCATTGTCAGAGCATGGTTTTTGCTCTTTAGGATTTCATTGTTGCTGGGTTTTAGCCTGTTTGCAAGATTCCCTCGCGAGCCGGGTCTTTTTGTTTACTCGGTGGAGCCTTTTGGTAATGCTTGTATTTTGTATTTGGGAGGTGTTTGCCCGAGTTTTGTTTGTCATATTTGGATTTCAACTTCGCTGTTTGATTCGTAGCATCGATATTTAGCTACGGTACTATTTTTGTAAGATTCTGTGTTGGTTTGGATTTCGGGTCGTTTTGGTGTTATCTATTATTAAATGTAATATAATAATATAATTATTTATCTATATGTATAAATAGCCGATTATAAGGGTTGCGTCAAAACCCTATTCATTGTCTTCACCATCCGAGCTGTCGCCTGTTTCGCGAGAGAGGAGAAGTACGACATTTTGCGTACCTTTTGGTCGACGGTTTCTAGAAATTTGGTGGTCAGTTTTGTCAATAGATTAGAGATTTTGAAAAATCTCGCTGAGATCTACACGATCGTGGTAAGTTTTTCCCGTTTCTCCAATTTTTTGTGTGTTGGGGTTTGTGATTTTGACCTCCTTTTTCCCCCAAAAGTTTCAGGAAACACTACTTAAGACCTTTGACAGCTGATCCTTGTCACGGAACGGCAGATTTTCGAAGTTTTGAGGCAAATGGCGATTTTCTTCTTGTAACCATTTCTTCCCCTTTCATCTTTGTTCATTTCTTCTTCTTAGAAGGTTGCAAGAATATAGGACTTAGTCTTGAAAAGGGCCCTTTGAATAGTCTAAATTTTTGGCTAGGAATCTGTTGGGTATAGCGTACAGCATAAGGAATTTCCGTCGTGTATCATAGTTTAGACCAAGGATAATTCAGCATATATACTGGGTAAAATTCTTCGAGTATGAATTAGGGGTAGAAATTCTTTAAGGTAAATTCGTCAAGTAATCTCGACAAATTCATCGAGTATGGATATTTTTTTTTCTTAAGTCCTTTTCATCAAATATCAAGGAGTCAGGTTCATCGAGTGTTGACTGGCACAACATTGAGTGAAGTCGGGTTCATCGAGTGTCGACTGGCGCAGCATTAAGTGAAGTTGAATTCGTCGAGTAAGGCTAGTTAGGCGTCGAGTTCATTGAGTATAGGACTTGGCATTGAGTGGTTTAGGCGTGGCACTGAGAGCGTTGAGTGATATTTGAGCTTAAGGCAAATTTGTCGAGTAATCTCGATGAATTTGTCGAATATCGCTGAGATTAGTTTTGTTGCCAAGGGAAATTCGACGAGTATCATAGAAATTCGTCGAGTATTACTAGTCATTTTATCCGAGTATAGTAGGATTCACCGTATATCACTTACAGTTCGCCGTGTATCAAGGTAGATCGTCGGGTATACTCGCCGAATCTGGCCAGGACTTTGAATTTTTTGTTGTTTTTGGCCCAATTCATCGTGTATGGTCCTTATAGTGGTTTTAGGATTTGTTTAAGTATTTCTATGGATTTAGACTTGGGTTTTGGTTAGGTCGATGTTTCTTCGACTATGAAGGTTGGCAGTGAATAAAGGACCGCCAACTGGATGTCGGTTTGTGGAGCATTACACTTGGTGGTTGTTCGGTCTCTATTTTGAGGACTGTTGGTTTGGGCCTTGACAAATGGTCACCCACATAGGGCCTTATTTTTTTGAGACATTTGGGTTTAGGAGCCTGGTATGGGACAATTTGTCACCGACTCCGACCCGGTTGATATTTTACCAAGTGTTAATGATTCATGTTTTTGAGCTGTTTTGTGCTCAGTTTGCTTCTTAGATCAGTCTATGTTTTATATACTAATACTGGCAGATAATATCGAAGCATAACTTCATTCCGCACTCGGTGAATTTATCCAATTAAATCCATCATTGCAGACTCTTAATGTATTTAAATTTATTTAGCTAACCAGCTTTGGTCTTCAGCATTTCCTGTACTCGGGTTTGGTAAACCCTTTTCTTTCTTTGTACTTATTAACTAATTATTTTACTTTGCCACTTGTATTTCTTACTGAGGTGTTCTTCTTTTGAATGCTTCAGGTTTAGGACAGTAGTCGATTGAGCGGCTAGGTTGGTTTGTTAGTGGACTGCTGTGTTGTAGAGGTTTCCCTCATTATAGTGAGGTAGTGTTGAGCTTTCTTTGTTAGTACAAACATACATACCTTCGGTGGGTTTGTGTCTGGATGTTGATGCCCAATGGTGGTTTTCTTTGAAATATTAAGTACTATGTTAAGCTGCTGAGTTGCCTTTTCTATGGTTGTTTATACTTGTTCTCTAGGAAATGTTTTATGCTAGGTTGCATGTTATGCATTTTAACTTATAAAAGCATTACTACTAGTATCTCATACTTTTCAGCTTTCCAAAACTAAGATACTATTTCCTAAGCCAACGTAAAGACTACTTCTATACTTATAATAAATATAGAGTCTTGTATGCCGCGGTTTATCCTTCGAGGATGCTTATGCTCGCGTCGGATGTTAAATCATCATAAAAAAGTATTTTCACAGCGTATAACTATATTTTCACTCATGGACTAATATATCCACTAAGCTGAGGGATACGACTCACTGCTTAACTTAAAACTGGATTTTTGTCAAATAATTCATAAATCTTTCTAAAAGGTATTTAGTTGAGGTGTTGCCTGAACGTCTGTAGTTATCCCTTGCTGACATGGCATCACGACGCATGTTTTCTCCTTACTCTGACATATTCTTTAATACAGAGAAAATACGGGTTATGATAGTTGGTATTAGAGGGATAGGTTGTTGGGCAATTGGTCGAACAACTATCTCAGGTCTGTGTTAGTCGTCTAGTTTCATTACATAAACAAACCGATGTGTAATCATTACGTCTTGGTTTAAGCATGAACACTACACTCATAAGCTTGATAAGAAGTATACGGGGCATATTATGTAGTATGGAATGCATAATATGTGTTTGTATATGGATCCACCATAGGTGGTAACATGTGACGGTTATATAGTATGGGATGCATAACCACCATCACATGGATGCCCATTAGCACGTTTTATTTTTTAATTGCATGCGATGTTATATAGTATGAGATGCATAACATTTCATGTGTACGCCCCTTATAACATGCATTAAGGACTTTTAGATTGCATAGCACAACATGCATGGCATAACATTGCATCAGCACACGTGTCAAGCTAAAGATTTATATTATGACATATGTACACACATGGTTTTGAGTCAAAAAAAGAATAAGAATTCATGTAGTCATGGTCTAGGCACATGAGTCAGAAGTATGACGGTATATTATTCTATGTCTAAGCACAACATCATAATTGGAATCCCAGAGCAAGTTAGCAGCATGAGCAAGTACTTAAGTATGTTTTGTCTGGAATATTGTTGTTTAGTGCTAGCGACTGGGCTAGGTTTTAACTAGATGTTCGTTATTTGTTTAGATGGAGCCTAAGCGTGTGGTGACTAGGTCGACTCCCTAGTCGCAGGGTGAGTCTTCAGGTGCGCAGAGTGAAGCGGTGATTGAAAGTTTGTGATAAAGTAATGAGACTTTGTCTAGACAGATGGTGGATAAGCAGACGCAGGTCCAAGCATTGTTATCAGTTGTGTCTGGATAGATGTTGCGAGTGTAGGACCCGGCTGTGGGTTAGATTGTTCATGTTCCCCCTGACACTTTGGTGCCCCCGGTGTTGTCACCACCAGAGATGACGTTTATTTCGCATTTCCAAGAGACTAGTACCACCTACCTATGATGGTAGAGCATATTTTATGTCTTTAGATGACTGGATAATTTCCATCGAGGAGATGTTTTCTTACTCAGGAGTTTCAGCGGACCAGAGGGTGATGGTCATTGCATATCAACTCAAGGGACTTGCTAAAATTTGGTGACTGAGAGAGAAGGAGAATCTTAAGGATTGATGTTCATGGGAATCCTTCAAGGAGTAGCTGCTGAAGAAGTTTCTTCCTTATGTCAAGAGTGACCGTCTGATGAATGATTTTCTGCATTTAAAGCAAAGAAAACTTACTGTTACCGAGTATGAGGTAGAGTTTAGCAAGCTGAGTCATTTTTCCCCGGACATGGTGTCTTCAGAGTCAAACCGAGTTAAACGATTTCTGGGTGGTCTTAGGAACAACATCCAGCAGCTAACTAGTTCTTATGGATCCTAAAGCTATGCTAATGTTATGGAGGCTGCTCTGAAGGTTGAGGCGATTGACAATGCCAAGAATCGAGGTCAACAAATGAGAAAGGATAAGAGGAATATCGGTGAGGGTAAGAGTTCCCAAGAATCCGACACCGCTTTAGGGAAAAGACGCAAGGAGATATGCAGTTTCTTGGGCCGGCCAGTCCATCCTTTTGAAAGATTTTATGAGAGATTAGAAGCTCAGAAGAAGAAATAGGTTCATGCGATTCAGGGTGCTCCTAAAGGGGATTCAGTTTGTTCTGTTTGTAAGTGGATGGGGCACAGTGCTTCCCATTGTTGGCATAAGTAAAATACCTGCTTTCAGTGTGGGCAGAAGGGACATGTTAAGTCAAAGTGCCCGCAGGATCAACACCCGTTGAAACCAGTTCCACCACCGCAGCTTTTATTTAAGGGGAAAGATAAGCTGAGCATGATATATTCGGAGGAAGATCAGATGTCTTCGCAAGTTATCTCAAGAAAGTTTATGGTCAAGAACTGATGGGTGTGTGTTCTTTTCAATTCTGGTGCTACACACTCGCTCGTGGCTAGAAACTTTGTAGAGTGTCATGGTTTGACCCTCGATCTTGTTGGTGACGCGTTCTGTATCAAGTTTCCCTCTAGAGAATCAGTGGTATCGAACTAAGGCATTCAGAGTTGTCCGATTCAATTAATGGATTTTCTAGCCATTGCAAATATGAAGGTGATAGACTTGGAAGATTTTGATATGATTTTGGGCATGGACTGGTTGTCCAAGTATAATGCGGTCATTTAGTGCAAGGTTAAGCGCTTGAAATTCAAGTTGGCCAACGGTCAACCGGGGAGTGTTTATGGTTTTCCGCGCCAAGTGTCTCCAATTATTTCTACAGTACGTTTTCGGAAGCTGGTATATTCCGGATGTTTTTCCTGTTTGGTGTCGGTGTTGGAGATCGATTGTAGTTTGCCGCGAGTTGAGGAGATTACTGTTGTGCGCGAGTTTCCTGATGTTTTCCCTGATAATCTTCCAGGTATTCCACCCGAGAGAGACGCGGAGTTCGTTATAGATTTGGAACCGGGCACCCGTCCTATTACTAAGGAGCCGTACCATATGGCCCTGCATGATCTAGAGGAGCTGTGTACCCAATTGTATGAGTTACAACAAAACGGTTTTATTAGGCCAAGTTCTTCTCCGTAGGGTGCTCCTGTGCTGTTTGTAAAGTAAAAGGATGGATCGATGAGGCTTTGCATCAATTATAGAGAGCTTAATAAGGTGACCATCAAGAACAGATATCCTCTGCCAAGGATTGATGATTTGATTGATCAGTTGTGTGGTAGCTCTATGTTTTCAAAGATTGATCTTCGTTCAGGCTACCATCAGTTGAGGATTCGCGAGATAGATATTCTGCGGACTGATTTTCTTTCACGGCATGGGCATTTTGAGTTTTTGATGATGTCTTTTGGATTGACCAATATAACATATGCTTTCATGGATATGATGAACAAAGTATTTAAGGATTTCCTGGACCGTTTCGTGGTTGTGTTTATAAACGATGTGCTGGTATACTCCCACAGTGCTGAAGAGCATGCTCAACACTTGCACTTAGTTTTGTCTACCTTGAGGTAGCATAAGTTGTATGCCAAGCTAAGGAAGTGCGAGTTTTTGCTCCCTAAGGTTTCTTTTTTGGGCCATGTGATTGATAAGGATGGAATTTTTGTGGACCCTAAGAAGATATCTACTATCATGGATTTAAATAGGCCTGCCACTCCCAAGGATATAAGGAGCTTCCTAGTGTTGGCAGGATATTATAGGAGATTTGTAGAGGGTTTCTCAACGTTGTCTGCGCCTTTTACTAAACTAACACAGAAGAACGTAGCTGTTGTGTAGAGCGATAAGTGCGAGAAAGCTTTTCTGGAATTGAAAAAGAGATTGTGCACTGCTCCGGTGTTGACCTTGCCTACCGAAGGGATAGAGTATGCTATGTATGTGGACGCACCGCACGTTGGACTTGGGTGCATGTTGATGCAAGAAGGTAAAGTGATAGCGTATGGGTCGAAGCAGTTAAAGACTCATGAAAAGAATTACCCTACACATGATCTAGAGTTTGCAGTTGTTATCTACGCCTTGAAGTTATGGACACAGCTTTTATATGGCGCTTTGTGCAAGATTTACACCGATCATAAGAGTTTGAAGTACGTCTTCACTCAAAAGGAATTGAATTTGCGCCACCGGAGATGGTTGGAATATGTTGCAAATTATGATGTGGAGATTTAATACCATCCAAACAAAGCTAATGTAGTAGCCGATGCTTTGAGTTGGAAGTCAGTAAAGATTTTTAATCATTCTGTGGATTCGTTGGTGGAAGAATTTCTTTAGATGGATACATCGGTGGGGAGTAGCGACTTTCCACACGGTTTGGAAGTATTAGAGCCTTCATGGATTTCACTGACAAGGCTACATCAAAGGGATGATCCTGATTTGATGCACCTTTATAACAGAACTCTAAAAGGGGAATTACCAGACTTTTCGATTGATGATGTTGGTACTTTGAGGTAACATGACAGATTTTGCATTCCCACAGTTGAGGATATCCGAGTTAAGTTATGCAAAGAGGCGCATAGTTCTTGTGTTTCCTAACACCCTGGTTCTACAAAAATGTATAAGGATCTCAAGCAGAGTTCCTGGTGGTATGGAATGAAGGGCGATATTGATAAGTATGTATCAGAATGTTTTACTTGTAAGAGAGTTAAGGCCGATCATGTTAGGCTTGGAGGTGGGTTGACGCCCTTAGAAATTCCAAGTTTGAAGTGGGAGAGCATTTCGATGGATTTCATTACTGGATTGCCGAGATCTCCCAGAGTACAAGATTCAGTTTGGGTTATAGTGGACAGATATACGAAGTGTGCTCACTTCGTTCCGTTCAAGATCGACTACTCCATGAAGAAAATAGTTGAATTATATTTGGATGATTCAATCAGATTACATGGAGTGCCTGTCAGTATAGTATAAGATCGAGACTCCTAGTTTACATCTTGCTTTAGAAGAGTTTACAAGAGGTGTTGGGTACAGACTTGAGGTATTCAATCGCCTATCATCCGCATACAAATGGTTAGACGGAAGGAGTAAATCAGATCGTGGAAGATATGATCATATGTTAAATTTTAGACCACGAAGGGGCATGAGATGAATGTTTGAGATTGATGGAGTTTGCTTACAATAACAGTTATCAAGAAAGTTTGCAGATGGCCCCGTTTTAGGCTTTGTATGGGAGGCGTTGCAGAACTCCCTATTTTGGGCCTAGGTTGGTGAGAGACCATTGTTGGGTCCCGAAGCATTAGAAGAGATGGATATTTCAGTAAAGCATATTAAAGAGAAGCTTCGGATAGCTCAAGAGCGATATTAAAAGAATGCCAATCGGCGTATGACCGATTTAGAGTTTGTTGTTAGGGATATGGTGTTTTTTAAAGTTTCCCCAATGTCTGGAGTTAAGAGGTTTGGTAAGAACCATAAGTTTGACCGAAGGTATGTGGGACCATTTGGAGTTGTTGAGTGGATTGGTGTATCAGCATATAGGCTTGATTTTCTAGCAAATTTTCCTGGTGTGCATGATGTATTTCACGTGAGTCAATTACGGAAGTGTGTGCTGAGCGACAGATAGATTCTTGATGTTGTTCCCCAGTTGGAGCCTAACCTTTCTGATGTGGAAGTTCGTGTTCGGATTTTGGATTCTCAAGATTGGTTATTGTGAAGGAAGACAATACATATGGTTAAAGTTTTATGGCGGATCCAAGACTTGGAGTGCAAGACTTGGGAGTTGATGTCAGTTATGGGGGAGGCTCATCCTCATCTATTCTCCTAATGTTTCTAGTGAGTACTTCTTTGTTAGCTTATGGCTGCTTTTATTTTGTTGTGGATTTGATCCTATTTATGTAAAGTTTCGGGACGAAACTTCTTTTTAGGTGGGGTGGCTGTAACGCCCCTGATTTTTTATTTATTTATTTTATTCCCGTAGTGACCTAATTTTGACGTCAGGGCATTACGTCAGCGCATGTTTTGCATGTGCCATTGTCAGAGCATGGTCTTTAGGTTTTCAGTGTGGCTGGGTTTTAGCCTGTTTGCAAGATTCCCTCGCGAGCTGGGTTTGTTTTGGTGACTCGTTGGAGCCTTTTGGGAATGCTTGTGTTTTGGCTTCGGGAGGTGTTTGCCCGAGTTTTGTTTGTCAGATTTGGATTTCGACTTCGCCGTTAGATTCGTAGCGTCGATATTTATCTACGGTGCGATTTTTGTAAGATTCTGAGTTGGTTTGGATATCGGGTCATTTTGTGGTTATCTATTATTAATTGTAATATAATAATATAATTATTTATCTATATGTATAAATAGCCAGTTATAAGGGTCGCGTCAAAACCCTTTTCATTGTCTTTCCCATCCCGAGTAATCGCCTATTTCGCGAGAGAGGAGGAGTATGGCATTTCGCGTATTTTCGGCCGACGGTTTCTAGTAATTTGGTGGTCAGTTTTGTCAATAGATTAGAGATTTGGAAAGATCTTGCTGAGATCTACGCGATCGTGGTAAGTTTTCCACGTTTCTCCAATTTTTTGTGTGTTAGTGTTTTTGATTTTGACCTCCTTTTTCCCTCAAAATTTTTAGGAAACGCTGCTTAAGACCTTTGGCAGCCGATCCTTGTCGCGGAATGGCGGATTTCCAGTTTTTTGAGACAAGTGGCGATTTTCTTCTTATAACTGTTTCTTACCCTTTCAACTTTGTTCATTTCTTCTCCTTAGATGGTTGCAAGAATATAGGACTTAGTATTGAAAATATCTCTTAGATTAATCTATTTTTGGCTAGGAATCTTTTTGGTATAACGTACAACCTAAGGAATTTCCGTCGAGTATCATAGTTCAGCCCAAGGATAATTCAGCATATATACCGGGTAAAATTCTTTGAGAATGAATTAGGGGTAGAAATTCTTTAAGGTAAATTCGTCGAGTAATCTTGAAGAATTTGTCGAGCAATCTCGACGAATTCGTCGAGCATGGATATTTTTTTGCTTAAGTCCTTCTCGTCGAATATCGAGGAGCCGGGTTCGTTGAGTGTCGACTGGCGTTGCATTGAGTGAAGTCGGGTTTTATGACTTTTTTATGTTTTTCTTTGGATTTAGACTTGGGTTTTGGTTAGGTCGATGTTTCTTCGGCTGTGAAGGTTGGCAGTGGATAAAGGATCGCCAATTGGATGTCGGTTTGCGGAGATTTACACTTGGTGGTTATTTGGTCTCTGTTTTGAGGACTATTGGTTTGAACTTGGAAAAATGGTCACCACCACAGGGCCTTTTTTTGAGACATTTGGGTTTAGGATCCTGATATGGGACAATTGGTCACCGACTCTGACCCGGTTTAAAATTTACCCAAGTGTTAGTTATTCACGTTTTAGAGCTCTTTTGTGCTCAGTTTGCTTCTTATATCAGTCTATGTTTTAAATACTAATCTTGGCAGATAATATCGAAGCATAGCTTCGTTCTGCACTCGGTGCACTTATCCAATAAATTCCGTCATTGCAGGCTCTTACTGTATTTATATTTATTTGTCTAAACAGTTGTTGTCTTCATCATTTCTTGTACTCGAGTTTGGTAAACCCTTTTCTTGCATTATACTTATTACATGATTATTTTCCTTTGCCACTTGTATTTCTTGCTGAGGTGTTCTTCTTTTGAATTCCTCAGGTTCAGGGTAGTAACTAGTTTAGCGGCTAGGTTGGTTTGCTAGTGGGCTGCTGTGTTGAAGAGGTTTCCCTCACTGTAGTGAGGTAGTGTTGAGCTTTCTTTGTTAGTACAGACATACATACCTTCGATGGGTTCGTGTCAGGATGTTGACGCCCACTCGTGGTTTTCGTTGAAATATTAAGTACTATGTTAAGCTGTTGAGTTGCCTTTTCTGTGGTTATTTATACTTGTTCTCTAGGAAATGTTTTATGCTAGGTTGCATGTTAGGAATTTTAACTTATAAAAGCATTACTACTAGTATCTCATACATTTCATCTTTCCAAAACTAAGATACTATTCCCAAGCCAACGTAAAGATTACTTCTATACTTATAATAAATCTAGAGTCTTGCATGCCGCAAGATATCCTTCGAGGATGCTTATGCTCGTGTAGGATGTTAAATCATCATAATAAATGTATTTCCGCAGCGTATAACTATATTTTCACTCGTGGACAAGTAGATCCACTAATTCGAGGGATACAACTAATTGCTTAACTTAAAACTGGATTTTTGCCAAATAATTCATAAATCTTTCTAAAAGGTGTTTAGATGAGGTGTTTCCTGAACATCTGCAGTTATCACCTGCTGACGTGGCATCACGACGTGTATTTTCTCCTTACTCAGATATATATCCTTTAATGCAGAGAAAATGCGGGTTGTGACAACCACCTAAAACAAGCTCAGGGATTTCGACTGGCCGAGGTGTCTTAATCGGTCAACCTAATGTTAGTCGAGAGTGTATTATTAAGAGAGGCCCTTTTGTATTTTTGGAACCTCTACGGTCGAAGTCAGTAATTTAGAAGTTTGCATTTTATTATTTCATGAAAGTTTATTTTAATCCAAAGGGATTCTAGATCAAGAGCTAATCTTCTCTCAATAGTTTAATATCTCTTTTTGTGTTTTGCAAATCAACCAATCTTTTATATTCGATAAAATATTAATAATTTGTGTGAGTAGAAGTAATCAACCGGCCCAGAAAAATACGACACTTGGTATTTTATTTTAAAATATCTTATACTATGAATAATATGTGCTCTTGCCTATAGTTCGTTTAATTTTGAGATATTATTAATTGCAAATTTTATACATCAGTTGTTCCATATAAACCTCTTCTTGGAGAGTGTCATTGAAGAAGGAACTCTTGACATTCATCTGATAAAATTTGATCTTCTTGTAGGCATCATAGTCAAAGAATAGGGTGATGAATTCCAGTATGGCAACTAGTGAAAAGGTCTAATTGTAGTATATTCCTTCTTCTTACCTATATCCTGGAGCTACCAATCTGGCTTTATTCCTGACTATGACTTGACTAGAATCCAACTTATTTCTATATACCTATTTTGTTGCAATCATTGGGTAATTTCAAGGCTAGTAAACTAAGGTCAAGACCCTATTCCTTACAAACTAAACCAACTTTCCTTCATGACAACAATCCAATAGGGATCATTGTCTAGTTCCTCAAACCCCTTAGGTTCATATTTGGAGAAAAAAACTATAGAATAGCCTTAGTTTATAGTTGATTCCTGGTTCTAACTCAAATAGTCTTGTCTCCTATCACTTTAGATTGGGGGTTATCCTTGAAAATTGTTCTCTCAGGATCTATTCTAATTGCTTCAAGTGTAAGATCAATCTCTTTATGAGTTTCTTCTTCAACAGAAATTTCAGGCTCAATAACTTGTACTTGATTCTGAAAAGATTCTTTGACTGTGTTGCCAGTAACATCATTTGTATCTTCCTCATCAGAATTAACTTCAACACTATCCTAACTAATGATAGTGCTCTCTTGATAACTCTTCTCCATTTTCCTTGATGCATAGTTGCTAAAACTTAGCATCTAAAGAGTCTTCTTCATGCACAATATCCTTGGTGGAGGTTTTCTCCACCTGGAAAATGTGTTATTCTTATTGAAAACTACATGCATAGACTCTTCTATTTTGAGAGTCCTTTTATTATAGAACCTATAGGCCTTGCTAAATTTTTAATATCCCAGAGAGATTCCATCATCAGCCTTGTTAAATTTAGCAAGATGTCATTTTCCATTATTTAACATGTGGCAAGTGCAGCCAAATATCCTAAAGTATTTAACAATAGGTGCCTTTAACTTTAGAAGCTCATAAGGATTCTTTAATTTAGTCTTATGGATGAGACTTTTATTCAAAACATAGTTGACTGTGTTTACTGCTTCAGCCCAAAGGGACTTTAGGTTTGACTCAGGCAATAATATCGTTCCTAATTCAGTACGGGTGTTTTTTCCATTTAGCTACCCCATTTTTTGAGGAGTTCTAGAAGATAAAAAGATTCATCTTATCCCTTCATCCTCACAGAATCTCCAGATTAACTGATTTCCAAACTCTATGTCATGGTCACTTCTTATTATAGAAACCTAAATGTTGAATTGCGATTGAACCTATCTAATGAATTATGAGAGGATCGTGAAAGTTTAATACTTTGCTCCCTGAAAGAATAGCTAACTAAATCTAGTTTTAAAAATCATCCACTATGACTAAGGTAAAAGACTTTCCTCCTAATGTTGAAGCAGAGAAAATCACTATCTAAAAAATTTAGATCAATGTATCCTAAGGTTATCAGTCTAGCGATCGGGCTTGATGGATTGAAGGGAAATGACTAATATACCAATGGATCACTAAAAGGACCAGAGGCACTACGATAGAGAGGTCCCTCCACATTACCAGAATTTTAGAATAAACTTCTCCACAACCAAAGACGGTCAAGCAGGGTACGAGGAAGGCACTAACTTGGCGAGCATCTAAAAATAATTTGTCTTTAAGTGGTATTATCAAGATATCACGACCCAAGTATTCAAAAATATGATCCAAAAACTAACCAAAAGTGTTATTCCTTGCACCCATGGGTCCTATTTATAGGAAAATATAAGGGGTGAGTGGGTGTCTGATTTATAGCCCCCTACCCGACGACTATATGACTCTGAGGACATCTATCCTAACTTGGTTGGGTATCACCCTTGGCCACCCATTTGGCATGTATGGAGGGATGATCGCACATACTCTCCCAGGTCTTCTCTTACCTCAATATTTGTCCTTTAACTTTTTTCTTGACTTATTGACTTTGGCTTTTGCTTCTATTGCTTGAATGGGTCCACCCTTGATGAATATGGGATATATGTAATTTTTGCTCTTTGTAAGATATACAAGAGCTCAAAAGAATAATCTAACCTATATTCGGCGAGTGGTTACAGACAAGTATTTGGACTACTTGGTACTTTCGAGCTAACTCATGAGCTCTATAAATATAGGGGATTCTTCTTTGGGCACCTTTTTATAAACTCACATGAGATGTAACCAATTATAGAGGAAGAACCGGGGGTGATCTTGGCCAAGCTATCAGAATTCTCAACCATCGACCCTAAAACGACCTATGAAGGCGACAACATCACCAAGCATCTTCTACAAAGAACAAAAAGATGATGAGGTAGAAGATGCTCGCCTCCAAGAATAAGAATCCACTTCCATCTCCTGGGAATGTTTCTACTCCGACCGACAATCCTAAAATCCCAACGAGCACTTAAAGAGAGCTCGATTTAATAGGCCTTGGAGATAATATCGAGCACCCTGCTCATAAGTCACCCACCTTCTCTCACTCCTTCGGTGGGTCTCGCTGGGTCCAAAAAAAGACTCAAAATAAAATCTCCTCTACATGAGGTGAGCACTTTATTGCCATAAATCCTTAGATCATCGTTGTATTTAATTTATTCGTACTCTAATCGCCCCTAAATCCATGTCGAGGTTGCAAGCTGTTCAACAAGTTTGGATCACCTTTAAACCATCAAAGACATCATTGGGAAGCAAGTTCCACTCTATGGGTGATAAGAGTACTCCTCCAAAGAATACCTTGCAACCAGGGATGAGTAAGGCACCTCTGTCTGCTTTGGACAAATTGCAACCAGCTGCAAAAATATTTCCACCTCCTGTATCTTAAACATTAGCTACTCCAATGGACATTAACCCCATACCAATCTCTACACCTTTGGTTACTCCTGCGGGGTTGTCATAGGGTAAGAGGTCTGAGACATCTTCAGGATTCTTGGATCCAAGAGTGGGAGGATGATACTTGGATGGTTGTGGTAAGGTGAATGTCCCTAATATCCCAAGGCCACTCAGAATGTTACCATTGCGTTCTGCTCTATCAGATAGGGATCAACATGGAGGCACATCGTCAGGACGACGAGATCCTACTCGTTGTATCCCCTCTCTCTATCATGATTCGATCTTACAGTCACCACTACGAGATGAGGACTAATACTCCTCAGATAAGTAATTCGTCATTTGTTCATTATCACTTGTCTCTTTATGGAATATTTTCTAACCAGCTGATCATCAATTCTTCTTGCAAGTCATGCTTCTATTCTGAGGGGTTCATTCATTGATGTCATCGGGCATCCACCCCATGAGTACAAGGAGAGAAATGCTAGTCTATATATGGTGTGGGAGGTCATGCTTGACCAGCTGACCATCTGTGAGCCTCATTTCCGCATCTACGTGGTGTATGTCTAAATAGCAAAGACAAGGGAGCTCGAGGAACAGCTAGAAAACACAGAGTCTTAGTTTTACATGATCAACGTGCTGGAGAAGTGAGTAGAATTGATAAAACATCTCCAACTGCACATTATGATGAGCTTGTCAACATACAAGCGAGCATGGGCTCAGTTGGGAAGTTAGGAGAGGGTGGAGGACAAGATCTGGATGTATAAGGAGGGGATAGGTATGACGAATGAGCACTTTAGGTGTGTGCGTGATATGGGGTGGGTTGGGTGACGTCATTTCCTTTTAGACTATTGAAACTTGAGGATACTCGGCGGTCTATCGTCTAGTCACACCGGTCTACTGATTTCTATAATCTAGTTGTTTGGTATAGCGAACAGAGGTTGCGGTCTATTTGGTAGCAATCCTGGTGGTTTGATAGATCAGCTTTTCAGTCCTGGCGATTTGGCAAACTACTATTGTCAACTTGTGTCTTGCTATGCTTGCATGGAGATTCCGACTTCTTATATTGTAGTTCAGAGAGCAACCTGTAGCTGCGACCTACTAGAGGCATGTAGTTGTGGACTGGTGGCTACCCGCAAGTGTTGTCAGGTTTCTTCCCATGGTAGCGGTTTGGAGGTTATCCACTGTAGCGGTCTGGTGGTTATCTACAGTAGTAGTCTGGTGGTTATTCGCAATAGAGGTCTAGTGGTTATCCATAAGTAGCAGTCTGGTGGGAACCTATAAATATTGTTTTGCGCTAACTGGTAGTAGCGGTCTCTGATCTTTCCTAAGTTTATGCTCAACGGTTTTCCAGGGCTATATTCTCCATTGTGTATTCTTGTAGTTTTACAAATTCAAACCGTATATATATCCCCGTGCGGCTTGTATTTAGTCTCACATCGCTTATTGTATTCTCCTAACTCTGCCATTTTCTATAAATAAGGGGGCATACCTTTGTATTATTTATCCTTTTGGAGCAATAAAATTATCCTTTTATTTAGCTTTTTTTATATGGTATCAAAGCGAGGTTCGATCCTCGAACCTGTGGGTTATGGGGCCCCACCACACTTCCTCGGGCATGCTATCAGGGCAAACCGATCTTTTGCTCGCATTTTATTTTTCTAACCACTTGTGGTATCCCTCTCACCCTGCACTCCCTCTCTTGTCACTCCTCTTGCACTTTATCTTGCTTTACAGCCTATTGTGTTCGTGCGACCTTCTTTTTCATCTTGTATTTGCGCGGCCTGTTATGTTTGTGTGGGTTGTTTGTGTGGCCTGTTGTGCTTGCGCGAGTTATTTTATCTACCTGTGTGGTTTCATATTGATTTTTATGGACACTCCGGCACTCTCTTCTTCTATTACTCTATCTGCTCCTCTTTCTCTTTCTTCTTCTTCTCTTGCTACTTCTTCAGGTACTGCTCAATTTACCACTACGGGTAGGTGGCTTATTGATTCTAGTGCAACTAGTCATATGACGGATAATTCTCTTATTTTTTCCGAGCTGGACAAACAAAATAGGTTCCCTCCTATTCTTTTTGATGATGGTTCTTGAAGGGTGAAATTTAGGATTTAATAATATCTCCAAATTCTGCGTACTATATGTAAGAGCACCTATCATTCATAGTATATGATATTTTAAAATAAAATCTCAAGTGTCATATTTTTCCGGGCCTGTTGATTACTTCCACTCATGCAAATTAATATTATTTTATTAGAATATAAAAGAGTGGTGGATTAAACTATTGAAAGAAATTTGAAGAAATAAATATTAGCACTTGATTTAGAATCCCTTTGTATTAAAATAAACTTTAATGAAAGAATAAAATATAAGCTTCTATTTACTTACTTCGACCATGGAGGTTCCCAAACAACAAGCACCTCTCTCGAGAATATGCTCTAGACTAAACTTAGGTTGATCGATTAAGATCTCTCGGCAAGTCGAAACTCCTAAGCTTCCTTTAGGCGGTGAACCCCACTGTTAGACTTGATTCCAATCTGGAAGATTTATCATGTCCTCTCTCGAGAAGTGAATTAAACCCTTTTATCTTTGAGTGATCTTCTCGTATTCATAACCTCTCGGTAAAATCTAGGATATGAATCTAGGATTGAGAACATATTCATATCATATAAATTCGACGCAATAAAATTCAAAGATAAATCGAGGTGAATAATAGTGAGATTGAAAATTCTGAGAAAAATAAATAAAATTTATTTCAATCAAAATTTCATCATGATCAAGTGCTAAATGAAGTTTAGCTACTCAACCTGATAAAGAAATTACAAAAGAATGTGAAGAAAGACATGATTGCATAAATAAAAGAGTACTTTAATTAGAAATTACGAAAGCAAAACTACACTATGAAATGGAAAATACATAAATGAAACGTAA
Organism: Platanthera zijinensis; assembly: GCA_039513925.1. Taxonomy (NCBI): domain Eukaryota; kingdom Viridiplantae; phylum Streptophyta; class Magnoliopsida; order Asparagales; family Orchidaceae; genus Platanthera; species Platanthera zijinensis. The sequence goes on from CM077080.1 coordinate 86,580,429, forward strand.
AAAGTACTAAAAACTAAACTCCAAAATCTTCCAAGATCTGACTCTAACTCCCTATCCCAGCTCCTGACATTGTATGGAATTTAAAGTGTAGTTTGTTGGTGAGTCACGCCCTAGGTCACACACGTGACTAGGGGGCATGTAAGGTACAAAACCATCATCTTGAAAGTCCGCAAACGTTGGGTAAAAATCGCAAAAATATATTAAATTATGTATCATGCCCCTAGTTCGCGCTCGTATCCTAGTGCGTGTCTTGACTGTTACTGAAAATGGTGGGAACAAGAAACAGTTGTGGTTAATCTGGCAGTTGCAAATGAGGTTACGCCCGTGATCTAGGGCGTGTAAGCTGGAACGGTTTGCGATAGAAACTGACTTCTTGATGGCTGAGTCACGCCCATTTAGTGGTCACACCCTTTAGTGGTAACGCCTATAGGTCATGCCCGTGGCCTAATGGTCATGACCGTGACTTGGGGCGTTTAATATTAAATGTTGTATAATGGAATCTGGAGCTCATGCAGGTAGTCACGCCCATGACTATGGAGTCACGCCCCATGTCATGCCCGTGACTTGGAGTTGTGTAAATTTAAACACTGTGGAAACCGAACTGGAACAATAGGAGGCAGGCACGGCCGTGACAATGGTCATGCCCCATGGTCACGCCCGTACCTAGGGGGCATGTACTTGTGATTTTTCCATTTTTCTCAAATTCTTCTCCTGATCAATCCTATCAGCTTCAAAATAAATTGTAGCCCAGATTAACCTGAAATTAGAAAAAAAATAAATTAGAAACTTAATTAATAAAAAATAACAATAAATTAATTAAGTATTAAATAAAAACAATAGAATAAAAGATAAAATTAGTGTTATCAAATACCTCCATACTTACTCGTTTACTAGTCTTGATCAAACAACTTTCCATAGGGAGCATAAAAATTTCAATGCTAGAAAAGAAAATTGAATATAAAGAGTAAAATGCTAAGTCTTATGCCTATGTACGTAGCTATTTTAGCCAAAAAACCTACTCAGTATACAAATTAGCTTATATTTTTCAAGAATGTGTTTCCACTTATTATTTCTACTTTTCAATTTAAATTCCCATAAATTCTAAAATAATATTTAGGGAGAATGTAGAGTGTGAACTAAGATCAATATTACACAAATTGAAGATCAAGATACTCTACATAGAAATCCATCAATATCGATGGCCAAAGGCTTGCCTTTTCACACTCTTTCCACAACATTAGTCTAACTCAAAAGCACAAATCAATAGGACTTAACTAGGTTGAAACATAGGCTTAAGCTTTTGGTGCGGATAATCAAAGATAAAAACGACGGCTAGTCACACCCAAACCTAAAGAGAGCTCGCACAAAATAAATAGTTATGGCTTTAAGAACAAAGCCAATTTCCCAAACCCTTTTTTTCATTCAATTTTTTTATCATCCTTTTTTGATTCAATATTTTTCTTGCTTTCCCTTTTAAGATTTTTCTAATATTTTCAAAAGGAAGGAGAAACAACTCAGTTTTGTTTTTCAATAAAAATAGCCACCAAAAATAAAATGGCTCCAAATCACCAACAAAGCTTTTTTTATATATATATCACTTATCAAGCTCGGACTTAGGTGTGTGATTAAGATGCTTTTTAGGCCCTTGTGAAGTATTTGGTGGAGGTGAAACAAAAGGTGGGTTAATTGGCTCAAAGTGGTTTTAGCAAAGATAAAATGTTAGGTACGTGTACAAAGACTCAAACTGGCCAAAAGGAAGTGTCTATATCATATTCATGCTATGAGTTTAATTTATGCAAAATCTTTAGAATCGCTAAAGGGCAAGTTGTAGACATTGACAAAGAATACCTTTACTCTTGATTCGTGTAATATTTCTCTTGTAAACTTCTACATACTCACTTAAATTAATTTTGGATTTTACCGGTTGCAAAATGAAAGTACAATAAACTATTTCCATGCATTTAAAAAACTAAAAGTCTAATTGTATGCTGAATATTTAGTTCTACATAAAATTCTACTAACAGGTGCACTTGATTAGAAACACAACATGACCAACAGTTCTACTCAAAAATTCAAAATTCAATTAAAGCATAAAAATCCTCTAAACACTATGTAAAAGTTCAATTACTAGGAATTTTGCATGTGAATAAATATAGAAAGAGTGATTTCTCTAATTAAAAATTAAACCTAATTTTTTTATTTATTACTTAGACTTCTCGAGGACTACCCAATAACGGGTTCGCAAGGCACTAGGCGGTTTTGTGGGATGAAAGCCCAACACAGTCCTTTCCATGAAATTTAAAATTTAAATTTTTTTTTTGTATTTTTGAAAGATTTTGAAAGATTTAAAATGGAGTACAAAGTTAAAATTGAGAAACAGAGGAAAATAATAAAATAATTTTTTAAAAAAATTTCAAAATGAAGAAATGAAAATTTTTTTTTATTTATTTTTAAAGGATTTTTCATCATTTTTTTTGAATTTTTAAATAAAAACTATTATAGGAGATCCCACCCCCATACTTAAAAATAAATATTATCCCCAATATTTATATGCAAAGTAGGAGGGGAAAAACAAATAAAAAGAAAAAATCATAAAAAATTAAATTGCAAGAAAGTAAAGGATAACAAATGGTTATCTCCCAAGAGCATTTTTCTTTTTCCCGTCTTTAAGCTAGACGGATTTTGGTTTGGAAAAATGAAAATAAAAATTAAAGTGTACGAGCAACTCCCTTAAATCACGCTTGGGTGAATATGCCGAAGTCGGTCGCCCGACTACTCATCTGCTTAATTTTTGATTTTACTTCTTGTATCAGTCAGCTTGAAAATTTAAATTCAAATCACATATACAACCCTGAGGTGATTTGAATTTTGTTGATGAGCGGCAAATGGATCGGAGATGAAGTTTGATTATAACAGCTCATCTTCTACAAAAAAAATCATTAGAATAAGAAAAATCAAAAATAAATGTTTTAAAAAAATTTCGCAAGGAGGAGGCTCTTACGAAACTATATGTATAAGCTGAGGTTGTGTATTTTCTAAAATAAAATTATTATCAAAAAATTCATTTAAAGTAAAATCATTGGACAATCATTTTCATTAATTTGAATTTCTAAATATTTATAAGTTGTCCTTGAAAATTCATGAAAAGGAAGAGAAAAATCTGGAGAAGTAGGAGAAGAAACATGTTCTTCTTCTATTTCACTCGGTGTGCCCATATGTTGAATAAATTCTTGCAATAATAATTTTTCTTCATATTCGGTATAAGAGACTATGGGGGTACATGAAGATTCATGTTCCTCCGTAAGAGAAATATTAGAAGACGGAGAGAAATCATTAGAACAAGTATTAGTATTTTCTAAATTTTGGGGAGGACAAAGAAATTGAATTTGTGAAAATTCCCCCAAAATTAAAAGACGCTGCTTGCGGTGCGGAAGAAGAAGAAAAAAAATTCAGATCTAAAGAATTATTCTCATTACTCAGAAATTTTTCCATTTGATCTTGCCAACAAGAAAAATCAACATTCGAGTTGGAAGAAAAATAATTTAAATCAGAAATATTATTCTTGTTAAAGCTTTAAAAAAAAATTTCATGAAAATTGGAAAAATTAGTATAATTTGATAAATTATTTTAATGATGATTTGAAAAAGAATTATCACAAAAGTAGGAAGTATTTATTTTCATAATTATTATTAAAATTATTTTCATAAATTTATTTTGATAATAATAATAAAGGTAGCAATTCTCACTTCGATGAGGAGCACCACAATAATAACAAAAATTTTGGTGCTTTCGTGCGGCTTCTAAAAGATTTAGTTTGTTTTGAAGCTCAACAACCTTGGCATCCAAATGAGATAACTTTTATTTAATAAAAGAAAATTAAAACAACCTTTACTTTATATAATTGAATTTAAAAAGAAAATAAAAATGAGAAATGGGGGTAGAAAAAAAAATTAGAATGATAAAATTAATAAAATTTACGCTTTCAAAATATCAATAAAAATAATTCCCCGGCAACAGCGCCAAAAACTAGATGGGTTTAATTTTGGATTTAATAATATCTCCAAATTCCGCATACTATAGGCAGGAGCACCTATCGTTCATAGTATAGGATATTTTAAAATAAAATATCAATTATCGTATTTTTTCGGGCCTGTTGATTACTTATACTCATGAAAATTAATATTTTTTTATCGGAATATAAAAGAGTGGTGGAATAAAATATTGAAAGAAATTAGAAGAAATAAACATTAGCAATTGATCTAGAATCCCTTTGGATTAAAATTAACTTTCATGAAAGAATAAAATTTAAGCTTCTATTTATATACTTCGACCATGGAGGTTCCCAAACTACGAAAGCGCCTCTCTCGAGAATATGCTCTCGACTAACCTTAGGTTGATCTATTAAGACCTCTCGGCCAGTTGAAACCCCTAAGCTTGCTTTAGGACTGTGAACCCCACTATTGGATTTGACTCTAATCTGTAAGATTTATGCCGTCCTCTCTCGAGGAGTGCATGCAACTCCTTTTTCTTTGAGTGATCTTCTCGTATCCATAACCTCTCGGTAAAATCTAGGATACGGATCTAGGATCGAGAACATATTCATGTCATATGAATTTTATGTAATAAAATTCAAAGATAAATCAAAGTGAATAATAGAGAGCTTGATAATTTTGAGAAAAATAAATAAAGTTTATTTCATTCCAAAATTAATCATGATCAAGTGCTAAATTAAGTTTAGCTACTCAACATGAAAAAGGAATTACAAAAGAAAGTGAAGAAAGACATGATTGAATAAATTAAGGAGTATTTGAATTAGAAATTAAGAAAGCAAAACTACACTACGAAATGTAAAATACATAAAAGAAATGTAAAAATACTACAAACTAAACTACAAAATCTTCCTAGATCTGACTTTAACTCCCTCTCCCAGCTCCTAACAATGTCTGGAATTTATAATAAAGTATGATAGTGAGTCACGCCCATAGGTCAGGCCCATAACAAGGGCATGTAAGGTACAGAACCATCATCTTCAAAGCCTGGGAATGTTGGGGAAAAACCGCCAAAATCTATTATATTACGGGTCATGCCCCTAGATCATGCTTGTGATCTAGGGTGTTTTTTGACTGTTGCTGAAAATTATGGAAATAAGAAACAACAGGAATTAATCTGGCAATTGCAGAAGAGGTCAAGCCCCTAGGTCACGCCCGTGACCTGGGGCATGTAAGATGGAACGACTTGTAGTGGAAACTGACTTCTTGATGGTTGAGTCATACCCCTTAGTGGTCATGCCTATAAGTCATGCCCGTGACTTGGGGCGTATAATATTAAATGTCGTGGAATGGAATATAGAGCTCATGCAGGTAGTCACACCTATGACTTGGAGTCACGCGCCATGTCATGCCCGTGACTTGGGGGCGTGTAAATTTAAATACCGTAGAAACAAAACTGGAACAACTGGAGGTAGTCATGGCCGTGATGATGATCACACCCCATGGTCACGCGCGTGACTGGGGGGCGTGTATTTGTGATTTTTTTCAGTTTTTCTGAAATTCTTCTCCTGATCAGTCATGTCAGCTTCAAAATGTTAATTGAAGCCCAGATTAACCTGAAATTAGAAAAGAAATAAATTAGAAACTTAATTAATAAAATATAACTATAAATTAATTAATTATTAAATAAAAAGTATAAAAAAATAAAGAATAAATAAGAGTTGTCAGTTCTCCGTCTCTTATGTGTGTCTTGCACTGTGCATGTCACTCCCTCTTTAGCTTGAGGACACTCTTTATGTCCCGAATTTTCCTTGCAACCTACTTTCTATTACTTATCTTTGCAAAAAGTGAAAATATGTGGCTATTTTTACTGCGTCTACTTGTTCTTTTCAAAATCCTCACTCCAAGGAGAAGATTTCTACTGGTACTGAAAGCATCGACTTGTTCTTCCTTGATAACGTTTCGGCCTTTTCTGCCTCTTCTTCTCTTCTTCAGTTGCATCTTGTCTTGGGCAACCTCCTCCTCAGATTCTTTATCAGCTTCTGCCTGATCTACCTCAAGGAGACACCTTTCTTAATTGTGAGGCTTGTCAATTTGGCAAACACCACCATTCTACTTTTCCAGCAAAGCACATACATAGTTCTTCTCATCCTTTTGAATGTGTTCATTAGGATTTTTGGGGTCCTGCTCCTATCCAGACTATTGGTAGGGGTACTTTCTATTTTATTACTTTTATTGATGACCTTTTAGATGTACATGGTTGTATTGTTTTACACGAACGTTCTGAACTTTTTTCTTTTTTTACTGCGTTCTATAATGAGATCTGTACACAGTTTGATGTCCCCATTAAAATACTTTGCACTGATAATGCAAAGGAGTATTTATGTCATCAGTTTATATTATTTTGTATGTGTCATGGTATTCTAAAACAAACTTATTGTCCTTACACATCTCAACAGAATGGCATTGCTGAACGCAAGAACCGACATCTCCTGGATGTGGCTCACAACCTTCTTACTTATATGAGTGTTCCTCGGTCCTACTCGGGTCATGCTATTTTTCTTTCTTGTTTCCTCATCAACCGAGTTTCATCATTTCTTCTCAATGGCAAAACCCCATTATCTATTCTATATCTTGATGAAAATCCATTTTTTTTACCTCCTTGTGTATTTGGATGCACCTCAATTGTCCACTCTCCTTCTTCTAGTCATGACAAACTCTCTCCTCGTTCTATAAAGTGCTTCAATATGGGCTATTGTCCGACACAAAAAGGCTAAAGGTGTTATGATCATGTTCACCGGAAACAGTATTTTCTACGGATGTCACTTTCTTTGAGGATGCTCCATTCTTTTCTTCTACATCTATTCTTTCACCATCTAATGATTCTTCTTCTTTTCCTATTATTTCGACACCTCTTCCTAAGCCTGCCCTTTCTTTTTCTCCACCTATCTCTAATTCTTCAAATGAGTTGTTGCTGAGAGCTCCTAGGCCACGAATCTTTCCTTTAGATGGGTCTGATATAGTAGACAGGTCCAATCTTGATCTTCTAATTGCCCTTCGAAAAGGAGTTCGAACTTGCACTCAACATCCAATTAGGGATGTGGTTTCTTTTACGCGATTGTATCCTTCTTAAAAAAGCTTTGCTCTTACTCTATCGATCAATGTCATTCTAAACACCTATCAAGAAGCTCTCGCTATTCCTCATTAGAAAGCCGCTATGGATAAGGAGATGAAAACTCTCACTGAATAGGGTACTTGGACTCTTGTTCCTACCCCTCCTGAAGCTGATGTGGTTGCCTGTCGCTGGGTATTTGTGATCAAATTTCTACCTGATGGTACTATTGACCGTTATAAGGCTCGGATTATTACCAAAGGTTTTATACAAACATATGGTGTTGATTACTTTGATATATTCTCTCCCCTTGCTCGGATTACTACAATCCTTATTGTCATTTTTATGGCCGTCAATAGGGACTTAGAGATGTCTCAGTTGGATGTGAAGAATGAATTTCTTTATGGTTGTAAAAAGATCTAAATAAAGGCAAATTTTATTGCTAAAAAGATAAACAATACATAGGTATGCCCCCTTATTTATAGAAAATGGGGAGATAACAGAATACAATAAATGATGTGGGACTAAATATAATTCAAGCAGCTATGCGGTTTGATTTTTTCAAATCACAACACTATACAAAGCATTTGAAGATCACCCAGCGGAATCAAAGCTAAGCTGCCAGACCGCCACTGTAGACCGCTATACTAGACGCCAGACCGCAACTACGGGTTGTCACCGCTGCTACTACGGCTAACCATCATATTGTAACCATCAATCTGCTGCTGAGGCAAGTCTCCAGACTTCTACTACGACTAACCATTATACCACTACTGCGGCAAGCCTCTAGATGGCTGTTATGTTTAAACACCAGACTGCAGGTGTGGGTTGCTCCTAGACCACATCTTCTAAGACAACCAGCCAGACATAACCTCCGCCTTTAATCAAACTGCCACACACAACCAGACCACTTGGACAAACCGCAAGACCGCCCGAACAGCCAGCCCCCATGACTAGACCATCAAATCGCCAAACTCTAACACTCCCCCTCAAGCTAGAGCATATATGTCAACCATGACCAGCTTGTTACACACATCTGAAAGACAAGCAGAAACTGGTTTTGTGAAGATGTCTGCAAGTTCTTTATCAAAAATTATAAATGGAGTGCAGATTTGATTCTTCAACAACACTTCCCTAATGAAATGGCAATCAACTTCAATGTGCATTGTCCTCTCATGGAAGACAAGATTCTTCAATATATAAATAGAGACTTTGTTATCATAGAACATAGGGAGAGGTTGAACATAGACTTCTCCCTAGTCTAGCATAAGCACTCGTAACCATTTCAATTCGCAAGTAATTGAAGCCATGCTCCTATACTCAGCTTCAGCACTTGACCTTGAAGCCACCGGCTGCTTCTTGCTTTTCTAACTAACAAGATTCCCTCCTATAATGGTGCAAAAAACTGATGTAGACTTCCTATCTTCTTTGTTATCAGCATATCTAGCATCAGAATATTCTTCAATCTTCAAATGATTAAGGTTCTAAAACAATAAGCCCTTCCTTGGAGACTGTTTCACGTACTCCAGAATTTTCATGGCAGAACGCAGATGACATTCTCTAGGAGTTTGCATAAATTGACTTACCTTCCCAATATCATAATAGATATCTGGTCTGGTAACAGTCAGATAGATGAGTTTGCTTACAAGTTGCATGTATATAATAAAATATGGGAGAAGAGGAAAATCGTCAGTCCACCCCTTATCATAACCAACAGCCATCAGATAGCGAGCAGGTCTTGTACCAAGAAGACTAGTTTCCTTCAAAAGATCTAGCGCATACTTTCGTTGCGAAAGTACTACAGAGTTGCGCTTTCGTAAAATCTCAATTCCCAGAAAGTACTTCAGATTTCCCATATCCTTAGTAATAAAATGTTGTTCAAGATGTCGTTTAGACATATCAATGCCTTCCTTATCTTCACAAGTAAGAAGGACATCATCAATATAGATAGTAAGAACCACAAGGACTTTAGTAGTCTTACATATAAACAAAGAATGATCAGCAGAACTTTGATTGAACCCAATAAGAAAAACAACGCCACTAAACTTGTCAAAGCAAGCTCGTGGACTCTTTTTCAAACCATAAATCGCCTTCCGACGCTTGCATTCCTGAGACTCCCCCTGAACAACATACCCATGAGATTTCTCCATGTAAACCCCTCCTGCAAATCACTATAGAGGAAGGCATTTTTCACATCAAACTGAGACAACTCCCAGTCTTTATTAATGGGACAGAGAAAAGAACATGTATAGTGCTGATGCGAGCAATGGGGAAAAGCATCAAAGAATTCTACCTTATACGTTTGAGTAAATCGTTTGGCAATAGCCTCACCTTATACCGGTAAACAGAACCATTTGAAAGATACTTGACAACAAAGACCCACCAACAACTAACCACATCCGTGCCTAGAGGTGTGGGAATAAGTGTCAAAGTACCTCTCTCAGTTAATATTTTCATTTCTTCATCCATAACGGCTTTCCACTATTGAATGGCAAGGGCCTCTTGATACGTAGCCGTGAAGACAATAGAAGAGATAGATAGAGAAAAACTCTTGCCAACCGGTTAAAGCCTAGCATATGAGATAATACCATCAATAGGATGCTGAGTGCATTGTTGGATGTCCTTCCGTAGGGAAATGGAAAGATCAAGATCACTCCTATCTGGAGGAGCAGTTCCACTATTAGAAGAGAGAAGAGGCTCGGGAATAGGCACATAAGGCTTCAAGGGCAAAGAATCACTCTCGAGAGAAAGAGATGGGGCAATAGGAATAGATGTGGATTGAACTGGTGCCAGCAGAGGTGTCGAGATAATAGGATTTGCAGAGGAAGTATCATAGGGTAAGAGAGAAGAAGAAAGAGAAAAATGCAGGGTATCCTCAAAAAAGGTGATATCAGCAGAGACATACTGTTTGTAAAGAAGTGGATCAAAACGACGATATCCCTTTTGAGTCAGACAATAACCAAGGAATATGCATTTAATAGAACAAAGAGAAAGTATGTCACGACCAGGAGAAGGTATTTGAAACAATGCCGTATATCCCAAAACTCTAAGTGATAAAGAAAATGGCTCAGCCTCTGGATACAATATGGAAAATGGAGTCTTTCCCTGAAATATAGATGAGGGAATACGATTTATGAGATTGTAAGAGAGAAGAACATCATGACAATAATTCGACCGAGAAACATTCATTTGTAATAAAAGGCTGCGAGCAACATCCAGGAGATGTCGATTCTTGCATTCAGTAATGCCATTCTCTTGAGAGGTATAAGGGCAAGTAGTTTGATGAATCAAACTGTGGTTGACACAAAAATTGGAAAATTGACGACCGACATATTCCTTAGCATTATCAGTACAAAGAATTTGAATAGGCACATTAAACTGTGTGGAGATCTTATTATAAAAGGAGATAAACACAGAGTAAAGTTCAGAATGCTCTTTCAAGAGATTATGCCAAGTACACTTGGAGAAATCATCAATGAAGGTAACAAAGTACAATCTACCTCTACCAAGAGTGGCAGTATGATAGGGACCCTAAATGTCAGAGTGAACTAGTTCAAAAGGGTGTGAAGAACTATGTCTCATTCGTGTTGGGAAAGAATAATGATTATGTTTACCAAGCTGACATGCTTAAAAATTCAAAGGGTAATCCTATTGAGGAAGATCTTGGAAAATTTTGTAGATGAGGTGAGAAGGAGGATGGCCAAGATGATGATGCCATTGTTGAAGGGAAGAAGAAGCAGAAAGAGAAACAACATTATCAAGAAAGAAGAGGCCACCACTCAAAGACCTAGTAGCAATTATAGCCTTTGAGACAAAATCTTAGATAGAATAAGTAGCAGTAGTAAAAGTAACCATGCAATGAAACTATATGCAAAGATCATGAACAGACAGCAAATTGCACTAAAAAGTAGGAATATAGAGAGAGTCCTCAAGCTGTAAAGACAGAGTGATGTGCACAATGCCAACACCATGCATAGGAGCAGAGGTCCCATCTGCAATAATGATAGAAGATACCCATTTCTGGTTGGGAGTGTAACATCCCATTACCAACTAGACCCCTAAGAGTGGTTTTGATCATGACCAGGTCACGATAAAGCTCTAGGGAGCAAAAAAAAGGGCCAAGTGATCAAAGGCCAAGGTGAGAATCACCATGGTCTGCTTATGACACAACCTCATCACCAAACCTAGGGTTTGACCTTAAGGCTTCACCATGACTCCATGACCCCACCACAACACAACTAACTTATTAGAGGATCCACTAGAGCCTTAAGGTTCCATTAGAGTACACCCAAGGTGACTAATTTTACCTAGGACAACCCTAGGCCTAAATTAGGCAAGGTGCCCTAACAAAGAGCAGTTGGCCTCTAATGTGCACAACCAATCTTACCCAAGTCTTCCTAGACCTAAAGTGGTGTTAATGGGTCACCAAAGATCCATTGGGGTCAACTCTAGAGCCTGAGTTGACCCAAGTCAACCCTTGAACTAAAGTGGTCAAAGTGTCCTTACCAAGGGATATGTGAACTCCAAAGTACCAAGTCAACCCTACCTAGACCTACCTAAACTCTAAGAGGGGCCAATGGGTCAATAAGTATCCATTGGGGTCAGCCTTAGAGGCTAGGTGGACCAAAGTCAACCCAAGCCCATTTTGGGTCAACCTAGCCCAAATGGGCTAGCCCAAGCTCAAGCCCCCTCATGTGGCTTAATAAGAATATAATTTGTATGAGTGGGCTGCCTTTGGACCACAAGATTGACCAAGTCAACTTGGTGACTAGGAGAGAGAGATAAAATGAGCTCCACCTCATTTTAATGGAGGAGTGAGAAATGGGAAGGAAGAGGTGGAATATAGGGGGCTGCCAAAAGGAGGCCAAATGCAACCTTTAATGGCTGGATTCAACTCCCCTAGAGAAGGGGAGAAGTTTCTAGCCGTTTCCCAGCCACCAAGGGGCATATTCAGCCCCTTTCTCTCAACTCGAGCCATGCCATTAATGGCTTTGATGGGCAATGAAGGATCCAGCCACCCCTCTTCCCAATTGGTCTTTTAAATACCACCAATGGCCCAAGAGGAAGATTTCCTGGCCCTTTACTGAAGAATTCGAGCCCTCCCACTGTACTGTTGCAGAAGCCGAGCACCATCGCCGTCAACCATGGTGTCCCGCCGCTCCTCTCGCCTTCAGGCCACCGAAAAGGTCCTCCCCCTCTCCTTGTTTCATGGATAGATCCTAAGAATGTTTAGGTTCGAGGTTCGGGATCAGTTGAGCCCGATCCAAGTCCTCATTTTCATGGTTTTTGGCCGAAAAGTGGCTAGGTAGAATCGCCGGAATAGGCATCTCCGGCGGCCGTTCCGCCGGATGGGGGTAGCCCCCACCTCCCCGAAGGTTGTGGTGGCAGTGGCCGGCCGGGGAAGTGGATGGGTGGCCGAGAAACCAGCATGCAATGCGACCCAGGATGGGAAGATCGTGGACGTTGGCTCAAGGAAGAAGACGACTCGGCTGCCCTTGGATTTGCGCCAAGATTCGTGAGGAAAGATTCATAGAAATTAATTAATGTTGATTTATTTCATTTTTCTGTCACAATATTTACAGTAGATGGTGTTAATTTTTAAAAATATTTAGGGCCCTCTGGTGGGAAAACTTTTAACATGAAAGTTGTATCCCTATGGGTCTACTTTAATCCAAAATTTATTTGGACCCATTTGGGTTCTGGTTTGGCCAGGGCACCCATTTTGGTGGGGCCTGAAAGTGGAGGATAAGATCAGTCTGACTCTAGATGGGGGGGGGGGGTGAATAGAGTTTGTTAAAATAATTTTTCAAAATAAAACTTTGCAGAGGAAGAGTTAAGTTAATATAGTATGTGTATTGTGCTGCAGCAATAAAATAGAAGTAATAATAAAAAGAAAACAAAAGATTCACATCACACAGCAAAGAATACACACAAGCAACCAAACACAAGAAGCTATAGTGGTTCCCCAATCAACCTGGGTACATCCACTCTTCTACCACCCTTGGTAGGAGTCCACTCAGGATGAGTTGATCAGGTGTCCTGGCACCAATGAGCTTTTGATAAGGTGCTCAAAAACCAGATCTAGATTTTTTGATAAGGTGTCTTGCCACCACTGAGTTTTGACAAGGCTCTCAGAACCAGATTCAGAACTTTTGAAGGGAGTTTTGATAACCCTTTTACTGCAGCAAAAGAAAAAGGAAGAGGTGAAGTTGTCTTCTCTGTCTCAATCACTTAGAGAATACTTAGTGGATTGATTGTGTTGTCAAAGCTCCCCCCTGAGATGTAGATGGTTCAGGAGTGAGAGCTTTGCTAGGGTGATAGGCCTTCAGAAGCTTATGATCTTCAGCAGAATATGATTTTCAGTAGAGGCTGAAATATGAGTTGTCTGGAGTCTTTGATGTTGAAGCTATGAGCACTTTTCAGTATGCTAATTTTCAATCTAACTCTTCAGGATTGATGACTTGATTTTTCTCTGAGTTGATCTCACTATCTGTGTATTTCTGTATTGAGTGTAATTCTTCTCTTGATCTGTTGTTGTGTATTTTATTCTCTGATGATCCTCTGTCCAAGATAGCCATTAGCAGTCATAAATGTCTTCCATAAATATTTTGTCTTCTGGAGGAAAGTCCAATAAACATTCTTTGAGAAATCCCTTGAAACTTGCTCCAGAATAAATGAAAACGGCTAACAAATCTTTGGAAATAAAAGCTGAGAGAATTTGAAAAACAGTCCAAAAGCTGACTGAATTTGAATCCTTAAAGTCGTCAATCTCTAAGAAAAACGTCGATCTGAGCTCTACGATCGTTGAACTGAGCTCAGAGATTGGGTTGAACATCAGACAGAAAACGTCGAACTGAGCTCTACGATCGTCGAACTGAGCTCAGCGACCTGAAGAATAAGTGAGGATAGATCGTCGAACTGAGCTAGAATATCGTCTACCTGAGTTCGACGACTTAGCAGAGTTGAGCTCAGAGATCGTCGAACGGAGTTCGACGTTTCGTCGACCTGAGCTCGACGAAAATTGTCTTTGTCTCAGCTCTAAGTCTTGATCATTGAATGGTTCTGGGGGTAGTTTCAAACCTAAGTTCTAAGCCCTAGACTCATTCTAACTTTACCTTTTCAACTATACATCTAGGTCAAACTGATTTCCTAAAAACATAGTGATCCTTGCCCAAATTAGTAATAGAGTGTTCCAACAATCTCCCCCTATTTGGGTTAGGATTACTATTTACAGAGCTTAGTAATAAATACAAAAGCAAATACAGAAAAGCAAAAAAAAAATATTAAAGCAACAGAGCAGAACATGCAGCATAACAGCATTCAGATAGAATATCAGCAAGTGTTTTAAAATGAATGTACTGTCTGCTTACAGAGATCACTTCTTTTCACTTACTTTCTTAAATAAGATTTCCCTGTTGGGATTGAGAGCCTCTTTCTTTGACCTTCTGTCATCATCTACACCTAAGGAGGTTTGAGATCTTGGCCTGGGAACCACAGCCTCAGGATGCAGTTTCATGTAATCCACTGGGTCAAAGAACTTCCTTGAAGCATATCTTTCCAGTTCTGTCTTCCTTTGCTCTGACAAGGTAGTGATGTTGGAAGTGTCTTTTCCTTGCTCTCTGGCCTTCTTCAACTGATCTAAGGCAGCAAGTTCTTTCATCCTAGCAGTCCATGATAAAGGATTGTTCTCTGGATCTTTAAAAGGGATTGCAGGTTCATATCTATTAATACTTTCTGAAGCAGTAGAAGTCCTTGTATCAACAGTTTCTCTGAGTTTATAAGGGAAAGGACCTTGAGTTGAGTCCATATGTCTTTGTCCTTCCCTTTGTTATCTTGATTGAATCCTGTGTTCTCTCTGATTACCTCTGTATTGTCCCCTTCTGGACTGATAACCTCTTTGAAATTGCCCTCTGGGATGATATCTCTGTGAAGATTGGGAGGAGCTTTTCTTTGGAGCAGAGGTTTGAGAAGCTGAGCCTCCACCTGATCCTGAATCTGGAGGAGGAGGAGGAGGAGGCTGAAACTGGGATGATCCTTTCTCATACTTATCCAAATTTCTTTTTTTCCCCATGGCCTTTAGCTGGTTTTTAGAATACTGCATCCAAGATTCAGTTATCTAGCAGTCTTGTAGAATATAATAAGGTATGTCATTAACATCCTTGGCCTTTGCAGGAGGGACCTTCATCATGGCCTTACTTCTATCTTTCCTTTTCCTAGCAATAGTGCCAGCAGAGTCATCTGATTCTGTATTGAATTGATCACTTTCAGAACTCTGTGGTCTGTCATACAAATCATCTATACTTTTGATGTATTCCTCTTGAACTTTTGATTTCTCAGTATCAACAGGGGTAGGAGGTATTGATACAATAGCAGTAATCACAGCAGGACTCTCAGCAGGAGCAGATGAAATAGCAGGAGTCTCAGATACTTGTACTTCCAAATATTTGGCCAATTCTTCATCAACAGTATTATCAATATCAGCAGGCATATCAACAGGCAGCATTTCAATATCAGTGGATATAAGCACAGCAGCAGCAATAGTAGTAGTGGCCTTGTCCTCAGCTTGGACAGATTCTATAAAAGAAGCTAGCAAAATTGGCTCACATACTGAAACAGGAACAATTGCCTTGGAGAGATCTTCACACTGTTGAACTGGTAGATAGTTGAAGTAAACAACATCAAAAATTGAAAGCAGTATATGGAGATCCACTGCAAACACTGGAGTAGCAACTGAGGCTTCAGCAGCAACAGGAAATTCCAGAACTTCATTAGGTATCTCCCCTGCCTGAATTTAGTAAGAACTGGATCAAGGCACCCAGAGGAAGGGATTGCCTGAGAAGAGAGGAATGAAGATAGCCTGTCAGACAGCTCCTGAATATGTTTCAGAAGTGGAGCCATTGTGGTCTCCAGCAATGAGGATAGCCTGGGGGCTAGCAGCTCATACAGCTTGTATGTCCAGTGCAAGAAGATCTACATGCTCAAGATGTGCTTGAGTAGAGGTAGGAGTTGATGTTGCTGGCATAATGTTGGATGGTGTGGTGGTAGGAGGTATATGGATGGATGGTTCAGTAGTAGAGATTGTGGAGTTGGATGGTACTGGAAAGGAGATGGATGATATGGGAGTGGAAATGGATGGAGTAAAGGATGGTTGAGAGAGTATGTCCTGAAGGAGTTGTTGGTAGGAGGAGGTAGATGGAATCTCAGAAGGAGAGGAAGTAGAATCATCCATAAAAGATTCTTCTAGGATGTTGAATGATGGAATGGTGAGAGGTGGATAATAGTGTAGTGGGTGGAATGATTCTGAAGTGGCTGGAGGAGATAAGGGTGATGAAATGGTAATGGGGGAAGAGATAGATAAGGTTGAGGTGATTGTTGTTGTTGATGTGGAGATGTTTGTAGAAATAAGTGGAGAGGAAGCAGGCAAATCTTCTGCTGGGGAAGAGACCTGAGGGGAAGTGACTGTAGTAGTCCTTGTGCCTGAAGATGGAATTGCTGTAGGTCTGCTGGGCTTGACAATCTGTCTATCCCATTTTCCAAATAAGGCACAAGTGAGCCTCTTGGAAGCATTGATATGCATTCCACTTGAAACTAACAGTTTAGGGCACTTAGCATGAAGAAATAGCCCAATTATTCTACCAAAATTAACAAAATTCTTGATTATTTTCTTTTTGATTAAATCAAAAAATAGTTCTCCCCAGTTTAGGTGCTTTTTATCCACAAGAGCTCCCATCAAACAAAGCTGATACCTGGAAATTGTATCATAGGTAGAGTGCTTAGCTAACAGCACTTTCCCTACCACATCTGCCAAAAATTTGTATTCCATTGACAGATTTTTCTTCAAAAGCTTGTTGGGGTTAGCTGCTGTATGCCCCATCCTTTCAAGCATATTGGAGAATTCTTCTCCAGACAAATCGATGCAATCTTCTCCTGTACTCAACTGAAAAACTTCTGATAAAACCTCAGTGAAAGTGATACCTGATTTCCCGAGATCGTGCCGACGATTGTGTTGTTATTGAGATTCTGTGTTGTATATACCCATTCTTTGATTTCATCTGCTGCTATCTTAATTCTTGTTGTCATGTTGTTCTCTAGTTATTATTCTTTGAAGAGCTCAAGTATGTCTTTGAATATTTGATCACTACTTTCAAAGGAATCCATATCGATGTCAAATCCGGTGTCGAATTTCATTGCCGACTGAGCTGCAACTGAAATGGCCATTTGATCCTGCAAAGATGAACAAACAAAGAACAAGTGCAGCAAGAGTTTGGAGGGAAAAATAGTTTTTCTGCAGAAATTATGAACGCGCAAAGGGGAACGACGGCCGAAAAATGATTTTTATATTAGGGTTTGACGCTGAAAAGGAAGGATCGTCGATCTTCGTTCGACGATCGGGGCTCCTAAGGAAAGCTGAATGGTCCTTAACATCGTCGATCTCAGTTTGACGTTCTAGAGAGTGTCGATCTACGTTCGACGATCGTTGACCAGAAAGAGATAGTATAAACTATCTTAAAAGCGCTGAACTTCGGTCGACGTTTTGGGAAAATGTCGATCTCCGTTCGACGATCTTGAGGAAAATCGTCGAGCACAGTTCAGAGACAGAAACTATCCTACAGACACAAAAAGAAATAAGTTTTTAGCCTAATCTTGGTCTGTTTTTAGCTTTTAAGATCTTGTAATTTATTTTAGGCTTCCTCCATCAAACATGCCTAACTGATTTAGGAAGAATGTATGTTTCTTCTTATCCAAGGGTTTGGTGAAAATATCTCCCCTTTGCAAATCAGTTGGGATATATTGAAGTTCAATTTTGTTTTTCTCAACATTATCCCTTAGAAAATGATGCCTAATTTCTATGTGTTTTGTCCTACTATGGAGGACTGGATTTTGTGCAATGGAAATAACACTGGTGTTGTCACAAAATATTTTAGACTTCTCTAAGTTGTAACCATAGTCTAGGAGTTGATTTTGTATCCACAATATTTGTGAGCAACAACTACCTGCAGCCATATATTCAGCTTCAGCAGTTGAGGTTGACACAGATGTTTGTTTCTTACAAAACCATGAGACATGTCTATCACCAAGAAACTGACAAGTTCCACTTGTGCTTTTCCTGTCTATTCTGCATCCAGCATAATCAGTATCTGAGAATCCAGTTAAGTCAAATGCTGAATCTTTTGGATACCAGAGACCTAGATTTGGACAACCTTTAACATATCTAAGAATCCTCTTTACTAAAGTTAAGTGTGACTCTATAGGGCTTACTTGGAACCTAGCATATATACATGTAGCAAACATTATATCAGGCTTACTAGCTGTAAGGTACAATAAAGAGCCAATCATTGCTCTATACCATGTCTGATCAACTGGTTTCCCATGTTCATCAGCATCCAATACAGCATTGGTAGGCATGGGTATTTTCATAAATGATGCATCAGACATACCAAATTTCTTAACCAACTCTTTTACATACTTGGTTTGGGAAATAAATATGCCTTCATCATGTTTTTTTACTTGCAATCCTAAGAAGAAGGAGAGCTCACCCATGCTACTCATTTCAAATTTAGAGTGCATCAACTTGGAAAACTTTTTGCACAATTTTGAATCAGTAGAACCAAAGATAATATCATCAACATATATTTGTACTAGTAGGGTATGAGACTTATGGGTTCAAATAAAAAGAGTTTGGTCTACTCTACCCCTTATAAAATCATTTTCAAGAAGAAAGCATGCTAGGGTCTTATACCACGCTCTAGGAGCTTGCTTTAGACCATATAATGCTTTATGTAGTTTGAAAACATAATCAGGATAAGTTAGAGAGATAAAACCTGGGGGTTATCTGACATAGACTTCTTCTTTGATCTCCCCATTGAGAAATGCACTCTTTACATCCATCTGGTATACCTTGAATCCTTTGTGAGTAGCATAAGCTAGGAATATTGTGATAGCCTCTAACCTTGCAACTGGTGCAAAGGCCTGGTCATAGTCTATTCCTTCTTCTTGAGAGTAGCCTTGAGCAACTAGCCTTTCCTTGTTCCTTACAATGACTCCCTGATCATCCAACTTGTTCCTGAACACCCATTTTGTTCCAACAATGGAATGATCCTTTGGCTTAGGCACTAGTTCCCAAACTTTGTTTCTTTCAAATTGATGCAACTCCTCTTGCATTGCAATGATCCAGTGTGGATCTTGCTCTACATCTTGAATGGATTGAGGTTCAATTTGAGAGAGAAAGCAAGTGTGCATTAGGTTTTGGTTGACCTGATTTCTGGTTTGCACACCAGCTGAGATGTTTCCAATCAATTGGGAGATTGGATGATCTCTTGATGTTACTAAATCAACAGGGGGTGTTGATTGTTCACCAACCTGTGTTGTTGTTTCCTCTTGTGGAACAGCAACTGGCTCTTCAAGAAGATTTTCTTCCAGATGTTGAGCAACTTCTTCATCTTCACTACTTTCATCCTTTTGAGTAACTTGCAATCTGTCCAAGTCTTCAGCTAGAGAGTGTACCTGCAAATGTTCTATGGTAGAAGTATTCTTCTCCTTGAAAGACATATTAGTTTCATCAAAGGAAATATGGACAGATTCTTCTATTTTTAGAGTAGTTTTATTATAAACCCTATAAGATTTACTGATCATGGAGTATCCCAGAAACACTCCTTCATCAGCTTTTGCTTGAAATTTTGCTAAATATCTCTTTTCATTATTGTGAATATAACAAATGCAACCAAAAATTTTGAAGTAAACTACTTTAGGTTTCTTCCCTTTGAGTAATTCATAGGGAGTCTTGCCCTTCAGTTTATGTATCAAACTTCTGTTCAACACATAGTTGGAGGTGCTCACTGCTTCTGCCCAAAAGGATAGAGGAAGGTGAGCATCTGTCAAAAATGTAGTTGCAGATTCAATTAGGGTTCAATTTTTCCTTTCTGCTACACCATTTTGTTGAGGAGTTCTAGGAGCTGAGAAAGTATGCCTGATCCCTTCACTCTGACAGAACTCTTGCATAAGAAGAGAATCAAACTCTGTCCCATGATCACTTCTGATCAGGGCAATGTGAGTATTGAACTCAATCTGTATACTTTTGAGAAACTCTGTCAGACACTTAAAGTTATCAGACTTCTTCCTCAGAAAGAATACCCAAGTGAATCTGTAGAAGTCATCTACAATCACCAAAGTATAAGATTTCCCTCCTAAGCTTTGTACTGTAATGGGTCAAAAAAGATCCAAGTGTAACAGATACAAAATCCTAGGTGAATCACTCTTATTAAGTGACTTAAAACTGTTTTTAGTTTGCTTGCTTAATTGACAAGACTTGCAAAGTACTTCCTTCTTGTAGGGGCCAGAAGGTAGTCATCTAACAAGGTTGTCCTCGGATAGCCTAGCAATAGTTCTAAGGTTAATATGCCCTAGTCTCTTATGCCACAGTATATTAGGTCTAGATATGGAATTGAACAAGCAGATATCTACTTTAGATGAATGAAAATCTACTAAGTAAATGTTACCTTTTCTGTTACCTGTTAACACAGTTATGTTGTCTTCTGACTTGACCTTGCATATAGCTTTGTTGAAAGTCACTTGATATCCTTCATCACAAAGTTGACTGATACTTATCAAGTTGTGCTTGAGTCCTTCAACATAAGCTACTTTCTTGAAGGTGACTGTTCCAATTTGGACTGCACCATATCCTTTTGTTGTTCCAAAGTTTGAATCACCAAAAATTACTTTGGGTCCAAGCTTGGATTTAAAGGATGTGAAGATGTCCTTGTTCCCTGTCATCTGCTTTGAGCACCCACTATCAAGATACCATAGCTGGTTTGATATTGGATAGGTCTTCACCTGTACATACAAGAATTTACATGTTTTTGACCCAGTTTACCTTGGGTGTAGGTTGATATCCTTTAAATTCAAAAATGAAAGACATCCCAGGTTGACTCTTATAACCTTCAGGATGGTATCTCCTAGGAGGTACTATCCATTCAGTATAGGGGTTGAAACCTTTGGATATAGGAATTCTAGGATTGAATCTAGATGTACCTTTGAAAGATTTTTCAAATCCCTGATCTCTATTCGACGATCGTCGAGCTGAGGTCGACGATCTTGGGTCAGATCGTCGAGCTCTGTTCGAAGATCGACTGTCCTGGATTTCAGAGTTCAGGTGTCGTCGAGCTGAGTTCGACGATTTTTTCTTGGATCGTCGAGCGCCGTTCGACGATCGTCGAGCTCTGTTCGACGCATTCTGTTGAACTATAACTTTCTTTGGCAAATTTGCATTCTTCCTTGCTACCTCTACAACTTCCTTCCCTTTATCAGAGATAAATTTGATTGGAGTTGTCAGAACTATAGGCTGGCTAGATGAAGCACCCAAGCCCAGTGTACTATTAAGTCTAGAGTTCACTGTGCTTGTGATATCCATCAGTTTGATGCTTCTCCCATTAAGGGATTCTTCAAACTGCTTGGACTTGGATAGTTCACTTTTCAGTGAAGCTATCTACTCCCTATAGCATTCTAACTCTTTGGAGAGTTTGAGGTTCTATGATTTTAAAGTGCTATACTCAGACAGTTGTTTTTTGAGGGAAATGATTTCCTTCTCATACTCTAATAGATCTAGGCATAGTACTTTAAACTCATGTTTAAAGTCCTCAGAACTGAAATCAAATGAATTGATTACCTGGTCTTCTTCTAGTTGAATTTCTGAATCTGACTCTGACTCTTCTGCTTCTGAATCTGATTGAGAGGCATTGATAGCCATCATGTAAAATTCCTTTTCATCAGCATCATCCTCATCATCACTAGAGCTGAATGAAGCTTCAGAATCCTCTTCAGTTTCACTTCATGTCTCAGCAACAAATCCCTTCCTTGTATGTTTGTTCTTGTTGGAGGAGGGTTTGTCTGAGCTGTTCTTCTTAAAGTCTTTCTCCTTTCTTCTTTCTCTTCTATCCTTCTTGTCCTTGGTTTTGTTTTCTGGACAGTCAGGCACAATATGGCCTGGTTTCCTACAACCAAAATAGATAATTTCTTTGTTGTTATTTGATTTATCATACCTTGGCTTATCATGTCCCTTTTATGACCTTTTTCTGAAAACTTTTCTGGCCATTTTGTAGAATCTTTTGGCCAATAGGCTGACTAGCTCCTCATTGCCTGTGACCTTTTCTTCAGGCAGGTCCTCAATAGCTTTGAAGGCTATTGACTTCTCTTTCCTTGTGGCTGGTGAGACAGCCTTCTGTTCTTCTTCTCTATTCTTAATCAGCAGCTCATAAGATTTGAGCTTGCCCAGTAGAGCTTCAGTGGTGTTCTCATTTAGACTTCTGGCATCTTTGATTGGCCAGATTCATGAATCCCAGGTGCTGGGGAAACACATTAGGATTTTGTCATTCAGCTCAGTCAATGAGATTTCTTTATCCAGAGTCTTTAACTCATTGACAATCAGACTTAATCTGTTGTACATGTCTGCTACTGACTTAGCTTCTCCCTTTTTTAAATTCTAATATTGGGTTATGAGATGGGATCTTCTGTCTTTTCTTTCATCAGCAGATCCTGAGACAATCTCAGAAAGTTTGTCCCAAATTTGTTTAGCTGAGTTGCATTCAGCTACCTTCTGAAATATCTCATCAGACATTGTCTGAGCTAAGATATTCATGGCCTTGGCATCTGCAGTCTTCCACTTCTTTATTTCAGCATCTGTTCCTGAAGGAGGTGGAACAACATTTGTACTTGAGTTTGCTGGTGGACTTGGGCACACTGTTAAAATAGAATTAAATATATCTTCATCAATATAATTCAAATAAAGTTTAATCCTAGCTTTCCAAAGTGCAAACTTGGATAGATTGCACACTGGAGGCCTGGTGCTTGCATAATCATTGTTTTGTGCCATGTCTTTATATAAAATTAAATATAATGAAAATAACCCTCTTAAAGGATTGATCTTATCAAGGATCTTTTGGTTCAGGTGTTATCCTGTATGAGCAACCAACCTCCCTCTGATACCAATTGAAAGTGGAGGATAAGATAAGTCTGACTCTAGAGGGGGGGTGAATACGATTTGTTAAAATAATTTTTCAAAATAAAACTTTGCAGAGGAAGAGTTAAGTTAATATAGTATGTGTATTGTGCTGCAGCAATAAAACAGAAGTAATAATAAAAAGAAAACAAAAGATTCACAGCACACGGCAAAGAATACACACAAGCAACCAAACACAAGAAGCTATAGTGGTTCCCCAATAAACCTGGGTACATCCACTCTTCTACCACCCTTGGTAGGAATCCACTCAGGATGAGTTGATCAGGTGTCCTGGCACCAATGAGCTTTCGATAAGGTGCTCAAAAACCAGATCTAGATTTTTTGATAAGGTGTCTTGCCACCACTGAGTTTTGATAAGGCTCTCAGAACCAGATTCAGAATTTTTGAAGGGAGTTTTGATAACCCTTTTACAGCAGGAAAAGAAAAAGGAAGAGGTGAAGTGGTCTTCTCTGTCTAAATCACTGAGAGAAGACTTAGTGGATTGATTGTGTTGTCAAAGCTCCCCTTGAGATGTAGATGGTTCAGGAGTGAGAGCTTTGTTAGGGTGATAGGCCTTAAAAAGCTTCAGATCTCCAGCAGAAGTTGATTTCAGCAGAGGCTGAAATATGAGTTGTCTAGAGTCTTTGATGTTGAAGCTATGAGCACTTTTTAGTATGCTAATTTTCAATCTAACTCTTCAGGATTGATCACTTGATTTTTCTCTGAGTTGATCTCACTATCTGTGTATGTCTGTATTGAGTGTAATTCTTCTCTTGATCTGCTGTTGTGTATTTTATTCTCTTATGATCCTCTGTCCAAGATAGCCGTTAGCAGTCATAAATGTCTTCCATAAATATTTTGTCTTCTGGAGGAAAGTACAATAAACATTCTCTGAAAAATCCCTTGAAACTTGCTCAAGAATAAATGAAAACAGCTAACAAATCTGTGGAAATAAATGCTGAGAGAATTTGAAAAACATTCCAAAAGCTGACTGAATTTGAATCCTTAAAGTCGTCGATCTCTAAGAAAAACGTCGATTTGAGCTCTACGATCGTTGAACTGAGCTCAGAGATTGGATTGAACATCAGACAGAAAACGTCGAGCTTAGCTCTTCGATTGTCGAACTGAGCTCAGCAACCTGAAGAATAAGTGAGGATAGATCGTCAAACTGAGCTAGAAGATTGTCGACCTGAGTTCGACGACTTAGCAGAGTTGAGCTCAGAGATCGTCGAACGGAGTTCGACGTTTCGTCGACCTGAGCTCGACGAAAATTGTCTTTGTCACAGCTCTAAGTTTTGATCATTGAATGGTCCTGGGGGCAGTTTCAAACCTAAGTTCTAAGCCCTAGACTCATTCTAACTTGATCTTTTCAACTATACATCTAGGTCAAACTGATTTCCTAAAAACATAGTGATCCTTGTCCAAATTAATAATAGGGTATTCCAACAGGGCCTATACCTAGAGCTAACCTGAGGTTCAAATGGGTGCCCACCCTTAATCCCTTGTCCAAATAGAGTGAAATTTGGACAGGGGACCAATCTTAACCGTATCTAGGGTCTGTCCAAAAATGAAAATTTTTGGATACACTTTGCCTAAAGTTTATATTTTTATTTAATATTGTAAGGGTAATTAAATTAAGTAGTGAAATGATCCCCAAACAAACCCAAATTTTGGGGAGTGGTCCCTGGCAATAGTACCTAGCTCTGCACAAAATTTCAACTTGTTTGGATGAGTTTTGGTTAGATAATCACCAAACCCTAGTTAGGTCTTTAAGAGGTGCTTTTGAATAATGGTGCACTTGGGATTTTGAGTGGTAATCTCATCTCAACAAAGGCTGGGGTTTTGGTCACTGACTTGGTATGGCCAATGTCACCCTCTTGAGGAGAATGGTGTAATTTAGGGTTGGTTTACCCTAGGGTTCAAACTCAAACCCTATGGAAGGGCCCTTGAGTGTTGTGAAGGGCATAGGGGAAAATGCCCTTGTTTGACCTTGTAACTAAGTAGAGTTGAAGGTAGTAAAACCTAAGTCCTCTGGTAGGATTCTTAGAGGATTTGGATGTAGGCAGACACCTCAAAACCCTAACCCTAGTTTTAGGGTAGAAGCTCAAATATGGTAACACAGTCACTAAATTTTAGTTAAAAGTTGTGAAACTTGGGTAGAGTAAGTTTTAATCTAGTTAGAACCCTTAATAATTTTTATTAGAATTTTATTGGTTATATTTCTAGTACTTTATTTGTTAGGTATAAATTTGCCTAAACTGGTGTTTTAATTATTTTGATTACTCTGTTCATTTGAATCTAATGATACTTGGCCAGCAGATGATTTAGGTCAAAATGAATATCCCTGAATTTTGTTACTAATTTTTAGTTGATTATATTTAGTACTTCCTTCACAAGTTCCAAAAGGGCAATTATGGTCAATAAATCATTTAGAGCATATTACCTACTGTAAAATTATGAAACCTGGCCACTGATGTTGTCAGATCAATATTTAGTTGTAGGATGTTATTCATAATTTTTAGGAGAACATTTACAATACTTGCTTTACAAACATAGCTTTTTGAGATTTTGGTAATTATTTATTCTAGAGCTCAATTCCCATTGAATAATAATGAAATTTTTCCACTGATGTTTTTAGGAAAGTATCTGCTCTAGAAGATTAATAAAGAATTTTTGGATGATTATTTACTGCACTTACTTCATTAATGAAAGGAAAAAGGATTTATTCTCAAAATTAAATTAGAGTCCTTAAATTTCTGGGAAAAAATGTTATATCTTGGATTTACTGATAAATTGTTGTTTAGAATTTAACATGATTTTATAAAGCTTTATTCATATCTAAAAAGTGCACTTTATGTTCAAATGGTAGCTCTTGGAACCCTTAAGAAAATTAATTAAATATCAGAATAACTAGGAAAATTATAATCTTCTGGATTTAGTATATTTGTGTCATGATAAGTCTCCAGTAAATAATTTAGGGCATTCGGATGATTATTTAGATTATCTCCTATCTGGTTCGACGTATAATCTAGGTTGGTCTGCACTTAGCAAATCATTAAAGTTGCAATAGGATATGATTTGGGATAGTTGTTGGAGTTAGTCATTTTGCTGGGTCGGATAGATGTGGATGATTTCACAATAGAATGATTGGAGGGGTAGTGAGAAGTGGTTTGGCTAGCGTGTAGAGGTGCTCGGGTTCGACGAAAGATCGTCTTTCCCGAAGAGAGGAAGGTTAAAAATCACACTAAGTTAGTCTATCGTAACACGAGGAAGTAATGGGTAAGGGAATCAACCAATAATAATAAGTGACTTGCGAAAGGGAACGATGGGCTTCAGCTACCATCATAGTTCCTAGTGCCCTTTGAGAGCCCTTCACAGGGAATACCGGGGGCAGTCCTGGGTTAACGTAAACTGTATTAACAAACTGAAAAGAGTAACCTAGTAATTAGGATCTCATATTTAACAAACACTATTAGCACAGGAAGATTGTTTGGAGCTTCAGCTCGGTTAGTTTTGAGACAGACAGTTTGGTCCGGGGAGCCTCAGCTCGGTTAGTTTTGAGACGAACAGTTTGGTCCGGGGAGCTTCGACTCGATTAGTTAAGAGACGCAAGGAATTGTCCTGGGAGCTTAAGCTCGATTGGTTTGATACATTAAATTTGTATGTGCATAAAAGCAAAGAAAATAAAGTTGGTGGGTCTTCAGTATTGGAAGGTCGATGCACCGACGCCAATACGCTAACTCGGCAAGTGTGGTTAGCACTTCTCCAACAGAAGTCCTGTGCGCCAGCCAGCAAGAGTATGCAGGAATCCGCTTCGTGCACCAAGCGTTGAGGCGTACAATAGGTCTGACAGGTAGTGCTTTACTGGTTTATAGGTGGGCGAGGCCCAACCAACCGCTTCCGTCTACCACTATGGAGGTATCATGGGAGGTTACGGCTCCAGAAAGGGGGAACTAAAAGTCTGTGCGCACAGATTCGGGTGTGTGTATTGCACTTGCATGATCAATCAAACCCACTAGCATGTCATAGCATAATCGATTCATTTAACTCCTGACACCTAAGGTATAAGTGGAATGGGACGCTTATATATTAAGACTTGCAAAACGACCCCTTGGTCTATAAGCTAGTGTGGGCAAGTTTATAAATTAAGGTCAAATTCTTTATATATATATTGTTGTTAATAACCGACACCCCAACGTATAAATTGGTATGGGACTCCTTATACGATGGGAGCCCTGTAGAAGATCCCTTTGCTTATGCATTTCTGCACATAAGTTAAGGTTATTTTTCCATACTTTACATTACTGCCACATGTATTATAAAATTGCTAGTATAGGTCCGCTGCCACTTGTTTTTGATTACATTCCACCTTCAAGTCCTCCCCTCTCTTCCTCTCCGCTCGGTGCCTAGGGGCCATGAGGGAAGGGGCGATGGATGATAGGGCTTAGTTGTTGGGTATTGTATCCACACTCACCTAGATTTGCATGAAGTCACCCATGAACTAAGTTGAATCCAGTTGTATTTGATATTTCTCTTTAGCCATATGCTTGCAGGTGTACACTTTAAGTATAGACCAATGTCAGTCTGCAATGGGTCATCAAACACAGGACTTCACAGTGTAATCCCTCACTGTGTAATCCAAGGTGTTGACTCATGTGTAGCCTCTCTATTGGAATATACTTAACCTCAAATCACTTGGAGAAAAGGACAAAAGCTGAAGCTGAAGAAGTTTTATTTGAAAATATTTTTCTGTAACTTAGAATTTTTGCTAAGTCATTTTTGCTCGAGAAGTACAATAGTGCTCGAGTAAATTACAACTCTAGGTCTCGAGAAGTTTTTAAAGTGCTCGAGAAAAAGCTCAGCTTGCTCGAGAACTTTTTCTTTCAAATCTGGCTGTCATTAATGCTCGAGAGAAAGTTTTCCTTTCTCGAGAAAATGACTTTGCTGCTCGAGAACTAGAATGCTGTGCAAAAACATTTCTAAGGAAAAGTACTCGAGAAATATAACTCTTCTTTTCGAGAAAAAGTCTACCTTTCTCGAGAACTATTTCTCTGTTGTTATTTTTCTAAGTTCCTGTGCTCGAGAACAGCTTTAGCTTCTCGAGTACTTTCCTCCAGATTTTCCTCTATGTTCAAGTGCTCGAGAAATAATCCATTTGCTCGAGTACTCTAGTCTTCAGGATTTTGATTAAGTCTTTGTGCTCGAGAAGTTTCAAGTTCTCGAATACTTTCTTTCCAGTACTCGAGCAAGTTTATGTGTGCTCGAGTAATCCAGATATACTTTTTCTTCTAAGTATAAGTGCTCGAGTAGTACAATTAGTGCTCGAGAAAGTTATTTTTGACAGTATATTTTTCTTTGTCTCAGATCTCGAGACAATCATTTCTTTTCTCGAGAACTCCTTGATTCAGTGCTCGAGAACAACCTTCAGTTCTCGAGTACTTCTGACTTGATCTTTTTCTAATTCTGAAATTGTCAAAATCGTTGACTCACTATTCGTTCTATTTTTCCAATCCTTAATCTGTCATCATCTAATTGGCCCACGTGGCATTACTTTCAATACGATTTGATTTCTGACCGATTAGGCTCCCTATAAAAGGTCTAATCAGTCTCTCTTTTCATTAAGAATTTTTATCATCGTTTTATCTTTTCTCTCTCTTCAAGAACGAAAAACGAAAAAGGGCCGAAAAACCCTAAGTTCTCGATTCGTCTTCCCGGTCGCCGCCGCTCACTGTTTCCATCTGGAAGGCCGCCGACGAAGAAAGATCGACGAAGTGACACATAGAATCGAGATCGACCTCGACTTCCTTCGAATCTCTTGATTCCGTGTGTTCCGAAGAACCAGATCTCAAGATCGACGACAGTATCTTCTCCGACTGATTCCTGACAGAGCCGCCATTGTTGAAGGAAGAAGAGACGTCAAGATTTTCCAGATCTGTCACAGTTTTATCATTTTCTGTAAATCTATATTCTGTAGGAGATTCTTCTCCGAGTTGTAGGAGTTTTCATTCCGAGAATTTGTTGTAGGAAGATTGTGCTTCCGAGTGTAGATCCTGGTTGGATCGAGTTGTAAGATTTCTTTAATCTGAGATAAGTGGAGTAGCCGAGTCTAGTGCGTTACTAGATCGGTGAGAGGGAAAGTGGAGTACCCAAGATCGGGGAACCACTATAAATCTTGTGTCGTCTGTGCTTGTGTTCTTTTTGTGTGTGCTGCGATTAGTTTTATTTTATTCCGCAAAAGACGTCGCAATCACCTATTCACCCCCCTCTAGGTGATAATTTAGACAACTAGTCAACTTTCAATTGGTATCAGAGGGTCGTTGATCATATAAAGGTTAACACCTTGATCAGATCTGCCCTAAGTTGTCTAAGAAGTTAGCCAAGCATGGATAAGGCAAAAGATTTTGCAAAGCTTCCACTGTGCACCAAGACAAACTTTCCCATGTGGAAAGAAAGAATTAAATTCTTTATGGAAGCTGTGGATCCAAGGATCTTTATGATAGTTGAAGAAGGTCCCTATGTTCCCATGACAACCTCCACAATAAATCCTACTCTAAAGGTACCAAAGAAACTGATGGATCTTGACAAAGATGAGATTGCACTTGTCTCGTTGGACAAGAAAGCTAAAAACATCATAGCAAGTGCAGTTGATGACTCTATGCTACTGAATCTGATACATTGCCAAAGTGCTAAGGATATGTGGCAGTGTCTGTTAGTCCTGATGGAAGGCACTGAAGAAGTAAGGGATGACAGAAGATCCCTTCTGAATCAAAAATATGAAGCCTTCAGACAAGGACCAAAGGATTCAATCACAGATACTTTTGAGAACTTCAGCAAAATTGTTAATGGTCTGAAGGGGTATGGCAGGAAGTTCACTAATGGTGACCTGAATGACAAATTCCTCAGATCCCTGACGAAAGAGTGGGATACCAAAGTATGTGCCATTCGGGAGTTTGGCAGACTAGCAGAGACTGACCCACAAAATCTCTTCGGAAAGCTGATGTCTTATGAGATGCAAATAAATACAAGAAAAGCCGAAGAAGAGAAGAGCAGATCCTCTTCAAAGGATAAGACTGTTGCCTTGAAGGCAGAAAGCACAAAAAAGGTCAAAGCTCAATCATCTACTCCTGCTCAGGAAACAATTGAGAGTGAAGAAAGTTCAGAGCCCAGTTCATCAGGCTCAGAGTTGTCTGAAGGAGAGTTCTCTCTCTTATCAAGACAGTTCAAGAAGTTTCTGAACAAAAAGAAGAATTGGAGAGGCAAGGATGCCTCACATAGACGATCATATTATGAAAGTGATCGAAGAAAGAAAGGCTCAAGCAGCCATGACAGGTATGTTCCTAAACAGAACAAACATGTTTCATCTGACATAGTTTGCTATTGTTGCAACAAGCCAGGTCATATGATTGCTGAATGCCCTCATAAGAAAAGAGAAGGAGGAAAGAAGGAAAGCAAGAAACCCTTTCACCAAAAGAAGAATGAAAGGAGCTTCGTGGCTAAGAAAACAAAGACCCTCAGCGACTCAGACTCCTCAGAGTCAAGTGAGGAAGAAGAAGCATATTTTGGGCTGATGGCTCAAACTGATGAGGAGACAGAACCCCAGTACACTGGGAAGGTAAACTCTCACACACCTCTTTCTGAATCTGAGAGTTCTGAACATGAGAATGAGGACAGCTTTTCTGACGATGAGTCTGAACTCATGGTTCAGTACAGAGAGCTGATCAAGGCCTACGACAAATGTCGAAAGGTCGTGAAAGCTCAAGCCAAAGAGATTAAGTCTCTTAAGGCAAGTGAAAGCTCTTTGAGAGAAGAAGTTCTTGAGATGGAATCACTCAAAGGTAAGCTTAACTCTGCCATAAAAGAATTGAATGAGACACTTAGTCTCGTCAGTCTGAAAGAAAAAGTCATTGAGAAACTGGAAGAGCAGTTTGAGGCTGAGAAGAAGCTTGTTGAGAGCTTCTCCAAGCCTAAGACAGTTCTTCCACTGATTGCTGAATTTTCAGCACAGACTAATGGTGCTGGACTAGGCCATGTAGCCTCTTCTAGTAAGACTTCTAGAAGGAATAAGACTCAACGAAAGAATAAGGCAGCCAAGAAAGCCTTAGCCAAAGAAAAAGGGAAAGCCCCTCAAGAACAGACTACCTTTAATAAGGTAATCTACCCGACAAACAAGTTTGATCTTGAGTCCTCCTATGGACACTGGTCTAGGCCTACTTATGTAGAGCCAAAGTCTAGATACCAAGGATGGGCACGTCCTAGAAACTTTGGCGAAAGTGTTTTTAAAGCACCTTATGAAGAAATCAGTCTTCAGAGCTATGGTCCATATAATCATGGTCATAACTTTAAGAGAGCACCGAAAGTGAAAGAAGTTGAAGTCTTGTCCACCAAAGAGAGGAAAGCATGTTCATGTCATCAACATGAAGCATCCACCTCCAGTGCAGCTCCTCCTGCTAGACCTCATGTCAAGATGGTCAAGCAGGAGAAGAATGGACAAAGATACAATAGATTTCATTGTTGGTGTTGTGGCAAGATTGGTCACTTCGCCATCGATTGTTGGTTCAACAAAAGTGTTTATGCTGCCCCAAGAGTTATCAATGTGAGAAAGACCGCTCACGATGCTAACATCGGTAGGGGGAGCAATCTAACAAGAGACCAAGGACCCAAACAAATTTGGGTTCCTAAGGAAAAATGATTTTGTGGTTGCATGTATGTCCAAAGGCCAATAGAACGCCAATATGGTACTTGGACAGTGGATGTTCTCGGCACATGACCGGAACAAAAAGTTTACTTCAAAATTACTCTCCAATCGAGAACGGACCAAAGGTCATCTTTGGAGGCTCCGACCGGGGAGTTACAAAAGGACATGGTACAATTTCTAACGGTAGCGTATCCTTCTCGGATGTTGCTTATGTTGAGGGATTAGAACATAATCTCATAAGCATAAGTCAATTATGCGACAAAGGATACGTTGTTGAGTTTCATGCCAACAAGTGTTTGATAAAAGCGGTTGATAAACAAGAAACCATTTTATCCGGCACTCGTAGCAGAAACATATTTTGTCTTAATTTTATTTGCTTGGATTCCTCTACCCCAGTATGTCTTCTTGCTAAAGATAGTGCATCTCTTAGTGACCAATGGCACAAGAGATTAGCACATATTAATTTCAAAACTATTCATAAATTGTTTTCGAAGAATTTGGTGCGTGATGCTCCAAATGTTAAGTGCGAAAAGGAAAGACCTTGTCACGCATGCATTAAAGGCAAGCAAACAAGGGCTACTTTTAAAAGCATTATTGGCAAAGATTCGGACAGGTGTTTACACCTTCTTCATATGGACTTGTTTGGTCCACTGCAAGTTAGAAGTTTAGGAGGTAAGGATTATACGTTGGTTATTGTTGATGATTACTCGCGCTTTGCGTGGGTGTTCTTTTTGAAACACAAGTCGGATACCTTTGATATTTTCACTAATTTTGTCAGGCAAATACAGAATGAGTACAACTGCTCCATTGTCAAAATCAGAAGTGACAATGGAACGGAATTCAAATCTGGGGCCATGACGGAATTTTGTGAAAGCCTTGGTATCCTTCATGAGTTTTCCTCTCCTCGGACTCCACAACAAAATGGAGTAGCTGAGAGAAGAAATAGAACACTCATAGAGGCTTGCAGGACTATGTTGAGTGATGCTTCACTACCGGAATATTTCTGGGCTGAAGCCGTCAACACTGCATGTCACGTGCAAAATCGAGCACTCATAAACAAGAACCATGATAAGACTCCTTATGAACTTTTAAAAGGCAGGAAGCCAACAATATCTTACTTTAGAATCTTTGGTTGTAAGTGCTTTGTACTTAACAACGGCAAGTATCATACCACTAAGTTTAGCGAAAAGCGTTTTGAAGGCATTTTCGTAGGCTATAGTAGCCAAAGTAAAGCATATAGGATCTTTAACAAGAAATCCTTGGTGGTAGAAGAATCAATTCATGTTATTTTTGATGAGACGAGTTTGTTGCAAAGCAACTCGTGTAGTGTGTTACTTGAAGCTGCAGGTTCCAAGATAAGTGAAATAAAGTTGGAGGAACCAAGTGAAGAGAAGGGTGATACCTTCATCGAGATCACTTCTCCAACTACAATTGAGAATGAAGATCAGGATATTGAAGCAGTTCAAAGAAATGAAGTCACTCCAGATGCTGAAGATGTTCCAGATGCTAGGACATTAGAGCTCAGACACTTGAAGGATCATCCAATAGAACAGATCATTGGAAATCCTCGAGACGGTGTCAGAACTCGTAGAGGTACCACTAATGAAAATTTATATTTAAGTTTTCTATCTCAGGTGGAACCAAAGAAGTTTGAGGAAGCAAACTGCGACGCATCATGGATACTAGCCATGGAAGAGGAGCTGAACCAATTCAAACGGTGTGAAGTTTGGAAGCTTGTACCAAGACCCAAAGATAAGAACGTTATAGGAACCAAGTGGGTGTATCGGAACAAGCTAGATGAAGATGGTACAATAATAAAGAACAAGGCGCGTCTCGTCGCCAAAGGATACCGACAAGAAGAAGGAATAGACTTCGATCAAACATATGCTCCAGTGGCAAGATTGGAGGCAATAAGGTTATTTCTAGCATATGCTGCATTAAAAGGTTTCACCGTCTATCAAATGGACGTGAAGTCTGCCTTCCTTAATGGAAACATAAAGGAAGAAGTATATGTAGAACAACCTCCAGGTTTTGTTGATCCAAACTCTCCTAACCATGTCTACTTTCTATTTAAAGCACTGTATGGTCTCAAGCAAGCTCCCCGAGCTTGGTATGAGACATTGTCTACTTTTCTTCTTGAGAACAAGTTCACAAGAGGAAAGATAGACAAGACATTATTTCTTAGGGAAATAAAAGGCAAGATTTTGCTAGTGCAAATCTATGTCGATGACATTATTTTTGGCTCAACTGACGACAACCTTTGCAAAAAGTTTTCTAAACTAATGCAAGGGAAGTTTGAAATGAGCAGTATGGGTGAGTTGAAGTATTTCTTGGGACTCCAAGTGAAACAATCTGAGGATGGAATTTTCATATCTCAGACGAAGTTCACAAAGGAGTTGATTAAGAAATTTGGATTGGAGAACGCATCTACAATGAAAACTCCAATGGCCTCAGCTATGTCTCTGGATAAGGATGAGAAAGGGAAACCTTTTGATGAAACCAAATACAGAAGCATAATTGGGTCACTACTCTACCTTACTGCTAGTAGGCCAGACATAATGTTCTCAACATGTGTATGTGCTAGATTTCAGGTGAACAGTAAGGAATCTCATTACGCTGCTGCAAAGCGAATTTTGAGATACCTTAAAGGTACACCAAATCTTGGCTTATGGTACCCAAGAAGTAATGACAATGAACTGATTGGCTATTCAGATGCAGATTTTGCAGGTAGCAAGGATGATAGGAAGAGCACCTCAGGAACATGTCAATTCCTAGGAAGAAGGCTTATTTCCTGGAGTAGTAAGAAGCAGAATTGTGTCGCAATCTCAACAGCCGAGTCAGAGTACATCTCTGCAGGCAGTTGTTGTGCACAACTGCTTTGGATCAAAAATCAGCTTGAAGATTACAACCTGAAGTTTGAAGACATTCCTCTGATGTGTGATTCCTCAAGTGCAATTGCCATTGCCAACAATCCAGTGTCACACAGCAGAACAAAACATATAGAGTTGAGATATCATTTTATACGGGAGCATGTGGAGCGAGGAGATATCAACCTTCAATATGTTCCAACAGATAGACAAGTTGCAGACATTTTCACAAAGCCACTGGATGAGGCCAAGTTCTCTTTCTTCAAGACAGAACTTGGGATGCTCAACAAAGAGGACTAAGGAAAAAGTCAACTTTCAACTTTTCAGAATTTCAAAAAAAAAAAAATAAAGCTAAGTAATTCTTTCTCGGGAACTTTACTTTTGCTCGAGAACGATGCTCGAGAACTGTCTACTTCTCGAGCAAGCTTCTCGAGAACTCTTTATTCTGCTCGAGAAAACTTCTCGAGAACTTTCGGTTACGAAAATTTCCTAAGCTCTTTTGTCTCGAGAACTTCACTCGGGGTACTCGAGAACTTAATAAAGTACTCGAGCCTACTTCTCGAGCACTTGATACTTACGAAAATTCTTAACCCTAATTTCCCGAGTACAGTTTTTATTAGCTTTCATTATTTTTCGAAATGCCTAGTAGCAGTCCAGATCATTTCTGCCACTCTTTTACAATATGTATATAAATAGTCAGATTAAAATCGTTAAATCCACTAATCCCAAAATCCCCAAATTTCTTGAGACCCTTCGCCTTCCGCCGGTGCCGTGAAAACCAGGAAAACCCCACAGTTTTTCTCCGTTTTTCTTCAATGGCTAAATCTTCTTCCATCGCCAAGCTCGGAATCGGCAGTGAACTCCTTCGAGATGGCATTGCAGACATATCCCCAGACTTTCAGAACCTCTTGAACCTCCTGGATATAGCCGGCCTCACTTTTGTCCTAGAACAGAAGTGTCGTCTCCTTCTTCCTCAGGTTCATGAATTCTACTAGAATTTGACAGTCAGCACCAGTGGTCAGGTTCTCCGATCTACCGTTTCTGGCATCAAGGTCAAACTCTCCGCCTCCATCATCAATCAGTTGCTTCATCTACCTCCAGTCACAGAACCAGAAGACCTAACCCGTGCAGACTATGACCGTGCCTATTCCTTCTGTGGAATCGCCGGCATACCCTCTGGTATTCGACGCCCCCAGCTGAACCCAGAGAGCAAATTCCTTCTGGACATCGTCGGCAAATGCCTTCTCTGTGCTACTGGATCAATCAAACATGCTACAGGAGAGATGTTTGATGTGATGACCTCCATAATCTGCAGGAAGCAATATCCTTTTGGCAGACTGATTCTTGATCACATCAGGTCCAGTCTCAAGAAGCCTGGATTTGCCAGAATTATAACCCTTCTACTCAGTGAACTTGACCCAGCAGTGTTCTCAATGTCCAAAGGCAGTGTTCTGCACTACATGAAGAGGCTCACAGTGGATTCCATTAACAGATGGGAGTTGAAATTGCAGAATACCACCCAGGCCACCAGGGCTCAAGAACAAGTTCAGGAAGAGGTTGTCAGGACTCCACCTCCCTCTCCTCATCCAGCAATTGAGGGGGAGCCTGCACAACCTTCCCCAGTTCCAAAAATTCCCCCAGTTCCTGCTACAACAGTTGTGGTAAAGGATGTTCCAGAGTACAGGATTCCATCCCCCCTCCAAACCCAGAGATTGTCATCCAGGATGCTTCTCTTGAGGGGGAGCCTGCCTCCATGGATATAGATCTGACTGCCACTTTAGAACAAATTGATGCAATGATCACTGAACTCACTTCTGAGCACACTTCTGAACTCACTTCTGAGCACCCCAGTTTAGCATCAACAGCTCCAGACTCAGTTCCAGATTCTGCTCCAGCCACTGCTCAGGACCCAGCTCCACTTGAACCAGTTCTAGAACTGCCTAAGAAACATGCTTCTCCAGAACCAGTTCAGCCCTCCAGTTCACTTCCCCCATCACCTTCTCACCCAGCTGATACCCAAGGACATCAAGCTGCTGCTTCCTCCACAACCACTCCCTCTTCTTTTGAGCCAATGACTGACATCCCAGAAACTGATGAGGATGTTCAGGAGGCAGAGTCCAGGATTCCTCAAAGGCCACACTACTCCATCCCAACTTTACTTCCTTCAGGAAATGAAGGAGATGACAACATCCCTCTGAGAAGACAGCCATCCACTTCTACTGTTGTAATTGAAGAGATCACCCCCAGCCCCTCCAATGCACCTTCTCCACCTGCTGCTGCTCAACCACATCCATCCAGTCTTCCTCCTGCAAGTGCTCCTGCTGCTACTGATTCCATCATAACACTGTTAACACAGTTGTTTGCTGAACAGAAAACCTACATAGACACTGCTGTCAAGAAGGTTCAAGACCAGGTGACTGCACTTGAGAATGCCATGCACAAAGGCTTTGCTGAAATCCAGGTGAACACAGATACCCTGAAAGAAGCATTTCACAAAGGAGGATTGGCCTTGGATCATACTATAACAAGTATTGGCCACCTCATGGCTCAATCAGTTGTGTTGGCTAATAATCAGATTCAGTTGGATAAAAGGACAGATGCCAAGTTCTTTGAGCTGACAGGTGAGGTTGGCACCTTTAAGGAAGATGCTATTGAAACCCTTACTGCAGAAGTCAGAAAGGGGGAGGAGATTTTCAAGACTTTCTCAGCTAAACATTCTGAATCCATCTTGACCAGAATTACCAATGCCAGCCTTGAAACCCAAGCTGACATAGAAGCCAAAGTCATCAAGGCTCAGGATGCATTCCACACCTCCCTGAAAGAAAATGTGCTGAAACATATTGACTCTGTCAAGTTTCATGCCTTTGAAACCTCTGTCTGGATGCACAACAATATATTCCCTGACCATCAGATTGACTCCAACTCAATTCCCTATCATCTGAACCCAGTTGCAGTCAGAGCAGCTCTTGCTGAAAGCACTCAAGCCTCTGCTGCCCAAGCTGCTGCTGATGCACTGGCTGCTGTCCAAGCTGAAGAAGATGCTGCTGCTGCTGCCCTTACTCAGAAGGCCTTCTCTCCATACATTGAACTTCAAGAAACTTTCATGCCAACTGGAGAGGTGTGGGAAGATCTACCTAACCAGCCACCTAATATCCAAACAAAGAAAAGGAAATATGGGGAAGGGCCCTCTGCAAGGAGATCTGCACCTGAACATGATCAAGGCTACAGAAGACATCAGGATGAACCAAGGCAGTATCCAGTACACTCTGAAGTCTGGAGCCCCACCTCCAGGACTTTAATCCTTGAAACTCTGAAGCTGGTAACTCAATTCAGTGAGAGACAACAAGAATTCTACAGCCATGAGGAATGGAGAAAGTATGACAAGAACTGCATTCAGAGGAGGCTGCATGAGTCTAAGTATGGATTTAACAATGCTGCAGCTCCTCCTAAACCTGAAAAGTACTTTCCCAAGCCCTTCAGCTACTTTGAGAGACAAGAGCAGAAGAGATGGCAAGAGGGTGAAAGACAAAAGAGACAGACTGATGGCAAGAAGAAGTAACCTGCACTCTATTTCATAACAGCCTTTGTAACTTTGGGAATAGTGGGATTTAAAAACATTAATCTGAAAAATCTGATTACTTATATACCTATATGTTTTTGATTGTGCTGTGATTCATTTCTGTTATTCCTGCTCTAGGTTATTTTGATTATGTCACATATGTCTTGCTTACTTGTTGTTATGTATTATTTGTTAAGGGATTCAGCTTAGTGTATAGGGTTCTGACTTCTGCAAATAGGGGGAGATTGTTGGGTATTGTATCCACACTCACCTAGATTTGCATGAAGTCACCCATGAACTAAGTTGAATCCAGTTGTATTTGATATTTCTCTTTAGCCATATGCTTGCAGGTGTACACTTTAAGTATAGACCAATGTCAGTCTGCAATGGGTCATCAAACACAGGACTTCACAGTGTAATCCCTCACTGTGTAATCCAAGGTGTTGACTCATGTGTAGCCTCTCTATTGGAATATACTTAACCTCAAATCACTTGGAGAAAAGGACAAAAGCTGAAGCTGAAGAAGTTTTATTTGAAAATATTTTTCTGTAACTTAGAATTTTTGCTAAGTCATTTTTGCTCGAGAAGTACAATAGTGCTCGAGTAAATTACAACTCTAGGTCTCGAGAAGTTTTTAAAGAGCTCGAGAAAAAGCTCAGCTTGCTCGAGAACTTTTTCTTTCAAATCTGGCTGTCATTAATGCTCGAGAGAAAGTTTTCCTTTCTCGAGAAAATGACTTTGCTGCTCGAGAACTAGAATGCTGTGCAAAAACATTTCTAAGGAAAAGTACTCGAGAAATATAACTCTTCTTTTCGAGAAAAAGTCTACCTTTCTCGAGAACTATTTCTCTGTTGTTATTTTTCTAAGTTCCTGTGCTCGAGAACAGCTTTAGCTTCTCGAGTACTTTCCTCCAGATTTTCCTCTATGTTCAAGTGCTCGAGAAATAATCCATTTGCTCGAGTACTCTAGTCTTCAGGATTTTGATTAAGTCTTTGTGCTCGAGAAGTTTCAAGTTCTCGAATACTTTCTTTCCAGTACTCGAGCAAGTTTACTGTGTGCTCGAGTAATCCAGATATACTTTTTCTTCTAAGTATAAGTGCTCGAGTAGTACAATTAGTGCTCGAGAAAGTTATTTTTGACAGTATATTTTTCTTTGTCTCAGATCTCGAGACAATCATTTCTTTTCTCGAGAACTCCTTGATTCAGTGCTCGAGAACAACCTTCAGTTCTCGAGTACTTCTGACTTGATCTTTTTCTAATTCTGAAATTGTCAAAATCGTTGACTCACTATTCGTTCTATTTTTCCAATCCTTAATCTGTCATCATCTAATTGGCCCACGTGGCATTACTTTCAATACGATTTGATTTCTGACCGATTAGGCTCCCTATAAAAGGTCTAATCAGTCTCTCTTTTCATTAAGAATTTTTATCATCGTTTTATCTTTTCTCTCTCTTCAAGAA
This sequence comes from Platanthera zijinensis, assembly GCA_039513925.1. Lineage (NCBI taxonomy): Eukaryota > Viridiplantae > Streptophyta > Magnoliopsida > Asparagales > Orchidaceae > Platanthera > Platanthera zijinensis. The sequence goes on from CM077080.1 coordinate 86,620,103, forward strand.
CGAAAAACGAAAAAGGGCCGAAAAACCCTAAGTTCTCGATTCGTCTTCCCGGTCGCCACCGCTCACTGTTTCCATCTGGAAGGCCGCCGACGAAGAAAGATCGACGAAGTGACACATAGAATCGAGATCGACCTCGACTTCCTTCGAATCTCTTGATTCCGTGTGTTCCGAAGAACCAGATCTCAAGATCGACGACAGTATCTTCTCCGACTGATTCCTGACAGAGCCGCCATTGTTGAAGGAAGAAGAGACGTCAAGATTTTCCAGATCTGTCACAGTTTTATCATTTTCTGTAAATCTATATTCTGTAGGAGATTCTTCTCCGAGTTGTAGGAGTTTTCATTCCGAGAATTTGTTGTAGGAAGATTGTGCTTCCGAGTGTAGATCCGGGTTGGATCGAGTTGTAAGATTTCTTTAATCTGAGATAAGTGGAGTAACCGAGTCTAGTGCGTTACTAGATCGGTGAGAGGGAAAGTGGAGTACCCAAGATCGGGGAACCACTATAAATCTTGTGTCGTCTGTGCTTGTGTTCTTTTTGTGTGTGCTGCGATTAGTTTTATTTTATTCCGCAAAAGACGTCGCAATCACCTATTCACCCCCCTCTAGGTGATAATTTAGACAACTAGTCAACTTTCATTAGTCTTATAGACTAACGGTTTTTGGACCACATCATTTAGGGGATCGTGGATCCCAGCATAGAGGAGCAGCCCCAGAGGTCGACCCGTTTGGAGATAGGGCAGTCTAGCTCAAGAGTTCAGCCAACTGGGACTGTGAGTCCCAACTTATAGTAGATGTTATAGTTTGCTTCCGCTTGAGCGTCATGTAGTGAGGATTTTTATGTATCGGGCATAAGCCCTTTCTTTCAGTACCTTATTTTTAGTATTCTGATATATTATTCTGTGGACACTCCCTTCGTGGAGACTTTTATTTATATATATTTAATCTTTGTGGACTGGTTGTTCTCTATTTCCTTGATGCAGTTATGATCGATTTGGCCGGCAGAATCGGCGTTTCGCGGTGATGACCCTTCAGGGCGTGAAGGTGTCACCGCAAAGCGGCGGTTCTGGGCCTAAGACCCCTGTGTTTAAAAGGAAAAAAAATTGGGTCTTATAAGTGGTATCAGAGCAAACCTCGATCATAAAAAGGTAGCAGTCCACTAACCCTTGGTCACCCCCGCTTGAGTTTAGTTTGGGTACAAACTAAGCAGCGGAAGAAGTTGTGTGCCCATATGGGGATCACATATACATTGTCCACTGTTAATTAAGCTTGAGTCAATTGCTTACAGATGATTTTTGATATGTAGCCTCCAACACAACCAACACCACAAGGAGGAGTATAGCAGACTCTGAATGATGCACCACCTCCCCTGGTCCCCACTCCATTTCTATAGTCGGATATGGGGCAGACTCTGATAGCCATTCTGGAGGCTTTCAGGGCTCAGCAGGTTCCGGCTCCGCAGCAAAACACGGGGGCCAACTGGCTGGGCATCTTCCGAGGACTCTCTCCACCATCCTACTTAGGGACAGAGTCAGCTATCCGGACAGAAGAATGGTTGGACCTTATGTACGAGATTTTGATAGGGATACGGTGCCCCTGGGAGGAGAGAGTTCCATTGGTGGTCTCTTGCTTGGAGTCTCATGCCAAGAGATGGTGGAAGACGTCACTGGACATGACCTCTTCGGATATGGAGATTGCAAAGATTACTTGGGGGGAGTTCCGGGTCGCGTTACTGGAGCATTTTGTTCCACAGTCGGCTAAGGATGAGCTAGAAGATAGGTTCCTGCAGCTGAAGCAGGGCAATAAGACAGTGGTAGAGTACCACGGGGAGTTCAAACATTTAGCCCGGTTTGCGGACTCCTATCAACTGGATGAGGCAGGATACATCAAGAGGTTCTATAAGGGCCTGCGGGAGGACTTAAGAGAGGCCCTACTATTCGTATCTGACGGGCCAATACCTCGGATGTTAGAGAGGGCCAAGAGGATAGAGGCTGATTTGCAAGCTACTCGGGGCCGGAAACGGCCAGCGGAGGATCAATGTCGAGGAGCAAGGAATGATCAAAGACGAGCCCGTATCACGGACGGGAGAAGGGTCGAGGACTAGCCTCGTTAGGAGGCAAGACAGAAAATAAGGGAGCCAGTGGTGGTGGCTCCACCACCTCTTCAGACACGGGAGGGCCAGAGACCTGGGGAAATGGCATATCCCCCACCAGAGTGCTTCCATTGCCATCAGCTTGGGCAAATCTGCAGAAATTGTCCTATGAGAGGGGCACCCCCACCAGCTCCACCTGCTGCCCAGCCAACGCAGTAATTTGGAGTCCGAGGTCGTGGCCGAGGACGTGGATACTAGGGGGGAGATCGTAGACAAGAAAGGGAGCAGGTGTATGATTTGGACCTTGCGTAGCCTCGGAACCCAGAGCAGGTCATAGTAGGTACACTGACATATTTAATTGTTTAAAAAGAATTCTCCTCTTTCTCAGTTGACAAATTTTGTAGAACTGCACTAGATAGAATAAATAGGAAAGAAAAACTCGTTATAGAATCCTAAGACATTTAACCACCCCAGGTATAGTCTTCATCAGCGGCAAGCCTGCCCGCACGCTTTTCAATAACGGAGCTTCTCACTCCTTTGTATCGGAAACGTTCGTAGAAGGACTGGAAGGCGTGGAGCGATTCACGGGCTCGGAGATGAGGGTGCGACTACCCGATGGATCTGAACTCCTTACCTTGGACCACTGCAATATGGAGGCAGAAATTGGTGGAAAGGCGTTCGAGGCTCCAGCGACGCTTTTGAAGCTAATGGACTACGACTTGATCCTGGGCATGACATGGCTGCACTAGAACCATGACCAGATTGATTGCCAAGCAAAGAGGATCACCGTGAGGCACATGGACTCTCTTATTGTTATCGAAGGTATAAGACTTGCCTCCCGTATTCTCTTATCATAAGTTCAGGCCGTTAAGGCCCATCTACAGGGGTAGGAGGTTTATTAGGTTCTATTTGATATGGAGGAGGTCAAGGAATCTGTGACGGACATTCTAGTAGTACGAGATTTTGCCGACGTTTTTCCAGAGATGCTGTCAGGTATAGCTCCGCACCGGGAGCAGGACTTCAAGATACATCTTGTGTCGGGGGCCAAGCCGGCATCTAGGGCCCCTTACCAGATGGCCCCGAAAGAGTTGACAAAGTTTCAAAGTCAGTTTCAGGAATTAGTAGAGGCAGGGTTTGTCCGGCCAAGCTCTTCACCTTTGGGAGCCCCGGTGTTATTCGTCAAGAAGAAGGACGGAAGTCTCCGCTTGTGTATTGATTATCGAGTGCTGAACATAATAACGGTCCGGAATACATACCTGCTGCCACGAATTGACGAGTTGTTCAATCAACTAGAAGGAGCGCATTTCTTCTCGAAGCTTGACTTGAGGTCAGGTTATTACCAGCGACGGATTCGATAGGAGGACATTCCGAAGACCGCCTTCAGTAGTAGGTACGGACTGTTTGAGTTTACAGTGATGCCCTTCAGGCTCACAAATGCGCCGTCAGCATTTACAAGCCTCATGAACAGGATATTCGAGGAGTATTTGGATATATTCATCATCCTATTTATTGACGACATCCTCATCTACTCAAGGACGGAGGAGGAGCATACACAACACCTGGCTTTGACTCTAGAGAGGCTATGGGAACACCTGCTGTATGCGAAGTTCATCAAATGCCATTTTTGGCTAAAGGAGGTGGCCTTCTTAGGTTATATTATTAGAGGTGATGGGTTGGCAGTAGACCTGGCCAAGATTCGGGCAGTTCAGGATTGTCCACCGTTGAAGACAGCCATAGATGTACGGAGTTTCCTGGGGCTTGCCGGATATTACCAGAAGTTCGTCGAAGGATTCTCCCGAATTGCACTCCCTCTTACTTCCCTGACGAAGAAGGAATCCCCTTTCATTTGGACGCCACAGTGCGAGGTGGCCTTTGTGGAGTTGAAAGGTCGACTTACCTCGGCTCCCATTCTCGCTCTTCCGTCAGGAAGGTAGGGATTCCAGGTGTACACGGACGCCTCCTACCAGGGGATGGGTGTCATTATGATGCAGAATGGGCACATGATAGACTACGCCTCCCAGCAGCTGAAGATATATGAGAAGAACTATCTGGTGCATGATCTGGAGATGGGTGCAGTGATCTTTGATCTGAAGTTTTGGCGACACTACCTCTACGGGGTTCACTGTAACATCTTCTCAGATCACAAAAATTTGAAATATGTGGACACACAGAAGGAACTCAGCATCAGACAGAGACGTTGGGTAGAGTTCCTGTCGGATTACCAGTACACCATGCACTACCATCCCGGGATGGCGAACATGGTGGCAGATGCTTTGAGTCGGATAGGAGATACCTCAGGGAAGGGACCACATCTGATGTCCATGGAGCTAGTCAGGTCATTCAGAGATATACAGATATTCCTAGTATCCGAAAATGATCAAGAGCTGTATAGGGAGTATCTAGCATCGATGGTGGCCATAGATGATATTCGAGACAGCATCCGGGACGGACAGAGGACAGATGCATGGGCAGAACCGATATTCCAAGCCTTGGAGGAGGGTTCAACGGGATATTATTCACTGAGAGATGGATTACTATATTTCAGAGGCAGAGTCTATATAGCCGCAGGAGGCAAGATTCAGGAGGACATCATGGCAGAAGCATATTGTAGCAGATATTCTGTACCCCCGGGGATCACCAAGATGACGACAGACCTGAAGAAGACGATGTTCTGGCTGGGGATGAAGAAGGACATTACATACTTCGTGACTCATTGCGAGGCATGTCAGTTGGTGAAGGCGGAGTGCAGAAACACCGCAAGATTAATATTGCCACTTCCGGTGCCTGAGTGTAAATTTGAGGACATCACGATGGATTTCATTCATGGCCTTCCCCGATCACAGATGGGAAACTATTCGATTTGGGTCATCGTCGATCGGCTGACAAAGGGTGTAAGATTCATTCAGATCAGGAAAGATGACTCAGTTGGGGTACTGGTATGGAGATTCGTAGAGAAGTTCATTTGTTACCACGAGGTGCCCAAGACGATCGTGTCGGATCGGGATGGTCGGTTCACATCCAGAGAGTGGAGATTTGTGCAGACTTACTTAGGCATGCGGCTGACCTTCAGCATAGCTATTCATCCCCAGACGGATGGGCAGATAGAACGCACCAACCGGACATTGGAGGTCCTCCTAAGGCTATGCATCTTGGATCGAAATGAACCTTGGGAGAAGCTTTTACCACTAGTTTAGTTCTCCTATAACAACAGCTATCAGTCCAGCATTAGGATGGCTCAATATGAAGCCCTGTACGGGAGGAGGTGTAGGACTCCGCTTTCATGGATTCAGGACGAGGATCCGAAGGTGTTGGGATCAAAGTTTGTCGAAGACACCGAGGCTCAGGTGAGATTGATATGAGACAGGATGCTGGAAGCGCAAGGCAGATAAGTTAAGTACTATGAAGCCCGACACCGTCAGGTAGAGTTCCAGGTGGGAGACCGGGTTTTCTTGAAGATCCGGCTCATGCACGAAGTTTCACGGGTATGTGGTCGGAAGAAGAAGCTCATCCCTAGGTATATGGGCCCTTACAGGATCCTGTAGCGGATCGGGACCCTAGCTTAAAGGCTGGAGTTGCCACCGGAACTGGCAGGGTTACACGACGTGTTCCATATTTCTTCACTTAGGAGGGCTCTACTACGCCCGGAGAAGCAGATTTTGACCACAGATGGGCCGGTAGCTTCATACCGGTCAGTTCACTTGGAGCCGGTTTGGATCAATGACAGAGGAGTACGGATCTTTAGTTGCAAGAAGGTTCCGTTAATCAAAGTTCTGTGGAGGAACCACGGCTAGGAGGAGCATACCTGGGAACTGCAGGACTTGATGTGACAAAAGTATCTAGAGCTGTTCAGTCAGGTATACCTCACAACCTCTCAGGATGTTCAGTTTACTTTCCTATTTTAAACAAGTAGGACTGGAATTTAAATAGTAGGGGCTAATTTTTTGTTTATTGGGCTCTAGACGTTGCCAATTGGGCTAATTAGTCATAGATATGAGTTTTCCCTTTAAACCTCACTTAGCAAACATGGCGTCGTGATGTAATCTTTCACTTCTCATGGGATGTTACAAGTTTCTTTCTCCCCGATAGGAGTCCCCGTAGGCTTAACCTTGATTTCGGGGATGAAATCTTTGTTTTGTTTATTGGGATTTATAACATCCCATTTCCAACTAGACCCCTAAGAGTGGTTTTGATCATGACCAGGTCATGACAAAGCCCTAGGGAGCTAAAAAAAGGGCCAGGTGATCAAAGGCCAAGGTGAGAATCACCTTGGTCTGCCTATGACACAACCTCATCACCAAACCTAGGGTTTGACCTTAAGGCTTCACCATGAATGCATGACCCCACCACAACACCACTAACCTATTACAGGACCCACTAGAGCCTTAAAGGTCCATTAGAGTCAACCCAAGGTGATAAATTTGACCTAGGACCACCCTAGGCCTAAATTAGGCAAGGTGCCCAAACAAAGGGCAGTTGGCCTCTAATGTGCCAAACCAATCTTGCCTAGGTCTTCCTTGTCACAACCCGCATTTTTCCCCAACAATTTAATTATATCAGAGCAAGGGGAAAAATACGCGTCGTGATGCCACGCCGTGCAGGGGATAACTGCAGACGTTCAGGCAAGACTCCAAACTCTACGATTTTAAAAGGAAACATAAATTATTATGAATGAAATCCCGTTTAAGTTATGACGGTAGCCGTATCCCTCGGCTTAGTGAATCATCTAGTCCACGATTTAAAATATAAGTTATACGCTTGCGGAAGATACTTGTTTAAATTGACTCTAATATTCTACAAGAGTATAAATGTCCCCGAGGAACAACTCATACTATGCAAACCCTAGATTTATAATAAGTATAGAAAGTCTTTATGCTAAATAGAAAGTAGTGGCTTAGTTTTGAAAGAGATGACAAGTATGCTTTACTAATAGTAGGGTTTTATAGGTTAAAAATATCTAACATGCAATCCTAGCAATAAATCATCCCAGAGAGCAAGTAATGTAAACAAAACATAAGGAAACCACAACAGCTAGCAAGTGTCCAAAAAGGTCAAAACACCTGTGGGAGTCAACAACCTGACACGAACCCACATTATGAATATGTCTGAAACTGGGCAAAGAAAACAAAAACAACAAACTACCTCGCTACGGCGAGGGGGAAAACTACAGCCAAACTGCTGCTGCTAAGGCTCCAAAACTGGCTCTGCTACCTGCTAATGCTCCGAACCTGAGGCATTCAGAAGAATGAAAACCTCAGCAAGAGGGTACAAATGGTGGCAGAAAAATAAGCCAAAATAAGTAAAGGTCAAAAGGGGTACCAACCCAAGACCAAAACCATTAAAGTAAAGTACAAAAAGAAACAAGGCATCATCAGGAAAAAAAACTCTTACGTGATTCGTCACCAGAGTACACCAGACGCACGAGGCTATAAGGTGACAACATGAATAAATCATAAGGAAGAAATACAAAACCTTTATTAGGCACCTGTGGTCGACTCTACCCAAAAACACGGGCGAGGTGGTCACTCAACAGGATACACCCTCACGAATAAAATATTCGTCTAACTGCGAGGGAGTCTCATACTCTCCACCATACACCGCAGACGCCCAAAAATTGGTAGACTTCAACAAAGTACTAATAAAGGCATCAAACATTGTGGAGGTGATTTCGTCCACTAACTCCCGCAATCAAGAAAATATACAAGAAACCATCACATATATCTCGAGATTTGGCTCGTCGGATTCTACTTGAAACTTCTAGTTTCAAGACATGGTTGATCAACCTTAAAGAACAATTCAAAATCCTAGATAAACTTTAATACGATCAATAACGATAGGTAATGCATTTAAAGGCATTAATAAGAAAGATCAAGAACGATTAAATATATCATGATAAGATCAAGTTCACCAAGACAAAATCTTACAACCTCGAGTGATCATCCAAAAAAGTTAATCGTAGCAATAACTTGGAAAACAAAGTAAAGAAAATTTTAAAGAACATAA